>OY982586.1:7094779-7761779 GCA_963859945.1 Euplagia quadripunctaria
TGAGTAATTTTCTTTGTTAATTATCCCTGTTATTAGGAACTAGCCGTTCCCGCAGTTTCACCTCCGTTTATGGTCACTGCTCCGCTCCTATTAGTCGTAGTGTGATATTATATAGCCTATATCCTTCCTCGATAAATATGCTATCCAACACTCAAAGAATTTTTTAATTCGAACCAGTAGTTCCTGAGATTAGCGCGTTCAAACAAACAAACAAATTCTTCAGTTTTATAATATTAGTATAGATTTAGTTTTTAAATGTAAACAAATCGTAAAGTTTTCCAGAAAAATCGTTTTTTTTTTGTTAGAAGTCCTTTTTGGATTGTAATTTGACTAGGACAATGTCTGTCAAGTCAACTAGTACTAATAAAGCTGAATAATTGTTTCACAGCTCTAATCTCTGCATTCGACAGTCAGTCAGTGTCTCGCACACAAGTCGAATTTAATTTTTTTTTTAAATTGATAGCCCAATTCTTGAAAAAGGTTATAGAGAGACTATTTAACATCACATTACGGTGCTTAGAAGCGTAGTCACACAGGTGAAACTACGATAATGGCTAATATAGGAGATGATTACCAATAAAGATTAACATGCTGACCTGACTTAAACCACACGGTGGTACGTAATTAATACTAACTAGTAAAATAACGTCATATTGCCAGGGCATGTAGGGTAAGCCAGAAAGGACATCCCTGTGTACCCAACCGAAAATAGATTGCTCAAATATACACAAAAACACAAAACCGTCCAAGCAAATGTGATGTGAAGATAAACAAAAAATTGGATTAAAATAATTAACTACTTGGTATTTAAAGCTAGCCATTGTGCAAGGTAGGCATTGGGGACACGGGGGTTCTCCCAATACTTGCATCGCTTCAAGTGTCGGGAGAGCCCGTCGTGTATCTGCGACCCAGAAAAGGAAGAAGGGGTGCTACACATCATATTTGAGTGCTCAGTATTCGGCTCCCGTAGATACGAGGCTGAACAATGCCTAGGAATGCGAATCGCCAGGGAAGATGCACATAATCTCATAGCAAATAAGGAAACTAGGGCGCAATTCCTTAATTTCGCATAAGAAATATGCAAAATCGTGATAGAGAGAAACAAACAAGACTAATTTGTTTCTCTCTATCACAAACAAAAATTAATAAATAAACAATATAAAGAAAAGAAAAATTAACAAATAGTAAAATAAAAATAAAAAGAAAGACAAAGGCTCTTGTAATGCAAGAGGGATAGCATTCTTACCATGAAAAAAAAAAAAGGTAGGCATTGGGTTGAGTCGTCTCTAGGGTAATTCAACGCTGACACGAACTATAAATCATGCTTGCTTTATATCCCTAGGGTTAATATATTTGAGAACGCTAATACAAGTTGGTGGCAAGCTTATTCCCGCCAACCGGCACTTTGGGAAATATACATGGGAAAATTGGTAGTATATCGAAAGGGAAAGGTAGGCAAAAAGGACAAGGATGTTGCGAATACAGGAAAATAATACCTACTAGTAAATACCAGAAACTTTAACGACAAAAATCCTATAGAGTTGATAAATGTAATGATTATGAATATCACTGGACATCACACGAAAATGTCTATTACAAAAAGAAATAGGGATTAGAGGGATACAGAATTTACCACTGTTGACTTACTTATTTCCTGGTTCGGTTTATCTGAAAGATATCACTTTTTGCCTTAATATACTGCCTTGTTGACAATCTATATTATTTTTTTTTAGCATCTGAGAAAGTGGTAAACGATTAAGAGTACTCTGTATACATGTTTATGTAATTGTTTTAATTGTTTCAACCACGGTTTCAACCAAGAATAAAGGTTTCGCTTGTGAACATCTTGGAATCCTGTCATCAGCAAATGTAATCTTCAGCAAATACACGCTACTCTACAGCACCCAACAGGCATCTTAAGTGTACTGACAGCATGAACGAAATTAAAAATGATGAAGACCAAGTGCGGTTAGCTACCAAAACTCGCATCTCAAGGTGACGTCGCTGCGGTCTCACCAGTCCACCCGTGACAACGATCGGTGCAATTTGGTTGATGCCATCGGTACCGTCAGTTAAGTCAAGATTTATACATCTAAATACATATCTATCTCTTAAGGATTAAAAAAATGGTATCTTGTATAAGTTAAAAAATGTATGCAATAATTTACGTGTTTAGTTTAGTGAAAAGTGACGCGTATTACCTGAATAAGACCAGAGAGCCCAAGTCGTGTGTATTTGCCAGCGCTTCAAGAAAGAGTCTTTGGGTTTCTGCTCCAAATGGATGGAATCCCAAGAAATGGTGGCTACCTCCGCAGCCTTACCGCTACGGCTGAGTTTCTGGTGTTAGATTCGCTACTACAATAAAAAAACTACGAACGAAACGAAAGTGAATTAAATTTACAGACAGCTAAGGTAGCACACAATAACTACCTACAAAAACGATAAGTACCCGTATTTCGTTAAAAGAATTTCTACCTTTAAAGAATTCAAGGAACTCACATCATAACTCAAATTATAACCGTATTTTATTTGTATTTAAGCTCACATAAAGCATTCACATGTGCAGTTGGAAGCAAGAATAACATTTATTATGTTAATATTCAAGAATGAAACATTTACATATTAAAAGGCTTGTCATTTCTGGAATGGCGTGTATAATGTCGAGCCATACAATGGGTAATAATATAATCGCGTTACTATCGGTGTTAAAGGCGAAAATTTCGGTTGGTTTATTATGTGAACGAATATGTGGGCTTTCATCTAGAAATTATATTCATACTGTATTTAAATTTAACAACACTTTTCCAGTATTTGTGTATTAAAATAAATGTACTGTGTTTATTGATTTAAAGGTTACAATTTAAATATACAATGCAGTTCAATATAATAATGGAGTGCAATTTTCCGATAAGCAGCTTAATTGAACAGTACCTACTTAAGTGAATGGCTTCCTTGCCTTCAGTCAGACACTGTGGTTGTTTGCTTACTTAGTTGAAGAAAAAAGTTCCAACAAACATTTTAACATTTATTAGTATTGGGGATAAAAATATTTTTGTTCTTCATGACGAGAAGTATTTTTGTTCTGTTCTTCAGAAAGGCGCAATTTAACCAAGTACAGCAGGACATTCTTGGATCGGCTAGATACTTCGAGTGATGTTCCATATGACTCTGACCAACACCTTGGGTTTTTAGTCACTAGTGTTTTCAATGGAGTATATCTGGAAGCAAATTATATTTCTTGGTAAATTTGCCACATAAATATACTCTTAGAAGTATGTACATTATTTGTACATTATTTTGATAATAGTGCGGAGATTATATACCCCCTTTACATTTCTCGAGCTAACACCAGAACAAGAAAATGATTTGGCGTCGAGAATTAAAAGACTTGCTTCCATAGGATTTCCTTTAGCGCCAAATGTCATTCGTCGTCAAGCTTATGTGTTTTGTGAACAACACAAAATTCCGAATAATTTTTAATCCGACAACAAGGGCGGGCTGGTAAAGACTGGTTAAAATTATTTTTAAAAAGAACGTCCCGATATATCAAAGCGCAAGGTTCAAATCTTAAACCCAGGAAGGGCGCAGAAGATGAACAAGCCTATTGTTATGCAGCATTTTGATGAATATAAGAAAATATACGAAGAGCTAGAGATCGGGCAACATCCGCAACGCTTATACAACATGGATGAAAAAGGCTGCCGTCTCACCATTCATAAGGTGCTAAAAGAGTGCATAAGGTTGCACCAGAGCACGCAGAGAATGTTACTGTGGCTGCGTGTGTAAATGCTTTAGGTAGTCCAATTCCCCCAATGATATTATTCAAGGGGAAAAGGTTAAAGCCGGAATTTAATGATAATTTGCCTGCAGGCTCACTCTAGAAAACGGCAAAGAAAGGCAGCATGACTTCATCACTGTTTATAGATTTCATACATCACTTGGGAAAATATAAAGCGGCCGGCAGGTGTCTTCTAGTTTTTGATGGCGCTTCATGCCATTTAGATTATAATATTGTTGATGCAGCAGAGCAACACGATATTGTATTGTACTGCTTGCCATCAAATACTACGCATGAGCTCCAGCCTCTGGATAAAAGCGTAAACAAATCGTTTGAACACCACTGGGACCAAGAAGCCTTACTTTATTTATACCAAAACCCTGAGAAAAAACTAACCAAAGCGCGATTCAACTCAATTTTTAGTAGAGTCTGGTCTAAATGTATGACCTTCGAAAATATAGTAAGTGGGTTCAGAGCTACAGGGTTGTATCCTTATAATTCAGATGCAATACCAGATGAAGCGTTTGCACCATCTGCATTGACAGAAAGACATATAGCAGTTGACAGCGTAACGACAGAAAACGATCGATCCTTGCAAAAACCAGGTAATTGTTCTATAAATTTACGAAGCGCATCACAAAGACCTGTTAATGATAGTTCAGATTCCGAGAAGACATTTTTTGAAGAGCAAGAAATTGATCCGTCTTTACAAAACTCGCCAACTCCTGGTTCTAATGGGATTAATTTAAGGCATGCAGGGCAAAGTCTTAGTGTTAATAGTTTAGATTCCGACAAGACCTTTTTTGAAAATCATAATCCATGTTCACCATCCTTACTTCATCAGAACGACTCATTGTTGCCCGTTTTAACTGGTGCACAGGTAAGAAAACGTTTAGTTGAGTACAGCTCATCAGATTCTGATCTTACAAATTCAAACCTACCAACAGGACTAAGCAATTCTGACACAACAATAAGGCGGCCGATAATTTACAGCTCTGAATCTGATACTTCTATTACTGAAATACTTGCTCCACGGCAAAAACTTACACGTCCGTATATTCGTGATATTTACAGTTCTTCTGATGATGAAAATGTGGACCCGATAACAAGACAAGAACATACTCCCATGAAACAGAAAACGTGTACCGACATCTATAACATAAGAAGAGTATATCATAGGTCTTCAACATCAAGTGATTCAGAAGACAACTTGCCATTATCGATATTCAAAGCAAAAAAGGTCATAAAGTCTCCATTTCAAGAGATAATATCAACACCGAATTTTGCTGTGGTGAAACAGAAGAAGCCAAGACGTAAGGCAATAAATTATAAAGCCCAGATAGTAACTAAAGATTTGTTTGCAGAAAGAGTTCATAAAAAAGAAAATAAAACAAAACAACAACATAAGACAAGAACAGGGGATGAACAGCCACACGCAAAAATAAATAAAAAACAACAGCAGTCAAAGAAGAATGAAAAATGTGTAAAAAACTCACGTCCAGTCAAGAGAAATGAAGAAAAGAGGCAAAATAAAGAAGAGGAGTTAAGAAACAAGACAATAAAGAAAAAAATAAATGATGTTGATGATGATGATGATAAATGGTACGGTTACGCTTGTAACGCAGAGAGACTTGAAGACATGCGACAGTGCCCAGGATGCCAAAGATGGTTCCACGAAGTATGTGTGGGCCTGACAAAAGAGGATATTGATTTTAAATGTCCTACGTGCAATTAGTTCACCAAAGCGGAAAAGATAATTTTAAAGCTATATAGTTTCTATAGTTCCATTTAAGACTTCTGTGTTATTTGTTATAAAGGTTCATTATATGCCTACCGGAAAGACACAGCGTTGATGTGAAGAAGCTGCTTGTGATTTTCCACTTTTCTACGTAAATAATCCAAAAAACATATCTTTCTGTCCTTCTTTCGTATAATAGTTACCCAGCCTCACAGCAGGGGGCGCCTTTGTTCATTTCTTATCTGTGCGCCCGATGACAGTTTGACATAGCGTTTGTGATTTTTGGCGCGTAAGGAGCGTAAAAAAGTTTTCAGTGTTAATAAGTGATATAATTTGTGTTTAACACTGCTATTCCTATAATTAAATAGTGATAGTTGTTAAAACAGACTACGTACTTAAGTAGCGGTAAGTTTTGACATATTTACTTATGAATCCTGTCGAGGAAAGCGAGGAGGCGCATTTCGTTGCTCCGGAGGGAGGGCGAAGCGCCATGAGCTCAAGCTCAGACGAAAATTCTTCGTCATCTTCGGAAGATGAGGAAGGATTTGCCTCGCCACCGCCGAATAAACGGCCCAAGCGTAGGTCGAAACATATCGCGACGTGTTCAGACCCGCGTATGGACACATTGATTAATCAAGTTAGTTATCTTACTAATTGTTTTACTCAAATTCCTCAATATGTAAATGCATTAACAAATAATAGTAGTAATTCCCCAGTTTCTCATGTTCAATTTTTAAATAAACCGGATCAGACAGATTCTTTAACAGATAATAACACTAACCCTGGTACTCAAATACAATTTTTAAATAAACCAGATCAGCCAGCTCAACCCACTCATATGTCATTGGGTAATATTAAAATTAATTTTGATGAGAATAAGCTTATACCAGGGGCGGACCCTGCAAGACTAGCTGAAATTGTGAACCTCCAGCTATTTAATTCACCTGCATGGAAGGGTATACGTTATAAGAAAGCCCTTCAAACATGTTTGTCATCACCAGGCTTCACTGGTTTAAAATTAAATGAGGAGTTATGTCATTTGAATAGGGGTATAGATTATGTTGCGGGTACTGAGCAATTACTTGCAGGTTTATCTAACTCGGTTCTTGAAGGAAGACAGCTTCTAAAGACTGGTTTGCAAGATGTTGTAAATTGGGCCTGTAATAATCAATCAGATCTACCCTTTGACCGCCAAGGACGCATTAAAGCGTCATTTAATAACTTGATCGAGACGCCAACGACGTCTTTATGCGTCCTAATGATCGCATCGCACTAATGACAAAAAAACTTGGCTAATATTAATTTTCTGAATCAGGAACATTTACAACTCTTCATCTTGACTTCGACTACTATAATATGCATTAAAAGATTGAGATATAGTATAATTGGGCACGTAATATTAAAAATAAACTCATCAAAAAATGTACTTAGAAAGTTACATTCACAGCGCCATTGACGCCTTAAAGCGTCGACTAGTGTTGTGACTACCTCCGAATGGAAAATAAAAAATATGATAGGAAGGTAGTTTCAAATATGGTGACGGTCAAGTTGTAATAGCGTTCTAGATTACTCTACACTAACTGTCGAAAACAAGACGTGTTAACGACGTGTGTATTTTTTATTTCGCTGCATAAAAGTAATAGTGACAGTATAATTATTATTGTTTCCGCATACATTTGAAGTTGCGCTTGGACCGTAATGGAGAAAACTGGTAAGTTTACGTTCTTTTTCTTTGATTAACGTTGATTTTATAAAATATAATAAGCATACACATTGTTCCGCCTTTGCTTGAAAAATTGTTATTCCTCGAGTAAAAATATTTGCAAATTTTGAGATAGGAAGAGGCAAACCATTCGAATTTCAATAGATCAAATGAGATAATGTACCTATAAAACTTACTTAAATGCAGCCAGCATGTGTAACGTATTAAGTAAACGTGATTTTACATAAAAATATATATTTATTTTGCCTATTGCATTTTACACAGATTTGAAACGCCCAAGAGAGCAATCGCCGAGCATCCTACCCCATGTGGCACATAAACATACACCTAAATCAGCAGCAACTTCTCAACATACAAATGTTGAAAAAAATATCACATGTTTGGAATGCAATAAACATCAAATTGATGATAAAAGGAACTACTATTTTTGTCAATTACTAAATGAAGAATTTATGTACATTAAACCTTGTATTCGTTCACGTTGTTACATTAAAATGTTAAATTTTTTAGAGCAGGCAAAGAACACTCACTTTGACGAAATAGATTTGTCAAATACAGAGAAACAATAGGTTTGGATTATGTTCGAATAATTAAAAAATAAACAATACCCATTCATAATACAGTTTTTTTTATTATTTACAAACCACCTACCTATTACTTATTATCTTTGTTTGCAGTACCTACAAACGTTGATCTATAAATAAAATTGAATTACCTACTTAGTTTCCTTGTCACATTATAGTTTTCCATTTACTTAAATAAACATCGACAACTGCATTACAACATTACTACTCATCACATACTTTCCTATGTCGTTATCGCCGTTGACGACTTAAAGCGTCCGCCTATGACGTCACAAGCGAGAACGTTGGTAGTTATAGTGTTGGGATTTGAAGGTAGAAAAAAATAAAATTTTATGAATATACCTTCGAGACATAAATTATTATAATAACTGCAATACGTGTTTTACTAGCACATAATTTTGGGTTACGCGTCTTTAATAAATTTGATTAATACAAAATATGGATCACGGTGAGCTACTTCGTATTTTAGAAGGTGCTGATGATGCTGGAATCACAATTGAATCTGCATCGGACAGTGAGATTGAAGATGAATATGAGGTGAGTCATTTCTAATTTCACCTACTTCGAAAAGGCAAGCTACACTCCGCTGAGATTGGCCGACATGACCGAAATTTAGTTCATATCATACAACTTCTGTGCTAGGGATCATGCCATGGTGTCATGGGGTAATTTAAGAATTAACGAGCACAAATTACACTGAGATTGATAAAATATAATAAATTATTTTAATTGATATTAATAATATGATATTCATTTATCTTTTTTAGGCTGTGGCAACTGAGAACCTCCCAAGAACAAATCCTGCAAATATTTTGGATGAAAGTGATGTAGTTGAGAACGTACCAGGACCACTTCCTATTCAATGGACAAGGCAACCATTCGCCATTGAAACACCTACTTTTGATGATTTTGGTAGTGGTATTTCACCCTCATTAAACTTAACATCATCGTCAAACGAATTACAAGTTTTTGAAAAGTTTGTGGACGAAGAGTTAATAAACACAATAATATATTACACTAATTGGTATCATCGCTACTTCATACTTAATACGGACTTGAGGAACCACTCTAGGCTGCAGACTTGGAAAGAAGTAACCGTTCCAGAAATGTATATATTTTTGGCTATTAGTATGTTAATGACGAGAAACAGTCGCTTAACGATTGAGGAGCATTGGTCAACAAATCCTCTATTGAATTCTCCAATTTACACAACTCTAATGAGTAGAAATCGTTACACGACGATATTAGGAATGTTGCATTTTTCTGAACCAAGACCAAGGCATGCCAACGACCCAATATTGTCCAAGATAATTACAGTGGTAGATGACGCCAGACAAAAATTTAAATCTTATTTTATTCCGTATAAAAAGCTATGTATTGACGAAAGTATTGTTCCATTTAAAGGAAGGTTAATTATCAAACAATATATACCTAATAAGCGTAATCGATTCGGCATAAAGCTTTTTGTCCTATGTGATGTAGAAACGCGAGTTATATTGGATTTCATCATATATACTGGTTTAGAAACTGAAATAATACGCAATGTAGACTTAGGTGTAAGTGGATCAATAGTTATTACCTTTTTACAAAAATATTACTTTTCGAATAGACAAATTTATATGGACAACTGGTACAGCAGCCCCAAACTATTTAAATTCTTATTAAATCGAAATATAGGCGCATGTGGAACTGTAAAACAAAATCGCAAAGAAATGCCACAATTTAAGATTCTGAAAAAAGGCGAGAGGGATGTTAAATATGCTCCCAATTTAATGGCTCTAAAATGGCACGACAAAAAAGATGTGTACATGATCACTACCATGCATAAAGATCAAATGGGACCTACTGAAAAAATTGATCGGTCTACGGGATTACCAAAAATGAAACCCGAATGTATTATAGACTACAACGAACACATGGGAATCATTGACTTGAATGACATGATGTTAAGTTCTTTACACAGTATTCGAAAAGTGACGAAATGGTACAAAAAGTTATATTTTCACATAATCGACCTCCATTTACTAAACGCTTACAACTACTACAAAGTCTTACAAGATAACAAAACACTACGTTTTGCTAAGTATCAACTGGCAGTTATAACACAAATTGTCCAAAAGTATGCAGGAGACAAGACCTTACCGACAACTTCACGAAATATAGATCAACCAATGCGATTACTAGGAAGTGCGGCACGCCACATGCCAGCGTATTTACCGGATACAAAAAAATTACGGTGTAAATTATGTAGTAATTCAAAACGCAAAAGGCGAGAGACGAGATTTTGGTGCGAAATTTGTAAAGTGCCTCTTTGTGTTACATGTTTCCGTGAGTATCATGAAAAAAAAATAGTGCACTAGCGCAAACATATTGTCTTCATTCTAAATAATAAATATCGACTATTATTAATAAATTGATCATCACATCACTGTCTATGTTACGTTTTAATCACAAAATGTCCCCTCTCCTACGCCATTGACGCTTTAAAGCGTCGAATAGTTACGGGAAAATAAGGTAACGAGTAATGTTTTTATTGTGGCAAAATCAATATTTATAGAGACATATATACTGAATAATAATGTAGTAATGTTTATTATTTGTTTATAACTAAATCTTCAGTGGTATGAGTATTATTTTATTTGTGAACCACGCACAAGCAAAATGTATCGATGCTTTATCGATTTACTTTTTTCCGTCACTATTTTTTTGTAGGTATAATTTAGGGAATTTATTGCTTGGCGTAGGGAACATAGTTTTGCGTAATTAGCCTGGCGGTCAAAGGGTTGATAGTAATACTCTTTATGACAAGCTTTTAGAAACGTTTGGTCCGTCATCGCTTTCTTATAAAAATATTGAAACAAGCATGCAAGTTATTTGCGGTAAGCGGGCAGAATGCATAGAAGTTAGGCGTGACCGCATTCTTAAGAAGATAGGTAATGTGAATATTAAAAGTGCACTGCAAAATATTCCTCCTAGTGCAGAACATTTGTTTAATAGAGAAAATTTAATGCCACTAGTTGATTCGATGGGAGGATCTCAAGTTTGGTTGAATATACCAAATTACATAAAAGATAGGAAGAGTCTCCCAAGTAGTACTCAGATAAATAGTAAGAAAAATATAAAACAAACTCATAAATTCATTTCTCGCAAGACCCACAAGAAAAATGATAGATATAATTCAAACTCCAATAAATATAACTCAAAAAAGCAGCCCTTTCGCAACACTAGCTTCCAAGATAACCCAACAAATAGAAATCAAGGGAAATGACTATCACAGTTCAACATTCAGAGGGGGGTGCCTAAAGAATCATATACATGCATGGAAAAAATTGGGAGCCAGTCAATACATTTTACATGTCATAGCCAAGGGTCGCATACCCTTCAAATCAAAGCCCCCTTTACATTATCCTTACCAAAATGTTCAGATCAGATTCACAACAAAAAACTCAAAAAATATGACATCCATAATAAAGGATTTATTACACAAAGGCATACTAGAGAAACCCCAAGAGATATCTCCAGGCTTCCATTCAAAGATGTTTTTAATAAAGAAATCCGATGGGGGTATACGCCCAATTTTCAATCTGAAAACACTGAACTTGCATGTATCAACCCGACATTTCCAGCTGATCTCCCGAGTAGATGTCATTCAGTTCCTGCAATCTGGGGACTGGATGACAAAAATAGATTTGCACCAAGCTTATTTCCATCTTTGTATAACAAAGTCTCACAGGAGATTCCTGCGCATAATTTATGGCGGCGAGATTTATCAGTTAACAGCTCTACCATTTGGCCTCTCGTCAGCCCCTTACACCTTCGCCTCTGTAACCAATTGGATTGCGGAAGTCCTTCGGAAACAGGGGATAAGGATCATAGTTTATCTGGACGATTTCTTATTAGCAAATCAAAACAGGGTAGACTTACAAAAACAAACCGACATAGCCATAAACACCTTGTCAATGTTAGGATGGCAGGTAAATTATCAGAAGTCTCAACTCTCCCCAATTCAGGAATTAGATTATCTCGGCATCACTTGGAACACAAAGACCAATGTGATGTCCTTACCCTTAAAGAAAATTGTAAACATAAAGGAAATGATTATCAATCTTTTAGAGAAAAACATGGCTTCTCTCCGAGAGGTACAGAAGTTACTAAGGACCCTAAATTTTGCAAATCTTACAACTATAAACGGTCGGCTACACTGTAGCAGGACACAAATTTATTTAAGAGGTTTCAGGCAGGGCAGACCAAGGGAAAAGAGGGTGATTCCACCTCTAGTAAAGGCCGAATTATTGTGGTGGCTGAAGAATGTAGACCACAGCCAGAAAGTGTTACACAAAAAGAAAGTGACACATTTTCTGACTACAGACGCGGCGGACGCGGGCTGGGGAGCTCATTTAAACAATATAATGATGTCAGGCAAATGGAATCAGGGCCAACAAAAATGGCACTCCAATCTGAAGGAAATGTTTGCAGTATATGTAGCTTTGTCTCAGCAGATTGCTTATGTAAGAGATGGTCATGTACTGGTTCAGTCAGACAACCAAACTCTAATAGCACATATAAGGAACGAGGGGGGCACCCGTTCACTGGCTCTTTTACAGCTAACCAGCAAACTTCTCCTTCTAACCGAGCAGTTCAATATAACACTGTCGGCATCATACCTCCCGGGGAGGTTCAACGGGATCGCAGATCACCTCTCAAGATGGAAATCTGTACCCGAGTGGCAACTTCTACCGCAAGCCACAACAAAAATATTTCAAAAATGGGGCGTACCCGACGTCGACCTGTTTGCCTCAAAAGAAACTGCAGTAGTCCCTCAATACGTCTCATGGGACTCAAAAGATGGCTCAGCAATTTTCTGCGACACTTTCAGTCGAGATTGGCACTTTCAACTAGGATGGGTGTTTCCTCCACCCAACTTAATACCTCAGGTATTGGCTCACTTGAACAGTGCCACGGGAACTTACATTCTAATAGTTCCTCACTGGGAGCAATGTTTTTGGCTGGCCGATCTCAGATCGAGAGCCTTAACAGACCCGCTACCGATAGGGAATCTGCGGAAGATCCTGATCGATCGGACAACGGGAATGCCCCCCCCTCAAGTGGACAAGTTATCCCTGCAAGCTTGGGAAGTTGGGGGTGGGCAGATAAAATCAGTAGTTGGAACAAAGACGAAGTAAATCTTTTGAGAAATAGTTGGCGGACAACTACTCTCAACACTTATAAGGCACCAATAAAAAGGTGGATTGCATTTTGTACCGGCAATAGTATAAATAGTAAAAACCCAGCAGGTACAGATATTGCTAGATTCCTTGCAGACCTGCATTTAAATCATAAATTTGCATATAATACAATTTTGTTACACAAATCTGCAGTTTCAACTTACTGCGCAGCCAATGTAGAGAACTTCTCAAAAAATTTCTTTATTCAACAAGTCTTGAAGGCGATTGCCTTAGCAAAACCTCAGCCTGTCAAGTCTCCCATATGGGATACCCAATTAATTTTTAACTGGTTAAGAGCAGTCCATTGTACAAACTCCCTTTTTTATGTATCTAGAAGAACTGCAATCATTTTACTATTAACATCTGGTAGACGAGTACATGATCTCACCTTATTGGATATATCTGAAGATAATTTTAAAAAGGAAAACAAAAAGGTTATTTTATGGCCAAAGTTTGGGTCAAAAACAGATTCATATAGACATAGGCAGTCTGGATGGTCCTTATTAGAACATCAAGACATCTGTATATGTCCTTTGAAACATATCAAGCAACTTATAGAAATTTCACAACCTAGACGTTCAAATAGTGATGTTACTAGTCTCTTTATTACACTTAAGGGCATAGTAAGACCAGCTTCAAGGACTCTCATTGGAGGGTGGATCAGATCAATATTTAGAGAAGTAAAAATTGATGCATCTCCGGGCAGCATTAGAGCTGCAGTAGCATCTAAAGGTTGGTTTGAGAATGCCCCTGTGGATGAGATTTTGAATAAGGGCAACTGGAAGAGCGAAAAAACATTTAAAAAGTTTTATTGTAAGGAAATTAGTAAATTAAAGAAAGGAAATGAAGATTTATTAAAGCAAAATTTTTGTAGTGTGGAACTCTAAGAATATTTTTATTTCTTTACTAGGATTAGTAAATTTAATTGATTCATCTTGATCTCAAATAATTTAAGTTTTAATGTTGACATTTCATTTATTGTTTCAATTTAATTGTGCCACTTGAATTTAACTAAAGGGCAGGTTCCTGATTTGTTATCTTAATTTTAATTATTATCTGTTGATTATTAGTATTATACTTAAAATTCTATTACTGTTTTGTTTCCATTGTTTATTATAACTATAATTGTTATATATTTATTTTCAAGACATTTCTATTATAATGATGTTCATAATAATAGTTGTCTACTTCACATAGCGTTATTTTATAGTTACCATCACCAGCAGATACCAAACAAGTCTTCACATCAACGCTGTGTCTTTCCGGTAGGCATATAATGAAACTGTTTTACACAAAATAAAACAGTTATTATGTGCCGAAAGAAAGACACAGCGTTGGAGCAAGGTCCTTGCTGGCGAGACGCTATGTCAAACTGTCATCGGGCGCACAGATAAGAAATGAACAAAGGCGCCCCCTGCTGTAAGGCTGGGTAACTATTATACGAAAGAAGGACAGAAAGGTATGTTTTTTGGATTATTTACGTAGAAAAGTGGAAAATCACAAGCAGCTTCTTCACATCAACGCTGTGTCTTTCTTTCGGCACATAATAACTGTTTTATTTTGTGTAAAACAGTTTCATTTTAATCTCATTATGTTAGATCTCATTAGTAGTATAATAAGGGCCATAAATTTTATATTTCAAAAAATTGTTTTGTTTTTCTTTGCTTTTATTAAAGATTTAAATAGTGTTACGAACTAATTTTTCAAAAATATAAATATTTTTGAATATTCATCTATATAATACTGTTTAATGCAAATTTTTGTTACGTTATTTTAATAAGGCTCATTTATGTTTTTCTGATTAATTATGATTTGTCGAAAGCGTGATTTGTTAGAAAATGATAATCTATATTAGCGGAAAAAAGAACACGTTGTGTTCCTACTGATAAAACTTAATAAAACTGTATTTTAATACGGTCCTTATTAAACCACCTGGGTTTATTATGGGCCACAAAGAGGGTTTTAAAAATACTTATTTGTTAAGTAAAATTATGCAAGGAACCAAACAAATTGTACTTGTTTAAACTTTTAATAAAGAAAATATTTGTATGATGTCTTGTTTTTTATTCGTATTGTTTAAATATTTAAAATATTGAATGTTTGTTTGAATTAAGGTGGCTCTTATTTGCCGCAGGTACCTTATATCAATATGCTTTTTTGGTTATATTTAATTGTATATAACGTGGTTTTTGGTGAGAATTTTTTTGTGTTAATACTAGTACGCTGGACATTTGTCTTTAATTACTTTTCATATTGTTTGGAAATCCTGCTTGTTCTAATAAGTTAATGAGACATACTATGGGTAAATAGCAGGGAAAGAACACCAAATATCGTTTTATTAGTTTGAATTTTTCTAATTGTATGCCATTGGGCTCACGCAGTTTCTTTGTTACAGCTTCAAAAAAGAAGCAAGTATTGGACTTACTTCAGCAATCCACATTGAGGATGACGAGGAAGATACTTTTGAATGAGATGATGTTGACGATGAATACGTCCCAGATAGGAACGAGGTCAGCGAGAGTGACAATGAAACCACTACTAGCTCAGAATCAGAGTCTGCAAGTCTAGCACAAATTCTACAACATGATCGAGGACGAGGTCAATCGCATACGCAAGCCCGAGGTCGAGCATGTTCCAGAAGAGGACGTGGGCGCACTTTGCGAATAACTAGTAGGTATAGTTCAGGTAATCAGGCTGGTATCCTTTCAGACTCTGCTGCACCGTCTAGTCCGTATACATGGACCGTAAGGAATTTCACGAAAAACTTTCCAAAGCTTTCTGAGCCATCATACCTGGTACAAGATAATTTTTTTCAAAATTAGACTTTTTACTCAGTACTTTGATGATGACCTGATAGATATGATACTAGACAAAACGAATCAAACAGCCATTCGTAGAACGGGTAAGAGTCTGCTAATAACAAATGGCAAGTTCAAAGTTTTCCTTGGCTTGTTCGTAATTATGGCTTGTATTGGATACCCAATAGTAAGGATGTATACGGAATTGAAATGGCGTATAGCAATTGTGGCAGATAATATGTCAAGAACTAGGTTTTTAACTATACGTAACTCCTTGAAATTCGTATATCGTCGTTGCTACTTTAAAACCTCCTATGTGTCACTTTTAGTGAAACGGACTTTTTAATAGCAATCAATTCGAAATTTGAAGATGTACCGTATACAAAAACTCTCATGTGCTTAGAGCGTTAAAATCGTATATTATTTACGAGATTCAAAATCTCCTGTGTGACGACTCAATAAAAAATGCTATATAAAATATCCTATGTGCTAATGCTACACATAAGAGGTTTTGCTGTCTCAAACTTTAGTTTTTGTGCGGCAGTGTAATAAGACAGGCACACATAAGAGATTTTAGTTAATACAATCACACGGTGAAAGCGCGGGTAAGAACTTATTTAATTTAATATTATTGGTCGTTTTATAACCAATAGTAACAGAGAAAAAGGGACAGCTAGTCAGGTGTTTTTATTAGCCAATCGATGCAGTTATGATGCGATTGTTATTGTCTATTTAGTTCGTTGCAGGTCGTGACTTGTTTTAGACTATTTTTACGAGTTCGCGTGCATATTTGATTATTATTTGTATAAATAAGTTTAAAAACGTGCAATATGAGTAAATCACTGAATCTTAGTGAGTTAGAGTCATTAGTTAATGAACAAAATACCGAGGACTTTGAATTGGGTATGTTACAATACTCCGAAGACACTCAGACTATGAAAAACGACTCGCCGTGTTTATCGCTTATTAGTCCAGAAGATTTAGGCATAAAATCTTCTGAGTTAAATGTTGAAGATAAAATAGTGTTTTGCGATGACAGTGTGAGCATCCTTCTTCCTACTGAAAACGTCGATGTTATGTGCGGATCAAGGCAAGTGTTATCGCCCTTACCAGTCTTTGAAAATTTAAGTGACAATAGTGACGATGATCCAGATTGGGCTCCTGATATTTCAGGGCGGAGAAGACCACTTTATCCTCGCCGAAGGTCGCTCAGTTCAGAAGATTCTCAATTAACTGTGCAAGATTTACACAGAAACACACATTTGTTTTTAAGAAAAAGACGTAGAATCTTTAGTTTTTCAGAGAGTGATGAAAATATTGAACCTAATGTTGCTCATGTGCGAAACGAACTGCCATGCACTGTTAAACGGAATAAAGCTGCTCGAGTTGCTGGTAAACCATATCTTGGCTACAAAAAAATGTCTGACAAGTGGATACCTTGTGTTGAAAAGCCGGAGAGAATTTTAAAGTCACGTTGTTTGCATACTAATACGACTTCTAAATCAAAAAATTCCTTTCTTTGCGGTCTAGTGTCGGATGATGAACGAAAACATATTCACGAAAAGTTTTGGGGGCTAAAAACATGGGCTGAAAAGATAGCTTTTATTAAAACTTCAGCTGTGAGAAGGTGCATAAGACGACGACGTAAATCCCAACAAACTTCTTTGAGTAAAAAACAAAGTGGTCATGACATCTACTTAAACAAATCTGATGCAAATTGCACTAGAGTGAGAGTTTGTCGACAATTTTTTCTTAATACCATTTGTATTGGAGAAGATAGTTTTCGGCGTTGGACGAGAGATACTGATAACCTCAATGAAGAAAATACAGAGCAAGATAACCTTCAACTTGAGGCAACTTCAAGTACAGTACGCCCAAGGCGGAATTCAGAGCTGAAAAAAACTGTCAAAACTTGGCTCGATATTTTACCTAAAGTACCTAGCCATTACTGTCGTTCTACATCCACAAAAATCTACGTTGAATCCACATTTCGGTCTACACTCCACATGCATCAAGTTTATAAAGAATGGTGCATTGAAAACAACTACAGGGCAGCCTCACGAATGGTTTTTACGAGGGTACTTGCCCAAGAAAGAATTGGTATTCACCAACCGCGTAAAGATCAATGCGATACCTGCTGCAGCTATAAAACAGGTAACATTTCACAACAAGAATATGAAAATCATATTAAGAAGAAAAATGAAGCTAGAGAGGCGAAAAAAAACGCGATAGATAGTGCAGACGAAGAAACGATTGTTATAACAGTAGACGTGCAAAGCGTTTTGCTAGCTCCGAAGCTGTTAGCAAGTTCACTGTATTACAAAATGAAATTACAGTGCCATAACTTCACAGTTTATAATGCAATATCAAAAGACGTTACAATTTATTTTTGGCATGAAGCAGACGGCAATGTGACTGCAAACGAGTTTACATCTTGCTTAATAAATTACTGCCAAAATTTACCAACTTCGACGAAACGCATTATTATTATTTCTGACGGATGCGCACATCAAAACCGAAACCGAATTTTGTCTAGTGCCCTCAGTGATTTGGCCCAAAACAAGAAAATTAATATTGAACAGCTGTATTTAGAAAAAGGGCATACTATGATGGAAGTTGATAGTGTTCATTCCACCATTGAACAATACATTAAGCCCCCAATATACTCACCTAGTGACTACATAACCCGGATGAGACAAGCTAGACCACAGCAGCCCTATGACGTTAAATCAATTCATTTCGATTTTTTCCTGAATTATGAAGAATTGGAATCGAATCTGAAATCTATACGCCCAGGTAAAAAGAAGGGAGACCCTGTCGTGGTTGATATAAGGGGTCTAAAGTATTCGCCGGATGGATCTATATTTTATAGATTAAGACATATCGATCAGTGGACCATACTCCCACAGCGAAGATGTAACCAAGGCATACTAGTACCAAACCGATTATACATGACTCCATTAAAGATTACTGAAAGCAAATTTAAACATTTACAGGAATTGAAAACGGTTGTTGATCGAGATTATCATCCATTTTACGATTCTTTAGCATACAATCCGGGTACTTAAAAAGGTAGCCATTAAGGTTTTTTTTTTGTATAATCGTCTTGAAATTTTGACTCGTACCTACTATTCTAAAGTTGTCATTATGATTAAAAACTATTTCTTATAATAAACATTAAAAAATACATACATTTTATTTCATTTATTTTATAACTCGTCTTAAATCAAAATCTCTCATGTGATATAAAATGCTCAATCAAAATATCTTATGTGACCAAAGATAGTTATAATCATTTTTTATACAAAAGTAGCTGTTTATTTATTTTTCAAATCAACATAATTAAATGAATAATTATACATTGTAATAAGTTACGTTTTTAATTTTGAGTGATATCTTTGATTTTTTTTCAGTAGACTGTTTTTTTTTATTTTCTCGTAATTGTCATTTTTACACATAGGAGATTTTAAAGTAGCAACGACGATATGATGATTATGTGTCTGTAGAAGAACGCAATTTAGATAAGCTATGGAAAGCCCGTGCTATTTTGAACAAAATAATCAAGACCTGCAACAACCAGGTCAAAGAACAACATATCTCAATAGATGAGATGATGATACCATTCAGTGGTTCTTGTGGTGTCAGGCAGTATTGTCCTGGAAAACCAAACCCTGTCGGCCTAAAAGTATTTGCATTAGCCAATTCAGATAGCACTGTCTGTGACTTCGTTGATTACAATTTTTTTTGAAAAATCACATCCCCGCGCTGGAACGTAGTATATACGAAACAGACAATAGTTTAAAAAGGAAAGGGTGTGGCAGTAATCAAGTTTTGGAAAGAAGTGATGAAAATATGGCAATCACTAAATGGTATGAAAACAAGCCTGTTTTAAGGTTGGACCTGGACTGACGAGTGTATCGAGCATGATTTCTCTAAGTTAAAAGGACCAATCTCTCCCGTTTCACTGACTACCATAATCACAAATCTTAAGGCCTTCTACATGATTTACTTTGGGGAGATCTCCTCGTCCGTAAACATCGGGGGACTTCTTTTCCTCACTTCACCAAGCTTCTCCTCTCAGAATAAACCTGTGGTGAGCTTCAAGGAGGGTGGGATAGTGCCTCTGGCTGGATACATAGTGTTTTCAACCCTGGACGATGTATTTGAGCGTTTCAGGAATAACAGTTTTGACCAAGCTTACTCCGGTTTATCTGCCCAAGAGTTGGTGCCACCACCTCAGGAGATTCCGATCACCAGACTAGTAGGAGGAGAGGGGCAGGGTCAGCGCTTTGCCAGCCGGGATGAAGCAGAATAGCAGAGCAGTACACTAGAAATATCATAGCAATCTGAGCTTCAAGGGTAACGAGAACCTGTGCAACCTCAAATCCTTCGGCATTTGGAACAGGAGGTGCCAAAGGGGCGACATGGACGGCTTCATCTTCATTAAACACAGGGTTGAAGGCTGACATTGAGGCCGCGGCGGAGTAGGTGTATAGGCAGACAGCCGGATTCAAGCTGACTGCAAGGTTCCAAGGACAGATCAGCTATGCTACACATAAGAAACCAGGACAGGCCAGGGCACCTCCCACACAAGCCCACACCTCCCACACAAGCCCACACCTCCCACACAAGCCCACTCCTCATCAAAGTCCTCCATCGAAAACATTCAGGTGGAAGAATGGGACGACACGACGGTATGCCAGACCATAAAAGTACAATAATAACATGTAAACGCATCCTAAGTGTTCAGTTGTGTCCTTTATTAGTTTTAACATAAGATATTTTTTTTTATTTATAGAATTACCTAGTATTTAAACATAAATAAAGCACTTTTTTTTTTTTTTTTGGTAGGGATGAGGGACCCAAAGTCACATAACTGAAGATTTTTTTATTTTAATAGCCTTGTTTACTATAATTGATTGCAATTTTTTTTTGAGGCATAATTCTCATTTGTTTTGTATTTAATAAACAACTTTTAACAAAATCCTTGATTCTCTATTGTTTTTCAACCATCGAATATGGTCACAAAACTAGTTAAAATTTTTAACATTTTCCATCATGTTTAGTATTTTTACAATAACCCCATTTTAGACAACATATTTTAAATAATATATACACAATAAATTAAATATACTTTCAATTGAGACCAAATACAACATTAAGAATTTTTTTATGAAAGTGCCCATCCATGTACAAGGTACAAAGTCGAGAGACAATAAAAACAAGATTCAAGATGAGGTGCAATTGATAAAAATAAAATTTCGAAATTGGACTACACAAGAAAAATCCTACAAAACTATCGAAAGAACCACAAACTGATGTTGTTGTTATAAGAAAAGTGTAAAAAGGATGTAAAATCACACTCCACATTGAATTTTCTGGTGCCAAGATTAAAGATTTTAAAGAAATGCTGAAGCTTGTTCTATTAGAGTAGAAATAATTTTAAAGTTTTTGAGAAGTTCCAATCTAGACATTTTATTGATGACACTGAAGGTTTTGGTGATAATATGATTTTGAGATTGAAGACGAATAATTTTTTTGTCATTTTAAATGAGCACAAAGTATACTTTTAAACTTATTTTTGTTACAATTTAGATGTTACTAGCTGTACCCAGCATGCATTGCAATGCATCAAATTGCAATCATTGCAATTCAATCTTTGATATAGATTTCTTTGGCCGTTGGAGTTTCAGCACAATCTGATCAGCAGTTTAAAAACACATATAGGACAAACAAACATACAATGATTATTATTTATATAGAAGAAGATAAGAAATATATTATGTTACTTTTTCTGATTGACCTTGTTATAGTGCCTTTATTTTTGTTTTGTTTTAAGCTTTACCAACTTACATGTTAATTTACAACTGTACCACAATCTATGTAAAGTTTTGACATTAAGTGAGGCAATAAGATGTGTTTTTGTGTCTATGTAAATAAAGAAAAATAGGGAGGCCAAGAAAACTATGCTCTGACACTACCTGGGACAATACATGGGATATGCTTTTGAAACAAAATTACCTGAATATAACATTCACTCTGAAATGGAAAATAATTTACGTCAATGTTGCCTGAATTTCACACTAAAACTTGTAACAGAGCTACATTCTAGATTACTAATTAATTTTCAAGTACCTGAGAAAGTATCTATGTTTTCAGTAGAAGAAACTTTAAAAACAGTCGAGCCTTCTCTAATTGATATTGCACAAGAATACCGAGTGGATGCATCTACAATAGATAGTCTCAATGGAGAAACATAGTTCACATTAAATGGGAATGTACATCTTCCACCATAGACTTCTGGAATGAAGTAATTGATTATAAACATGCAGCTGGTGATAACCCCTTTGCAGATTTATCTCTATCTTTATATTTCGAGCATGATTTCTCCAATGTTTCACTGACTACCATAATCACTAATATTAAGACCTTCTACATGATTTACTTTGGGGAGATCTCCTCATCCGTAAACATCAGGGACTTCTCCTCACTTCACCAAGCTTCTCCTCTCGGAACAAACCTCTGGTGAGCTTTAAGGAGGGTGGGATAGTGCCTCTGGCTGGGTACACGGTGTTTTCAACCCTGGACGATGTATTTTAGTGTTTCAGGAATAAAAACTTTGACCGAGCTTACTCCGGTTTATCTGCCCAAGAGTTGGTGGCACACATATTTACTTTCAAGTTATTGGACAATAAACATGTATTGTTTTCAGACATCGACAAACGCTGTGTTACAGCCAGGTGGTAGTCGTATTTTTTTTATGAAAAATCAGTTTAGCTAAATATAACCTTTTTTTAGCATGGACTGTTAATATTTCTTTACGCTTTTCAAGAATATTGACTGTCAAAAAGTGTTTTATTGGATGATTTAAGTCTAATTAAACATTTAATATTTATTGGAGTCTTATTTAATTTTCCTACTTTAATTAAGGTGGTTTTAAAATTTTGGCCTGTAATGTATATGGATATACATTTACTACAAAACTACTTTAAAAATATAAATATTTGGTTTCTTTTGAATTAAAAATCAAGAGAAATCAGGTAAAATGACACCCATTATAATATTTTATATTTTGATTGCATACCTCATCAAGATGGGTCTGTTACAGCCATCTTAATCATACAATCATCCCCTGGATATAAAAAAAAGAACTGCCATTTCAACAGTTTAATCTGAAAAAAAATACAACAATACACAATTTGAAATTGTAAGAATCTTCGATACTTAACTGAATATGAGTGTGAATAAGTAAAATAAAAGTACCAAATGTATTACTATCTATAATAACTTGCAAAAACTATGTATAATTAAAATGAACTAAACATGTGTTCCAAAATAATTACACTTTCCTATGAAAACGGACAGACGCCATTATGACCATATACCAAAATACATACACACAGAAATTAATGTCAGTGACAACTGACACCTACAGGGCTGCCAGTAAGGACAACTTATTGTATACCGCCGAGTCTCAGAAATTATACAAAATCACGTACTATAATACAAAATCAGTGTTGTACAACTTTAGTACGTCGCTTTTTGGAGATTTTAATAAAAGGTGTTTTAAGTTTAATGTATAAGGATTTAACAGTTTACCACAGACTTGATTTGTTTTAAGTATCTCTATGTGTATATACGTTCTTATAACGATAAAACATCAGTAATGACATTGTATCCAATTATACAATGCAATCTACTATACAAAAAGGATACAAAAGATATCCGAATTATAAGAATTTGGTTTCCAATTATACAATCTGGCAGCCCTGGACACCTATGACCTGTAATGACGTGACAGATGAAAAATATTCTGTACTACTAAACAGTGCTACCAACCGTAATTCCGAATCGAAAATCTAAATCAAAAAATATACAAACACTACGTTGGCATTGTTATAGAATCAAAATCTTCCTTCTTACTTTCTCAAAGACAATAGATTTCAAATATTTGTGCTGATAGAGTAGAATAGTAGTAATAATAGAGGCGGAGTTTCTTCATTTTTTTATTATTTAGTACTGTTGTGACTACCAACAAAGTCTCATTGCATTGCAAGTAGTAATCGTTTAGTTTAGTGTAGTTTAATGAGTCTGTTGGTATTTCGTGTCATAAACTGGCATATTAAATCAAGGGGTATCTGCCAACGCAATACACGTAATTCAAATAGTTCAACATCGTTGATAGTGCCTTACAAGTTTTAGATAGTAGGTAGAGCCCACCTACCCTACTTGCAATAAGAATACCTGAGAATATGTTTCGTCAGATCTTCAATCTGATCGTAAATGACACTCGACCTAAATAAAATATAAAGTAATATTTTAAAATCACTGGAATTCACAATCAATTATCACTTGAACCTTGAGCTTATACGAGGTAACGTAGATGTCTCGCTGTTTACTACATAACCAACGTAACTATCGGCATTAAATTTTGAGGTCAAACATGCAAAGAAACAATTTTAATTATTTTTAAAGTTGACACATGACTATTTGATTATTGTTTGAAATTTGCCTAATATGCGCAAAATGTAAAATTATTATAATTTGGATATATGGTTCCTCACAGGCCGAAGCCTAATGGTTGATGTTCGGATGTTGTAAATGCAGTAATGCACGATTTAGAGCCATTATTTATTGAGTAGTTTGCCTCCGATTTCTATACAATATGTTAATCTCTATAAATAAAAAAAGCGGATCACGTGAGAAAGGCTGGACTAAATTATATTGTAAATTGTTCGTAATAGGTTTTGTAGAAAAAAAAAAGAAAGAAGATAGTGATTTATTTGGTGTTATTTCACTATTTACACTGATCCCGACGTTTCAGTTGCTTTTCAGCAGCCATGGTCACGGGTAGACTAAGATGGTGGTCGTCTCATGTGTCGAAGTGCAAAGTCATCTTAAAGTACCCGAGGTTTGTTGATTGTTGGTGTTACTATTTACGCAGAATAAGCTCAAAGTGTCTTAAAGTCTTGCTGTGTTTTGTATTTTCTTGGGTTTGAGTAAGTGGATAACCGGATCCGAAGCTGGTGGTACGTTCCAACCATCTTCTCTATTCGTGTTAATTATATCGCGTATATTATTCTATATAAATCGCGATAGAGTCATTCGCGTAAACTTTCGACAATATCATTTATAACAAACTATTGAAATGTTGACAGGAAAATGTCTCGGTTGTGCCAGCTTATACTAAAAGTGAATTGCTTTTTTAAACAAGTAATTTATGGGGAACGAGAACAAGCCTTGGTCAAAAATAGTCATCTAGCGCCGCTAGTATAAGATTTGCATCCAACTCGAAAACAGTAGGTACAGTAAATTCATACCAACTGACGGACCTGTTAGTGGTTAGTGATCCTGACTGCTGAGCCAGAGGTCGGGAGTTCGATTCCTACCCAGGACATTTAATTATGTGATGAGCACGATCATTTGTTCTGTGTCTGGGTGAAATTTATTAAAAATTCTGGTTAAAAACTCGAGAAAATGGGTTTTCGGTGACTTTGAAGGGTTGTTTCCCTGAAACTGCCCATCAGGATCGGATGGCAATTTTTTTATAACGTTTGTTGGTGTCAATAAGTAGGGTCACAAATTTTGAAGCGGTTGCCCAACAACTTTTCTCATTCGCTAGTGCAAAATCTGCCCTCATGTTTCGGCTGGCAAAAAAAAAAAATTATATTATTAAAGTATTAACTTACAAGCAACCGTTGTTTCGTTAAAGAAAATTAATTTTGCTCCACCCCCATATCATCACCCCAGTCCACTTGGGGCCCATTCGGCCAATACGAAGGAGCTCTGTACCTCCAAGGCCCAGATTACCACTCGCCATGCGATTGCCTCTCCTACATACATTGACGTGCCATTGCTTTAACTATTACACTTATACATTAATAAATATGTATACTAGCAGTCTGGTTACCATAGTACAGCTCTGCCTAGTTTGGGACCAGACGGCCGTTTTTCTAGAAGCCATTTCAGCTTATAATTTTTTTTGCCGCCCCTCTTTTCCAGACCGTTCAACTATGCGATATTTAGTTTTTTCTCGATTTAGATTTACAGTATTTACAGACTTACAGACAGAGTAAGTAGTTTGTCCTGAGCTCTTTGAAGACGCTCTGAAGACATCGGAGAGACATATTTTTATGAGGTCACAGGTCACTACTACTTTTGATCACAAAACCACGTATGTAAATATTCTTGTTTGAATCTTTAAAATTGTTAATTTTCTTTTACAACTTCTTGTTTAGCAGTTAAATTTGTACATCGTCTGTATAGTTAGTGTTCACCGTAATCTGCACATTACCTATACATATAATATAACCCCTACAAAAGTTATTCAGAAAAAATTGTAGCTTATGTAGCACAGGCAACACTAACGGTTTATTGTACCCTACTGATTGCTAATGTAATGTTTATTGTGCAATAAAGTGTAGGACTGTAGGTAAATAGTAAAAGTAAAAAAGTAGGTACTGCTGTATTCTGATGTACTAACTGCCACGCTAATCTAAATCGCGCAATAGAAATATATTTAAGCCTAGTTCGCTATCAAAGCATTAAACACGAAATAAGAAGCAAAAAAAAATATATTATACACAGTACACCATATATTTGTACCTCGTCATTTAACATGACAGTCTCACATAGATTGATAAGACGGATAACCAAGGCAGTGATAGGCTGTTCACTACTCAAGTGGGTGCCTTTGACATCGGTTGTGTATTTGCGTAAAATGGTGCAAGTGCCAACTATAACCTTTAATAATGGACAGATTTATCCTGTACTCGGCCTTGGGACTTGGCAGGTAAGGCAGCTTTTTTAGTTCTACTCTTTATTGTTTGTCGGCCTCATGAAGCTCTACTAATACTGGAGGCCACACGCCGAAAATTTCCATGCAATCGGTTTGAAATCTCTTTCGTACCTCTTACTCTTTGTTACTTACGAAATACGACTACAGGGACCATAAAATATTGTTTATCTGGAAACTAATGAAACATCTTTTGTAACTACTTTTTGACATTGAAACAACGCTTGAGAAATATTCTGTCAAATTAGAAAATGCATGTGTAAGACCTATTGGAAATATAACAATAGTGTTTAGTGCCTTAAAACATTTTAAAACTTACAAAATTTTCTTATGTACTAGTAGTTTTATATCTGTTGCAAGTAGTTGTAGCTTCTGGTACTGAGCTAGGCTGATAGCCTATATTTCAGTACACAGCGGCTCCCCATACCACTTCACGTTGAATATATAGTAAATAAATTTAGTACATAGGAATAATATTTCTAAATTGTGTCATTAAAAGGAACATCTTATAAAAGTGCAAAAATATATTTATTGCATGTGAATGGAAAAACTGCAGGCTATGGGATCTAGCTTATACGGATTATCAACAGAATATAAAATATAATATAAGTGGCTACATTGTAAGACAAATTGGTACTCACCAGAAGTGTGAAGACATCTGTTGATTGAACTTGATCACTCGCAGTCTGATCACTGTTATTCTCTGAATCTTAAAAAATAACGTAATTTTTATAAACAGGGGAAAATTATATTTCTCTTCGAAAGAAGTATTTAAAATCGTCTAATAAGCAGATAAGATTTTCAGAAAAGCTTCTATTATGGAACAATGGAGCATTGATAATATTAAAAATAGAATCTATACTAATATTATAAAAGCTGAAGAGATTGTTTGTTGGTTTGGTTGAACGTACTTATCTCAGAAAAATTCTTGTAATGTTGGATGGCCCATTTATTGAGGAAGGCCATATAACATCACGCTACAACTAGAGCCGAGCTGAATGAAAAAGTTGCAAAAACAGGGAAGTTTACAAACGCGGACGAAGTTGCGTGGGTCAGCTAGTGGTTAATATAGTTCAACAACATTTTGCAAGTAAATCGAAAAACATGTTTAGCCATCCTCTTAACGACAGCATATTTTGTACAGATTTGCATGAATCTAAAATGGTTAATTTAATTGTGCATTCATACTTAAGCATGCCTTTGCGAACATACCTTAAAGAAGTCTCACTGATAAAAAATTAAGTGCTATATAATAATATTTAGCCATATATAATCACGCGTTTATTACTAACGTTTTTTTATGTCATGGCGGCAAACGAGGAGATGGGTCGCCTGAGCAAAGACAATCCTGCTCTACCCTTTTCAAGGGCAAGGCCGGCCGGTACAGACGGTAGATAACCCTAACAACGTGTATGCAACATTTCATAATGATCAGTTGAGTGGTAAGTCGTAAAAACGTAACAGAGAGAGTTACTTTCGCATTTATAATATTAGCATAGATTATTACTTAATTATGAATGGTTATAAATATTTTATTTATGAAGCTTAATAATTAACAGTTTTTCTTGTAAAATTGACGTACCCTATTTTCAGGATTATCCATTGGTACAAAAAAATATGGACATCCTTTAAGAAAAGGATAGAGTTCCAATTTCAATTTTCAAGGTCAAACTTTTCAATTCGCAGTAAACAGTAAATGTTGACTGTGTGGTCTCCAGTGTTAGTAGAACTTCGTGGTCGGCTTAGCTTAATGTAGTGTTGCCATTATGAATTTTGACATACACGGTACGAATATGGTATTGTTTAACAACCTTACACAGAACAGATATTAAGCATATAAACGGTTAACGGAATGGTATAACGACGCGATATAATATATAAATAAAAGTTGTTTGTTGTGTGCTGGAATTAGGCACACTCAAATACTAGTCTTATGGGTTGATTTTTATCCGCCTTTAAAAAGGCGTGAGGTTCTCAATTCGACTGAATATTATTATTGTTTTTATGTGTGTGTGGAAAATTAAGGTATGTTGAACAGGCTATTACAATTTATCATGATTTAGGTGTATGAAAGTAGGTCATACTTTTTTAAAAGTTAATTATCCTGCATAATAATACAACTGTGGAACTGTAGTCCATAAAAACTCTCATTACGTTATGTTTCGTCCGATCTTCAGTCTGATCATAAATTACACTTGACCTAAAAAAAATATCACTGGACTTCACAATCTTATCACTGAAATTCATAATCTTATCACTTACAGCCAAGGTCAACTGAGGTCACGTGAACGTCCCGATGCTTGCTACATAATCAACCTAACTATCGAAATCTTGAACTTTTATAATATAGAGGTCAAACATGCAAAGAAACAATAATTTAAAATAGTTGTCGAGATCTTTTCTTAATTAATGTTTTAATATCAGGCATAATGATAGTACGTGAAAGAGCTATAAAAACAATTAACTTACAGTTATTTAGCAAGCAAATACGTTTAAAACTATTATAACTAACATGAACTATAAAAATAAAAGGTATTTAAGAAAGCAGGTAATAAATTAATACAAAGAACAGCTGTCCGCTAACAAAAGACACGTGCGAAGCCGGCACAACAAACCGGTTTTGCAAATGCGACGAAGCCGACGATGAATATGAGCGTAACAACGTTGTTAAATTTATTACTAGTTATTATATTTATCTATAACGTATAATGTATTTGATTACTAATGAAACTTTAACAATGCTTGTGAAAATGTTATATGATTTAAGTTTAAGATTACTAGGGTGGATGGCTCAACTTGGCTATTTGAAGCAAGGCAGGAAAGAGATATAAGAAATATGCGGAAAAAGAGATAAGCAGGAGTAAAAAGGAGAATGGAACGAACTCACAGAAAGTCTTATCCAACCACTATTATTTTTTCTCTTCGTCTTCGTCCTCCAAATGTCCTCGTTGAAAATGCCAACACGACTCGAAGAAGAGGGGTCGAAGTCCGCTCGTACACCGTGTTTATACTTGCAAACACTATCGCGAAGGACCAGTATGCTTATCTACAAATAAAATATTAAATAATGAAAACCAAAACTGTAACATAATTTCTTATCTTATTAATAAATATTCAAATTTTCATAAATTACAAAGAGTAGTGGCTTACATACTAAGGTTTATATACAAATTAAAAAATAAAAACGAATCAAATAAGCTTACCAATAGTCTTAACAATACAGAATTACAACAATCCTTGAATATTATTATTTTACATGCTCAGTCTGAGATGTTTCCCACTGAGTCTCTTATCCTGAGGGCAGGAAAGACTCTACCGAGAAAAAATCGATTACTGTCTTTGTCACCATTCGTTGATGAAAACCAGATCATTCGTGTAGGTGGTAGGTTAGATAATTCACCTTACTGCTATAATGTCAAACATCCAATTTTGATTTGTAGCAAACATCAATTTACAAAATTAATATTTCAAACTTACCATATTAAATTATTACATTTAGGCCCACAATCACTATTATCAAATATACGTCAATTATATTGGCCGTTAAACGGCAGAAATTTATCTAAAGCGACAGTTAACAAATGTTTAAAATGTTTTAGGTTTAAGACACAAACAGTTCAACCCTTAATGGGCCAACTTCCTCTTAACAGAACAAATTTAGAATTTCCTTTCCTGCATTGTTGTGTAGACTATGCTGGACCGGTGCTGATTGCTGACCGCAAAGGTAGAGGCTGCAGGCTCTTGAAATCCTACTTATGCATTTTCGTGTGCTTTTCTGTTAAAGCTATACATTTGGAGCTTGTTACAGAACTTACGAAAGAAGCCTTTATAGCCGCGTTGAACCGCTTCATTGCTCGCAGGGGGAAGCCACAAAGTATCTCATCCGATAACGGAACGAACTTTGTTGGTGCATCCAATGATCTGCAAAGGTTTCTTCTTGAATGTAATATTCAACAAGACATGGCCCAGGAAGGTATCGATTTTAAATTTACCCCTCCTTATAGCCCACACTTCAATGGAATGGCTGAGGCAGCTGTCCGCTCAACAAAACATCACCTTAGGCGTCAATTACAAGCTGTCCATTTTACCTATGAGCAGATGGCTACCTGTTTGGCTCAAGTCGAGGCTATTTTAAATTCTCGTCCCCTCACTCACCTTTCCACAGATCCTCTCGACTTCACAGCGCTTACTCCCGCCCACTTCTTAATAGGACGACCACTCACCAGTTATCCACATCCACAAGTTTTAGAAAGAGACATTACCATCACTGATCGCTACAAAAGGATTGAGTTCATTCGACAACATTTCTGGGTCCGTTTTAGAAATGAATACATCGCAACCCTTCAACAGCGGACGAAGTGGCTTACGTCTTCCAATAATGAGCTCAAACCCAACGACTTAGTCCTCATTAAGGATTACACCCTTCCACCATTGTTGTGGCCTCTTGGAAGGATCGTCAAGGTTTATCCTGGTGTTGATGGGATCAGTCGTGTTGCCGAGATAAAGACGAAGAGAGGCATCATACGAAGAGCATATAATAACATTTGCCCTCTTCCAGCTCAAGACTCTTAATTCTTCATCCTGGGGGGAATATGTCGAGAATCAAACCTCGATCCTCGACATCGCGGTAAGCCGAAGCTTTCAACCGGCTGAACCACTAGCGAACGGCGCGGCGCAGGCAAGGAGAGGCGCGGGCGGCGGGCGGAACGGCTCCCACTACCATCGCGATTACGCCAGTCACTCGCCTTATATACTTGATCGGGATCACTGCTCTGTGCGACGTACCTACTTGTCGATATTACAAACCAGCGTAAAATACAGTCCGCTTTTTATTTGTCTACTAACACCGAGACCTTCAACATAGTTTTGTAAAATAGCTATGTGAATATTGAATTATTGTTTGATAAGCGCTAGCCCAATATTCACAAAATGCTATATTATTATAATCCTGAATTCTAACTAATATTATAAATGCGAAAGTAAGTTTGTTGTGATCAGGGGGTAAGGGGGTATAGAAAAAGACATAGGACGCCTGTCCTTTCATCCAGTAAAATAAGCTCTGTTCCAAAGGAATAAAAAGATAAATTTTACGCAAGTGCAGCAACGGGCAAAATCTAATTTAGATATAAAGTTGCTCACGGGCTATATGTAGGAATCAGGATGAGATTTTTTAGTGCGCGATACAGGGTCAGTAATTACGTCTTACGAATATAAGTCTCGGTTTTAATGCTTAACACGTAACTAAACTACTTTTTTTCTTGCGAAGTTTGCAAATAACGTTACTGTTTATGAGTAAAATACCTATATAGTCTGTTTATAATTGCTAATGTAATGTTTAGTGTGCATACCTTTCACAAGTAAAAAAAAAACTGTCAGTCGTAGGACTGCACGTCAGAAGTGAAAACACATTTTTTAAAGATTAATTAATAAGGAGCTGACAAAACTCAATGTTTTATATTAGCGCCCTCTAGTGGATCTATACCATATAATACATATATATGTATTAAAGTGCACAAACGTCCCTAAAGAAGTTTTCACTTCAAAAAGCATGAGGTGAGGTATCCTTCAGACACCCGGTTGGAACGAAGTTCATATACATACATTTAATGGATTGAATCAATTGTACCAAAATAAATACTTATAGTAAATAATGTAAAAAGTCGAGATTAAAATTGCGCCATCTGTGAAGTTTGCCTTAACTAATATATGGATAATTAGTATATATCAAATTCTATTGTAGTTTGATATATGCTAATTATCGCGCAGAATCCACAGATGGCGTAAAAATATTTTTTTAAATATAAGAAACTCGGCTCCGTCTTACGAATTTTCGATCAGGTCAAGTGTCCTGACGCGAGTTAAACTTTTGTACCCATCCCAAAAAGTGCAAGTTTACTTGTGCTATCAGACCTTGCTTCTTACCAAATTTCACGATTCCAGGTCAATCGGAAGTACCTACCTTATAGGTTTCGATTTATCTACAAATTGAAATTTGGTAAAATCTAAGGCTTAAATAAGCGAATGAATGAATGCTTGATTTTTTTATAGCTTCAGGGGGACCGCAGACATACGTATTTCGTATTAATTTCAACTTGATGCGTCAACGGGTTCCTGAGAAAAATGGTGTTGACGGACAACAAAGTGATCTTATAAGGGTTCTTTTATTTCCTTTTTTAGAACGGAACCCTAAAAAAATAGTGAGTAAGTACTGCTGCCATGATCAAAATCGTGTTAAAGAGATAATTTCTTTAGGCCTAGTTCACATAAATAAGCATTAAACATACGGCCGAACACACACAGAGAACTAAGAATACACACAAATGTAGAATCAATTGAAACGCAATTACGTAACAATATTTGTATCTCGTCATTTAATAATATGACAGTCTCTCATAGATTGATAAGACGGATAACCAAGACAGTTATAAGCTGTTCACTCCAAAAGTCGGCGCCTTTGACATCAGTTGTGTATTTGTGTAAAATGGTGCAAGTGCCAACTATAACCTTTAATAATGGACAGGTTTATCCTGTACTCGGCCTTGGGACGTGGAAGGTAAGGCACTCTACTTCTACTGTCTACTGTTGGGTTAGGTTACGATACGCGGATAACTCTGTTCGATAGTGAAACACACTTTATAAAAATATTGTCTATCCTTCGCGGTCTTGACTTTACGGTGAAAACACTGTGTTCGTGGAAACACTGTGTAAACCACGTAGGTTCCACAATGTTTCTACCGTGTGTTTGTTCCATTCAAACACCGTGTTTCCACAGTAGTTTCTCGCAGAACCAACGGCACTCACACACCAAATCCACGGTGAATACATAATAAGTATTTACGGTGGTTACACAATCAATCCACGGTCGTTACAATCTGTTAAAATACAAAAAGCCCGCGGTGATTGCAGTAGTTTCTCGCAGAACCCACGGCACTCACACCAAATCCACGGCTCGTTATTAAGAAGTTCGATTATTAGTACATTTTAATGATTCGCAACACTACGGTAAGGGACCTAACTACGTGACTTTGAAACGAAGTTTAAAAAAGAGCTATCAATTTTATATATTGGTTATTTTGCTTTGTTTAAAAGATTTAAATTAAGTTTTTAAGAATTGTACATCTTGTGATAAAATAAAAATAGCCTCATAATTCTATGATTTTACGGAAGAGGTTATTGAAGTTGTGCGAGTTACGCCTATACAAAGTTTTTTCGGCTTGAATACTATAAAACGTCAAACGGTACTTCTTAGAATTGATGAACTATAGGTATAATGGTTATAACCATTGCAATGGTAGCGTGGCTGGGAAAAGTGGGAAATAACCGGATCTTAAAATTACTATTTTAAGATCCGGTTATTATAGGATAGGAAATACTGAGTAAATTATAAAATCTGATTCGATACGTCTGTCACATTTTTCTATTTTTGAGTGTTTAAATTATTCTTTTCAAAAATACGTATTGAAAGATAAAGAATAACAGGAACACGAAAGATAATGCATTTCTGTGAATAAAGAAAACTTTGTATTTTATGTGTAACGTTAAATAAGTAAGTAGGTAACCTAACTATTCACAGTTGAAGGTTAAGATGCTATCACGTTGATAGTCGTAGTGTTTGGTTATTGGTTACCTACTTTTTCGATGCCTATGTAAAAATTTTGAAAGTCCTGTTCATAAAATATTTTACTTCTAAATAAATATTTTACCTGCCCTTGTAAAGTGATCTAGGTATTTAATATTCCTGTCTACTGACTAAATTGGATTTGGTTGCTTTCCCATATTCCCGTATTTTCCATATTTCTGTCTTTTAGTTACTTCTTAAAAAAAAACTATTTTTCTATTTTTATGCATTGGTTGCACAGATGAAATGACAAAAAAATGTTTGTCTAGAAGAGATAGAATATAAATAAAAGTTTATTTCTAACAAAATATTTACCCTTACCGGGTCCACGTGTTTTTAGTTTTCTGTCTCTTTTTCGTCCTTCTAGATTAGACTAGATTTTTGAAAGAATATTAAACCAGAAACATATTGTTAAACCCCAAAAACACGCGACGCATCGAATCAAATTCTATTATTTTCCATGACTAGAAACACACTATGACACCCGACCCGACATAACGGGACATCGGGATTTGATTGGACCAAAGTATCAAACGCGTCGCATGTTTTCGGGTGGTGTCGCAATCGTTGGGTTTTTAACCGACGAAAAAAAAATGAGGTTCTCATTCGACTGTATATATATATATTTTTGTATATTCAGCCCTCTCTCCGTTATTTATGAACCGGTTTTGATTATTATTTTTTTGTTAGATAGGGTATACCTCAAGGGTGGTCCCATGTCAAGGAAGTCAGGATCTGATGATGGGATCCTGATAAAATTGAGAAAAACCCTTGAAAATTGTAGCAACGAATAGTTTTTCGGTTTACTTTTCATTGCTTTATCAGATATTTGCGTTTAGAAATAATTACATCGTTTCTTTTCTAATCTATTCTACATCGCGAGGCTGAGCTAATGATAAAAAAAAATCATAAAATAAAATTCTTTCTAGCAAAAATTTAAACCGACGAAAAGAATTAAAGAGCAAAAAATAAATAAACCTTTTAAGTCTTAAGTATTGAGCTTATTTACATAAACTATCAAATTTTATATAAACTTATGTTGAGTCGGCCCCAAATAATAAAATAAAATTTAAAAGCGACCTAAATTCTACTATCCTACTGATATTATAAACGTGAAAGTTTGTGAGGATGTATGGATCCATGGATGTTTGTTATTACTCTTTCACCCAAAACTTGGTATGTAGATAGCTAGACACCTGGATTAACACATAGGCTACTTTTTATCCCGATATTCTCACGGCATCGGGACTTATGCAGGTGAAGGCGGCTAGTTTTTCATAAAGCCTCGTATTACTAAAGGTTTTTCAACATCCACAACCACATATGGCAATGGCAACACCGTTTGACAAGTACAAGACAAAGTAATTAGTAAGTATTTAAAATTTAACGTGGCGGCACTGTAACCCTACGTGTTAGTTCGGTGTTATTATTTTTCCCGACTTATTTGATAACGTATCGTATGATAAACACCATAAAATGGTTTCTAAAGTTCCAATCGTTAAGTTCTACAATGGCTGCGAGTGTCCGATTCTAGGAATCGGCACCTGGAAGGTAAATAATAATCTTTATTTTCAATAAGTTGATGACTTAAACGAATGAGAATTTTAAATATAACGTGTTTATATCTTTATCTTTCACCTTTATATAACGTTAATTATTACTTTTCATGGGTTTACCAAACATTTGTGCAACAAGTTCAAATCAATATCAGCAACTAATCAGTTCTAGTTTCCGGAGAATAACTAGTTTATTTAATAATATTATAATATTCTGAAACATATAATTATAACTTGAGACCTTTCACACGGCCGTCTGATTCCAAACTAGGCACTGCCTGTACTATGGTAACCAAACTATTGATACTTATGTATTACGTATTATACTTAGATAAATTTCACCCATACAGAACAAATGATCATACTCATTACACAATTAGCTCAGCAGTCAGGAACACTAACCATTAGACCAACGGCAATACACAGTTCTACAAATATCGGACATCATTTCAAATATTCATCAAATGTATTTTATGGTTGGTTTACAGGTAGGCCTGCCATTACGTAAATTACCGACGCCGGACAAAAAATTAAAAAACTTGGACACAGGTGAAATCGAGATTCTTTCGCGGACACCAAAAAAAAGGCATATTCCATTAAAATTTGTAGCTTGTTAACGATTCATCTAACAATTATAATTGTCCCCTGGTACAGAGTGTCCGGGTTTTTGAAACACACACCCCACACCCTCTAAACTAGGACAAATCTGGGGTAACCCGGACGGATGGCAGCCCTATTTATAGCGCATGGTTTTCATTTATGATGGCTTAATGAAACAGGCTTATCACAGAGGTGATTTAATTTTATTAACAAAATTAGTCTAAGGACTAATTGCACAAAATACTACTTAGACTCAGATAGGTATAATAGTACTAGCTGCGCCCCGCGGTTTCACCCGCGTAAGTCCCGAGTCCGTGGGAATATCGGGATAAAAAGTAGCCTATGTGTTAATCCAGGTCTCCAGCTATCTACATACCAAGTTTAATCCCGATCGGTTCAATAGTTTTTGCGTGAAAGAGTAACAAACATCCATCCATCCATCCATACTCACAAACTTTCACCTTTATAATATTTCTAAGATTTAGAAAACAATGTATAATAAAACCATAGTAGTGGATGGCATACAATTGAAATTGATAAATTTGTCTCTTAGTTTTGGAATATAATTAATTGATTAACAATGATTGTGATTGAAATGTCTTTTGGCCATGTTTTTAAAGTCAGTAAACGTAAAAATGCTTGCCATATTTGTAAAGGTAAAGAATTCTACATATGAACTAACAGATGCATGAATGTCTAGTTTGATTAAGTAACTGTGAAAACATCCAAACTAGGTTTATTCTTAGGAGTATAGTTTGCAAATCACAATCACTAAAATCCTACCAATTGACAATGACCAAAAGACCAGTGATTGTTGCGGGTTCAAAACCCACATGGGACATAAGATTATAATATTCCGAGTATGAGTTGTTTAAATGTTTGTGGAGCCCCCAGCGACACAGGAATATTCTTAATGCAGGGGTTTTCTTTTAAAAAGAAAATAAATAAATGTATATTCTGAATATAAAATATAATCTGATAATAAAATAAAAAAATATTATTATAGACACATAAAATATGAAACAATACATCAAAGTTATACTGTATGTTTGATCTTATCTCATTTGAAACAGATAAAAGAACTCAATTATTTATCTATAAGTGGTTTTGTATGGGCATACTGAGGGAGGCCAGGGGAGGGCAGCTTACTGGCTGTTATACAAAAGTTTATGAAAGTAATTTTGCATACAATTTTTTATTTGACTGAGAAAAACAAATTTGGAAGCCTGGACCAACACAAAAAAAATTTCTCCCTCTGCACGCCCAGTACTTTCTCATCAAGGACAAAAGACTGGGGGTGTGGAATATATATACTCTCTGTTCGATAGAAACATACCTATAAAACGATCAGTGAAGTAATGAATCATTGCTTCACTGCCGGTTTTCTGTGAGGCCGTGGTATCACTCCGGTTGAGCCGGCCCATATGTGCCGAAGTATGGCTCTCCCACGAATAATGTATACAGTCATCTTCATTCATAACTGTACATACAAATAATTTATATATTTGTATGTATGATTGAAGTGTCTGTTTCCAATGTCATAATAACATATACTAAATGCATCCGAATGTTTACACTGTAAAAAACCAAAAAATCTATTTTTTAAAATTTTGTCACTTTGTTCCGGCTAATCTCCGGAACGGGAGGACCGATTTAAATGGGACTCTCACTTGCAGTTAGCTGGTGTTATATGGAGCAAAATAAGGCTACTTTTTTTGAAAAAAAGGATTAGGGGTCCAAGCAAAATATATAAATAATAAATATGTACACGCGAGCGAAGCCGCGCGGGGGACACCTAGTATTATAACAAGAAAGTAATTATGCATAAAGCCAGGTCAAGTGAAGCACACCATTTATAAATATAGAATAGAACGTCCTCGTTGAATAAATAATTATTAATAGTAACCTTGGTTACGTATTACTTTATACAAGACACTACTACTAATACCTATAGCATAAAATGCGACGTTGATTATCGACCGAAGGGCCTTATAATAATTATACAGGTTTTTCAGTAACAACTTTATTCTCCAACAGGGCCGTATTGGAAAAACATGAGTTTTGAATTTTTACTTGTTGACATATCAGTAGTAGAAGCTTTGGCAATGGTTACAATGAATTCAATTTCGCTCGAAAATTGCATTAAAATTTAGATAAAAATATTAAAAAATCCACTATGAAAATGGTGGATCTGTAAAAGCTCTTATCGTAAAATTCAACTGTTACTTTTAACAACTAAATTTTGGCCTATTTATTGAAGATATGGATATCTCTGACACGTGGTATCAACAGGACGGTGCCACATGTGACACAGCAACTAAAACAATGAATTTCCCGATAGTATTATTTCACCAAGTTCAGCTATTAATCTGCCCTGATCGTGCGATTTAATACTACTGGATATTTTTTTGTGGGCCATGTTAAAAATAGAGTCTATACAAAGTCAATCGAATCGAAAGCAACTTTAAAACTCAAAATCCGTTACGTGATTAACGAAATAGACCCGCCATTTAAAATTTTGTGCTTCGATCGAGTCACGGCGTCGGGTATTCTGATTCGGGTACCTAACCAAAACGAAAGCTGGACTAGATTGTACGAAGACGGGCGTACTCGACTCCGTTCATTTACACTTAGTCGTTTGCCCGAATTCCATAGGCAATCGAATACGAGCTAAAGACCAAGTGTAATTGCGCCATAATTCTAACGAACGAAAAGCAACACAACTTCCATTAAAGCTGCCAGTACCCAGAATATAACTATTTATTTAGACGCAGATGCGTGTATATGACACCACTTATCCTACTATAATATTATAAAGGTGAAAGTTTGTGAGGATGTATGGATGTATGTATGTTTGTTTGTTTGTTTTATTGCGATGAAACTTTTATATGTAGATGGCTGGAGACCTGGATTAACATATAGGCTACTTTTTATCCCGATATTCCCACGGGATCGGGACTTACGCGGGTGAAACCGCGGGGCGCTGCTAGTATATAATACAATACCCGAGTGGATTATGCACCTGTCTTCGAAGAAATTTTGTGTAGTGCTAAGAAAATGGTTAGTTTGTAAACAATGGTCTTTATGCAGTCAGCGATTTCTTAGAAAAACTCGTGTGAGTTTTACCATTTTAGAAATGCGTTGTAGGATGTTTAATTGATATTATTGAGACCTTACTGTACGTTATTTATTTTCTTTTCAAAGTTTTGTTTAAATACATATATTATTATTTTTTAGTTTACATTTAAAATCCTTAGCAGTATGTTAAATTAGTCTATTAGGCCACTTTTACATAGGCAGAGGTAGTTTATCATGTACAGAAAAAAAAAACAGTCAGTCGTAGGACTGCACGTCAGAAGTGAAAACATAACTTCACAATGTATTTGCATATACATACATACACACACATACACATCTGTATATATATAATTAGGTTAAAAATAAAAATTAGGTAGTAACATTTCTAAATGTATACATAGGGTACACTGGAAGTTCTGCGCTCCTGGCCGCTCATAAATGTTTGAATTTTGAATATTAAATGTTTTTAAATATAAGAAACTGGGCTCCGTCTTACGAATTTTCGATCAGGGTCACGTGTCTTGACGCGAGTTTAACATTTTTTACCCATCCCAAAAAGTGCACAACGCCGCTAAAGAAATTTTCACTTCAAAAATAGCTTTAATTTGAAATATGTATAAACGATGAATATACGTCATGAACGTATAAATGTAACCAATTAATAAAGAAGAAGCTAACGTCAGAAACAGGTAGCATCTTGGATGGTGGTAACGTGGAATATCCAAGCATCTATCCAATTCGACACTTGCTAAACCTAGCGTCTGCAATTGTCACAGCTCTGGCTGCTCCAGTAGCGTCCAGTGGCATTTTATTGATGCAAATGAAACCACGAAACCCTAAACTTTCGTTTTAGCAGAAAAAAAATAATCAGAAAGCTACAAAACAACATTATTTATTGTTACGCAAAACGAGCGGTGAGAATCTTTAACTTCAACTATCCTGATTAATGTCAACAAAAAGACTCTAAAATTAAATAAAGTATATGCATATTTGTTTTTAACCGACTTCAAAAAAGGAGGAGGTCAATTCGACTGAATGTTTTTTTTAATGTTTGTTACCTTAGAACTTTCGACTGGGTGAACCGATTTTGATTATTCTTTTTTTATTTGAAAGCTGGTGCTTCCCGTGTGGTCCTATTTCAATTTGGTCCAGTTGTGACAATGGCATCAATGAGAAAACCATATATAAGTCTTTTATGGAATAGTTTTTTTTGTTAAAGTCGGTATTTTTTTGAAAGAATTATATTTATTATATAGAAGCAGAACTACCCACTGAAACATACACTAGTAAAATAAACAAATATTATGCAATTTTCGAGAAGTGGACGTTTAAATGCGCCTCTGTTTTAGTGTAGTGTATTATCTGCCATTCAATATGCAATTTTAAATGATGTCAAGTAGTTAAAGGTATACCTACTTACTATAAACACATTTACGTTTCTCAGAGAAACATATCTAAATTTACACTTGAGATAACAACGAACCTATGGTAAACACCGCAATTTATTGCGAAATTGATATAAATGGGTTACCTATTGAATGCCGATAATGCTTATGTTGCTTTCTGCAATTCGTGTACTATCTGTCGAGAATCAATGTCAATAATGAAAGCCTACAGAAGTTTAGCGAAACCAAAAAAAATCCTAATAATTTTATTACCATCAAATGTTCAAAACGAATTATTTTAATAATAAAAATGTCCTGGGACATTATACATCTCTATCTAGACCCAAACTAAACATAGCTTCTACTTTGGACTGGAAACTCGGATAAACATTTTTTTTTGAAGTGAAAACTTCTTTATGCTCGTTTTGCACTTTTGATATTGGGAAAGAGCACTGAACTCGCGTGACCGTCACTCTCAGGTACATATATACAGATGTGTGTGTGTTTCCACTTTGACTTACAGCTCTTATAGCTTATACGTAACACACGTATGCCACTTGGCTTCCGGAGAGGGTTTCCGGGATAGTGGTGTATTCAAATTGCATTCAAATGTTCATCGAAGTCTTTGAAGACCACGCGGGCGGCAGACAAACTTCAAGTCTTATGTCCTTTTCTTCCTAAAACATTTCTTTAATTTTAACTAAAGCTAAAAGCGTTCATCTATCTTCTCACATGAGAATGTCGTTCATACCGAAAAGGTCGGTATGAATTCCATACATATTTACCCATAACAACAAACAACCTACATATATTATATGACATACATGAGCATACAATTTTTTACATTTCATGAAACCAGGCCAGGTCCACTCCACATTGTAGGTATAAAGCTACACGGCGGATCGACTAAACGTGCCAAAATTCAAAGCCGCACATAAGTTTAATGCTCACTCACGGGCTGCGTCGCGTCATCCGTTCGTATGTAGACTGTAGAGTATGAGTACCTAGCCTAAGGGTAGGCACATAACTTATGGGTAATTAAATATTCAGATTGATTACTGCTTAAAAAAAAGACGCGGCGTCGTCAGAACAGATAAGAGTTCGCGATAGAAAGAGAGGCAATTTCTAGGTGATTATAACTGTAGGTAATTCGCGCTGTGTGACCTAAATTACGACTTTATTGTGTTGGAACAAGAGTCGCTATTTATTTAAATGATTTGGCGGAGTGAGACATCTGAACTTGTACTATTATGTATTCAGTATTGCAGTCGAGTGCACTGGCGTCGCGCCACATTTGTCGTCATTTTGGGAAATTTCCCGAAAATTTCATTTACGTAACAATTTTTAATAATAACTCGGTACCGCGTGTATCAGTGGCCCGAATATTTGAGGTCAAATACTCAGATTTATTATGTCATAAGTTCATAACTCATGCTTCCTAAAGATAATATTATCAATTAATATTTATTAATTTTCCAATACTTATTTACATGGCCAAGGTATGAAGCAATGTAAATACCATATGGTGTAATACAACCAAGTACTTTACAACTAATAAATAATAATATTATAAATGTGAAAGCTTGTATGTTTGTTACTCAATTACGCAAAAATGGCTGAACGGAGTTAAATGAAATTTGGCACACAGATAGTTTATAACTTGGAATAAATTCATAGAATGCTTTGATCCCTTTTAATAGGATGGGTTAGGTTGATGTTGACACAGATGTTATGGAAACTATTAAGTTTTTAATTATATTAACCGACATCAAAAAGGAGGAGATTCTCAATTTGACAGATTAATAAATAATAACTTCACACATTTCACACACGGCCCTTCTAATCCCAAACTAGGCAAAGCCTGTACTATGGTAACCAAACCGCTGATAAACATACTTATATGTTACTAAATACATACATATTATAGATAAATTACACCCAGACACAGAACAAATGATCATGCTCATCACACAATTATTTGTCCTGGGTGGGAATCGAAACCACGACCTATGGCTTAGCAGTCAGAGCCACTAACCACTAGACCAACAAGTCATTAAAAAAAAATAGTGCATTGATTATAATTAACTCGCGCACCGGGGGTTCCCCGTTCAAACTTACGAGTACTTAACTCGTATATGTACATAGATAATTCGTCTACCTCGGGAATCAATATTCGAAGATTATTGCCCGTTTTTTTTTTAAAAGACAAACTTAACTTTGCCTTTCTAAAAATATTCATAATCATAAAAAAATCCACTAAATATCGAAGTACATCACGGTAAATTTTCCAAGCACAAAATATAAGTTTGTAATCTCAAAAAGTATTTTTTTATATTAAATAACAATAAATTAACGACTTTTGGATTTTTTGATTTACTTGTGCTCATGATTCTAAGTCACTGGGAAGTACCCTAAAGGTACTGATTTACCTGCGAAGTGTTAAAATTTGGTATCTTTTGATTGCGTTGACTTTGAAGCATGATTTTCTACCGCTTCAAGATACCGCAAACATAAGCATTTGATGTTAATTTCAACTTGATACCTCCACACGTTCCTAAGCAAAATTGTCTTGACAGACAGACATGCATACAAACGGACAACAAAGTCATCCTATAAGGATTACTTTTTTCTTTAGTGAAAACTGTGCGATCGCATTCCGCGTGTAACTCAACTGTGACTAAAACGTTTTTCACGTCACGAAAATAAACTCTCTCGATCCAATTTTAAGGCGGAGTGAACCTTTACTACCACAGTTCAAATAGTTAGTTTTTCCGAAAAAAGGATCTTTTAGGAACTTGGTAATTCGTTCTGTAAATATGTATCTAATTACACAAACACATAAGCTTTATTTCTCTTTGGCAGTCAAAGGTCGGTGAGGTGACGCAGGCGGTGAAGGACGCGATTGAGATCGGTTACCGCCACATTGACTGTGCGTACGTGTACGGCAATGAGAAGGAGGTGGGAGAAGCTATCACCGCCAAGATCAAGGATGGCACCGTTAAGAGGTAATTTTCCTCTAGGAAACATACACAAATATATTCTCAAACTCTTTTCCCGTCCGCATACATACTTTAACACCATGTAGTGAAGACAAACTGAACTACGAAGTGAGTAATGATTCTGCTTCGCGGGATGAAAGTTTTCCCGCCGATGAGTACATACATAAAAACCGTTGGGCCCGCTGCCCGCTAGGCTTGAACACCTCGCCTGGTCGGGTTTTCCACGATCCTGGAATATATCTTGCACCTCTTCCACATTTTTAGTCTGTACTCCACATCTTTGTACTTGGTCCTTTGTCAGTATACTGCCGATTTGGACAGATCTTTCGAGGTCTATCTGCACTGACTCACTGACTTACACTCACTCTAGGAAACACTGCCGTGTAAGCGGGGAACCTAATCTTACTAAACGGACTTTAGGCGACACTTCTCATGAGAAAACTACGCTTGTTGTTCTTATCTTCTGTATCATGGTCGTTTTTCTCCAGTAATGCTTTAATTCTAGTTCTGAAGTATGTTTTACTCCGTCGTCATGTTACTCGCGGGAGAGCCATGTTACTCGCGGGAGAGCCATGTTACTCGCGGGAGAGCCATGTTACTCATGAGAAACCATGCTTCTTTTGGGAGAGCCATGCTTCGGCTTGTGACTCTTGAGTTGCAGGTGTCATTGGGCGGCGATGTACACTTACTTACAATCTGCTGGTTTTCCATATAAAAAAAAATTTGGGGTACTTCTGACTTGTTTTTTCTTTAACATGACTAATTTCAGGGTATTTTCTGCATGTTCTTCCCCTACTAGCCTTCCCCTAACGTTTTCATTCGTTTATATACATGTTTTGTTTTTCTTTCCGGACTCATTCTTTTTACGTGATCAAACTAACCTCATCATGAACTTCTCAATTTTTGTAACTAACGCCGCACTGCTCTTGAATATCAACATTTCTCTTTTTGTCAACCAATCTCACTCCGCACTTACTTCGCAGTGATCTCAACAGCATTTATTCTACTTTCATCATTTTTCTGCCACTCACTGCCAGACATTAAGGTAACATCGGGTGATTATTTGTATGAAACACAGATTATATAATATCTCAAGTGCACTCAACCACATCTATAAATGTTCCAATAAAGGTGATATACGGATATACCTACTGCTTATGTATCTATTCAATTTATCTTTGATTTCCAGAGAAGACCTGTTCTTAACCTCGAAATTATGGAACACTTTCCACCGCCCTGACCTGGTCCGCGGAGCTCTCCAGGAGACCCTGAAAAACTTGAACGTTAAATATTTGGATTTATACCTCATTCACTGGCCCCAGGCCTACAAGGTATGTTTGGTGATAATTTAATATCCTCTAGGGGTTTTGCGAATGTTCGCATGTGTGTTTGTTCGTATTAGCAATCGCTTGCTTGCGAATGTATTGAGCAATGAAAAGCATAATGAGTCTATTTTTATTTTTGTTACTACTCGAGCTCGTAATACCAAAGAACAAAAGTTATAAATTATTCACTTATAAAACTGATTTGATTATTAATTTTAAAATACATTAAGTTTAGAAAAACTAAAAAACCGGCCAAGTGCGTTCGGATTTTTTTTATGGTATAGGGGGCAAACGAGCAGACGGGTCACCTGATGGTAAATGCAACTCAAGAGTCATAAGTGCGTTGCCGCCCTTTAAGGTGGGAGTAGGAGAAGAGGGGGAGGGGGGAATAAGGGAGAGGGAAGGGTTAGGGCCTCCGGTAACTTCACTCACGCGGCGAAATGCAATGCAAGCATTGCTTCACTGCCGGTTTTCTGTGAGGCCGTGGTAACGAGTGGAGTCGGGCCGGCCTATACGTGCCGAAGCATGACTCTCCCACATAAAAAAATATTTTTTATTATATGATGTAACAAAAAAATTACGGTTTTCGCAATTTTTCCTTTATCTGTGCTATAAGACGTTGCTTCCTACCAAATTTCAAGATTCTGAGTTCACGGGAAGTACCCTGTAGGTTTTGATTCCCTTGCGAGTGTCGAAAATTTGCGGAAATTTGCGGCATAAACGGCTGTATCTTTTGATTGCAGGGACAGTAGACCTGAGTATTTGATATAAATTCCAGCTTGATACCTCCACGCGTTCCTGAGAAAAAGGTCTTGACAGACAGACAGACGTTCGGACGGACGGACAACAAAGGGATCCTCTAAGAGTTCCGTTTTTTTACTAAGCCCTACGTAATGGATTCGTCAAAATCATAGATGTGAAAAATGTCAAATTAAAGTATTGTCATCCGAACTACATCACTACATATTATAAAACAAAGTCCCCCGCCGCGTCTGTCTGTTCGCGATAAACTGAAAAACTACTGAACGGATTTTCATGCGGTTTTCACTAATAGACAGAGTGATTGATGATGATGATGAGGAAAGTTTAGGTGTATAATTTTATTAAGATTTTGTGTAAATTGATTGAAATATGATGATCATTGTTGAAGATGTCTTTGGTACCCGTGCGAAGCCGGGGCGGGTTGCTAGTAATATATATAAACAATATATAGAAATAATTGGACTAGCCTGTTGGTCTAGTGGTTAGTGACCCTGACCGCTATGCTTATAGGTCGTGGGTTCAATTCCCACCTGAGTCTGGTGTTCTTTGTGTCCGTTGTTTCTATGTATGTAAAGTCCCCCGCGACACATGAGTAATTCCTAATGCGGGAGTTGTCTTTTTAAAAAAATTAAAAAAAACACTAGAGATAAAACAAAGTTAAATTTCGATACGATAATTACTAGAAGTGAGTTAAAATTAACTCCAAAATTTATTTACATTGAAATTATTTTAAATTATTTAAAACGGGCGATCTTTTTCGCAGTATTTTGGGTTGCTTGCTCATAGGATAATGATTTTATTATGCTAACTGTAGCACTAACTTAACGTATGTATATCGGCTATACATACTTCAAATATGATTCGACCTTTTTGTAACATGTAACATTTTTACGTGGGAGAGCCATGCTTCGCTACGTATGGGCCGGCTCGACTCCGCTCGATACCACGGCATCACAGAAAACCGGCAGTGAAGCAATGCTTGCATTGCATTTCGCCGCGTGAGTGCGGTTACCGGAGGCCCTAACCCTTCCCTCTCCCCTATTCCCGTCCTTCCCCTCTCCCCACTCTTCCCCCCTCCCCCTCTTCTCCTACTCCCACCTTAAAGGGCAGCAACGCACTTGTGACTCTCGAGTTACCGGTGCCCATGGGCAGCGGTAGTCATTTACCATCAGGTGACCCGTCTGCTTGTTTGCCCCCTATACCAAAAAAAAAATGTTGCATCTTCGATTTAAAACATGTATGTTTTTTAGGAGGATGGTCCATTGTTCCCGGCAGACGAGTCGGGCAAAATATTATACTCTGATGTGGACTACGTTGATACATGGAAGGAGATGGAGAAGCTGGTCGATGACGACCTCGTCAAGAGGTTAGTTATACTATTTCAGCCTTTTCGATAAATATTAGTAACTAACTGCGCCCCGCGGTTTCACCCGCGTAAGTCCAGATGCCGTAGGAATATCGGGATAAAAAAAATATGTAATTTACCATTTTGTAGTGGCGGCCATCTTGGATTTGAAATTTATCATAGTGTATAGTATTCTACTAGTCAAGCCCTTTCATTTGATACCCATATAGTTATGAAAAAAATATGTAATCCGTTATTTTGTAGCGGCGGCCATCTTGGACCGATTTTCATCAAACATAGCTAAAATCACTCCCGACTAATTCACCTTTCAAACAAAAAAAAAAGACCCTTTTTCTCAGGAACGCGTGGAGGTATCAAGCTGGAATTTATATCAAATACTCAGGTCTACTGTCCCTTAGAGCTGCGAAAAAATCAAACTTCTAAGCCAACGCAATCAAAAGATACACCCGTTTATGTCGCAAATTTCCGCAAATTTTCGACACTCGCAAGGGAATCAAAACCTACAGGGTACTTCCCCTGAACTCAGAATCTTGAAATTTAGTACGAAGCAACGTCTTATAGCACAGATAAAGGAAAATTGCGAAAACCGTAAATTTTTTAGTTACATCATATAATAAAAATATTTCAATTTCAATTTTATTTATTGCATTCCATATTGTAAATTTATAGGTGGTAGGCTTAAAAGTAGGTAACAATTATGGACCCTGTCGGGCACAGCACTATTAGGAGAGAGGACGAGCTGTTTAGCTATACTTTAAAGTTAAGTTTTGATGCAAATTAAATATAATTATGATGAAGTAAATGAATATTAAACAGAATCCAGAATCAAGTAAGTTAAAAAAATAAATCTTATATATAAATTAAAATTGCAGGATATATATTAGTTAGTGGTATATATTAATAATAAAATCTATTCATTATTTAGTCTATTGTATTTTCATTGCACAATATTATCACAAAATTCTAGTAGTTATTAAATATATTATTTTATTAAATAGTTATTAATTATATGGTGATATGAATTCAAGTCAAGTTTCTTCTACATTTGTCCTATGATTATATTAATATTAAATAACAAATTATTATCCCAAAATCATATTTAATTTTGTGTCCATATGTGTGTGTAATATTTAATTACTAATTATTGTGTAGGTATTTTTAGACATTTGGTATTTATAAATTATCTTCTAGGTATTCTTTCACGTTGTAGTAACTTTTACTTATTAGAAGTTGCTTTAACTTGCTAACAAAGGTATTGAACTTATTTTCATTTTACGGAACCCTGAGAGAGTCCGACTCACACTTGGCCGGTTTTAATGGTTAATACGTGTGAGTATGTCAAAAGCCACTATCTTTTTAGAGAAACTTAAGCATAAACATTTGAATGGAACAAATCATACAGATTATTAATTGTGAATTATTTCATTACAGTATCGGTGTGTCTAACTTCAATTCAAAACAAATCGCCCGGCTGCTGGAGCACGCTACGATCAAACCCGTCACTAACCAGGTTAGAAATATTTTTGTAATCCTAACTAACATTATAAATGCCAATGTAAGTTTGTTCGTCTGTCACGCCTTAACTACTCAACTGAACATTTTGCAACCGTCATTCAGAAAAAATATGCTGCTAACACAGGCGAAGCCGTGGGCAACAGCTAGTATTTTATAAACCAATTTCAAATAAGAATGTGTTTTATAATTTTCAGACATTTCAGATCAAAAGTTCAACATCGCCATCATGTCTTTATTTTGTAATATTCTGCAATTTGAAATATATATATTTTTTTAATAGTATAGGGGGCAAACGAGCAGACGGGTCACCTGATGTTAAATGACTACCGCCACCCATGAGCACCTGCAACTCAAAAGTCTCAAGTGCGTTGCCGGCCTTTAAGGTGGGATTAGGGGAAGGGGGGAATTAGGGGCAAGGAAGAGGAATCTCACTCACTCGGCGAAAAGCAATACAATCATTACTTCACTACCGGTTTTCTGTGAGGCCGTGGTATCACTCCGTCGAGCCGGCCCATACGTGCCGAAGCATGGCTCTCCCACATTATGAATGATCATGTCTGAATATTAAAACTTTGACATTTTTAAATGATATTAAAATATTGACATTATAATAAATATTAAGATAGACATTAGACATATTGGACATTGTTGAATTGTATCATTCTATTATTATTTGTATTAATCAATTTAATTAGCTGTACCCGGCATGCGTTGTAACGCCGTTTTGTTTATTTTCTGCCAGAAAAACTCGCGGGCGTTCTCTGAAGACCCTGCCAAAGTTTTATTACAATCTGATCAGCAGTTTAGAAATGCATAGACGACAAACATACTTACATTGATTTTCATTTATACAGATTTGTGTGTCAATAAAATTGACTAATGTATATCTAAGATCTTATCTGTACCGACTCTTCTGCAAATAAATTACTTTGAATTTAATTTCGTAAATAAATACTTATTCCTCGTTACTAATTATATGAACTTAACCATAGATTTTTTAAATTTTAGATCGAATGTCATCCTTACCTGAATCAGAAACGTTTAAAAGATTTTTGCGAAGGGCGCGGCATCACCATCACTGCGTACTCGCCCCTGGGCTCCCCGGACAGGCCCTGGGCCCAGCCTGGGGACCCTCAGCTCATGGACGACAAAAAACTGAAGGCTATAGCCGATAGACTCGGCAAGACTACTGCTCAAGTGCTTATCAGGTGAGGGTTTATAGTGTAGAAATTGATTTCCGGATAGCATCTATCATGGAAATTGGTTAAGGGGCCATATGTAATGGTCCCCAGAGAAAGGGCCTTTTTTGGGTGTGTGTGTGATTTTAACTGTGTTGTATGTGTCTTATTACTTCTTAGGAAAGTTTCATGTCATAATCAAATATTTGCACTGGAAGAAGTATATAGTAGAAGTCTTATAAAAATATATGTTTGCGTTTGCTCTACAATAAAGTTAAACATTGGAAGGGTAAATTGTTGCACACAAAAAAAAACCACCCCACACGAGTGAGTGTATTGCAAGGGACCCTGTATACCCAAAGAAGGAAGCCTCCGTGGACCCCTGCAGACCTTGGCCGCCTCTTCATCAACAGGCTGCCAGACGTGGTGTGAGGGCCCTTGCCCTCTCTGGATGAGAGGCGTGGCCGTCTCAGGCCTGCTTGTGCTATATCGTTACTAATACAAGTCAATTTATTTATTTATTATTAGTTCTTAATAAAAGCGTGTTTTTTTAAACTAACTATTGAAACTTCTTTAGAATCGTTGTGATTTGATATTCGATGAAATGAAAAACTCGCACTAAAAAGAGACAAACATTCATAAGTAGGATTTAGATTGCGAGAGAATGAGATAAAATACAAGTATACAGTGTTTCCTATAATCTTTGAAAAGAGAAACATATTCATAAATAGGATTTAGCCTGCGAGAGAATGAGATAGAATACAAGTGAGCAGTGTATCCTATAATCTTTGCGCCTGCGTACTACGAAGCTTTAAGTCACACTAAAAAGAGACAAACACAATACAATAGGATTTAGCCTGCGAGAGAATGAGATAGAATACAAGTATACAGTGTTTCACGTGTTTTTGCGCCTGCGTACTACGAAAGTCTTCTTGTGTCATTCAAGTGTATCATTATTGTGCATTTGCGTATTAAAATTCGTTGGTTAATTAATTTAGAAGTTTCATTTCTGCCGTGTGTGAACAAACACACTTTTTTATTTTTATTTATGACAATTGTAATTAATGACAGTTGATAAAGAATGGTGAATAGACTTGGGAATCTTTAATTTAAAAGCAAATGTTTAGTTTTTATGATTGGATTGTTTTATTACATTATTTATCATATTATTATTATATCATTACGACAAGTATTATTGCTACTTCAAGAACTATGCGATTCAATATATTGTTCGTTTAGCTAAAAAATTATATCATATTGCAGGTACCAAATAGACCGCGGAAACATCGTGATCCCGAAGTCTGTGACCAAGTCGCGCATCGCGAGCAACTTCGACGTGCTGGACTTCAAACTGTCGCAGGAGGACGTGGCCCTCATCGACTCCTTCGACTGTAACGGGCGCCTGGTCCCCATGACTGCGTTAGTACTTACCAGCTTCACATATTTTATACAGGGTCTTAATGGCTAAGGCGTCGGACTTGTGAGTAAATCATTACGGGTTCAAACCCCTCCTAGTGCACGGCCGAAGTGAATACACTCCGAACAAGCATTTAGCTAAGATGGAGGGGTAAAACAATAATAATAATAATCATCTGACCCCAAACTAAACAGAGCTTATTTGTCATGGGTGGCAATCGAACGCACGACCTCTGGCTCAGCAGTCAGGGTCACTAACCACTAGCCCAACAAGCCAGTCTAAAACAATATTAGTAATATGTAAGTGTAACCCACGTTGATCTTCTCACTCGTGAAAAAATATATATAACGTGTATCTGACAATTGAACACTTACCTAGACTTTTTGAAAAATAACTATCTGTTTAAAAGTTATGACTGATTGAATTTCCTGGTATTATATAAGTAAATTCGACCATTCTTGGAAATTTTCGAAAAACAACGAATTTCCATGATTCTAAATTTATTTTGCCTACTATTATACATTTATGCATAGTAAATATGAGACTAGACTTTTATAACACTAAAACTCTATTGATGGTAAGATTTTTTTTAAATATTTATAGCATCACAGCTCACCGAAGCTACTAAAAATCGGTTGACAGAGAAAAAGTACTGAATTGTTTTGTTTTTTGCTAGAAATCGACTCAAGTTCAACCAGTGTTCTTAGCATGTACAGTCTAGTGTGTTTTAATACTCCTTAGTAAGTTTCTTTTCATCTGTTTATTATTTGATCAAGTTGTGATGTTAAGATCACCTATCTGTCATTATAATATTTTTTTATACCTGACATGTAATCCATTAAATAATAAAATTGTTTACCTGATTTTAACATTAGAATGTTCTTTTACAGTTCGCTGGGCCACAAGTATCATCCATTCGAGACCGAGGAATTCTAAACTGCCTTATTCCTACCTAAATGTTTATATAGTATAAAATGTTATATTATTTACTAATAAATATGTAATATACTGTTAAATTTTTATTTTATAACCGAGGAATGACGTCACTTATGGACGATCCATGAGGGTTCATAGAGCCTTGTCTATTTGAAAGTATTAAAAAAACAATTTATCTTACATTAGATCAACACTACAATAAAAACACAAAATAATATATTACAACATTTATTTTACATCATTCAGCTTGAGCAATCGAAAAATATATTGCTTCCATTCACCCTTACTTCACGTTATAAAAGTATACCGAATTTGATAATTGGGGGTCCGACAGACCCCTACCATTAATAGAAGTCCACCAGAACTTTCTGAGATGGCATTGTATTACAAACTTTACATTTCAGTCTTGATTAACTAAAGTATAGTTCGATTTACGTCGAAATTAATAAACAATCGAATCTATTTCAAGATTTTAAACTCAAATGTTGTTAGTTCGAAAAATGAATTTAAATTTTTTGACATTCCAAATATAAAATCAAAAGTTGACAGTCCTTCAAACATGACAGTTTAAATCTTGGATTAGATTTTTTTTTAATCGGCCGTAAGAAAAGAAATTTGCATTTATAACGCTTTAGTTCCTACCACAGATAATATAATAACACTTAAAGGAGTTATAAAGTATAGAGTAGCATTTGCATAGAAGTAAATATTTTTCATGACAACCGATTTTAATTTCCATGTGTTCTGCAACGAAACAGATATTAGGTAATAAAGCCTATCTAGACGATCATGGTTATAAATTGATGAGCGACCGTCGATATAGCCTTAATAAAAAAAAAACCATCAGTCGCAGCTTTTACTAAAGCCATGAAAGACTTCGAGTCCTTTCCGAGACGCTGAGAGGAATGACTTTTTCCCATTACTACTCCATGCTTCAATAATTCCAGTAAGTTTACAGGACCAGCTTGTGATGACGTAACGATATTTTAAATATCAAAACAGCATTTATACTTCTACTGTTCGAGAGTTAAACCGTAATTTATACACAACTTTATTCGTATTATAATAACATCAATAACACTTGTATTCACTACAGAATTTAAGAATTGTTTTCTTCGCGTCTTAAAGCAACTAATAATAGAAATTAATAACCAATATTATCAAACAATTAAAAATGTATTCCATGACTTTATGATAATTGGTTTATTGCTCATTTATGCCGCGTTCCTATAATCAAGAGACGATTCGTTTTGCTTACGGACGGTAAAATTTCGTTCAATTTTCAATGAAAATTTTACCGTCCGTAAGCAAAACGAATCGTTTCTTGATTATAGGAACGCGGCATTTGTCATTAATAAATTTATTCTTCAATATTAAACGCTGACGTTTGTTTCACGATCATTCAAAAAAAATATCCACATGGCCTTATTATTCAAGTGAATTAGGGTTCAAATCTATGGCTGAATACTATCTCTTTCACAGACCATCCTATCTATAATATTATAAACGCAATTGTGAGTTTATTTGTTAGTTTTCACTCCTCAACTACTCAATAGATCATCATGACATTTTGTATACATAGCCGGGTACAGAAAATGACGTGGGGTACCTTTTATCCAAAAAATATACTGTTCCCATAGAAAAATAAGTATATATAGTCTATTATATTTGTAATGCAACTTCCTTAGGTGTGTGTTCTGATATACACTGAGAGCACTGTAAAGTGTGACGTCAATTTAGTATACTGCGGAGCCGTTCCTTTATAGTTAGCTATACTGGTTACTGTTTTTTAACGGAACGCAGTCGTGTACTGTCAGTTGTCAAATCGCATAATAAAAGTGACAGCGTGACAGCCTTGTGATAACACCTTACCTCGAAAACTCCAGCGCTCACAGTACAAAAATGGCGGCGTTTATGACGTCATACATTTCCCTACGATACTGCGGCAGTATACTGTCAGTCTATAACGGAACTAATTTCTCCCCAGTACGAGCACTGAACAGTGCTCGCAGTATACACTGGACCGTACCCTAAGTAAAGCACCCATTCGGATAGAGATGTACTTACAATAGTCAATTTCGTCTCGCTTGTCTCAGTCCCTACAAAGCAGCCAGGATAAAATAGAAACAGTTCACTGTCGCGCACTCGCTGTAAAGCATTACAATAGTTATAGGGTATGTGTCTCAAGTCAGTCCCATCATTATCTTTTTACATACATCATAATGGTAGGCTTGGTTTTCGTATGGAATAACAAGGTATGACGTAATGGCTAAGTGTTGTAAAGTAATTCACTTTTAACGTTGATTTGAAGATAATAAAATAAATTGAAACCGACTACAAATTTCATAGTATTTTAAAATATATTGACTGACTTAGGCCAAATAATTTATTTTGAGCGGAAACTACCCAACTAGATTTAGATGCAGTCATTAAATGACATTCGTATCTTGAATACAAGTCGCGGTCAAAGTAAAATAAACTCGCGTGTAGAGATAATAGTTTACGCAATAATAACTATAACATATAAAATGTTTTTTTGAAGTGAAACTTCTCTATAATCGTTGTGATTTGAAAATTTGATAAAACGAAAAAATCACACTAAAAAGAGACAAATATTTTCATAAATAGGATATAGAATGTGAGTGAATGAGACAGAATACAAGTATACAGCATTAAAATGAGACATACATATTCATAAATAGGGTTTAAACTGCGAGAGAATGAGATAGACGAGTCTTTGCGCCTGCGTACTACGAAGCCTTCAGAAAATGCGTCAATCAAAAGTCAACATGGTGTAATTTTTGTGCACTTGCGTATTAAAATTCGTTGGTTGATTAATTTATGTTAACTATTTATCTGTGTTTACTTGAAGTTTCATGTGTAAATTGCACACACACACTTTTTTTATCGCATAAAATAGGATGGTCTCTCACTCTTTCTATAAACTTTTCTGTAAACCTTCATTTGTAGACATTTTGTTAAAATAAAATGAACAACATAATTACACACGTCTGTCTCCAAGTCGCGTGCGGCATCACGGGCGTACCCTTTTGGACAGCTATTGCCCCACTCCTGTCTCTTAAATAAAGTTTATAAGAAATTTATGATAACACCCCTAGGGGGCAAAATAAGCCCGGGAACCCGGCTTTAGAAATCCTCCCTCCCTCTAAGTTGAAGCTGGGTACGGCCATGAATAGCTTGATAATTATTCTAAGAATAACTGCATATTTAATAAAAATTGTTTTTTATTACTCACATACGTGACCCTACCAAGTTTATAAAACATTTTAGTGTTATACACTAAACATTAAAATCGCTGTGCGAACAATATGATTCGGTGTCTACTTGTATAAATGCTTCAGAATCTGAACTAAATTATGATTTTAACTACGTTGTTGAATGTCAAGTTTTGCGTACATTAGAAAACGTCTGATGAGCAATTTAATAACTAATTGTTTTTTTTTAAACTCCTGGCGCATTTAGAATATTCCTGTGTCGCGGGGGTCTTCACAAACATTCAAAACGAACACAAAGAACACCCAGACTCGAAACAATTTTTTGTCCCGTGTGGGATTTGAACCCACAACACTGTGGCGCAGTGGTTTTAACCAGAAATGAAAAAAAACCGTTAGGCAGTTCTGTAAGTTCAAAAGATTTAGAAATCAATTAATATATTGTCCGAGTTTTGTTGGCAAAAGAGCACAAGAGCAAAATGACTTGTGGCTTTTTGTCCCTCATAAGTATGGCACAACAAATATTTCCTAGTATACACAAAAGTAACGAATCTAAAAATAGTAAATAGTTTGATCGAAATTGGTGCAGCCGTTTCCGAGATATTCCATACATCGAAATCTCTAATACAATATGGGCTTACATTTCCACTAACATACTAATAAATACAACTGCAAAAGGTCCTATATACAATTACCTATTAAAATTAATCTCAAATTCGGTAGAGCACTTCAAATCACATTTCGCCCCTTGTTACTGGAGCTAGTATAAATAACCGTTCCTTGGATCAAGTATATAAATATCTGTTCCTTGGATCAAGTATATAAATATCTGTTCCTTGGATCAAGTATATAAATAACCGTTTCTTGGATCAAGTATATAAATAACTGTTCCTTGGATCAAGTATTTGCGTCTGTTATGAGTAACAGTTGGGACGTAGCTAATGTTAAACACTGTCATTTAGCATCAGTTCCTTGTAGCTAGTATAAATCACTGTTATTTGTAACAGTTCGATCACGATCACAGACTTATTCACTTTTTATTCTTTTGCTTATTTCTTCTTGTTGTAACTCTCTCCATTCTTTTTTGGCTTTCATTCGTTTCAGTTGTCCGTCCCTGGAAAATATAAGAAAAGTAAATATTACATGTGATTTGAGAACATAGAGAATATTAAAGATAAAGTATTCACTTAAATAAGAATAGCTGGTCAAATCCTATCTTACTAATACTATAAACGTGAAAGTTTGTGAGGATGTATGGATGTTTGTATGTATGGATGTTTGTATGTATGGATGTTTGTTACTCTTTCACGCAAAAACCACTGATGCCCGGTTTCTGAGGTTCTTTTATCGAGAGTTTATCTATTCGTTAGCACTATTGGTCCGATGATTTGTAAAAGTGCGTTTCCGAGCACCGCATCAAAAGATAAACTCTGTTCAAAGTGAGTTTAACTTAACTGGCCAATGTGTACCGTTTATCGGTTCCATAACTTGGGATACAATAGTAGCAAGGGCCACAACATATGACAAAGCAAAAAAACACCCACAAAAAGCAAGGAACATAGGTTACCCACAAAAAAGGGTCGACGTTTTCGTAAAAAAAAATTAAATCACTGACGTTCGCTAATAAACGAAGACAATTAGTTAACAAATAAGCATAATATATTATTAAAACAGAGCCAGAACACCTCATTTTATTAACAATTAATTATAATTTAAATAAATCTATTATTTATGACTTATTAAAGTAACAAAATACATTTTAAACTCTCAAACTTCAACAGATCCATCTAGTGGCAGCTTTTGCAACTGCTTATCGATCGAATAGTTATTGAATGGTCCGTTGCGTATTCAGAAACCCAGTGACAGTTAACTGGAGTTTATCTAATTTATATCTTTATTGAACCAATAGTTGACTGGTATTTAACTGAGAACTTCAGAAACCGGGCATGAACCGATTGCGATGAAACTTGGTATGTAGATAGCTGGAGGCCTGGATTAACATATATTAACTACTTTTTATTCCCATATTCCTACGGGATCGAGACTTACGCGGGTGAAACCGCGGGGCGCTGCTAGTTTAATATAAATGTTACAAAACATTGACATTGGTGTCGATTCTATTGTCAGACTCACTAAACTAACTAACCTAACCTAACTTAATTTCTTCATATGAAATAAACTTTGTCTTCTTCGCAACAAGGTCTATTTGTTACTGGCACCAATAAATTTCACTAAAACCTGTCAACGTATACTCAACTTTATTTCCACGCAGCGAGAGTCCCCATTTATTCAAATGCCGTATAAAAACTTGTTCAAAACGAACTAAGATGACGTTATTTTAATCGACACTTACGAAGACGCTTACTAAAAACAGCAAAAGAGACTGCATTCAACGGATAGCAGCTCTCGCTACGTGGTATTAAAGTTTATTTAAGCGTGTCAGACTTTAGTCGACAAATAAATTGCTTATTTCGATAGCGACGTATGTTACCTACTTGTTTATATTTGAAATAAGACCTTGTTTCGAAGAATACAAGGTTTACATCTTGTATGAAAAAAATTTAGTCAATTATAGTTAAGAGAGAAATACAAGAGAATTGACACCATTATCTTATATAATTTTGATATCAATTTTTATGTAATGAAAACAATAGTTATCATGGGGTCCGAGTGCTCGTTCCGTTTATAAGGAACTGCTATGCGACTGATCGTCACTTCTCGTGACCAGCAGGCGGGCCTGTTTCTTGCTCAGAGAATTAGCATTGCCATTCAACGTGTCAATGCTGCCAGCCTTCTGGGAACACTGCCAGCAGGCGACGATGCGGAGGAATTTTATGACGCATGCATGAAAATATTCCATATATATATATATATATATATATTGTGCTGCCTGAATCTCTTTCGGGCGTAGAGCAACCCTTGCTAACATAATATTTGAATCTTGTCGTTTTTGTATTTTGAATTATATAGATTCAAATAAAAGGAAGAGAAGCCGAAGAATCGCAGCAGACAGAGTGGACGTCTGTCAAGTTGCAGAGCGACTTCTATGAAGCCATTATAAAGTGATATTATTATTGTGAATAGATCAGTTTCAATATATAATCTTCAAGATCTGTTGTCGACTATCAATCCTTATCAATTCACACTTTAACACGACGATCCCACATCCTCTCCTGCCAAGGGAAGCCTTACAATATATTTTTTAAAATAGTTTTAATATACCTCATTATTAGGTTTGTATTTATATGGATACTAGCAACTCGCCCCGGCTTCGTACGGGTACAAATTATATACCTAAACCTTCCTCATGAATCATTCATCTATTAGTGAAAATCGCATGAAAGTCCGTTCAGTAGTTTTTCAGTTTATCGCGAACAGACAGACGCGGCGGGGGACTTTGTTTTACAATATGTAGTGATTAGATTATATTAAAGTAAGGATTACTATAGGTATCTCTTACTATTAAATACAATAAGACCTTGTACTTGTCAACATTATGGTGCAATAAATATTTTGAATTTGAATTTCCCGGAGGCTAGAATCATTATCATGTATGTACGATGTAACAAACAAACAAATAAACAAACAAATCTTTCCTCTTTATAATATTAGTTTAGACATACTTATCAGAGAACTTTAATTGCGTAATGCAGAACTATAAGTTACTTCATAGTTCGACATGTTTCCGCTAGATGACACTGAAACATATTTAGGTAAAATACATTTGTCAACAACTGACCATTGCAGGTCGACGAGTCCTCCTCTCCTGGCGATGACGGCCTTGACCCTGTTGGCAAAGTCCACGGCGGACTCTCCCGGGGCTCGAGTCATAGCGGGCAGGTACCACACGTCGCAGACGATGGCCCATGACGTCATCATGTTCAGCAGGTAGTGCAGCATCCCGTACCGGGAACTGTTCCAGAAGGCTTCGCCAAATCTAGGGTCGTATCTGGAAGAGGCAAATGTATTTGTTTATATATAACACATGTTACACAGGTATGTTCACATTTTGGGTTCATTACGTATAGCCAGGGCAGGCAGCCAGCACTCCGCACTTTGGGTATGAAGCTACAAGTACGTAGCAGACTCGACTTGTCGGGCTAATTCAGTGGGTTGCCGCGCATCGGCCGGGTCGCACCTGTGCGGGCACGTTAGTTCGATAGATTTTACTTAACTTAAATAATGAAGCCAAAAACTTATGGCATCGTATTCGGCTATTTAAATAACAACAAGGATCCGAAACCCATAATTTTCACACTTCCAAAAGACATTGAAAGGCAACGTCGTCAAGAGTTACGTCGGAAAGAGAGGCAACTTCTAGATGAATATAATTGTAGGTGATTAGCCCTGTGCGACTTGACTTGCACTTATTGTGTCGGAACAAGAGTTATCCGTCTATATATGATAACAATTAATTGTGAATTTCCTCTTTGTTGGATGCAGAACGAAGACCGAGCAATCGGGGACGGTTCACAATTTTACGGGTGATAAAACCGGATAGATTATGAAGCCTGCAGGTTCTTATAAACTATCGAGAAATAATATGAATGGTTATAGTTCAAAATGATTCATTAGTTTATAATATCGTGAGAATAAGCTAACGATATTTAAAATCATACGGTGACATTAATACTAAGTATTTCATTGCGCGATGCATAATATGTAGTGACTACTTAGTTCCTCTGACTTTCGCTAGATGGCCTTAAACTATGTTTTTCAATTATACAACCGATACTTACTTGATGGCGACGGGGTAGATGGTGCCGCCTACTTCGAAGCTCCCCTTCTTGAACTGCATGACTGACGTGTTGTTGATGCAAGTGCCTTCCGGGAAGATCAAGATCGGCGGGTTGTCTTGGACTGATATGTGTTCTTTTAATCTATGACACAAAAAAATATTATAAATACGAATGTGAATTTGTTTATTTATTACGCTTTTCAGCCTAACTAGAAAGAAAGAAAGAAAATATGATTTATTGCAAAAACGTGATGCGATGTTTTGCAATCACGTTGTCAGAGGGACAAAGGTATGGAGGGTAGAGGTAAGGAGGACGGTCAGAAAAGCTCGAGCAACAGTAACTGTCGGCCTACCTGCTGGCGACGGCGTGTCGGTCCTTGACCTCGGAGCGCTCGAACCAGATGTGCGGCGACGCGCGGGCGAGCGCGCGCTGCAGCAGGCCGAGGAACCCGCCGTGCCTCTGGCCGATCTGTCATTTATTACAAATATATTTATTAAAAAAAAAACAATCGATTAATTTGTATTTCTAAGTAAAAAGTTCTTCATAGACTTCTTCTACGTCATTTTCAATTCTGATCAGAAGTATTTATCTGGTTATTTATATAAACTTTGAAATATACTACCTGTAGAAATAACGATATTCCATGTCTAGGAAATAACTGCCTTCTAATATCCGGCTCCCAATTGAGATTTTAACCGCATCAATGTTGCTTAACTTGACTGGTCGACATGATTATTGTTTACTTTTACTAATCAAATTAAAATCATTGATTTCTATAAAACCAATTATAGGTATTTTTGAATTGTCAGGAGTAGTAGTCAGTCAGACTAAGTCAGTCGTGAAGCTAATTGCCTGTTCCAAGTGTGAGATTCCATGCCTGTGGAGAAGAACAGGCAAGAAACTCCAAGAACGCTCTTTTTACATTGAAGGCAACCATCACTAGAACGAGACCTTGTCAGTTTTCTAGACAACACCGCATTCTTATCTTCTATGTACACTACATATCAATCAAAATATATATATTTTTTTGTATAATGCACTTTATAAATTAGAAGCGATAAAGTATCAAGTTTCCCATTAGTGGGAATCCTGGCAACCCTTCCCACGAATGGGAAAATACTGTTACTAACTGAAATTATTATTAGTAAATAATAATATTTATAACTAGAGCATAATTAAGGCATGCTACAAATATCCCAACACAATGTTAAAAACAACGGACACGTTAGCAGATTAAATATACAATTATGCGCTTAAATAACGCAAAACCTGATGCATTAACTGACTTGTACTATAAAAACCACCAGTTACAAAACAGCCACCAACTTTTTAAAGCGATGTTGTATTTATACAGTTTGTTAAAGAAAGCTGTGGTTAGATTTTGGGAGCGTTATGTATATTCGACAAATAGATTTTGTAAAACGTGTAGGTGCACATTTCTAAACCACATATTTTGAAACTTCATGTCAATTTCAATGGTTTTGTTTTTTTATGTAGACATTTCCTGAAATATCAGTCAATTTTAAAGTTAGGTTCTCAATTTGAAAATAAAATTTCTGTATTAATATCTACTACGGGGTCTACGATATAGGACCTGTCTGAACAACTTGTATCATCCTCTGTCTTATCCTTATCATCAACATTGAGACAAGTTTTGGGTTTACACATCTCTGTTAACTATTATGTCTCTATTCACTCCCTTTTTAGCCATGTCAACTTTCACTTCATCCATCTTTATGTGTAAAACATTCATGGTGTGTATCATTGAAGTCATTTCCATCAAAGCAATTATATACAAATAATTCAGTCTGGTTTTGCGTTATTTCAATTTATTACGTAATTAATGACAATCTAATCAGGTATCCAAAGGTTTTATATATGAGCTATATTTAGAATGTATTCATTTCGAAATTTGAATTAAATTATATGTCCATTAAATGTGAGGATTCGAGATTAGATCGATATTAATTTTTGTAACATTTATATCGAGGCACACACAACAATGTACATTAAACATGACATGCCCAACACTACTAAGTTGTATTTATACATACACTTAACATTTTTAAATTCACTTACCACATAACGATTTTAGTAGATTTCCACTACCTTTTATTAACTTATTAATTTCAGAATGATAAAAATCTAAAAAGTGGCGAATCGTTTTAGTAAGCTATAAGCAGTCGGATTCCGCGTCGGAAAAAAAATTATTGGTAAATATAGTAACCAATATAATTTATACATCTTCGTGCAAATAATTATTTGCAGTAAGAGGGAATCGAACCCGTCACGTTGCTCTGGAATATTCGACCACCGTCCCTATTAGGTAATTTCATAATTGCCATACCGGTGTATAACTGTATACCAAAATACCAGTTAAAAAAAATAAAAACTAGTTTTATACGTCATAAAACCTGTTTTTGGACGATAAATGTTCATCCGTTACTTGTTTGGAACCCTGAATATATAAGTTTGAAATACTTTTAATTTCAGTAGACTTCGGTAGCACTCCATAATCGTCGGCGACTGTCTGAAAAAATAGACTATCAACTTACCAATGAATAGCAGTTGTCACACATCAATACGAGAGCATCGATAGGGCTCGTATGATTAGCGACACAAATCCCGCGCTTCGGCTTGTTGTGCGTATCGTGGTACGTTATAACAGCTGATATGCATCTCGATAAGAAGTTGAAGCACATCAATGACACTGCGTAGTTAACCCTCTGCTTCGTCTTCCCATCGGGAAGGGTTCCCACACATGCGGTACACGCAATCAACCACCACACCTATGACAATGTTTGTGATGAACTTGTGTATCGAATGAGTGGAATGTAATAGTTTTTTGTTTGGTGAAATTTTACAGATTTTATCGCAGTGAGGTTAGTGGACCATAACCTGTGATGAAATCTATAAAATATATAAATATATATAATATATATAAACCATGGTTACAATTATAATTCTGTAAAACGGCACAGTGAAAAACATAAGGACAATCACAAATGAACTAATTTTACCGTGTAATAATGGAAAACGATGTCTGAAGTCCCGAAAACGTTATATATATATATACATACGGCATACCATATCCAAGGCTAGCCATATTTATTCCTATCCCACATCCTCCCTGACAACAATACCAATTAAACTTAAACCCATTTCCCAGATGCTTCCCAGCAATTCCCAGGTTATTCCCATTCCCAGCGTATTCCCAGCATATCACTCTGTTTTCCCAGTCTAGTTTTAATTGGTACCAGTGAGAAGCAGGTGTTGGTGCTCAGTATCGCGACATCAATGATGCTGGTGTGATTGGCGACGCAGAAACCATTGCTCTTGGGAGAGTACTGCTCGTCGTGGAATGTGGCGACGAGAGATATGCTCCGGATGAGAATGCGAAGCGACATCATGTACGAGATGCGCCCGAGACGACCGCGGAGGCCGTCGTATGGGACCATGCTCACTATCCAAGTGCTTATTATCATTGAGAAAACCTGAGATATAAAAACTGATCAGTATCTTTCTTACTCGTAGTTGTACTGTATATTTAATCCTTCTAACTAATCTTACTAATATTATAAAGGCGAAAGGTTGTGATGATGGATAATAATAATAACTTGACACATCTCACACATGGCCCGTCTGATCCCAAACTAGGCAGAGCCTGTACTATGGTAACCAAACTGCTGATAAACTTACTTATATATTTCTAAATACATACATATTTTTGATAAATTCCACCAAGGCACAGAACAAATGATCATGCTCATCACACGATTATTTGTCTTGGGTGGGAATCGAACCCACAACCTCTGGCTCAGCAGTCAGGATCACTAACCTCTAGACCAACAGGCCAGTTTTGCTTGTTTGGAGGTTTGTTAACCTTCACGCAAAAACGGCTGAACGGATCTGGATGAAATTTTGGCATAGAGATGGATCATAGTCTGGAATAGCACATAGGCTACTTTTTATCCCGGAAAATGTTGTTGTGTTCCTGTGGGATAAATTTCACCAAATTTCCACGCGAACGAAGTCGCGAGCAACTGTTGGCATTATACATTACATTCGCATGTGAGTTTGTTTGTTTGTTACGCTGTGACACCTCACCTACTGAACCGATCATCATGAAATTTTGCATAGACGTTGTCAGGGGTATAATAGAAAACGGGATAGGATACCATTTATCTAGAAAAAAAATTCTGTTCCCTAGGAATTAGAAAATAACTTTTACGCGAGCGAAGTCACGGACAAAAGAGTTCATTAATGCGGAGGATTATAGACTATATAACATCAAGCTACCATCAATAGGAGTAAACAGTACCTGTAATCTGTACGCGAAGTATTGTAATTTGAATTAAACTCCAGTACGGAGCTATTAAAGTTGTTTTTTTTAAGGAAATATGTGCCAAGGGTTCGTTGCATGATAGTTAAAAAAACTCACCCCTATGATGAATATCATAATCCTGAGCGGCAGTAGGAACAGGTACCTCACCACGAAGCCCATAGCCCATATGATCGTCAATCGCCATGTTAAGAACTCGTACTGTCTGTAAAACAATTAGTTCAAACGTTAAAACTATCATTATTCTGTGGAGAATAAGGTCGTTAATCGAATACATGAATGTCAGCAGATGTGTGGTTTAAGGTGACTGTGTTTTTGTTTATTGTAATTTTTATTATAAATTTTTAGGGATGCGTTTGTGAAATGCATATTAGAGTTGAATTTTAGAGGTTTTTTTCTCTCAGCGATCTGCATGGATATAATGGTCCAATCCTATTCGAAACCTGTACGTGAGAGACTCGTACCTACCGCATAATAATACAATTTTATTTTCGGTATTAAAAATTATATATGTTAGTATAAACAATCATCGTAAGAACTGTCGTTAGTAAATAAGTAACCACTACCTAACTGTTTTAAATTTAATTAAATAGCGACTCTTGTTCTGACACAATAAAGTCGCAATTCAGGTCATACAGCGCTAATTACCTACAGTTGTTTTCACTTAGAAGTTGCCTCTCTTTCTTTCGCGTAACTCTTATCTGTTCTGACACCGCCGCAACGTTAGGGTTGTCTTTTTTAAAGAATTTATTAATCTGAATATTTAATTAGCAATTATTATCGGCCAGCGCGTGGCAGCCCACTGAATTTTCGGTACGATTAGTCGAGCCTATATTATACCTAAAATGCAGAGTGGACCTGGCCTGGTCATAGTTTAAGTAACGTATTTAATTGACGTCTTTTGTACAATCATGACTGACAACAACAAACGTTAAGAAAAAATGAGAAAACCTCATCACACATTAGTGGTACTCCTGTTAATCCCTCCTATTCCCTACTCCTATTACAAGCTAAACGCTTGTAATAGGAGTAGGTTCATGTGTACTAGGTGAGGTTCGAACCCGCAACCACTTGATCGTAAGTCTGATGCCTTGGCCATTACTCCGTTTTCGAAGGTTTCTGCTATAAGTCGACCAGCATTTACTCAGGGATCTTCAGGGATTTAATAGGTTTTCGTAAACCCGATGTAATTAGAATCATTAAATTTGATCGCTTATCTTTGATTTTTTTATTATAAATGCGATAATAAAATTATTAACAAATAAACCGATATCAATTAAATAGATTGTGAAAAAAAAAAATACTTACATAACTAATGTATTATACATACGAGTTTACTAAAACTTTCCTAAAAATATGTAAAATATGTTATTGGGATAATTATGAAAATTGCTCCGCTACTTTTTAAGATAATCGCGGACATACTTTAACTGTGGGAGAGCCATACTTCGGCACGTATGGGCTGGCTCGACCGGAGTGATACCACGGCCTCACAGAAAACCGGCAGTTAAGCAATGCTTGCATTGTATTTCGCCGAGTGAGTGAGGTTACCGGAGGCCCAAACCCTTTGTGCAACAATCACGTTCAAAGAACCCGTTACATAGATACATAATTCCGTTTCATCCAGAAAAAACTTTTACGAGAGCTTGGCCCGGGGCTTTTAGTTTTATATATTATAGTTGCTAATGTGGGGCTAAGTGGTAACCGAGTAGGTTAGCACATTACAGAGTTAAGTAACACTAGCCAGGTCAGTTTTAGGATGGGTGACGTTCTTAATACATTGAGACCCCTCTGTACCGTCGGTCCCGGTTGCCATACGAACATCTGTGGCATTCGTTACGATTAGTTGGAGTCCTAAAAAGTCCGACAACTTGGTCTAACTACAGAACTTCGACATCGCCTAGTACCTACTTGGGTTGTGGAGGTCCGATGGCAGTCGCTTCACGTAAAATATCGAAGTTCGGCCGTTTCGTAGTTAGACTTAAAGCCGACCCTAACATAGTTGGGAAAATACGGTGATATTGTATATTGTAGTAGCTAATCACACGTTTGTCTAGTGATGATGTTATAGTGATCAAATGCAGACTCTTTGAGTTTCTAACCGAAATAAAAAATCGATGGAGTTTGACGTAGTGGATACTTTTGGTGCAGTATCTAAGCAATCACAAAATCGCCCGTATCAATGATAAGATACATAAACTCACTATTATCGTAATTATTATTTTAATTTCTGAATTTATTGACACCTGAGGAAGGCATGTAGGTATGTATATAATTTAATGTAACATCACGCTGCAACTTATGACAGGAGAGCAGTAAAAAAGTGAAAAACAGCTAATAAAAATAATCAGAAAATGGTCTTGAAAATTAGATCTAACAAGCAGTTCCCGCATTCATATATTTTGCGGGGAAGCCTAATTCTTTTTTAAAAATAAAAATAGCCTAAGTTACTCCTTATAAAACCAGCTATCTGCCAGTGAAAGTTTCGTGGAAATCGGTCTACCCGTTCCGGAGATTAGCCGGAACCAACAGACAGACAAAAAATTTAAAAACTGATTTTTAGGCATAGGTGTCGTGCGAATAACTGTGTGAGCTTAAAAAAAACTATTTATTTCTATTGATATCCTACTAATATTATAAACGTGAAAGTTTGTGAGGATGTATGGATGTTTGTAGCTCTTTCACGCAAAAACTACTGAACTGATTGCGATGAAACTTGGTATGTTAAATTTCGTGATGATCGGATGAACGGTACAGTAGCGCATAAAAAACAAACAAACAAACATTGATTTTTATATATCAACTAGCTGCACCCCGCGGTTTCACCCGCGTAAGTCCCGTGCCTTGATGATCCAGGTCTCCAGCTACAGCTAGTCTACATACCAAGTTTCATCTCAATCGGTTCAGTAGTTTTTGGGTGAAAGAGTAACAAACATCCTTACATCCTCACAAACTTCCACGATTATAATATTTGTAGGATAAGAATGTACTAGACTTTACGAGTTTTATCAGCGTTTATATAATAGATTTTTTTTTCTTTTTCAATTCAATAAATTCTTAAGTATATAAAACGTAGGTAAAATGTCACGTATGCATATTATCAACTAGCAGTGCCCTGCGGTTTCACCCGCGTAGGTCCCGATCCCGTTTTAATATCGGGATAAAAAGTAGCCTATGCGTTAATCCAGGTCTCCAGCTATCTACATACCAAGCTGCATCGCAATCAGTTCAGTGGTCTTTGCGTGAAAGAGTAACAAGCCTCCATCCATCCAAACTTTCACATTTATATTATTATTGGGATAATCAAACTTTCTCAACCGTATAAAAAATATATCCAAACTAAAATTATAAACTGTTCTGCCACTGCTCGGTTCCTAAGAGCAGTAGCGTGATGTCACACATCCTATACCTTTCTCAATAAATACTCTATCGAATACAAAAATAGTTAGTTTCAGAGATTAGCGCGTTAAAACAAACAAACAAAAATACTCTTCAGCTTTGGGATTGCCTGCTGATTGCCAGCTTGATTGATTTTGACTATGGGGGAGTGGGTGATTCTATAACCTCACCACGTATCATCAGGGAGTAGGGGGGGGGGGTCAAAAAGTTGTTAATAAACATGTCGTGATTAATGGACGACCCCTTTATTACATTAGTATAAGAGAAAGTGTTTTTATAAAAACTTTCACGCTTAACTACTCAAACGATAATTATAAATTTTTACTTACTCGTTGTCAGGAGTATAAGGACATTGGGTAGTTTTATAACTTTTAAGCGAGCGAAACCGCGTGCAAAAGCGAGTACCTACATATACAATAATGCAAAAGAAAGATTTTTTGTTGGTTAAACGCGCTTATCTCGAAAACTACTGGCCGGATTTGAAACAACCAATGTTAATATTACTGTTCCGGATGTCGTAATAAAGCTGTTCCCGGATCCCTCCTACTTAAGGCGCAGTACGGCACACCGTGTGGTTCGAAAACCCCGGTGAGGTGACGGCCCGAGGGGGTTTCCACACGAGAGAAAAAAAAAAAAAAAAAAGTTATATATTACTACCGGATGTCTTAATAAAAGCTGTTCCCGGATCTCTCCTATTTTAGGCGCAGTACGGCACACCGTGTGGTTTAAGTCGGTTCAATTCCGACACACCACCCCACCGAAAACCCACGTGGGGTGACGGCTTGAGGGAGTTTCCACACGCACAAAAAAAATTGATGATATGCTCCTATTGGTTGTAGCGTGATGTTATATATTCCTCAATAAACGAGCAATCCAACACTAAAAGAATTTCAATTCGAACCAGTAGTTCCTGAGATTAGCGCGTTCAAATAAACAAACTCTTCCGCTTTATACCATTAGTATAGATTTAACATCACGCTACGACCCTTTGGAGCAGAGACATGGGACATTAAACGGTGCGGTAAACGTACAATAGATTGAAATGGGACAGCATCTTGTTAGCAACAATCTCAACACTATGGCTAAAAACTATCAAGTCACTAAATAACAGTAACTGCTATGTTCGTACCTCAATCAACACTCAAGTGATTGTTATCCACTTATATTGCATGCCTAGCTTTTTCATCACCCCACCAATTTCAGGTCAACCAATAGCGTGCGCTACCGGTATAACAAGTCATAGTAATGTCTGTTATCTAATTTTTATGAAATACTGAACTGACTTTTAAACTTTCGCGTTCCATGATATAATTATGTATTTATACGGGAATTAACGCGATCACGAAAAGGTATTACATATCTCTGAATTGCCTGACGTTTCGACCAGGTTGCACTGGCCGTGGTCTGTCAGCCTGTGTCAGCCTGTGACCACGCCCGTATAAATACATAAACTGTAACTGAACTGTTTTATAATCTATTACAGTTTGTCCCTATTTTTAATAAAATAAATACGAGTTAATAGTGTGGCGACAGCAATATCATACTTGATCAACACCAAATTGAAGATGTAATCAGTGTTCTTTAGATGCTACTAAAATAATACTGTGACGTCATTGATGATTGACGTCATATGCACGAGCTGCACATGCTTTTTTGTGTATTGCTTATTATATATTATATACTAACTTTTCGTTACTTCCGTGATGTCTGTAAAAAAGTTGTGTGATTTATACATATTTTTTAATTAATTAATGTTAGTAAGAATGTCTGTTAGCACATTTAAATCTCCTATCCCAAATAATATTGTCTAGGATTATTGCTTAACAGTAAATTTAGACCGTATTAGCGTCCAAATATTGCGACTCCTTACTTGCAGAAGAAAGTGTAGGCTGTGCAACATTAGGGAAATAAAAACTCAAGAATAAGCCAATAAGGCATTCTCTAGTTATGTAAAAGTTTGTGACGTCATACACTTCAGCGACATCTACTGATGACCAGCAGAATTATGTCGTAACTATTGATTCTGCAATGAAAGTTTCGTTGTGTTGGAGGCACATAACATTCGTTACTCCACAACTTCAAATAACATCTAGTGATAAGTTTCGTTGAGGACGGTTTAAATTTATCTGCTTCCCTAGATCCGAATGAAGACCGGTGTTAGTGGATTCTATTCCATCACAGATCCATCATAACTCCATGTCAGCACATGTAAGGATACCGTACTATCCTTCTGGAGACTTACCTGTTAGTTCTAGTGAGCAAGTTCCAACTCCTCAGCTCTTCGGCTTCGAACACAGAGGTCACTTGATCCTCGATGATGGACTCCATTCCAGCCTTGACGAGGTCCAGACAATGTGACAGGTGGAAGTCGACTTTGTTCTGGAAAGATGATACAGATATGCAGTTCATGGCAGCCAATAAGTATATGGTCGACCCGTTTTTGTAATAATAATAATGTTGATTTTGTTTTTCAACCTTCTCCTGACCCCGTTTTTTTTAAAAGTAAATTACATACAATACAAGAACATATTTGCATTCAAATTCATGATTATTTAGCTCACTAAATCAAGGTGGTTTCTCACGGTCCGTGATATTATGGACGGAAGCGGATCGGCGCGCGTGCTTCTGCACTGCGGTGCGTGGTCGTCTATATAAACACCGACGCTTTCCTTCCCACAGGGTAGGTGCGGGCTGGTCCGCTTCCGTCCGTAATATTACGGACCGTGGGAGGCCATCTTCACTCACCGTTTTTATGTGTAATATGCGTGTATGTATTTACCACACACCTCACACACGGTCGTCTGATCCCAAACTAGGCAGAGCCTGTACTATGGTAATCAGACCGCTGATAAACATACTTATATGTTACTAAATACATCCATATTATAGATAAATTACACCCCGACACAACAAATGATCATGCTCACCACATAATTACATGTCCTGGGTGGGAATCGAACCCATGACCTCTGGCGTAGCAGTCAGGACCACTAACCAACAGGCCAGTCAATTATCAATATATTCAAGCGTGAAGGATAACAAAAAACGTGAGAAATCCTGAAAACCTGTCATTCTTCAAAAATGACACGGAAGTTTTGAGAAGTGTATGCCAGAGTCGTGTGATTACGATTTGACTTGATTTTGCAAGAATATTTCCCACTAACATACTCTTACTAATAATAAACGAAATTCTGGATTTCTGAATTATTAATTTTTTATCAGTTAATTATATGAGACTAGCAGCGCCCCGCGGTTTCAGCCGATCCCGTGGGAATATCGAGATAAAAAATAAGTATGTTAATCCAGGTCTCCAGATATCTACATATAAAGTTTAAACGCAATCGGTTCAGTAATTTTGGTGTAAAAGAGTAACAAACATTCATACATACATACATACATCCTCAGAAACTTTCACGTTTATAATATTAGTAGGATAAGACGTGAAAATGGGGGACTGTGCACTGAAATTGAACTTTGACCGAGAAGTATTTATAAACGACTGTCCATCGCTGATTCATTACATCAAACCGGTCCTTGGTTCAGTCAAGAAAATGTGCACTATCACTGCTAAGCGGAATTATGTCGTAAACTTTGTACCAACAGATATGAAGCAACACATGCATTAAGTGTCAAAACAAAGAATCGACCATATTATGAAACTTTTCTTTTACTAGGTGTTGTATAGGCGACGCTTGCCTACCTGCCTGGTTGCGCTGTTAAATAGCTTATAATGTTCTTCAAAAATTAGGTCATCAAATGTAAAAAAAGGACTTCTTTTTTGAAGTCATACTTCTTTTGGCGCGTTAGGGAAAAATGATGAGAGTAAATTTTTACGATGCGCGCGCATACCGTCACAAAAAACCGACACCCTGAAGTAAGCTAGTCAACATTTTAGTTTTTTTTAATTTTAACCTCTGACGCAAAAAGAGGGTTGTTATAAGTTTTACGTCGATGTCTGTGTGTGTGTCTGTCTGTGGCATCGTAGCTCTCAAACGGATAGACCGATTTCTATGCGGTTTTTTTTTGTTTCCAGTTTCCTTGCGGTGGTTCTTAGCTATGTTTGGATAATATCGGTCCAGCAGTGTAAGAGTATCAGCTTTTTTCCAAAATGATGTAAGCCATTTTGTGATCGTTGAATTTGAGGTTAGTTGACGGTATGTATTATTTATAATGATATTTAAATAAACTTTATTCAACTAGATAAAAGTATAACTTCTTACGTGCGTTACATAAGTACATACACACTTTTTTTTATTATGAAATGGAATGGGCGTTTGTCTTCCAACTCACCTGATGGAAAGTAACGATGAAGACGAAGAAGGTACACGCCTATCCAAGATAAACCTATTCACTCTACTCTTGAACGCTCCAGGATTACAATTGATTGGAAAAATAGACGCAGGCAGCTCTTTCCACACCTTGGCGACTCGAACTAAAAAGGAGCTGTCAAAGCGTTTAGTTCGACTTTTTGGTGTTTCGACAACGAAAGGATGGAACCTATCTGCGCCTAGTAGTCCGATTAAGGAACGGTGAGGGTTTAATTAATTCGAAGCGAGCTTTCGCACACTCACCAAAACTTCAAATTCTGCTGATAGTTCCCGAAACATTCATTCATAAAATCAACCTTCAGTTTTGTTATATTAAAGTGTAAATAATAAAGCCTTGTTCATATAAAATAACGCCCTTAGTATTTGTAAAAAAATAACAGGGATATTGTGAAATTTTCGATAGTGTTTTTGTTTTATAGCTAGACCCTTATTTAACGCAAGAAATAATATTCGATTGGGAAAAACTTAATAGAAGAAAATTACTTTTAAAATTTCCCACTCGCATCGCATTTGATTACGGCACTAACCGCTTAACTGACAGTACTCCACAGATAAGTAAAAACCTGGTTAAAAGTATGATACCAACTTTTTTTTTTTATTGTTGCACGTCAGAATGACCTCAAACTGCCTGATGGAAAGTTAGACAGCTGTCAGCTTGTTCATTGGTTGGCGTTTGCAGTCATGTGATAATAGTTACTATTTTAGACTTTTCAATTAATTTTTAACCCTCGACGGAAAAAGAGGCGTGTTATAAGTTTAACGTGTCTGTGTGTCTGTCTGTGGCATCGTAGCTCCCGAACGAATGGACCGATTTAGGTGCTTTTTTTTAAAGGTGACTTCATCGAAATTGGTCTCAGATATAATTCCAGAAAATCTGTTCAGCCGTTCGAAGATCATCAGCTCTTTTGTAATTTTTAAAGGGATTTTCGAGTCCGGGGTATTTTAAATGTATGATTATAACATAGTTGTTATAATAGCTTTTTGAATAAAAAAAAACGTGGTTAAAGGTTTAAAAACATCACAATTAATCATTTACTTACTGAGTTTAGCGTCGTTTATCTTAAGTGTTAATGATTGCTGACATTGGTGTTTGAAATTGTCATATGCAAATTTACAAAAGTTTAAAGTACAAAACACTGTCAAAGATCAAGATAATGTAAGTATTTACATGTTAAGTTATACTATTTGTTTCATTGTTCTCTTGGAGTCACAGTCATCGTTAAATTTAATATTCTACGTTGAAATAAAATGAGGAGTAAACAAATCAAAGGGTATTAACTCCGTCCACTGAAATAAGATATTACGAAACGGATTTTTGAAGTTATACTTCTTTTGGCGCGTTAGGGAAAAATGATGAGAGTAAATTTTTACGATGCGCGCGCACACCGTCAGAAAAAACCGACACCCTGAAGTTAGCTAGTCAACATTTTAGTTTTTCAAAAAAAGTTACCAACTTCACGATATTTATTCAAGTGTTTCTGAACCTACAACACGTGTTTTGTATCAGTCCGAATAAAATATATTTAAATATATATTTTTTCAAATAATATATCGTGGTGACAGATATTTGCTAACAATTTATTGATTTAAAGATAATTTACTGTGATTATAAGTGATAAAAATGGTTTTTACATATTACTTTGAGTACGTTTGTAGAATTTGAGGTTAGTTGACGGTATGTATTATTTATTATGATATTTAAATAAACTTTATTTTAATAACGCCAAAAAAGTATAACTTCTTACATGGTACATAAGTACATACACACTTTTTTAATCTTTTTTAAACCTTCCAACTCATGTCACATTATGACGCATCAAAACGTATTACTTTTTCTTATATAAAAGAACCAAAGTACATTTCAAACAATATTAAATCCAATCCATCCAATAATAAAAATTATAATTAATATTATGGATTATGAGTATGCCATCCATAAATTACGTCACACACATTGGGACAGGTCCAAAAATCATGAAATTTGAATACTTTTTTTATTACACGTCAAAAAGGTTTACGTTCTATTAACGATTAGAAAATAGCTGATGATATTCGAACGGCTGAACAGATTTTCTAGGCAGCTAAGAACACTCTCGATCACTCGTTACCTTTCAAATAAAAAAAAACCTAATTCAAAATCGTCCATCCGTTCAGGAGATATGACGCCACAGACAGGCACACAAATACACACAACACAACATAGTATGACGTCACAACTCATGCTATGTTATCGTCAATTCAAATGTTTTTAGTCCTATATATGTAACACTTAATTATATGAGGACTGTTTAACTATTGATTTTAACTATAGACAACTACCCCATTAAATACTTAGACAATGTCAATACAACAGAAAATTAACAACAATTGAATTATTATCATCTGGTAGCACTTTTCCACTGGTTTCTAAGTGTTGTCTGAGTTTCATAAAGTTTATTTTAGGGAGCATCCATTAATAAGGTGGGGTTTCCATTTAATTTGGACCCCTTCTCCCCGCACGGTGATATTTCGTACGACCCGAGAGAATCGTGAGATCTGAGCTATAATTGTTAAAGAATTGTTGTAAAATTTAATTTCATAACGCTGAAAACTAATATAACGTTAATATGTACTAATAATGCTTAAATTTGAAGTAAGATCTACAATTGCTAAAATGACGCACTTAGTTAAAATTAGATTTGATGAGATTTTGAGCTCACGTAATTAATGGATACGCCTGTAACAACGTAGAGTATTTTTTTTTTGGTATAGGGGGGCAAACGAGCAGACGGGTCACTTGTTGGTATCACCTGATGGTAAATGACTACTGTCGCCCATGGGCACCTGCAACTCAAGAGTCACAAGTGGGTTACCGGCCTTTAAGGTGGAAGTAGGGGAAGAGGGGAGGGGGAGAGGGAGGGTTAGGGCCTCCGAAAACCTCACTCACTCGGCAAAAAGCAATGAAGCAGGTTTTCTGTGAGGCCGCCGGTATCGCTCCGGTCGAGCCGGCCTTTAAGTGCCGAAGCATATATAGAGTATAAAAAAATATAGCATCTACTTACTTCTCCCTTAGCTGGGTCAGCTCTGTGTCCGTTGTGAACTCTCTCTTGACTTGAGCTTCTCTTATAATTTAATTCTGGCGATGGACCGAGGATCTCATGCCGTTCTATCACCGTCATCTTCGTACCTGGAACCGAAACAAGAGATGGGAATATTACCAATACGATTCACTGGAGTAGTTCCCTTCGAGAGACTGATGGGCCGACGCCTCCAGTAGGAGACCTTACGTTAGGATCGGAGTTTGTAACTTTACGGGCCAAACTATCAGTGACTAAATTTAAACATATACATACATTCAAATCAAATCAATTTATTGCACTCCATCCCTACTAATATTATAAATGCGAAAGTAACTCTGTCTGTCTGTCGCCCTTTCACGCCAAAACTACTGAACCGATTTAAATGAAATTTGGTACACAGATAGTCTAGAGCCTGAGAAAGGACATAGGCTACTTTTTAATGCGAAAAAAGGGGTGTAAGGGATGGAAAGGTGGGGATGAAAAGTTGTATGAAAATATCGTCATATTTAGAGCTAGAAGCTTGAAACTTTTTTTTAGGCTGTTGATTCGATGATATAAATACACTATTCCACGCGGACGAAGTCGCGGGCACAGCTAGTATGTTATAAAAGGATTATGCACCCTGTAGGGCACGGCAACTTAGAAGAGAGGAGGAAGCTATATCTCATTATTATTTTTATTAAAATAACATTCCATTAAAATTACTTTAACAATGAACTTATTATCTATATAATATATGTTATAGCTGACCCGCGCAACTTCGTCTGCATTTGTAAATTTTGCCGGTTTTTGCAACATTTTTCATTGATGCTCCGCTCCTATTGGTCGTAGCGTGATGAAATGTGAAGTTTGTTTGGCTCTCACTTGACTCCCGAGTCATAACTAAACTAAGGAAAATTAAGAACTGCCGCATTGCTTGCCGCTTATAAATAAAATGATACTCTTTCCTTTTCTAAAGAAAGAATATAATTTAATTCATAAGCGGCAAGTCTTACGTCAACTACAGTGCAACACCGTTTACAATAATACGACAATTTTAAATTAAATTGCCCTCAGACAATGTACGCCGAGGTTATGTAAAATAGAATGACTCCAGTTTATACATGTTTCGCTCATTGAGGCTCTTTAAACCATATCATAAAAAATATTTACGCTACACAATCTCTGTACATCCATACACTCACGTCAGGGGGTAGGCAGAGACGTATTAAGTACCCATATTTTCTTAACTATAATTTGGTTCCACGTAATAGGGAGCAAGCCTATTGCCGTCCACCGGGCACTATGGGAATTAAAGATAGATAAGAAAAGATAAGAAAAGGTAAATTGGGCGTACATTAAAAGGGTACGGTAGTAAAGAAGAAAAAGGATGTTGCTTAAACGGATGAATTGTGGCAATAGCTCGAGAGGTCAGACTCGCATACCTGTGACTCGAATGAGCTGTTGCCTGGAAGTAAGAGCTCTGTAGAAATATTTATGATAAAAACACATAAACACATATAAATTTACACCAGTTAATACATGATCCGGTACGTCACCGAATCTGAGAACCGTGGAAGTTAAGGCCATAAACACATTTCCAAGAGTACCAAATGCGTGGGAAGAAAAGTTCGCCAAGAATAACTAGCGAAGGTAGAGTGGGAAGTAGAACCCTTAGTTAAACTAAGGATATGATCAAAATATCAGGTTGGTTATGGATAGGCCTGCCATCACTAAAATTGCCGACGCCGCACAAAAACTTTAAAAAATCCGGACACATGTGTGAAATCGAGATTCTTTCCCGGACACTTTTTCATTTAAGTTTTTAGCTTGTTAACGATTCATCTAACAATTATAGTTATCCCCTGGCACAGAGTGTCCGGACACTTTTTGGAAACCCCGCCCGGACGCTCCCCGGACGCCCTCTAAACTAGGACCCGGGAAACCCGGATGGATGGCAGCCCTAGTTATGGAAGTCTTTGGGACCAATCCGTGTTTAGTAGAGAACATCCCATGGCTGCGACGAAGTACATTACATACTTAAATGACGAGAAATAGCTTATTGTGCAATCCAACTAATATTATAAATGAGATTTTGAATTTAATTTTTACGCTTTCACGCCATAACGAGTCAACCGATCTTTTTGAAATGCATGAACGCTGTCAGCGGTACAGAAAGACATACCGTACCGTTCCTGAAGAATACCTAATAAAGTGTACGAAGACATGAAGTAAAAAGGGTTTCCACTTTAGACTAGAAGACTTTTAGAAAAAAAAAAGTAAGAAAGAGCGCATTGAGGCCACACAATAGCAGTCCCGACCCCTGGAAATTGGAAATGTCCAGAATGGGCAAGATAGAACAACGGACCTCATAGTAATATTGCAAAACATTGGCAAATTGGTCGACCTGAACCTGCAACATCGCTCCTTGCGAGACATTTACCGACTAGCAGGTAAATTTGGAAAAGACAGACCCATTGTAGTGGACTTTCACTCATCTGCGATCAGGAATGACTTTCTGGCCCGTGTACGTCAATTAAACAAGAAACGCTCTGTCCCGAGAACTGTATACCAATATATTATGTCGATGATCATTTATCACCGGCCACCAAGAGACTATTTATTCTATGACTAGCAACCCGCCCCGGCTTCGCACGGGTACAAATTATATACCAAAACCTTCCTCATGAATCACTCTATCTATTAGTGAAAACCGCATGAAAATCCGTTCAGTAGTTTTTCAGTTTATCGCGAACAGACAGACAGACGCAGTGGGGGACTTTGTTTTATAATATGTAGTGATAGTGATGTTCGCCAATATGCTAAGGCAAGGAAATTTATTTGCTGGTAATCAAATGGCAGAATTCTTATTAGAAAAACACCAGAAAAAATGCTATATATATACGAACCGAACACTGCCTTCTTAACCTGAATAATCATAAACTAAAAATACCCTCGACTCGAAAATCCCTTCAACGATTACAAAAGAGCTGATGACCTTCGAACGGCTGAACAGATTTTTTTGAATTATATCTAAGAACACTCTCCTTCAAGTCACCTTTCAAACAAAAAAATCCGCACTCAAATCGGTTCATCCGTTTGGGAGCTACGATACAGACAGACACACAGACATGTCAAACTTATAACACCCCTCTTTTTGCGTCGGGAGTTAAAAAAGAAGATCAAGAATCATGGATTGACAAAATCTACATCTGCGAGCGAAGCCACGGGCCAAAGCCAGTCGTTAGTAAGAAGCAAATAAACGAAGATTATCCTGTTTCTCCATTTAACTCTTGAACCCAAGATCATTATTTTTAATAGAAGAATATCTACCAGTAATTCTAAGAATTAGCGGCCTTTTCAACGTATAAAACCTAATGACATCTTTTGTTTTGGTATTTTACGTCTTATTTATTGTCATTAATAGTCATAGTTGCATCCTATAGTTTGTATTTGTAACCTTTCACACTAAGTGTGCAATCGAACACAAACAACATAGTTTGTGTGTGTGTGTGTGTGTGTGTGTGTGTGTGTGTGTGTGTGTGTGTGTGTGTGTGTGTGTGTGTGTGTGTGTGTGTGTGTGTGTGTCAGTTCTGAGTCCGACGCACAACTGGAGTTTACATCTCTCCTCTCTCTATCTTTTAATCGACACACGACTGGAGTTTATATACATGCATGATTTCAAAGTGACAGAAAACGAATTAATTTCACTCTCATAAAATTCCCCGGCATGGAAATTTTACGAGGAGTGAAATTAATAAAAGCGTTAACTCAAAAGCGCGTATACATGAAAAATCGATTCTTAAGGAATAAAGTCATTAATTTGTTCAAATTGGAATTGTATAAAATAATCCCTAGATTCATGATGTAGATTATATCGAAAACATTCTGTTGTCACCACATCAAAAACTCATATTTATTTTATTAAAAATATTGACAAACTATAATAGACTAGCAGCGCCCCGCGCTTTCACCCGCGTAAGTCCCAATCCCGTGGAAATATCGGGATAAAAAGTAACCTATGTGTTAATCCAGGTCTCCAGCTATCGACATACCAAGTTTCATCGCAATCGGTTCAGTGGTTTTTGCGTGAAAGAGTAACAAACATCCATCCATCCATTCATCTGTCCAAACTTTCACATTTATAATATTAGTGGGATGATAACACAGTTCACTATTTAATAAAAATAAGTTAATAGACATTATTTTGACTGGTTATACTGGAAACGTAATGCTATTGGTTGATTGATAAATATTAATGAACAGTGGGGTTATAAAAGGGTAGGAACAAGTGGAGAACGATGACGAGTGGTGTGGAGTGATGAGTGCGGATAGAGGTACGAACAACTTGGCAGTTACTGTTAGTTAGTGATTTTCATAGTTTATATCAGTGGTTGTGAGACTGTTTCTTACCATTCTTGGTATCACTTATCTAATCTACACCAACGACTTAAACAATTAAATTGGTCCACTTTAATATCGCCCGAATCAATGAAAAGATGTCAATTCGCCAAAGTCTTTGGGACTCCAGTCTATACAGGTTTTTGAGGAGTTTAATCAAAAGACGGATCACTCTGCACATTCGATTTTGATGCGCCAAGGAGAACTAAAAGTTATGGTGTGAGCTATTGAAGTTCTTAGAGAAGGTTTCGAGTTCCAAAATTTGATCAAACACGTTATCATATACTCTATTTTATTTATTTTCCCTGATAACTTTATATAAAACTAGCAACCTGTCCGGGTTCGCACGGGTAGCAGAGACTTCGTACATTATTTTATTCTATTATCAATAGTTTTCGCAGCGCACTCAATATTAAGAACATTTTAGGTAATTTTTTTACAAATTGGGTTACATTATTGGAGTTTTAGCAAGGATCCCTAATTTTTTTGAAAATATAATATAGCCTATGCCACCCGGGGATAGTGTAGCTTCTCAACAATGTTTTTTTTTTTAAATCGGTTCATTAGTTTCGGAGCCTATTCAATGCAAACAAGCAATCAAATTTTTCCTCTTTATAATATTGGTATAGATTAGCAACAATCGATATTGTTGGAAAACGGGTTGAGCAAAAAAATTGTCTATTTGGCAAAATAATTGATACTAATTGATTTGTCCTTGTTTTTATGTATGCTAACTGCTATCTTCATGGAGCTAATACGAAACACTAAGTGTCTCTAAAATGTTGTAGACACTGTTTTTTTAGCAACTTGGGCCACTCTCAAACTGAGCTTGTTGAATTTTTTAAAAGTTAATAAGCTAATTTATTGTATTAGGAGTGTGTTCATGTGGGTACTGCGATTTTGTAAAGTTAAGAATTTAAATCCACTATTCGCACGTTTTAGTGAAATCTCCCAGGCCTAGCTTTAGTTGCAACAGAATTAAATATAAATGTGGAAATACCTCCCAAGTATACTAACGTGTCATTTATGGCATTACATGTCACTTTAAAATAAGGCTTTATGTATACTAGCGGCACGTTGTCAACGTCCCGTCGATGGTAGGTGTCAACGCGGCATTTGTTGTCGACCTTTAGTAACGCATGCAGTTGTAGCGCGACAGCGACGTGCAAATCTTTGACGCTGATATGTCTACGACTGCCGTCTATGTTTCCATGACTGCCACCGACGGTTGTTGACGGCTGCAGTTACCTCTGCCGTTGACAATGTGACGCTCGTGTTTTTCATATACCTTTTATTTTATTTCTTTGTGCGTGTGGAAACCCCCTCGGGCCGTCACCCCACCGGGGTTTTCGGTGGTGCGGTGTGTCGGAATCGTACCGACCAAAAACACACGGTGTGCCGTACTGCGCCTTAAATAGGAGGCATCCGGACCTAACCTACCTAAGCGAATATCGACTACACTATTCTGTTTTATTCACTACTAGCAACCCGCCCAGCTTTGCACGGGTACAAATTATATTCCAAAACCTTCCTCATGAATCATTCTGTCTATTAGTGAAAACCGCATGAAAATCCGTTCAGTGGTTTTTCAGTTTATCCCGAACAGACAGACAAACGCGGCGGGGGACTTTGTTTTATAACAGTGATTAGTGATTTATACTGGTTTCTGTAAATTTTCAACTGCCACAGTTACTTATTGGCACTTCGCCGTCGACTGGGGTCGAAACTGCAACAACTCGATAACTAGTCGCTTGAGAGTTAGTATCGCTAGTCTTAGCAGCAGTCAAAAAGCCTTTGTGAATAGGAGTCAAATTGATACGAAATATAAATATGATGATTGATGACTATAAGTCAATAAAAAGTGATAAGATATGACGTATGAGAAAAACACAAACATAAATTAGAAAATAATTGATAACATCGTTTGGATAAACAAACAGATAATGAACAAACAAGTAGGTAATACTAAGATTATTGTACTGGGGGCCATACTTACGTACTTATTATGGACTTGCTGTTGCCCGCAACTGGAAATTTTGCTCATAACTATTCCACGAGAACAGTACATTTTTCCAGGATAACAACCCGATAGATTCCAACCTATAATCTAACTCTCCAAATTTTATCCTGATACGTTCAGCCGTTTTTGCGTGAAAGAGTAACAAACATCCCTCCCCACAAACTTGTGAAAGTGTCGATTAAAGTGCAAATAAAATGGGCTTAAATAATATAATCTTTTATGTATTTTGTATCACAAATTAATAACAGGTATCGTAAATTTTACAATTAGTAATTTCACAACCATAAAAATCACACTTTTATTAACTTTTCAATTACCAATTTTTAAAAACCATTCATAAATAAAAAAATACTTTAAAGAATTTATTCTCTATAGTATTTAAAGTAACACAAGATGGTGATATTGAAGTTGAGTTCGAAGAGTCGAATTTGTATAAATGATTGAATTTCATTAAAATTTATTTCTCATAAATACACAATAGAAGATCAGATGCTAAAAATAATATTGTTATCGTTAAAAATAATCGAGGGACTGCACGTCAGAAGTGAAAACATAACTTACATATACATATTCAGACACACACAAACGCGTACACGCACACGCACACGCACACACACATACACACACACACACACACACACACAAACGCGTACACGCACCCTTTCCCCTTAAATGGAGCTTTATTATTACCAATAATTTGAACGAATTACAGTAGAATTTCGATGTGTGATCTGGGCAACCACAAGTACGCTGGTAATAATAACTCAGTGAACACAAGAGTGGCATAAATGTTAGTCTCACCGTTAATACTGCCGTTTTCTTTAATGATGGCCGATGGTGGTTTGTCGTCCGGTATAGGCGGGTCCTCCTCCTCGTCAGAGCTATCTTTGCGAGCCACCTTCTCGGCCACTTCGATGTGTTGTCTGCCATACTAGAATGAGGATAAACAAAATTATGAATGGTAGGTATAGGGTATGTTTTGTCCGCTAAAATGAGTGAATGTAACGAAAAAACTACATTCTGAAGTTTCATTACAACAATAGGGTAGATGACTGTCAAGTCAAATCAGTATCTTTTTAGTAAACGTCAAAACGGTAGCTTCCTTACATTTTTGTATGAAATACTAAGGCGTGACGTCACGCCTCAGTATTGTCAAATCATTTACTTTTAATGTTAATTTAACAATTATAATCTAAATTAAAAACGTTGAAATAAAACTGGACGACTATTTTCACAGTATTTTAAGTTCTTTTATTGCGATATTTGGCGAAATAATTTATTTTGAGCATAGGCATCTGCCCAATTATCTTTTAAAAAAAGTATTACCGACTTCAATGTGCTTTTTAGTTGAAAGTAGATGTATTTTGTTAAGATGTGTTTTGTTTTTGGGGAGTCCGTTGCTGTAGAGTAAGCCGGTCTTGACAGTGGGCCGGTCTAATTCACTGTCAACTACGATTAATGAGATCAGGAAAAAGTCATATTAGTGTGAACTAAGACTTACACAGAACAGATTAAGCATACAAACGGTTAATTCAAATATAATATGGCCAACTAATCGCACTGCTCCAATGAGACAGCGAGGTTTCGGAGTAAACGAAAATATCGTCGATGTATAAAATGTTTAGATATTTGTTGATTTTTCGAAAACCGCTCGACTGATTACGCTAAAATTTGAATGGGACCACCTTTGAAACAAAAAAAAGAATTTTCCAAATTGGTTCAGGCGTATTCGAGTAATCGGTGAACATACATAAAAAAAATATTCCGACGAATTGAGAACCTCCTCCTTTTTTGAAGTCGTTTAAAAAAGGGAAAAATGTGACTGAAGCGGGGAAAAAAATTGTGACGTTTATGGACCTAATGCGGTGTCAGTAAGAGTAGCACAAAGTTGGTTCAAACGTTTTCAGTCCGGGAATTTTGATGTCAAAGATGCAGCTCGCCCTGGTCGCCCCTCATACGGATAAAGTCGATGCCATTTTTGAAAAAGTGGAGCAAGATCGGCATATTAGTAGTTACGACATAGCCGAGGAACTGAGGATTGACCACAGAACAGTTTTGACCCATTTGAAAAAGTCTGGCTACACAAAAAAAAATCGATATTTGAGTGCTACTCGATTTCACTGAAAGAAACCCGTTTGTGGACTTGAATTCGTTAGGTGTACCTCTACACCGGGTTTTTTCATCTATATAAATAAAAATGAATCGCCAAATGTGTTGCTAAGCGCAAAACTCGAGTACGACTCGACCGTTTTCGCTAATTTTTTTTCATATATTCGTTAAAGCACAAGGAAGGTTCTTATGAAGAAAAAAACGTAAAAATTGCGAGGAAAATAGTAAAAACAACACTTCTTTTCCTATACAAACAACAGATTAAATAATAATATAATAAAACACATGTCCCCAGCTATGCAGTTGTCAAACATTTGACGTCAATCAATAACTTTTGACAGAACGAAGTCTGTCGGGGCAGCTAGTTGTTTATAAATGGGGCCAAATTAATAAAAGTAATTTCATGTCATTTTCAGATGCCAGAATAACCGCTCTATAATGGTCCAGTTATTATTCTATGTTATATGACGTTGTTTCTTCAAGGTCAAGGCCATGTAAAACGCAATCAATAAATTGATGGTACCCACGTCGCAACACGTGGGTACCATCAATTTATTGATTGCGTTTTGCGTCTTATATAAGTCCATCGTTTATAAGTTATAATAATAAGTAATGTTTAAGAGGTCTACTAAAATAATAATTACTTGAGACACCTCACACACAGACGTCTGATCCCAAACTAGGCAGAGCTTGTACTATGGTAACCAGACTGCCAATAAACATACTTATATATTACTAAATACATACATATTATAGATTAATTACACTCAGACACAAAACAAATGATCGTGCTCATCACACAATTATTTGTCCTGGGTGGGAATCGAACCCACGACGTCTGGCTCAGCAGTGAGGATCACTGACCATTAGACGACAGGCCAGTCGCAGTATGCATTGCATGTTGTAAATAAGTATGTTGTTGGATTACATCACTATCTATTATAAAACAATGTACCCCGCCGCGTCTGTCTGTCTGTTAAAAAAACTACTGAACGGAATTTCATGCGGTTTTCACTAATTGAGTGGTTCATGAGGAAGGTTTAGGTGTATAATTTATTAATATTTTGTGTAAATTGATTGAAATATGTTGATGATTTTTGAAGATGTCTCTGCTACCCGTGCGAAGTGAAGTGTAATGTAGATACTAATGTGGTAAACAATTATCGTCATATGATTATACAAATTAACACTAAACAATATTAAAATCTACGTATAAACCTTCCTCTTCAATCACTGTATCTATTGGTGTAAACCGAATTATAATCCGTTGCGTAGTTTAAAAGATCTAAGAAAGACTTTGTTTTTTACTATGTAAAGATGAAATCATTAGACTACGTATTTTTTAATTTTTTAAGGTCTAAATGTCCTTCCTGCAATCGGTTGACTGGATTTGTTTGGGGTCGGTGTAATATTAAATGATAGCTTTGTAATCAAATCATCTGATAAGTGGTGAGTTAACGATGTAATGTTCTTCATAATGTGCTCACGCGCAGCCTTGTTGAGCAAAGGTCATGACACGTTTATGTTGCAGTGCGAGTGTAAAACTTGTAGTTTATGGGAAATTCTGTGTTTAAAATCTTTCTAACATGCAGATCTTACGACGGGCCTGTTGGTCTAGTGGTTAGTGATCATGACTGCTCAGTCAGAGGTCGTGGGTTTAATTCCCATCCAGGACTAATAATTGTGTGATGAGCACGATTATTTGTTCGGTGTCTGGTTGTAATTTATCTATAATATGTAAGTATTTAGTAATATATAAGTATGTTATTTATCAGCAGCCTGGTTACCATAGTACAGGTTCTGCCTAGTTTGGGATCAGACGGCCGCGTGTGAGGTGTCTCAAGGTAGGTTTTATAATACTTTTAGACAATTTTTCTTTCTGCTATCTCAACTAGCAGCAAACCCAAGGAGACGGTGCAGTAATAAGGATAAAATGCTTGCATTTTTTTTTGTAAATACATTACTATTAGACATAGAAACACCGAGACTTATTCATGGGTATAAATATTTGCCCTGCGCGGGAATCGGACACGCGACCTCTAATGTTGGAGTGTGTATCAATCGTACAAGATTAACAGCAAAACTCCGGGATAATACATATAAACACTCACGCCTGTATCCCCCAAGGGGTAAACAGAGGTAGTAAACGCCCACAGTTTGCCGATAAACGCCTACATTTTGGCGACCAAACCGCTTGATGTTGGTCATAAAGCCTTTCTTTAGAATTGCCCTGGCACTCGAAAGTTATTTATAGACTGTTCTATGCCAATTTATTTATCGCCTTGTCGGCCATAGTTAAAAAGTTAAGTACAAAAAAAAATACAAATAAAGGTAAAAGAAAAACTATAGATATATATAGATATACTTTTTTCTTTTTAGAAATAAATATCTGTTTACAACAAATAGGTTTCACACACAGAACAGAAAGATATACGTAGAAATTACTAGTAGGCGTGACGCGCTTGCCACTACTATGCGTTGCAATGCATCCTTTTATGAGTTGTAGGTATTTTGTATCATAGTCGTGTTACAAAACTTTGTCGAGTAGGTCGTCAATTGAAAATTCTTTTTACGCCACAATGGCGTACTGCTCTGTTTTACAGTGTAAAAATGATAGCAGAAGGAAAAACATTAATAATGGAGGTGTTTCTTACCATCGGTAAGTACAATTTTATATATTTTTTCAATAAAATCTTAAAATTTTATTTAACTAATAATTGACTAGAGATTTAAGCTAAACTCTTCCTTATTTTATTCACATAAAGCTCAATTTGGTATGATCGGATCTTATCAGTTTGCAATGTTATTCTCGAATATTCTATTCTTCTCGATTAGTGTTGTAGTCAGGTAGGATGTTGGTTTTATCGATATGCATACCTTTAAACGTGTTATATTTACTTACTCTAATATTATAAATATTAAATTTTGTTTGTTTGTTTACGTGGTCTTGAAAGTGAAACATTCATTCAGTGGTTAAAAGGAGTCGAGAAATATATCAATATTCGAATACATCATTCGTTAAAATTAAAAACAAGGCTTTCAAAGCGTCAATTTTTAAACGAAATATATTTTATTTCAATAATATGCTATAAAGTTTCTTGATTCATTCAGTTGCTTTTAATAAATAATGTCTTTTCATAATTATTAAAATTGCAATGGGTTTCCTATGATTTGAGTTACAATAATAATAGTTAGTAAATAATAACTTCAAAGTAGGCAGGCTGCACTAGGGAAGCAAAATTCTCATAAACTTATGTATTACTAAATTCAGACATATTATGGTTATATTAGTCCTGGGTGGGAATTGAACCCAGGAGCTCTGACTCAGCAGTCAGAATCGCTAAACACTATACCAACGGGTCGACAATAAGACGTATTGCATTTTTGTTCATTGCAGTCAATTATGATTATTGAGACTATGTATTTATAGTAATATTTTTACACATTTTATTCTAAAATCGACTACTAGAGATACATACTATGCCAAATAATAAATTTTGAATTTTGTTAAGTGTCTAATACTTACTTTATTATATATGATTATAATACAGATTCTTAAAATTAATAAACATTATTATGCAAGTACTTATTTTTTCACCTTTTTAATGTTACCTTCCCAGATATCCTTTAATTCCTGTTTTTTATTCTGCTCCGTCCAAACAGAAGTTAGGTATCGATATTATTGATAATATTCTAAAATGTGCTACAACACTAAGCGAGTAGTGGTACATATCGAAGAATGACACAAATATCGAATTTATTCTTAAAGTGATTAATGTTATAATTGCGTGCATTTAGAATAACGCCACCTGTTGTTGAATAGCTTGCAATGAAGTATTCTTACTTTCAAGATTACGAAACGTTGTAAGTTCTTCTTACGCTATGGCAAAATAACTATTAAGATTTCGCGTTAAGATATATTACCAAATGTGTGACTATGTATTGTGGGCTAGTTTTGAGCAAAATAAAAACATCAAATCAAAACAATTCGTTATTAGTGTGCAGTAATAAATAGTCCTTTCATTTATGTAAGTTTTGGCGACAGTCGTCCCGCTGTAAATTATGACACATAACATTTCTACGTATATCTTTCTGTTCTGTGGTTTCACAGCATAAATGTTTGAGTAGAATAAAGGAAAAACTGTTGAAAATTAATTTTTAAATACGTTGACGTCACGGCATGGAAATATAAATTACTTTCTAACATTACAATATTACTAACTGCACCCGGCATGCGTTGCAAATCCATTTTTTTCTTTTTAGATTTTTTGGGCCAGGAAACGGGCGGGCGTCCCCAGAACACCTTACCAAAGTTTCATCACAATCTGATCAATGGTTTCGGAACGCATAGAGGACAAACATTGATTTTTATTTATGTAGAAGAAGATAGATTATGGTAAATTTAGAGGCCTGGCCTTTTAGGACAATAAATTAAAAAAAAAGCTAAAGCTTCAGCTTACAATTTTGCTAACATTCTGGGAACCTTGTTTATACAGCGTGTAAGTTTGAGCTACGCGAAAATCTTTTTCTGTTTATACTAATCACAATACAAAAGCCAGTTCATAATAAAAATGCGAGATTATGAATTTATAGTCATTAGTTTTATTTGGCGCTACGCAATGTACGCGGTATTCTTTTTGTGCGGTACGGTGAATGACCTTCAATGTTCGGAGCAGCTGATTGCATAAATGTTAATTAAACAACATTGATTACATTCCAGTTTTTGGCCGTATGGGGTATTTATTAATTTTTTTTCGGCAAAATGTTCTGTTTACTCATTGTGATATCAGACTTTTAACCAAAAAAAAATTAAATTATAAAAAAACTAGATGCACCCGGCATGCGTTGCAATGCCTTTTTTATAATTTTACATGAAAATTTATCGTACCTACAATTATTGTATTCGATTGCATCTTGCAACCGTATTGCGGATTTGTGGATTTAACAGAATAATATAAAAATCGCGATAAAAAAAATAGGGGTTGATCGTAGAGGGTTGAAAATTCAGGGTTGTATGTATTTTCTAATGCTGTATCATAAAAAAAAAATCTAAAAATTAAAAAAAAAAAATTAGGGGTGGACTACCCTTAACATTTAGGGGGATGAAAAATAGATAGTAGCCGATTCTCAGACCTACTGAATATGCATATAAAATTTGGTAAAAATCAGTAAAGCCGTTTCGGAGAAGTAAGGTAACTAACATTGTGATACGAGAATTTTATATGTAAGATATTATGAATTTTCCGGCAGCAAAATTCCAATGATTTTCGACTCAGAATTATGGTCTGAATACACTGTATAGATGAGATAATTTTCGAAGGTTACATTGTGCGTTTGTACCATCGAATTACCAAGATGATAATGAAGAAAATAACCCACCTCATGAGAAGCAGTTATATATAACAAGGTTCATTATTGCCTATACATATATTATATAGGTTATCATTATTTATAATTCATGTGTTTTACCTATTTTAAGACGCTTATATTAGCTTCCCTTTGTAACTAACTGAACAAATCTTGGAGGATAATTTTGTTTGTATAATTTTTTATGGAATTGGTGGCGAATGAGCAAACGGGTCATCTGATGGTAAGTGACTATCGCCGGCCATGGGCACCTGCAACTCAAGAGTCACAAGTGCGTTGCCGACCTTTAACTCACTCAGTCGGCGAAACACAACGGAAGTGTTATAATAGGAAATAAATGAAATACCTCAATTATTATAATGTTAATTAATTATTCCGGAAATAATTTGGGAACACCACAGTCCCCAGGACCTCAACTACTCCAGACATACACGTAATGGATGTTGAAATATTAATATGACGAGTATTTGGTAATTTTACAAATATACCGATATAATAACACGACCGCGGCAGATACTGGCTCGATAAATAATGAGGTAATGACCCTGACATTGTTTAAAGATGGTACTCTAATCATATACATACCTACATCATTTTGGTCGTACCTCAGCAATGCTGAGTAACTACGTATGTATATTATCAAAACATCGTACATGTCTTCAAGACCTTTTGGAGTTGAAGAAGTCATCCAAGGTGCTATTATGAGATAGGTTTTTTATAATGAAAAGAATATAAGTAGCACTCCTCACCTAAGCTCAATGCTTCTGTTAGGAGTGGATGGGTCCCCCCCCCCCCCCGCGAGGCGGCGGGCGGCGTCCGCGTGTGCCTGGACGTCGCCTAATTGAGAGGTTCTTTACCCGAAAGTGGTGCCCGCGCTTTTGCGGATATGCGCTAGGGGGGGTCCGGATGTCTTAATAAAAGCTGTTCCCGGATCCCTCCTATTTTAGGCGCAGTACGGCACACCGTTTGGTTTTAGTCGGTTCAATTCCGGCACACCGCCCCACCGAAAAGCCCTATGGGGTGACGGCCGGAAAAAAAAAGGAGTGGATGGGTTTAATGTGGCAGTGTATCTACTGTGCTTAGATACGTGTCGTCGGAGGCGGGGTACGCGTCAGACGGAACTTCCCCGTGGGATTTGGGGGCGGAAATGCTTGTCGAAGTTTATCGGCGGACGTCCGAGTTTCAGGCGGATATTGGCATTCGGCCCACCGCCCGAAAAGGTTCGCGAGTGGCGTGAGGACTTTCGAGGAGCCACCATGACTCGTTGGTAGTCCTGGCTGGAGGCTCCACGTGCTGGCTTTGGAGACGCTCCAGCCGCTCATCGTCGAGTGGGCAGCACGAGACCCTTTCCTTGTGACTGACGCAGGTGCTTTCCCGGCACGGTTGCTTCAGGAAGTACCTGCACTCGGTCGCAAGTAAGGCAGGCATTGAGGCCTAGGTGCAGCATACGCAACCGGTCGTCGTACGCTCTATGGCCGGTAACGATAGATATTTTACAGAGTCCGAATCGTTCTGCAAGGATGTCGGCCCTTATTATATATAGTATATAGACTGTACCTCATTTTATTTTATTTTTATTACTTATTTAGCGGCAATTTCTGCATCGAATTACGAAAATTACGTCACTGGAAGACGAGACAGCGTATCTTACAGTTCTCACACTACGACATTGGACCATAAATTAGTCAGTCGTATTTCTGTTTGTATACACATCACGTGCTGTAAAACTACTGACACGCCTTGCAGACTAGACTCGCAGTATGTCTCAGTGCTACGTTTGCCTCAGACGGGATTATGATTCATTTGTATCAATATACATTTACGTTTTAATATTCATAAAAAAGATTTAAAACTTGTTGGTGGCAAATGTAAACACGTCATTTTAGATTTTCAGGGTCAGTGTGATAAACTTCAACCAGTTGGGACTATTTTAAGATATTTACATATAAATAATTATTATTGGATGTGTAAATCGGGACAAACTCTTCACATTTAGACATAATTTTCTACTTCTTATTTTTTTTTTTTAAACTATATTTTTTGGCAGTGATGTCAAGTTATTATCATATGGGTCGTATGCTTGTTTGCTACCTTGATAGTATAAAAAGTACTTATAATATGGACAGCATAAGGACCTATGCCTAAAGTATCAACAAAGTTAATCTCTGCAGATTATAATTGTCTCGACATTACGTGAATAGAGGTTTTTACACTCACATTCAGAAAAATTTAGGTTTTGTGAAAAAGATCCACGTGCGTAACATGTGACGTCATCGAGTTAATGGAACAAAAATATTCATTTTTAATTACAATTATGTAGAGCTGAGATTCTTTGCATTATCTTGTCTTTATATTGTTACTTGCGAATAATTTTGAAACAATAGGAAACATTTGGAGGATATCAAATACATCAAATATATCAAATACCTTTTTGCATTTTAAATGGAATGCTCTATATAGGGGTAAAAAAAATAACAATCGATACAAAAAAATCAATGAAGTCTAAACAGTGCTGGGGTGTGCTAAAAATATAGCAAGTGACCCCCCTTTCAGCCGCTTCAAGTTGCCAAAAGATGCACCAAACACCGCAATTAATGCAATTCATCATGATTTGCGTTAATTACATACAGCATTTTTTATTGCCAACTATCAAATTGAACAAAAAAGTAGAAAGCATTGCACTCTTTGTGCGTTAATTAGAGTTGAAAAGGATTTTTGTTTTTTAAATCATAACTTGATGCTTTTAAAATTATTTTAAAAAGTTTTTAATAGTTCGTGGGCCATATTTTTTGTATCGCATGCTCGGCTTTTCGGATTTTGATCCAGGTTGGTCATGGGGTCATGGGGGACACGGATCCACAATTTTATTTTGTATTTCGTAAATTTTTTACAAATTTCTAAGGACGTTTATTTAATACATTCCATAGAATGCATACCCCGTTATAGGTATTACCACCACATAATAAATAGTACAGGCACAGAAGTCTCAATCCGCCAAATCATTTAAATAAATAGCGACTTGTTTCGACACAATAAAGTCGCAATTCAGGTCGAACTTATAATATCTAGATAATTAAAAATGAATAGAGATAACAATGCTACTAATCAGTGATAAATATTACCAGATCCGTTTAGTAATCAGATGGTAACTGCTCTTTGATAAGATATTATTATTTATAGAAGTATTCAACATTTATTGATAATATTGATGATTTTTTTGGGTACAACTAGCAAAACGAATAATTACCTTATCTATATAAATGCACCCTTCTCTTTGGTCGCAATCGCTGCAATACACGTAGGTATAGCAACACTTTGTTTACTGATATCCGTGGGGTATAGAGGGTCTGGTAGAAAACCAGGGCTAGGCACATGTCTAGCAAATGCGGGACCAGATTTGATTCGCTAGACACGTTGAGGGACACATTTTTTCAAGCCCGTTTGTTGTTTTAGATGTAAGGTTGTTATAGGTTAATTATTGTGTGTCTTAAGTGTCTAAAAAAACTGGCAGCAGGTAGCACCCCTGGCTGTGGTATACTTACGTATGTATTAAGTTTAAGTTAAATGTTTGATTTCCCCCCTGGGCTGCAAAACAAATTTGGCCCCCCCTTCCCGGGCAAAGAGGTGGGTAGATACGTGTAAGCGCGCAAATTATATTGAACTCTATTCCTTTTGACGAGGCTTGCTATTTATTTAAATAACTAGCTGCGCCCCGCGGTTTCACCCGCGTAAGTTCCGATGCTGTGGGAATATCGGGATAAAAAGTACCCTAATCCAGGTGTCCAGCTATCTACGTAGCAAGTTTCATCGCAATCGGTTCAGTAGTTTTTGCGTGTAAGAGCAACTAACATCCATACATCCTCACAAACTTTTACGTTTATAATATTAGTAGGATTACAATAACTTGAAATATCCCACACACGGCCGTCTGATCCCAAAGTAGGCACAGCCTGTATTATGGCAACCAGACTGCTGATAAACATACTTATATGTATCTAAATACATACATATTATAGACAAATTACACCCAGACTTATAACAAATGATCGTGCTCTTCAAACAAGTATTTGTCCTAGGTGGGGATCGAACCCACGACCTCACGACTCAGCAGTCAGGGTCACTAACCACTAGACCAACAGGCCAGTCAATGCCTTATTAAAGAAGCCATCCTAATTATGAATCTGTGTCACAAGCGGGAACAATATCGGTACCAAGTATCAAAGCGATCGGATATATGGATTAGGAATGCACATATAAGAAATTAATATATATTGTCATTACGTTTGTTTGTTCATAGGCAGCTCGAGGACAGCGAGATGATCTCGGCGAACTGGTTGTTGTAGGCAAAACCCTGCGAGACCCTGCGGCTGTCTTAATAAAAGCTGTTCCTGGATCCCTCCTGCTTAAGGCGCTGTGCGGCACACCGTGAGGTTTTAGTCGGTTCGAGTCCGACACACCGCCCCATCGAAAACCCCGGTGGGGTGACGGCCCGAGGGGGTTTCCACACGCACAAAAAAAAAGTCAAAAGGAGCCCCAATAGCAGATCACCTAGTCGATGGTCTGACACAATAAAGAAGATTACAGGCATCCAAGTATTACCAAGACGTGTATGATCTTCAGCAATGGAGAAAAACATCACGAAAAAGAAGTTCGTCTTGAATGCGTTTGAGCATCGTTCAAACAGTTATCGTTAGAACTTAGGTGAAGGTTTTCATGAATGCTTAGTAAAGTATGGCTATTAGTGGTGGGTCACGACTGGCTTTAATGAGTTAGGTGATGTTAGATAGCCTATAACCTGTCTTGATAACAGGGGAATGGAAGAATCTGAGATTAGAGAGTTCAAACAAACAAATACTGCAGCTAATCAGTATAACGTGCCGGGCGTAACTAGAGTTATTTGGAATTGGAATCATGGAGAAAATCGAGTCTCAAGCTGTCATCAAGATTCTTGACAAGCAAGTAATACCTCCTTAGCTCATTCTAGAAGTGCTAAAATGTAACGCCAAAACCATAGATATTGGAGATTCACTTGAAGATGAATCCAGGCAAGGACGCTCTATCGACTCGACAACTGCAGAACATGTCGACAAACTCGAAGAACTTATTTGGGATGTATTGACCTTATTAAAGGAGGAACCACCAGTATTGTTTAGCGTATCAGATAAAACTATTTTGAATTTTAGTATGTGACAAGGGTGCTCAGCGCACAGTATATAAGAACAATTATAATACAGTAATAACTCTTCGCAGGTAAACTAAAACCGAGAAATGAAAATGGCGAAATTTGAAATTTGGCGAGAAACAAGGTCCCACAGCATAATTCGAGTTCATTTATTCATAAACAATCGCACAATTGTGTACAATAAATAAAGGAAATCCGAAAGCCGTTTATACTTGTATCGTATTAAAAATATTATTTGCAATTACAAACTTTTATTATGCGCTTGGAAAATCGTTGAGTATGTATTATAAAAACGGCAAAGTTTGTTGTTTAATCAGACTCGATCTACATACAGACTCTCATACATACAGTCTGTTTTTAAACTTAGACTTCAAAATTTAAACACATTTTTAAATTGTGTATAAAAACACCCAGAAAAAAATAGGACATTCATTGTATGCACAGGCCTAACCGACATACTTATTATGAATATTATTTATCTATCAAATAAAACAATTCATAATTCAAATGTATATTATTACTATCTCGATAACCTAACGACTCGGTCAAGTGATTTTCACGTTGTCTGTATGTGTGTTTGTGTTTTACCAACGACATAGCATTATAACGTATTCCAGGGTGGGTGATTTTTCTTTATACCAAGCGGTGGCAAACAAGTATACGGCCCGCCTGATGAAAAGCGGTTACGGTGGCCTATGGACGAGCTCCAATTTCAGGGGTACTCGCTTGCGGACCCATTAAAACCCTTTACAATCCTTTCTTGAAAACCCCCATTATGTAGACCTTCGGATAAACCTTCGACAGGGAACTCATCCCACAGCCGGAGCGTTCGCGGGAGGAATTCCTAAGGATGTGATGACGACCACTATATTTTAATAGCTACGTACGAAGTATTAAGAACTTTCAAAATATTCAAATTGAATTGCAACGAAATCAAACATCCTTGCCGGCACCTCCGTCAATAATTCACAGTTAGGATAGTTTTTCTTTTAATTTTTTTTTTATTTTAACAAAGTACCCAAATTGCGAGCTCATACCACTGATCTACGACCCTATGACAACGCTATCACGGGGGTATAAGTTTCTATACTTCCTTCGTTTCTATGCCCGTTTAATTTTTTCACGTTTTTAACTTTATCTGTACCTAACACAGAACTGAGAATATGTATTTAGAAATGCCATGTCTGTATTCTGTTCCAAATGTCGCCAGTTGCACACGCTTAGACGATAATCATTATTTTACACACATACAGAACTATACGCTAATGTCACAGAGGATTAATTAAATATGAATCCTAAATACCATTCATAATTATACTAAATACATCCTTAACTTTATCAGTTTAAGGTAGCGTTTCGTATACGTACTTGGCATCCGTTTCGTCCGAGACAGCGGCACGTCAAAAGAGAGCTAACGAGTATGCATCTGAACATTTACTAAATATTTTCCTGCTAAATCTATAGCAACATTCCTGTAAGCAATGTAGTCCATTGCGTGCTCTCGTAGTTCCAATATAGTTAGAACCCAAATGTGACACGCAATGTATAACTGTTTTTAGTAGATTAGATTATAACAGATTTCTCTCCTGAACTACATAATACTTTGTGAATATTTGTCAATATTACATATAAAAACAAAGGTTTTTGGATTTACCGATGAAACGATGTCCATAATTAGGACACACTGCAGTGCTGACTTCTTTTTTCAACACGTAATTATCGCGCAACTCGGCATAATTATTGTTTTTTCAAGCAGCTACGTTCCCGGAGAAAGTATCGCGTAAGCACGAAAATGTTTGCACATGTTTGCCGAAGCTATGAGCGTTTGCTCTTAGCTTCGGCGCGCTTGGCCCGCCCACATAGCACTTCTAACCTATTTTCAGTTCTGTAACTAGCTAACTATGAAACAAATCTTGGAAATAGAATTTAATCAACTTCAAATTGTCGTGACGAATTGCTACTTTGCAAATATATGTAATATCGATGACAATACAAACATATTGATTTTGATGCTTATTTTTTTTTAAATCAATGTACGTTTGTTCGTATTTTGTACGATGATCGGATGAACGGTACTCATCTGACCATCATGAAATTGTGCACACACGTTTTGCCAGGTATACAGAGAAGAACACAGGGTACCCACCTTTAAAATAAATTTAAAAACATGCGCGCTTATGAATACAACGTTGTGTAAATTTTTCAAAACCATCGATAAAGAACTTAGGAGCTATGCGATTTTGAACAATCGAACAGATTTTTTGAAGTGAAAACGTCTTTAACGGCGTTGTGCACTTTTTGGGATGGGTAAAAAATGTTAAACTCGCGTCAGGCCACGTGACCTGATTCAAAATTCGTAAGACGGAGCCGAGTTTCTTATATTTAAAAAAAAATTAACATTCGAAATTCAAACATTTATAAGCGGCCAAGAGCGCATAACTTCCAGTGTACCCTATGTATACATTTAGATATGTTTATTACCTACTTTTTATTTTTAACCTAATTATATATATACAGATGTGTGTGTAGGTGTGTGTATGTATATGCAAATACATTGTGAAGTTATGTTTTCACTTCTGACGTGCAGTCCTACCGACTGTTTTTTTTTATACAGGGTGTGTTTGAAAAAGGAACACTTACTTTAACCACTGAAGTGGCATGACTTTAGCATGCAGTTACAATAAGAATTTATGAAAAATACCTATCCGTTTACAACGTATGTCCGTTTCAATTTCCAGGTATTTTTAATTTCATTTCTCATAAAATCAGGTGGAACGTGTAAAGTTAAAGATTTTAAATCTTACATTTTTTTTTGCCGGCTTTTTTTTCGGAGCTGTTCGCTCAGTTTTACAGAAAATCCATAAAAACTAACTTTAAAAATTGAAAAAACGGAAGCAAAAATATCTGGAAATTCAAACGGTCATAACTTGTAAACGCTTGTAAACGGATAGTTTTTTTTTCAAAAATTCTTATTGTAACTGCATGCTAGAGTCATGCCCTTTCAGTGATATAAATAAGTGTTCGTTTTTCAAATACACCTTGTATACATATGTATATAGATCGTCTTACGCTGTGCTCACGTGGACAGACTAGCCGACTTCCTAGGTTCTGGGGTCAAAAGGTCAAGTTGTTATTTTATTAATACAATCTACATTTGACGTCATTAGTACTACATAAATAGAGGTACAAATACAGAAATAGATGCAAATGTGTTAACCGAGCCAAAAGAGTTTTATTTGTCAGTTTTTTATCATATCCAGACAGACATGTACATTGTACATCCTATCTAATATTATAAATGCGATAGTAAGATAGTTTCACTTTTAACTGCTGAACCGATCATGATGAAATTTTGCATACACGTAGTTGGGGGGACAGAAAAGGACATAGGTTACCTTCCTAAATGGGCGTACCAAGGGGGGAGGCAGGGGAGGGCAGCTGCCCCCCTACCCTGGCTTTAAAGCTAGTTTACGTAGTAGTAAATGTTTTATTTGCAAGACCTACAAAAACAAATCTTGCAAACCCCCCCCCCTCTGGCCTAAAAGCTGGGTAGGTCCATGCCTGACTTGAATGACAAAATCTACAATATCGCTAGCGAACCGAAGGCTTACAAGTATTATATTACATTAGGTACACATTAGACTCAGCAGACAATTTCCCCTGACAAAGTGTATGAAAATTTCATGTTGATGGGTCGAGTAGTTAAAGCGTGAAAGCGTAACAAACATACAAAAAGACAACTTAAACTCGCTTTCGTATTTCTAATATTAGTTGGGATATCCCGAGCCGTACGACTGATTTGAGGAATCGACCGATGCGACACGAAAATGTGGGAAACGGATACCGTAGCCTATGAACGCTTACAATTCCAGAGGACTCGCATGCGCGTTGCCGACCATTTAAAAACCTATACTGTCCTTTCTTGAATAACCCCTTACTGTAGTCCTTCGGGAAAACCTCGGCAGGGAGCTCATTCTACAGCCGGAGCGTTCGCGGGAGGAAACTCCTCTGGAAACGTACCGTGCGCGACCATTTAGATTCTAATGTGTACGGATGAAAGCCCTGCCGATGACGTGCGGTGCGGTGGTAAAATCTTTTATTTTTAAATGTAATAAAACCATAAAATACGCTGTCATCGACCCGAACGATAAAAAACTTGCTTAACACTGGATAACCCTAAACAAAATAAAATATTTTATCAGCAATAGATTACTTGTGAATGTCATAACCGAATTACGAAATTTTTATTTAACATGTATTACAAAACTGTAGTTGTTGGCCGCGTTTTCGCCCGCATGAATTAGTAGTTTGTGTAATACAATACAAATGAACAATAATGCCTATACAGACGCCATAGATAATTGCAAAGAAAACCTGCACACACTGTGCAACTCAAACAAAATTACATTAGGATGAGTACCAGGCCACACTAGTACCAACGGCAATGAAAAAGCCGATGAACTCGCCAGAGCTGGTGCAGACAACCGACAGAATGGTACGAAATCGTTCTGCGGCATGACCAAACAGCGAACTTATTCAATCATAAACGTCAAATACACATCAATGGCAATTAAGAGATGCAAGACCACAACTGGTGTAAGACACTGCCTGCTTTGATAAAAGGTTATGATAAAAAAGTATCAACAGAATTTCTGGAGCTCCAAAGATATAAAACCTGTGGAGTAACATAGATCTTTATGTTCAACATAAAGTTGGGTGAAAACACAACATGGAGATTCTGTCGCGAGGCAGAAGAAACTGCGATGCATATTCTATGCTCTTGAGGCCCACTAATGCGGTACCGAAGTATTAACCTAGAGATGCACATCATGCAACCGCAGGTAATACAAACAATCGCTGCTGATAAGACACTGGAGGTTTCTCGAAGCCACAAGTCTGAGCAGTCTACAAAGCAAGAGTGCTCTACAAAATATCAGAAATATTCGAGGGAGCACTGAAAATAATAATAATATTTCTGTTAAAAGCCGTAAAAGATAAACAAATAAAATAATTGAACTAATCCCACGAAATTGTCGACATGTGATGTGGATTCAGCAATCATTGTGCCGATAGTCATTTCGGCCCATGGGTTAATTGCTAAGAGCCTCGACCAAATTTATTTAAGATTAAGAGGCTAATGCAGAAGGCAGTCCTCCGCGATACGGCCCGCAAAGTGAGGAGGTTTCTGTCTCTGGAACCCTAACCACGGGTAGCTTGGTACCCGATACCGGTGGGACACTATTTTTTATATTTTTAAATATATTTGTATATTTTTTTATTGTGAATGTATTTAAAAATGTAATTTATATGTATATGAAATAAATAAAGAGCATAATAATAATACAGAGGCCATGATTAGTGTGGCAGCTGGTTGAGGCAGGATGGCGATTCAATTATGACACATCACCTCCTCACCGAAAACCTCAGCCGTGGTGACGGTCCGAAGCCGTAGAGGGGTTTCTACACACAATTTGAGGTATGGTTAGATTTTCTGCCGGGATGAGAGTTGCACATGTTATACATATAACGTGACCCAAATGTTTTTTATTTTAATTTTAGGGACCTTAAAGGGAGACATTCTAAGGTCTAATAAGAAAAGCCAAAGGTATTGGAGATATATAGAACCGTTGTCGCAAGGTCTGAGATTAAATGAAGGGTCATGTGTTATCAGGAGGGTCATACGTAATCTCAAGACGGATACAACTTTGTTGAGAGTCGATCCATCATCAAGACGAACCGTGGCCTCTCCGAGAGGCTTTATTGTAAGATGGTCTGAGGTGTTGATTATATTCTTTTTCTACCTGTTTCCTGTGATTGTAACTCTTGATTGTTTTATTAATAATAACATAATATTACATTTACTATCGTTTCTGTTTACTTTGATAGATGGCGCTCACCAATGTTAAAATCAAGATATAGTTGTCACCGGGTAGAATGTAAGTTAATACAGCACTTTAAAAAAAAAGCTAAACCGACTTCAAAAAGCACTAAGAAAGTGCACTGAGAAGTGAAAAATAATCGATTTCAAACTTAATTGCAAAAACCACAATACATGTGACGTGACACTTAAAATAATTGTTAACATTATAAAGGCACTAGGGTACCTACCGGTCTGTTTGAATACGGTGCCAAGCTCGAAACGCTTATCGCGTTTCGATAATATTTAAGTACGATTCACACCGAACGGGCCGCGCCGGAGCCCATCGGAACGCGTTTTTAGTACGGTGATGGAAATTCAAGTTTATATTTATTACTTAAAACTCATTTTTGCATGGAACTTCTTGCCGCCGCGGGCGGTCGGCTCCGCCCACTTGCGCTCGGCTACCGAGGCGCAACTCGACGCGCTCCGGCGTGGCCCGTTCGGTGTGAATCGTACTTTAGACTCATTGCTGCAAAGTTAGCAGAAGAGTTCCCTTCCGATTGGGGAGCACGAGGCTCTAAGTTAAGCCCGCTTTAAGTTCAAATATCAAAGTTCAAAAATACAAAATGCTTGTCACTTATTTCACTTATATGGTGTACATACAATAATAAGATAAATCCTAATAGTAAACGTTGTTTAACCTGCACATATTTTACTTCACTAGACGTCATTTCCGTTCCAATACATTTAAGTACCTATAAAATATTTACACATTCGCGGAGTCGCAATTTTAAGTCGTGCAGAACGACAAATCATCGGACGGTTCTTCGCGCACATCCTTACAAGAAATATTCGATAAGTATGCAAATATAAACTTCACGTGGAGCCCGTTGATAACAATTTAATGGATAGAGAAGCACGTGTTATAGACTGTTGTTCTTTAAATTTGTTTATATATTCTACGTCTATTTCCTACATAAATGATTAGGTCACATGATTCGTGTCAGACACGATACACATAATATGAGTTTAGTATATCTTTTTACAGTCAAAGAAGAAGTTAAACAATTAGTAGGGGTCTAACTGAAAAAGAAATCTAAAACTGATTTTTAGAAAGTGCTGGCCATCAAATGATATGGATCTATCTCTCTATCTAGAATCTATCTAGATCTAAAATAAAATATTGAGTTACAGATATTTATGTGACGATACATTTGTAATTTCGAAAACAATGGAAAAAACGTTTCGTGTCTTGATAAAACATTGTTTTTTAATAGGAAAAAACACCGTTCAAGCACAGCAGTGGCTTATAAAATGTTATCCGGAATCTGCTCCGTCTAAACCAACCACGTGTCCGTGGTATGCCGATTTCAAACGCGATCGTATAAACACAAATGATACTGAACGCTCTAAGTCCCGAAAATCGTGAAGATAGAATACAGATTTTAATATTTTTAAATAAATTAAATGAAGCATTTTATATTTATAAAATTAAAATATGAGAAAATTCCTAAACAAACATACAAAACACTAATATAACTAGTACAATATTGACAGTGTGACTGGCCTGTTGGTTTAGTGATTACTGGTTCTGACTGCTGAGCCAGAGGTTTTTTTATAAGTGGGAGAGCCATGCTTCGGCACGTATGGGCCGGCTCGACCGGAGTGATACCACGGCCTTACAGAAAACCGGCCTCATAACAACGCTTCGTTGTGTTTCGCCGAGTGAGTGAGGTTACCATACGCCCTAACCCTTCTCTCCTCCCCCTTCTCCCAATCTTTCATCCCTTCCCCAACTCCCACGTTAAAGGTCGGCAACGCACTTGTGACTTTCAAGTTGCAGATGCCCATGGGCGGCGGTGTCACTTACCATCAGGTGAAACGTCTGCTCGTTTGCCACCTATCCCAAAAACAAAGTTGAGGGTTCGATTCCTAGGACAAATAATTGTCGGATGAACACGATCATTTGTTCTGTGTCTGGGTGTAATTTATTTATAATATGTATGTATTTAGTAATATATAAGTATTATATGTTTATCAGCAGCTCAAGTTATTATTATTATTATAATAGTATAAAAACACAAATATATAAACAGTCATCATACTCACACTTGTTTGTAAAATTAAACAGTTTAATAATATAAAAGTATCTTTTAAATGAAAAATATAAGAGATAAGATAAAGTGTCAAAAATGGACAATAATTATTTTGAAGGTGAACCTAAGCACAGTATAATGTATATACAGTATGGTATCTTCAAACAAACGGTCGGATCGCGAGACATACCTACCTACACGCCTTGCTTTCGGTATACACTCGGTACACAAACAGACGCGACTGCTCTGCAGTGATGAACGAACGTAGTGATCGTTTTTTAAGCAGTAAGCGTGCGATTTGTGTATTTCATTGAAATGAATACAAATACTTAAGTACTTAATATGGCAATTAGAAATTATAGACTATATTGTGCTGTTTTTGGTTGTTTGAATTCTTCAAAAACGCACCCAGAGATAACATTTTTTGAAATTACCTGGAAACTCCGAAAGGTATAAAGCTATAAAATAATTTTTATGTACCTACTCGTACGTAATTTGTTTATTTTTTAATAGATAGGTATTTCACTTTTTCCACCGAGTAAAATACCTGGATTAATAAATATATAAGTAGATAGGGTGACAAAAGTGACACACGAGTGACTTACCCACGCTCGCGTTAAAAAAAACTAGTAGGTAGTTTCCTAGGCTAAGCTATCTATTTACTTATGTATTTAGCTACTTACATATATTATTGAATTAGACGAAATATCATTATGAAATGATTACGAAAGTAAGAAATGGTAGGTACCTACCCACTACTCATTTCATTCACAACGAATTTTCATATTTTTTAATAAAAAATAAATTATAATAGTTACAATCAAAAAACTAGAAACTCAAGTAGGTAGATGAAATTATGGGCAAGCCCTATCCCGTGTTTACGTACCGTCCGGCTGTAGGTAATTATTGCAAGGAAAGGGCCGAGTCACAATACTGTTTATACATATACTGTGACCTAAGTGTTTTGAGCTTAGAGTATTTGCTTATAGAGATACAATCAGCGTGGCCCGGGCACGAAACAGCGAAAAACCTCTAACACAATACATACTCAAAACCTCTAACACAATACATACTCGAAGTGAGAAAAATAAACAAAACACAGTACTGCAGTAACTGAATTTTTGTCTTTTTGTACCCAAAATTATCAACATTTGCAAACAATAGCCAGATACAAGGATTCTTGATGACAAAATAACATTTTTATTTGGTAACTAGCTGCTCCGACAGACTTCGTTCTGTCAAAAGTTATTAATTGACGTCAAATGTTTGACAGCTGAGGACATGTTTTAATTATTATTTGCTCTGTGGTTTGTTTTTAATTATTATAATAGAAGTGTTGTTTTTACTATTTTCCTCACAATTTTTACATTTTTTCTCTCCATAAGAACCTTCCTTGTGCCTTAACGAAAATTAAAAAAAAACAAAAATAGCCGAATTGACCGAGTCATTCTCGAGTTTTGCGCTTAGTAACACATTTGGCGATTCATTTTTATTTATATAGATTGAAGTTCGCGAAGGTAAAAAACTTGCACGCCGAGTGACAAAAAGGTGATTATTATGTAACCTAGTTTTTTTTTAAATATCCAATAAGTATTTAGAAACAAAGGGGAAAGCCCATTCCCGTTAGTGTTGGGCCCAAAATGGACAGCGAAAAAAATGGTAAAGTAGTTTTAGAATTTTAGGCATCCACAAATCTTTTAAAGTCCATGCAGCTCGCTTGTGGAATGCATTGCCTGAAACTGTGAGACGTGCTCAATCGCTAAACATTTAAAAAAAAAATTGTAACTGAACACTATCTGTCCTCATAGTTAGTCACAGACAATATTGGATATATGTATATACATATTTATTTGTACGAATTGAAATATTCTTTTAGTGTTGGATAGCCCATTTATCGAGGAAGGCTACAGGCTATATAACATCACGCTACGACCTATAGGAGCGGAGCAGTGACCATAAACGCAGGTGAAACTGCGGGGATGGCTTGTCATTGATATATGTAGTAAAATGGCGCATTCTCAATCATCTAAAAATGGAGTCAAGGGATTTGTGATTTGTGAAGCAACTAGTTTGTTTTTGTACCTTTTATCCGAACAATATAATGGATATTTTTTTTAATATAATTAATTTTCGAGATTTCGAATTAGCGAGTCTTTTGTTGTAACCAAAACAAAGACATATTTTTGACAGTTCATAAATATTCTCGTTTTTAACCGACTTCAAAAAGGAGGAGGTTCTCAATTCGATTGGTAGTCACTTACCATCAGGTGAACCGTCTGCTCTTTTGCCCCCTATAATATAAAAAAAAAACGTGTGCGTCTCGGGACGCCCGACGTAAGTGATAACTTAAACTAATCTAAGTTGAACTATTTAATATTGAAAGTGTTTAACTTGAGAAAACTCTAGAGAGGAGGAGCCTGCCAGTGGCGTAGCTAGCTACCCAAAGGCCCTGGGGCAAAAAATAAACTAGGGCTCCAACTAAACTATTTAAAATCGTTTGTTTCGTATTCGTCGTGTTCCGAATTCGCTGTACTCAAGATTTGTTGTAATCTAGATTCGTCGTACTCCATATTCAAGTTATCAAGTACGCAATTTAATATAAATAGTGGTTTAGTCACAACTCTAGTACAAATCTGGTCTATTTATATTTTGAATGTGGGCGAAATTTTCACTAGTTCAATTTATAGTTTGTAAATCAGAGTCCGAGGGGCCCCATGAGCTTGGAAGCCCCGGGGCACTGCCCCGTCTAGCCCTCCGGTAGCTACGCCACTGGAGCCTGCCTACCGCTGCCGTATGCGTAAGAGAAAGGGAAGCTAGACAGACTGGCGCCGTAACGCGTTACGTAACGAAGCGGTTTACCCTCCCATAAGAAGTTATCACTTACAAAAAAAAAAACTAAACAAAGGTGAAATTTAATAATTATAATTTAAGACTTCAAGAGAAGTTTCTAAACAAAGGCCGATTTATATTTACTAGAGATCGCGTGGTGGTCGAATTTCAACCATGGTTTATTTAATTGGCCAATATTACTTGACCTGTCATTGTATAGACTTTTGTACCATGACACGTCAAAATATATACTGGACACTTATAGCTGTATGTACCCGTTTTTGCATTTTTTCTAACTTTGTAGCAAATATTGTTCAAAAATTTTAGCATTCGTCACTTCTTCTCTGTATAAACTATAAGTGTGCGAAATTTCATACTCCTCAGTCCGCCCAATTTTCGTAAAAAGGGATCCAAAGTTTTCGCCTCACGTATTAATATATAGATAACACGCTTTTAATAGCTTAACTTGTAACTAAGGGGTTAATTAATCACGTGATTTTTTTAGCAACTTTTTAACCCCCCTCCTCCCTCGCGATACGTGGTGAGGTTTTAGACTAACCCCACCCCCCCTAACCCAAATTCACGTGTATTTTCAAGTTCAAAATATATTTAAAATTTTCAAAACATTATCTTTAAATACAGATATAATCGCAAGTTCTACAAAAAATAAATACACGTGATATCTCACTGCACCCCTCCTCCCCCTTGCGATATGCCGTGATTTTTCCGAACCCCCTCCCCCCCCCCCCCCTTTCTAGCCTCGCGTGATTAATGGACAATCCATAACTATGTTAACAAATCTTGGAAGTCAATTTTAACTTAAATGAAATGAAACCTACGTATACAGGACGCGCGAGATGGATATCAAACCAACTATCAAAGCGAGTGACGTCGCGGGTGAATGCTAGTATAAAATAAATTAATCTTACTGGCAACCCTGGCTAAGATGTCATATATTTTACAAACGCCCAGTGATGTATTATGACAATTTTTGATGTTCTAACTACATACATTCTTGTCAACCCTTACTAACATTATAAATGCGAAAGTTACTGTCTGTCTGTCGCCCTTTCACGCCAAAACTACTGAACTGATTTAAATGAAATTTGATACACAGATAGTCTAGAGCCTGAGAAAGGACATAGGCTACTTTTTAATGCGAAAAAAGGGATGTAAGGGGTTGAAAGGTGGGGATGAAAAGTTGTATGGAAGTTTCGTCATATTTAGAGCTAGAAGCTTGAAACTTATTTTTTAGGCTGTTGATTTCATATAAATACACTATTCCACGCGGACGAAGTCGCGGGCACAGCTAGTAAACTATAATTATTCAATGTGAAACCCGCATGATGCGATATAGATATTCTATGGAATATTTTGTTAATGAGGCTTTGTCTCTACTTTGCCGTGACCTCCTAATATACAAATGAGCGCTACGAACGTGATTAAACACGTGGCATGTGTCGTTGTTCTATTGTCTACAAGCACACTCGACAGACCATGTCTTAACTATGAATATTGAATTCGAATTGGTGAAATTCCTAAAAAAAAAATATTCCAAAAACAGTGTTTATTATTCTAATGCTTTATGATACATTCATACATAGTTTTATTTTCTATAGTGTTTATGAATAGTTTTGTTGGTATTCCGACACGTAAACAGGCAACATACAACTGGCCATCTTCTCAAAAAACTCACTGTATAAATTTTCCGATTGAATTGACTGTGAAATGTGTACTAAAAATGATAAATTAATTATTTTATCAATATAATTTTGACCGATGCATCTGTTTTAAACGATATTTGCAGCACGCATTCTGTCAACCGCGCCAACTGTCAAACGACTGACAGTTATGTCAAAAGCGGTAAGGTTACATTAGAAAAGTTAATGTGGTCGTTAAGTTTTCTTGAATTTTCTAATTTTCGCGCAACTTTCTTAATTTTTTTTTCTTAAGAACCTGATAATAACAAACACAAAAAAAAATTTGCGAAATCGGTTCGGCCGTCCGCGTGATGCCGTGGACCAAGGGAAATATTGATTCATTTTTATATATAAAGATTATAATATTCAGGTTGAAAAATTGTTACATTTATATAGACTTATCTATTCCCATACAAAAAACTGAAGTGTTCGTATTTAGATATATCTACCCGGTGGTAGGTATATCTAAATACAAACACTTCAGTTTAAAGCAATAATGTTTTAAAGTACCGACTTTAAAACATTTTTCATTAGCAGCTTTAGCTGGATTATATGTATAAACCCTTTCAAGGAATACGACAATCAAGGAAACGACCCATAAGAGGAGTAGTAATTACTAGAGATGCAACGGATATCCGGTAACTTTCCGGTTTCTGACCCATCCGGCCTAAATTTACTATCCTCGGCCCGGATAGTAAAATTTAGGCCGGATACCGGGTAGTAAATTTCGGTACCTCATTTAAGTCACAAGAAATAAACTGTCATATTTTCATTAACAACAAAATTAATAGTACTTTTACTACTCTACAGGTAAATTATATTATCGATATGAATACCAATTTCTATTAAATAATAGTCACTTTATTGAGAATTTTATTCTGTTTAGTGATTCAATATGTTCTAAATTAATATTTGTATAGTTATTATAAAACAAAGTCCCCCGCCGCGTCCGTCTGTCTGTTCATTATAAACTGAAAAACTACTGAACGGATTTTCATGCGGTTTTCACCAATAGATAGAGTGATTCATGAGAAAGGTTTAGGTGTATAATTTTTCAACGTTTTGTGTAAATTGGTTGAAATATGATGATGATTATAGAAGATATCTGTACTACCCGTGCGAAGCCGGGGCTGGTTGCTAGTTTTATATAAATTTGTAACTATCTTAAGTTGAGTGCTACTATATGGTAGTGAGCAGACCATAGACAAATTGTTTGTAGAGAAAACAAGTGTGTTTTGTTATGAAACTGCAAATATCTTAAAACAAAACACCCTGACACGTTAAATCATGAAACTAAACAATAAAGCATTCAAGTAATTTAACAAGAAAGAAGTGTATGGTTAAGTGTTTGGCCTGGTTTTGCTTAAATAAAATAATTAACAAATAAATCTTTACTAATTAATATTATAAGTGAGAAAGTCAGTTCAGTACATAGAAAAATGATTATGATCAAAATGAAACGTTAAAGGCGAGTTAAAAAGTTCCTAAATAAATAAATCAAGAGGAAATAAACGGTTCTGGTTTTCTTCAGACAAGGTCACTAACTAAGAAAAGAATATTCTGCTGTACACACTGCTGCAGAGTGCATCTTCCGTACAAACTCTGTCAAACTTAGTTAAGTCCGTGTATTGTGTATCATTAGCTGACCACCAAATATTAGGGTTTCAGCCTCAACATTTAGACAAACTACGTGGGGGCACGTAGTTTGTCCAAGTAATTTTGCGTCGAGATTAAGGAGTTGAACAGACTTTCTAATTCAACTCACAACGTAGACCTCGTGTGAGGTAAATCAAAGGTTTTTTCTCAACTTCATTTTTATCTATATTAAAGGTGGTAAAAGCAACGTGGCATTACTTCTTATATCCATTACAAGCAATTGACAATGTTCGGCCAGATATCCGGCTTCAAGGTTTGGCCGGATATCCGTTATCCGGCGAAACTGTTATCCGTTTCTCTAGTAATTATTGAGGTGCATAAATACTGTTAAAGCGCTTGATGAAACGAGGTTTGCGTGACGGATATAATGCTCGAATAAACCGTGCGAAACTGTGGAGCATAGATAGTCTTAGTAATGTTCTGATGTGTGTACACAAGAAATCGGTCGTATTCGTTGGCATAATTCCAAAGCGTACCTTTGTTCATTATAAGTAAAACTAATTAGAAAACACATTCTGGTGCGTTTCAATTGAAAATGCTATAAATTCTATTCTTATCATGAACTACCAGTTCCCGCGCGGCTTCGCTCGTATATATTTTGTTATGAACCCTAATGCTTTTTCCAAAATAAAAGTAGTCTAAGTTACTCCTTATAACACCAGCTACCTGCCACTGAAAGTCGCGTGGAAATCGGTTGACCCGTTCCGGAGATTAGTCGGAACAAACAGACAGACAATAATTTTAAAAACTGATTTTTAGGCATAGGTATCGTGCAAATAACTGTATGAGCTTAAAAAAAACTATTTTGACATTACAAACAGACAATTTTTTTTGTATTGATAGGAACAATTAAATTAGAAAAATAAACAGTGCGAAAACGTCATATTTGGAGTTCCTTGCTCTCCGAGAATAATAATATAATTATCCTGCTGTCTTCTACCGGATGACGCAGGTACTCATCGGATACAGCTGCTTTGGGAAGTAACTGTGTCGCATAGGCCGGGAGCCAACGTACACCGCACTCCACACTTTGGTGGAGTGCTCGGCGTGGGCGCAGCAATGTGCCGATCTCGCGGCGGCAATCGGTATGATTACTGATTAGTCTCTTCTCGCTGGAGACCATGACTATGTGTATGGTCCAGAGCGAGAGTGCGTGGGATTCCGCCGCCTCGTTCTGCGAGGTAGTGATGCATGTCAAAAGAAGCGGCGGACAGAAAACGGGCGAGAAGTAGTACTCTTTTTTCTTTTTTTTCTCTTTTTTAAAAGACAACTCCCGCATTAGGAATTACTCCTGTGTCGCGGGGGACTTTACAAACATACATACAACGGACACAAAGAACAGCCAGACTTGGGTGGGAATCGAACCCACGACCTATGGCATAGCAGTCAGGGTCACTAACCACTAGGCCAACAGGCCAGCCATCAATACTGTGCCGTGCAAAGTAGAGAGCAAAATCAAGCGCTAGCGCAAGATCTCCGGCCTAAATTAGAAGAGGCAGGACACAACATAGTGGGGTCGTTTTGCTTAACAGGCAGCCAAGTCTACCGGGGTTGACAGGTATTTCCATTCTAGGGTGCACCTGAGACCCCGGCCATAAGACCCCGTGACGGAACACTGTGTGGTTGTTTAGCTGGTTCGAGTCCGATATACCACCTTACCGTTTGGTTCCGGTGAGTTGAAGACCCGTGGGGGTTCCCACACAAAAAAAAAAGTATAAAAATATAGTGCCATTCAGCACACCCTTGTTTACGTAAACACAAAAGTCCCTGCGGAAGTGTCTACTTGTCATAAGCTTTGCATAAAATTTGTGTGTGGTGCAACTACAGTAGCGATGTGCACTAACTTCACTTCATGACATTTTGACAAACAATGACAAAAAAAACCCATAGTACATATGTTCATTACATTTGTTTATTATTTAATTAAATAATATTCAGGTTCTTCTTCGCTTGATTTCTTCATATACAATTATTATTTATTTGAATTTTAACAAACAAAATACATGTGACTGTGTAAAGGCTGTGGAGAAGGGGGTAAGGTGGCTTGGAGCTCATCAACTCATATTATTTAAAAAAACGGACCCCAAATGAAACTATGAAAAATTGGTGACTCCTGTTCTAGATTTTATAGGTTACTTAAAAGAATTTTGCGAAGTTGTGCATTTTATTACCTACCAAAAAATAAGTAATTACTAGACGTACGCCACCGTTACTTCGGTAATAGGTCTTTAACATTTTAATTTGCATGATAAATATCTACCGACACGGTAAGCAATTTCTAGTCATTTACTTCCGTACACGTACGTCTTTTAGAACGCCTGTTTAGTTAAACTAATAACTGACACAAATCGATTTAGAAATCGACTACTAAAGTTAATAGTAAAAAAAATATTTTTGGTGTTCTACAAAAATTTAAAATGTTGTATTCCTTTAAATTACGACTGTTTAGTTAAACTACTAATATATGAAAATCAATAAAATATCGATTTTAAAAAAATTATAATAAAAAAAAAAATCTTTTCTTTTTGGTAACTATCCTCAAGGTTTTTATGATTTGTAGGTGCAATTAATTTTAATACTATTGTTTGATTTCAAGAGCCTGCACTGCGATACGTCTACAGCACAGAAAAATATCACACTTACGTTTTGTGTTAGTTAAGAAAGTAACACCTTTATTTGCCACCTCAAATTTAATGCCAATGGAAATTGGCCCAATTCGCGTTTAAGTATCTTATACTTATCTAATACAGTGTACACTGATAAGTTCACATAAATGTTAATAATTATATTCTCTGAAGGCCGACACACTGTACTTTGAACTAATCAATTTGCATTTAGTACCTAAATACATATCACACATGATAATAACATTTATAATTAATTAGTTTATTCGAAAAAAATTGTGTGTGTACTTAATCATAATAAATAATACATACCGTCAACTAACCTCAAATTCTACAAACGTACTCAAAGTAATACATCGTTTTTTTTTTTTTTTACGTGTGGAAACCCCCACGGGTCGTCACCCCACCTGCGCTAAGCGGTAGGGTGGTATGTCGGACTCGTACCGACTAAAACCACACGGTGTTCCATCACAGTCCATATTACCAGGGTCTCAGGTGTACCCTTAGAAGGAAATCCCTGTGAACCCTGGCAGAAAGGTAATACACCCTGAAGTTAGGTAGTCACCATTTTAGTTTTTCAAAGCTAGGTAACTTCAGGGTGTCGGATTTTTGTGACGGTGTGCGCGCGCATCGTAAAAATTAAGACAACTGCACGCATGGCGTAAACGTTAAAGTGATCGCCTCGCGCCGAGTGTTGTGGGTTTGATTCCCACACGTGACAAACATTGTGTGATCCACAAATAGTTGTCCCGAGCTTGGGTGTTCTTCTGTCCGTTATTTTCATAGACATAAGAATAGATCGCAGAAAGGGGGCGTGATATGCGATAGATGAATAATAAGAGATCGCTTCCATACGTGGTCTCTTCTGTCTCTTTTTAGCTTTAACAATTGCGCATCAACATTCACACACACGCCACTTACACTCCTTGCCTAGACAAGGACAGAGGGACCACGTATAGCAGCGTTCTCTTTTTATATAGCTATCGCATACACTTACACGATAGTCCCATTACTAGCGCGGTCCATTCATATTTCTATGGTTGTGTCAATGTTTGTAAAGGCACTCACAACAGTAGTACGATGGTTATCTTTTATTTAAAAAGAAAAACTAAGGAGGAAAGTAGGTATAAATAGGAAGGATACTGTTCATACTACTATTTATATTAATATAAGTTTAAGTGCTAAGAAGCGATTGCTCGTGTGTTACAATTATGCGGAGATGCACAACATTTAAGCTATCGTGATTGGCTACTTGTGTATTACGTCATCTAGAGCATTTTGTCGACACCAGACCCCGTAAAAATTCACCATAAGGACATCAGTTTAGCCTGAATTTAACCTGTACTGTTTTTTGATTTAAACAACGTGATCTCGTGAAAGCAAACTGTAACAATTTCACATTTTTAAGACTTACATGAGAAGAGAGCTCGTTTTAATGTGTGGTACTAAATAGTACCTACAAACTTGTTTAATAGAATAGAACAAAAACACTTTATTGTACAACAGAAATAAAAGTCAGGTGAATATGTACAAAGGGCGGCCTTATCGTTTCTCGTTTAAAATTTTTTTTTTTTTTAAGGCAATTCCCGCATTAAGAATTACTCCTGTGTCGCGGGGGACTTTACAAAAATAGAAATAACGGACACAAAGAACACCCAGACTCAGGTGGGAATCGAACCCACGACCTATAAGCATAGCGGTCAGGGTCACTAACCACTAGACCAACCGGGCCAGTCAATTAAAAAAAAAAAAACCTGTACATTATAAGAAATAAATTACGGTGCAAAGCCAAACAATATAACGCAAATTTCAGTATAATATTATGTGCGTAGGTATGTACGTAGTATGCGAACATCAAAATCACTCGTATAAGTAACATTTATTTACCTTTTTCGCCAAATTCACCTGGAAGGGATGATAGACAATAATTAATATGATGTTCGTCATTATTGTATCATGAGTTAGTCTTGTTTTTTAATTAGTAAACCAAGCAAAACCAGATATTAAGTTATTAATTAAAAACCACCACAAATAATTAAAATTAAATACCCATAGCCTCTCTAGAATAAAAAAAAACAGAACAGTGTACGTTAGCTCTTTCTTTCTTAATTCTTTCTTCCGAAAACTTCCGGAATGACCTCACTAAGAAAACGAGCAGTCGGTTTTTGAAGTTATACTTCTTTTGGCGCGTTATGGAAAAATAGAGTACATTTTTACGATGCGCGCGCACACTGTCACGAAAAACCGACACCCTGAAGTTAGCTAGTCAACATTTTAGTTTTTCAAAAAAGTTACCAACTTCACGACAGTGATAAAAATGGTTTTTATATATTACTTTGAGTACGTTTGTAGAATTTTAGGTTAGTTGACGGTATGTATTATTTATGATAATTTACTGTGATTATAAGTGATAAAAATGGTTTTAACATTTAACATATTACTTTGAGTACGTTTGTGGAATTTAAGGTTAGTTGACGGTATGTATTATTTATTATGATATTTAAATAAACTTTATTTAACTAGATAAAAGTATAACTTCTTAAGTGCGTACATAAGTACACACACACTTTTTTTTTCTGATTTCGACAAACTAAAATCAGTGTTTCCTTTTGCCACGAGACGATGTAATATATCTGCTACGCGGCGATTGAACCCAACAATCCCTGGAAGTTCGTTTCTAGTTTTTCGTCGCAGTAGCTACCAGACAAGATTATGTTTCGTGTCGGTGAACGTAGTCAGTGCCATAAATTCTGCTAGTCAGAGATATGGGGATAAACAGAGCAACCCGAATGTGACGCACTTTAACCTCAGCTACCCATTAACCGAAAGCAGCAATTTAGTAATATACCGCCCCGGCTTCGCACGGGTACAAATTTTACACCCAAACCTTCCTCGTGAATCACTCTGTCTATTAGTGAAAACCGCATGAAAATAAGTTCAGTAGTTTTTCAGTTTATCGCGAATAGACAGACAGACACAGCGGGGGCTATGTTTTATAATATGTAGTGATGTCTTACTAGCAGCGCCTTGCGGTTTCACCCGTGTAAGTCCCGATTCCGATGGAATATCGGGATAAAAAGTAGCCTTTATGTTAATCCAGGTTTCCAGCTATCTATATACCAAGTTTCATCGCAATCGGTTCAATAGTTTTGGCGTGAAAGAGTAACAAACATCCATACATACATCCTCACAAACTTTAACGTTTATAATATTACTAGCAGCGCCCCGCGGTTTTACCCGCGTAAGAACCGATCCCGTGGGAATATCGGGATAAAAAGTAGCCTATGCGTTAATCCAGGTCTCCAGCTATCTACATACCTAGTTTCATCGCAATCGGTTCAGCAGTTTTTGCGTGAAAGAGTAACAAACATCCATCCATCCATCTATCCATCCATCCATCCATCCAAACTTTCACATTTACAATATTAGTGGGAGGTGGGATTAAGAGAAATTATTTTTAATGCTACAAGATTTTTTTTATTTGACAGTTTTTTCTAATAACTGCATACACAAAATATTTAAAAATATAAACAGAAACTTAGCAAAACTTAACAAAATAGAAACTTTAGATTGATGTATGCAACTTGAGTATGAACTAAAATGGAGAAAACAATGTCATACATTGCACTGTATAAACAAGTGGTTTAACTTGTGCATTTGTAATGTAAATATATTGAACAGATGTATTTAACAGTATTGTGATGTATTATACGTTATTTTAATATTTACTAATATAAATAATAATTGACTCTGTCCTACAAAGTCCATGACTGTAATATCTGCATTAAAGAATACACTTAGTAGATGAACAGCCTTGTTAAAAACATTGCTATGATAAAAAACCGGACAAGTGCGTCACTGACTCGCACACCGAGGGTTCCGTAAGCAAATAAACTTGCATGTAGATAGTAAATTTGGTCAAATTTAGGGCTTAAGTGGCCATGTCTTTTGATTGCATTGAATTAGAAGCTTGATTTTTTTACAGCTGCTAGGGACAGACTTATGTATTTGGTATTAATTTCACCTTGATGCATCCACAGGTGTGAGAAAAAGGGTCTGACACACATGGACAACAAAATAATAATAAAGGAGTTTGGGTGTAATTAATCTATAATATGTATGTATTTAGAAATATATAAGTATGTTTATCAGCAGTTTGGCTACCATAGTACAGGCAGGCAGAGCCTGTACTTTGGTTGGGTTGAGGTTGGGATTAGATGGCGGTGTGTAAGATGCCTTCAGTTATTATTATTTTGTTTTACTTGTAGTCACAGAGATCACAAGTCTAATGAATAGGGATGCCAATACCAAAAAGCTGTTAATAATCAACTTTACATTATATTTATTGGGCACTAATCACAACTACACTAGAACTGATTTGACTTCAACTGTTATTGAATCAAAATTTTATTATTAAAATCCACTTCTATCATGGCAAGATGATAGCAAATGGAAACATGATTGGGTTGTTTCTTGGACAGAAGTTAACCAAGCCTTGCATCAGGTGTGACCTCAATGGTCATGGTTCAACTTTGCCATCTGGTAGGGATGCCACTTGTAGAGCAATATCAATCATTCAGCATCATCTTCCTGCACTTTTCAGAATTTTCATTAGGGTTGGCACAATGTGAAACATTGCAAATGGTCTCGGCTGGTTTCTTTTATGGCCGGCCGCCTGCCTGACACCAACCCTCCTTGGGAATGTAGTGGTTTTTAGATGGGAAAGAAGGAAGAAGGTAAATTTGCCTAAGGAAAAATGGGTATAAAGAGGAACCTAGAGGACTTCCAAGTTATGGATGGTGAATGGGACTGAGACTGCAGTAGCTCGCAGAGGCTGGCGTTGTGTACCTGAATGTCCTGTATTGCATGTAACTGGAGAGCCCATTAGAACAGAACACCAGCTGATATGTCAGTAATATCAATCACTGATATAGACAATGGTCAATATGTGTCATACATTTAGTATAAAATTATGTAAAATAAATTAGTTTCAGCAGGGCAGAGGACACCGTGCTACAGTATTTTAAATATTGCATCAAAGTTTTGATGTGCCCCCCCTAAACCGACAAAAACAAGCCTCCATTGCAACACATTATGCAACGGAAGAGCATTATGTGTATGGGGCCTCTGATATACAATAAAATACCAGAAACATTGAAAAATTTGCCGTTTTAACAATTTAAGAAAAAAATGACTGACATCCTACTAGAAAAATGTTACTATTGCGTCACTGATTATTTAAACTATGTTATTTAAATACTATAATTTTATAATCTTTGACATATAATATACAAACCTGACAATTATTATTATTATCTTGACTAATCATTGTTGATGTCTATGAATAAATTTTGTATGAATTTAAAATTTGTTTATGGCAGAATGTACCAGGATCCTACAATTGTTACACAACATCCTAATTCTTCTTACCTTACCGGCAAAAGGTAGGTACACCCATGAGGACAACAGTATATTTTCAGTTTGTCTTCTAGCCTGTAAACTAATTTTCGAAACATAATCTGCTAACTTGTATATGTAATCAATATAATAATTAAGTTCAAATGAGTTACAAACTAAAATATTAGGCATATTATTTAAAACTAAAAAAAATTGTATTATTAAGGATTTGGATTAGGACTTATTGGATTATTAAGTTGGTTGTTAGAAACTAATAAGAAAGGCTGTAGAGAGCATCTTGATTCAAAACATGAGTCTTATACACATTTGCGATCAAAACATATGTTTGTTAGTAAAAAGAAGCAAAATGCCCGTTAATGTTTAGTAAACAATGACAACAAAAAGATTGATATCCAAACAAAAAAAAAACAACTTCCAGCATAGGCTTTACCATGGCAAGGCCTAGGTATCATGAAGTTGCTGTATTAAAAAAAATTATTATAATAAGCGACATACTTAATTGTATCGATAAATTGTTTTAATTAGATTAAAGTAGTGTTGTGCAAATATATAACTTTAAATTTACAAGTGTATCAAAGATAACTTTACTGATGCTTATACCTTTATCAGTAGCTGAAAATTGTATATCCGTTTCAAAGGTATTAAGAAACGATTATCGTGTAAAATAAAAAAATATATACTCTGTTTATCTGTTACCAATCACAGATAGTAATAATTAACCGAATGAGTCACATACGGTACCTTGTGCCATAACCTATGTAATAATATTTCGCAAGAACCTCATACTAATAAATAAAGGTAAGTATATTATACATCTAATGTAATACTAACATGCTTTTAGTTCTATGGTCATAAGAATATGTCTATTACTTGTATTAAATATTACACTTAATAATATTAAATAAATATTTACCTCGAAAAGTTTCAGCAAAATGTTCACATATAGCCTTCTGACGCCCAAAGATTTCCCAATTGATGCGAGAAATATTATGCACAATATTAAAAGTAAGAACGGCGTGTACAGTATGGATATAGCGACGGACACAAACGACATGATCAACGCCATTTTGAAGACTGATTGATTTAATTGAGTGATGTGATAACGAATGAAAAATCAACCGAGTCATCCGACCATTCATTCGTGATCTGTCAATCTGTCAAATCCATCGTATTTGCGTTTTATTAATGCTGTATGATGTCATGACGTTATAACATCAATATTTTCATTCATTTATTTCTGTTGATTGTAAAATAAAATATACTCATATATCATCAATACATTCGAATATTTTTCTATATGGTAAGGTCAAACTGGTCTGAAATATCCTAGCAATCGACAATTCGAGTCACTCTCCATGTCTCCATTGAATGCGGTCCAAAGAAAAAAGCTCGTACTGGAATGCCCTTGCATAAAGACGAGAATAGTATTCATTTACAGCCTAATCTGCACCTTTTAAAGTTGTAGGCGATGGGCCGGAGTGAAATACCGTACCGTACCGAAAAACAGATTGAGCTGTTTAGCACACAAAGCCTCTTCGAGGCTAATACGACCTAACCCTCTTAGTGTCAGTAAAACTGGATTATGCACGATATATTAACGTCAAGGATTTCGATGCTGCCTGTGGCAGTTATGGAAGTGTTCTCGAAGTGAGGTGTTACGACAAGAGGTACCTTTTTGGTGGTGAACGCGAACCTGTGTCTCGGTTGGGTTAAATTGGACTAGATTAAGTCGACCCCAATCTGAAACTCTTTCTAAGGAAGCTTTAATTTCAGACACAAGTTTGGTTTGGCTTTCGGTGACGTTTTCCAGAGAAATGTTAGCGCAGCCCGCATCATATAATAAGTATCACTTGTGCTATCATCGGCATAGCAATGAATGCTGGCAGTATTTCATTGAGATTCAGAAGAAACAGCGTGAGTGATAACACACATCCTTTCGAGAAACCAGCATTGACAGACTTAGAGTCAGAGCATGCACTGTCGACAGCGACCTTGATGCTTCTGTCTGCAAGAAATCTGTTGATCCAGTTGCACAGTTTCTCGGGAAGCCCATAGTAGCTCATGAACTGATGAAACTTCGATAGACGCGCTTTGTGCTAGACCCGATCGAAGGTCTTCGCTATGTCCAGACAAACTGCCAACGCGGTAGGCCCTTAGTCTCGATCGCCTTTTCGCCTGTGTTTAAGCGTGAGTCAGGTAAGCCGATGTGCTCATAATACTTTCCTTTTACTTAAGATAATAATTAAAATACGAAATATAAAAAGAAAATAGGCCGAAGGTAATTTAATATACATCACGTAATTACTAAGATACATTCAAAGAAAAAACATCAAAAGACATATATATATATATATATTATTTTATTATGGACTCTATCCCGCGCAAGAATCAGCGCAGGAATTCCGCCAATGTCAAGTGTTTTGTAATACAAGTAAAATATAACTTTGACATTTTGACTTTTTATACCCTTAAATCATATTTTTCGCTAATGGCAACCCCACTTACATAAAGTTGATATAACCTCTTCAGTCAAAAAATCTTGGGATTTTTTAATAAATCCTATTTGGATTTTGAGATCCCTATAAACAAATATAATAAAATGTCTGACCTCCCATTCGGACCTCCAGTGCGAGTATCGCCACTGATCAGGGTAATTATTGTTTGCTAAATAATTTTTTTACAAAATCTGCCATTATGTAACATTGTATATCTACATAAGTGCTCATTTTATTCACCAAACAGGATGATATTCAAATTATTCAGGTATTTTACGACCAGCTCTATAAGAAAATATTATGCGTTCCACCGTTATTTATCTCTTTTAATTATGTAGCTTATGAATTTCTTAAGTATTCTCAATTTGTGAGCTTATCTAATTTTAATGATGGAAGTCTAAAAATTAAATTTACCTTCTGAATTATTGCTCTTCAAGCAGCACATAGTTGAGCAAATACTAGAACAGGTTGCCTAAATCGCTCAGTCGGTAGAATATCTGAACTGGTAATCTTAATGAGTTTAATATTTTTAGTAGAAGTAGTAGCTGCCTTAAACACATTTTTTTACGTCTAGCTAGGGACACTATGTATTGATACGGTTTGTTATTTATTTTAGTATTTTTTTTTTAAATGACAATAACACTTAGAGGAGTTAACAAGATGAAATCGTAATACATCATCGTATCAATAAATGGCTATTGTTATTTTGGTCTTAAACTAGTTTTTTGTTAACAATTAATAAAACAACATCTTATTTTGTCTTAAGATATCTGTACCTTTTATTTTAAATTCTACAGTTACAATTCTTACAAGGTGAATAAGAATTATGTATTATTGATCATGTTGATGATGTCTACATAATTATGGATAAGATTATTATTATATGCCACACACTTTTTATACTCTCAAAGAATTTTTTGACAGTGGCTAGTTTCAAAAAAATCTCGAGAGTACAAAATGTGTGTTGTACAAGCCATTTTTTAAATTCTACTTTGATATGTCTTAGTGGAATTTCTCTGATATATTTAAGTATTTTTTTAAAAATTCTAATAATTTTTTTTTTAAATAGAAGATTTTGGTTGAACTTCGACCAAAAGTCAGGAGACAAGCATAGAAGTTACCCATTATTATTATTAGTTATCCTTGCTGGGCAGTTCTAATTCCAGCAGTAGTCATGTGTCCCTAAAACTAAATTCATATAATATTGATGCTAATTCTGTTACTTCACTCTCTAAATTTAAATTGTCAAAATTTTCTTCATATATAAGATGTAAACCTTGTACACTTCGAAACAAGGTCTTATTTCAAATTTAAACAAGTAGGTAAAGTATGTCGCTATCGAAACAAGCAATTTATTTGTCGACTAAAGTCTGACACGCTTAAATAAACTTTAATACCATGTTGCGAGAGCTCTTTTGCTCTGTATTTCTAGTAAGCGTCTTCGTAGGTATGGATTAAAATAACGTCATCTTAGTTCCTGTTAAACAAGTTTTTATACGGCATTTGAATAATTGGGGACTATCGCTGCGTGGCAATTATACGGCATTTGAATAAATGGGGACTCTCGCTGCGTGGAAATAAAGTTGAGTATATTTTGACAGGTTTTAGTGAAATTTAGTGGCGTTGAGAAATAGATGCCAGTAACAATTAGACCTTGTTGCGAAGAAGACAAGGTTAATTTTATAAGAAGAAATTAAGTCAGGTTTTAGTTTAGTTGAGTGTACAATAGAATCGGCACCATTGTCTTATATGTATATTCGTATAATAATAAAATAGTTGAACTAGTGAGACATAATTGACACAACAGATTTACATACAATTCCAGTTTGGCCGATGGTCATTCCTCACAACGGGTATTCTGTACGGAGTATTCCACCAAAACAGGCTCTCCAAGAAGGAGGCCAAGTTCCGTGAAGTTGAGGCCAAAGAAAAGGTTATCCGTGATGAGAAGATTGCAAAGGAGAGGGCTATTGCTGCAGCTGGTAATTTATTACTTTAAACTAATGTGAGATTGAATAAATGACCTTAACAGTGTTGTCAACTTTGGGAGTTCCCACCCAAATATAGGGGGAAATATGTAGGGTTGGGATTTTTTTGAGGTTTAAAATGTATAGAAAAAAGAGAATTGTGTCAAAGCTAAAAATATTTCCCCCATTTTGTTGAACCCATGCTGCTTGAAGTTCAAGAGTTGGCAACACTGATCAGAGAATGTTGAATGACTACTACTGCATCATTAAAAATTTTCTGTTCTGTCTGTTCTGAAAAGATGAACCTCACAAGTACCTATATATATGTAGGTCACCTACAATGTGTGTTTTGTATGATGCTAACATACTAATTTGCGTTCATCACACGTCACCAGCACCGGGTCAAGTATTTTTTTTTGATGCAGTCATGTTAACTTCAAGTTACAAATTGTATGAATTATATAAGTGACTCTATAATGTCACTAGATGGCGCTGTTTTGATTTATTCATACCAAATATCCCGAACTATGCAGACTGATAGAATTTCTTACCACTGACATTCAAACTAAAGTAATCTCGCTGCCTTTGTGTTCCACTATACAATAAGGGCATAAACAGGTGGTGTTGCAAGCGTCTATTAGCTTCACTGTCAGGCATAAGTAACATTTTAGTGGTCCAAAAAACGGGCAAGTAGTGTGGTGACCACTAAGGGTGACAATGCATATCAAACCCGTGTTCTTTCAACATTCATTCATACGTCTTCATCTCAGGTGATACTCATGATGTTACTGAATATAAAGTCCCAAACACTTCGACAGTGTTACCATCATAATAAAAAAGAAGCAAGTTTAATTGAGAACCTCCTCTTTTATTGTGGTCAGTCAAAAAGACCGATCAATTTGTCTAAAATGAGTCAAGGCCGCTTTGAATCTGCTTGAAGTTTGAAGGATTTACACAACTTATATAAAATATAGTAAAAAAAAACTAAAACTGCAAATTCCATTATGTGGGGCCTATTTGTTGACCAAAACTGGTTGTCAGATCCCCCTGTCTACTTCTTCGAAGAAAAAAACAGCCTAATCTCAACGCATATACTACAACTATATTATTTTCTGTTTCAGCCGAACTTAAGAACTTAGAAGAAATGGTTGCCCCTAAAAAGTGAACACCTGGGACTGTAAACTAGTTGATAAGCTAATAGTGTACACCGCCATCTTTGAAAATGTTGCCAATTTAAATGGCAACATTACTCCATCAATAATTTATGTATTTAATGGAATATAGGTGATTATTAATAGTTGTGTTTTATTTACCCTATTAGGATTCTGAGGTTATTTTTTCTTATGTATGATGTATATACTGATGATATATATGACTGGCCTGTTGGTCTAGTGTTTAGTGACCCTGACTGCTAAGCCAGAGGTCGTGGGTTCGATTCCCACCCAGGACAAATAATTGTGTGGTGAACACGATAATTTGTAGTGTCTGGGTGTAATTTATATAAAATATGTATGTATTTACAAATATATAAGTATGTTTATCAGCAGTCTGGTTACCATAGCACAGGCTCTGCCTAGTTTGGGATCAGACGGCGGTGTGTGAGATGTGTCAAGTTATTATTATTTCTCTTTATTACACTTAAAACTTATAAATTACATTTTTAAATATGTATAAAACAAAAATATATTTAAAAATATAAAAAATAGTACACCACCGACATCGGGTACAGGGACCAAGACACCGGTGGTTAGGGATCCAAAGACAGGAACCTCCTCACCATACGGGCCGTGTCGAGGAGAAATGCTTTCTGCACCAGTCCCTTGATCCAGCCGTCTAACGCGAGCCTCTTAAGGTGTTGATCGAGGCTCTTGGCTATTAGTCCATGAGCAGATATCACAATCGGAACAAAGATCGCCGAATCGACATCCCACATATCGACAACCTCGTGAGACAAATCCAAATATTTTAATTGTTTTTGTTTTTCAACTTTCACGAGGTTCTGGTCATGAGGAACAGCGATATCGATAATCATTGCGCGGCGCTCTGATCGATCTATCACCACTATGTCAGGTTTATTGGCAACAATAGTTCTGTCAGTGATTGACCATTTTCGAGAACTGGGTCGGGCACATACCTGTAATATGGCACCTCTGAATTCACAAGATTGTGTTAAGGGCAAGTTGTTGATGTACAATCCTGGCCACTAGGTTGTGTCTGTGCAAATATTCACCATTGGCAAGACAAGAACAACCAGAAATAATATGCCTGATAGATTCACCGGGACGGTGGCATGCCCGACAGATGTTCACCGTACCGTCTTTCAGAATATATTTCCGATAGTTATTCGTCATAACAACTTCGTCCATAATTGCAAAGACAAAACCTTCGGTTTCTCCGAAAAGATCACCGAACCGTAGCCAAGATGTAGAGGCTTTAAAGTCTATATCAGGCCCATTGAGGGCCCGATAAAAACGACCATGAAGTTCTTTGCCCTTCCATACCTCCCTGCGATCATTAGTACTAAGTACTACAGGCTTGCACCAGTTCTCTTTAGCCAGAGCGAGCGGAGTGAGTCCGTTGTCCACTGTGACCACATTACGATGCACTCAGACATCAGTATGAAGAAAATATTCTATAAGGTTGTATATCTCGCTATTGTGTAGGGTCTTAATGTTTAAGAGTCCACGACCCCCAAACTTTCGCAGGATATACAACCTCATTACCGATGAACGTGGGTGGTGCATTCGGAATGCAGTCAGCAGTGTAAGGACTCTCCTATCAAGGGCATCTAATTCGGTCTGAGTCCATCTAAGTATACCAAAGGAATACATCAGAAGCGGCATGACCCAACCGTTGCAGGCACGCATTTTGTTACCCCCTGATAAAAGACTTTTAAGTACTTTTTTCAGGCGGCCAAAGAAGCGCTCCTGCAGCGCTTGTTTCATATGAGATTCAGGTATTCCCAATGACTGTGATATACCTAGATACTTGTAGCTTTCAGTGGCAGACAGAGATCTGAGTTTTGTTGAATCTGAAAGTTCGACTCCTTCAGATTCTACTATCACGCCTTTCTTTACATGTATGACTGCACACTTGTCCACACTAAATTCCATCTTGATAGAGTTACTAAAGTTTTCAGTCACCTTCAGTAACGCTGTCAATTGCAAATAGTGGGGGCAATAAGTTTCAAGTCGTCCATGTACAGAAGGTGAGATATAACTCGATCGTCTTTCTGCAACCTATAGCCTAGCCCCGAACCCTCTAACAGCGTACTGAGAGGATTCAAAGCTAGGCAGAACCACAAGGGACTCAAACTATCACCTTGAAATATACCCCGCTCGATCTTTATTGGTACATCATTTGCCGCAATCTGCCGGCATCCTGGATAGCGAAGTGCCGTTCTCCACTGCCCCATACACGACTTCAAAAAAGTGCAAAGAGTTGTATCAATTTATTATTATTTCATTATTTTTGTTTAACTCCCTTGATAAAAGGGGCAATGATAGTCTATTTACACGGGCCATAGCCAAGTGCAATTAGGATTTAAGTGATGGTGTATGTGGAAGAAATTGATGATGTGGTGAGGAATTTACGAGTAAGTCGCCAGGTATTTAGTAAAACTGCTTTCTGAATTATGTGAAGTGTGTGTTGCGGTATTTCCAAGATGTCCAGGCTGTGTTGAAGACTTTTGGGTATGATCCCGATTGAAGAAATGACTATTGGAACTATATGGATGGTTTCTGCTCGCCACTGCCGTTTCAACTCTATTGCTAGATCTTGATACTTAGTGAGTTTCTCAGCCACAATGTCCACTATGGATTTCAATCCACTATGGATTGGACGTTATGGGAGTTCGGTACTGCTACATCGAGGAGATATACAATTTTGTTTAATTTGTCGTGAAGTGTAATGTCTGGTCTATTCAAGTGAACTGTCTTATCAGTTATTATAGTTCGGTACCAGTATACTTTGTGGCTTTGGCTTTCTAGTACTGTTTCCGGATTGTGTTTGTAATAGGGTCTCTTTTTGTCTATAAAATTATATTTTTGAGCAAGATGTTGGTGTACTATAGCAGCTACTTGGTCATGTCGATGTTTGTAATCAGATGTAATGAATAATGTACTAGAGAATTGCAAGCAGAAGTTATAGGTATGTTGAATAGTTTCGGGGCAGGTATGGCAGCGTCTGCATGCATGTTATGGAGTACAGGCTTTGACCAAATATTGGACCAGAAGTTATGTAGTTCATTGACAGGGGTTGATACTGAATTTTGCACCTTTCCGTGGGTGTGTTGTTGTGTGTTTAAAGTTAAGTTTCTGTAAAAATGTTTTTCGTTGTTAATAAATTGGTTGTTTTGTGTTTTTCTCAATGTACAGGAAAGATATCTTTTTAATCTGCTTGAAGCCGCATTCAGTTTTTGTTTAGGAGTGTCAAGAAAATGCTCATTGCTTAAATTAGGTTCTTCATGTTGTGAGTGTGTTTGGTGTTTATGTTTTATTTTTTCAACTAATCGTCTCACTCTTTCGCTTCTGTTTCCTCTAGCATATTCTGTCAGCCTTCCAATATCTTTCCTTAAATCTTGTATCTTTTTTTCTAGTCTTTTCTGCCAAGGAGGTATTTTTGTTTGGTTTTGAGTAGAACAAGTAAAAGTGTCTTTAATTTTAGTTCCATTACAGGTAGCTGCCGTATAGGCAGCGCAGTAAATAATGGTTTGTGTAATTAAAAAATCTTGTTCGATTGAGATATGGCGTGGTAGTATTGCGGTGTTAATAAAGTGCACGATTTGTGTTAGTTTTTTAGATGCTTTTTGTTTTGGTATGTAGGGTCGAGTGGTAGGATTAGTATTTCGGAATTTAACTATTGCAATTTTGAATTGTTCTTCGATTTTATTTGGTTCATGGTGCTCTGTTCTCTGGAATTGTTGAAGGGATTGGGCGTTTAATGTTGATCCTTGATTTTGAGTTAGCATTGGTTGGGTGAATGAATCTATCTGTGGGTCCTCTACTTCTTGTTCTAATTGAGCTGTTAATTGTGTCTGTGCCAAAGAGGAGCCGTCGTCTTGATCAGCATTTTGTAGATTGATGATTGGTCGTTAATCATTTTATTTTTCGGTAGTTTACGGTAGGCTGTGCAATTTTTTCCTAATTGTGTGATTTTGTAGTAGTTTTTTATAATTAACTCGTTATATTCAGCTGTCCATCTTCTTCTCTGCGTTTGTACATTAGTGTTGTGTGTATGTGTGTGTGTTTGGGTATTCTGTGTTTGTTGTAGGTACATGATAACATCATCTCTTATACTGTCTAATTTTTGTTGTGGTAGAAGATTATTCATAACCATAGCTCGACATTGGTCTCCAAGTCTTTGTTTAGATGCCTGCATTTGTGGGTATTTTTGTGTGAATTCCTGGTGTAGGTGATTAAGGTATACTTTACTAGTATTTAATTTTGTAGCTATAAGATACGTGCGCCAGATGAATTCGTTAATTTCTTGTGACCATCGTTTGCGTGCACGGTTTGTTCCTGAGGCGGATGCAGACGTAGTGGCATGTGCCTCCTGCACAACATCCTCAGAAAAGGTGGATTCGGTCTTTGATAACGTTGAAGACTGATATGATAATGTTGTTGTTATATGCGTATGTGTAGGTATATTTATTTATATGTATGTATGTATGTATGTGGTATATATGTGTATGGTATTTATATAAGTGGTAATATATTACGTAGTATATTTAGTGCAATAGATAATATTTTGTTTTATAAACTACCTTTAGTTAAAACGCACCTACTTCCTGTTTTCTCTGCATCACCCAATGGTTGACTGGTAGAGAATGCCTTAGGCATTAAGTCCGCCTATGTACCAAATGTGCATAAAGTGTAAATAAATAAATAAATAAATAAATAATGGGGATGAACAAGGTGATTCGAATGAATAAAATGGTGATGAAGTTGTTGAAATATCGCTTAGCATATCAGAGTCCGTATGAATTGCAGGGGTCGTCTGACGAGTTCTTCCCACCTGGAGATTCTTCGCACCCCTGGACTCAGCCTCAGGCTGGCTCTCGTCGCAACCATGACTGGTACTGGGTCCGCCGGGCACTTGGGGCCGTTTCGTATTACTTCTTGTTAAAACCATATTTCTTGTTCTTCAGGGTTTAGCACCGTTAGTTAAGAGGGGTTAAGCCAAGATGTTATTGGTTATTCATATAATGTTTGTATCTCCCGTTTTATAATGGCACAGGGTAGTTCATGCCTTCCCGTTTGCCCCTCCACCACGTCAAGGTTAGGGGGGTTATTATTATTATTATTCTCTTCATTTATTTCATATACATATAAATTACATTTTTAAATATACTTACAATAAAAAAAATATATATATATTTAAAAATATAAAAAACAGTGTCCCACCGGTATCGGGTACAGGGACCAAGCTACCGGTGGTTAGGGTTCCAGAGACAGAAACCTCCTCACTATGCGTGCCGTATCGAGGAGGACTGCCTTCTGCATTAGGCTCTTAATCCAACTGCCTAACGTGAGGCTCTGAAGGTGTTGGTCGAGGCTCTTAGCAATTAACCCATGGGCCGAAATGACTATCGGCATAACGATTGCTGAATCCACATCCCACATGTCGATAATCTCGTGGGCTAAGTCCAAATATTTTATTTCTTTCTGTTTTTCAGCCTTCAAGAGATTGTCGTCATGGGGAATGGTGATGTCAACAATCATTGCTCGGCGCTCTAATCGGTCTATCACCACTATATCAGGCTTATTGGCAACAATAGTCCTGTCAGTGATGATAGATCGATCCCAGTACAATGTTGCACGACCATTTTCAAGAACTGGGTCGGGCACATACGTGTAGTACGGTAACTCGACAGTCACAAGGTTATATTTAAGTTGCTGATGGACTATCCTGGCCACTTGGTTATGTCTATTATTATTATTATTATACAGGGTGTTACAGAAACCGTGGCTAATTCAACGGTCTGACTCGCACTTGGTCGTTATTTTTTTACGGATGTGTCAAAATCTTAATAATTTTATTTATAAATTTACTTGAGTATTTTATTAGGTTTATTAAATTACATAACTTATAGGGGGGGCCCGGGCATTTTGCCCGCTCTGCCACCCTATTGTTACGCCACTGGTTGTAGAATTCCTAAACGAAATTTCCTTAGAAAGCCCAGCCCTAAAATGCACTGCATTTTAGAACTGGTAGCCTGAAAAAGTATTTTAGTTTTTTTCAAAATAATAAGTACCTATACTATTTCATGCCAATTTCTTTTTTTAATGCGTGACAACCTCCGGGTACCTACCACATTTACATTCTTAGATTCTAACTGACTCTGAAACTCTCTGATGTCGGAGACAGTGTAGTTTTACTACACTGTCTCCGACATCAGAGATTTTTCCAAGAGATGCAGCCGCGACGCGAACTTAGCCACCAGACCGGAGCTGGTCATGCCCACCATTTCTCTTAACCCATTCACTTGAAGCAAACATGCAGACTGCCATTTCTACAACCAGAAGGACACCTGGATGATCCTGACTGCTGAGCCAGAGGTCGTGGGTTCGATTTCCACCCATAGGACAATTAATAATTGTGTGATGAGCATGATCATTTGTTCTGTGTCTGGGTGTAATTTATCTATAATATGAATAAGAAACATATAAGTATGTTTATCAGCAGTCTGGTTACCATAGTACAGGTCTCTGCCTAGTTTGGGATCAGACGGCCGTGTGTGAGATGTGTCAAGTTATTATTATTTGAACTGTTTTGATTTTTTTCTCGCGTCAGGACACGTGACCTGATGAAAAATTCGTAAGACGGAGCCGAATTTCTTATATTTAAAAAAAATATTTTTACGCCATCTGTGGATTCTGCGCGATACTACTGTAGTTTGATATATGCTAATTACCCATATATTAGTTAGGCAAATTTCACAAATTTACTATAAGTATTTATTTTGGTACAATTTATTCAATCCATAAAATGTATGTTTATGAGGTTCGTTCCAACCGGGTGTCTGAAGGATACCTCACGCTTTTTGAAGTGAAAACTTCTTTAGGCACGTTTAGGCACTTTTGCTATGGGGAAAAAGCATTGAACTCGCTACCGTCACTCTAATAATACATATATATGTATTATATGGTATAGATCATAAGGCATGATATAGATAAATTTATTAACATTAGTAAATTATTTGTGTTGATTTTACTTTTTATTTATCACTAGCGACCCGCCCCGGCTTCGCACGGGTGCAATGATGATACTAAATATACTACAGAATGTCTTTATATACAGCGTTCACAGCTTTCTTGTCATTAGACAATACAAACATGTTTTCTTCAGAGATTGAAAGAGCGACATATAATTGGGCATGTGAAAAACACTCAACGCTCAAATCTAAGCCTGCAACATTGAAAGTTTGACCCTGCGATTTATTAATGGTCATTGCAAGAGATATCTTTACCGGAAATTGTACGGCCGAACGGTAAGAGATGGACATATATCATCTGGAACTTTTTTGTAGACCTTTTTAAGGTGTACAATACTGTAGTACATTATTTTGATATATCTCGTAGGGTTCAGCCAGCGTTTGCAATATAAACGCATAAAAAATGTGTTTATTTACGACATCACATTAGAAACCTCTAAAGTTATCAGTGTTTCTCTACTATATTATGCATGTATTATACATATAAACCTTCCTCTTGAATCACTCTATCTTTAAAAAAAAACCGCATCAAATTCCGTTGCGCAGTTTTAAAAATCTAAGCATACATAGGCACAGACGGACAGCAGGAAGCGACTTTGTTTTGTACTATGTAGTGATTCTCTCGTAGGATATTTTTCTGAAGTTTCACTTCTGACGTGTGTGGCACACGCACGCTTTTATTTGTACTACTGTGAAACGAATTTTTTAGTACAGATAACCAAAGAGTATCAGATAGCAATGTACCGTACCTATTAATAGATTATTACATTTTATTTACACCGATGATTCAGGATCTTTGGTATGCTATCGCACTCCTATACATAAGTACGTCCCTCTCTGCCTGCCGAACAATATGTTGTGTCAAACTCAAACAGTTGGAGATAAGGAAGAACTTCAATAATATTTCTGTCTTAAAATAAACTTTGTAAACTATATTTGCCAAACAGTTTTATTGTTATCTGCCCAGTTTCAATATTAAAACAGTTAATTAATCCATACCATGCATGTAAGAACTTAAAACTTTTGTTTGTTTGAATAAAAATAATTTGCATCTTCTAAATAACAAAGGTTAGGTTCGATATTGATTGTAAGTAATAATATAATAATAGTAATAATAATTAATAGTATAATACAAAGTTTATGGTGTTCATAGTGTCACGAGGAACTTTATTATAACGAGCATACATTGTAATTTAGACTATTAGCTCCAATGCATCCGACATTGTTTTTTTTTTTTAATTTTACCACTTATATACTTATACAGCGGGTTCTTTACTAACATTCAATTCATGATATTGTTGTTATACCGTGTATTTTTTTAAGTTCCTACTTATTTTTTTTTAAGGTATAGTGGGCAAACGAGCAGACGGGTCACCTGATGGTAAATGACTACCTACCGCCGCCCATGGGCACCTGTAACTCGAGAGTCACAAGTGCGTTGCCACCATTTAAGGTGGGAGTAGGAGAAGAGGGGGAGGGGGGGAAGAGGGGAGAGGGAGGGACGGGAATAAGGGAGAGGGACGAGTTAGGGCCTCCGGTAACCTCATGCACGCGGCGAAATGCAATGCAATCATTGCTTCACTTCCGGTTTTCTGTGAGGCCGTGGTATCGAGCGGAGTCGAGCCGGCGTGCCGAAGCATGGTTCTCCTATGTAAAAATTAAAATTTATTTTAGTTTTTAAAATGTTTATTTATAAAATTGGTCTTTATTTAATGGTTCTTTCGACTGATCAGATATCAAAGGTTCATGGGGGGAAGAATCCTGAAGACCAATGACGAAGAATAATGATAACGTAATAGTCAGTCTAATAATGTCGTATTTTGTTTACAGCTCACCAGTTCTTTCATAATCAAGCAAGGAACTTCGAAAATGCGTTCTGCTGGTTTTCATTGCGCGATGTAGGATCAGTAGTTACTTCGTAGTTCGGTTTGTTTTCGCTAGATGACGCTATATGTGAATATCATATCGTTAAATGTCTTCTACTGTTATGGATGCAACAGATCAGTACAAAAAGCGTCCCGGCACATCGGGCATTAGTGGACAGCTTTATGAAACAAAACTTATCTGTTTGATACTGTATAGACTGCTACATAGCAAAAATGTAGAAGACTTTCATCTAGCTTCCAACATGGATGAAATCGGAGCATTTGACGATGTTTGTCTTAAAGTAAGACTGAAAGACCACGATAGACATTTGCTAGTGTTAGTTCAAGCGAAACACAAAGAAAATGACGACACAACTCTTGATGATAGAAATGATTTGGTGAAATGGTTTGATAGTATCATTAGAATAAGAGAAAAGTTTACCTCTAATAAGAACCAAGATAAGATTTTTAGCGGGAAGTTTGAAGATATAGATTGCGTATTCATTGTTTATACTAACGCAAAATACGACTTTGGTAAAACAGTTTCAAGTAAACCAAATGAAAGTAGTTATTCTACGATTTTGAACGATTTAGTATCTACTGGCGCGGTTGGCTCTCAACCGATTTACACCGACAGAGATGTGGAAGATTTCGGTGTAACAATTTTAAATGAAGAGATCCCTATACTGGCTGAGCAGTTAGAAGAGCATCTTAACGATAGCAAGTCCATGAATATTATGAACAGTGAGTACGTAGTGAGGTATCATGTCATTTTGGGCCAGAAAGTTGTAAATGTGTCCGAAATCCAGGAAACACGTGGGTTAAAATGTCGAATACTGACATTTCGAGATGACTTTTTTGAAAATAGTCACAATCATTTTGTGTTACTTAGAAAACATTTGTTTGAACAAGTCCTAAAGAATCGAGTGAAAATTAAAAAGAAGAAAGAATTGGATGCGCTGATATCGTCATTTTTATCTGACCCTTGTTCAAATACATTAAGTCCTTTGATTGAAAACCATATTACTTATAAAAACGAAAAATTGACATTCATTTCCACAAGACCACAGAATGATATACAGCGTTTGGATAAAATTCAAATTTCGCCTGGTATGGTTGAAGAAACGAAAGCAATGACTGCAAAAAATATACTATCGTCTCTTAAATTATCAGTCCCAATAGCATTTGGCAATATTGATTTAGCCATAAGAGGTACTCCAGAGAAAATAGAGCAAAGACTGAACCATTTGACCAAGGTTATAGTTGAATTATTTGGAAAATCAAAGCAAAATGGAACCCATAAAATTATTACAATTGATGATTCTATTGAAGATGGAATTTTGAGCTCTAATGGCGGCATCGGTGGTTGTGTAGGCAACATTCTCGAACACGATGAGATTACAAAGCAACTGAAATTTAGAGATGATCATACTTCTCTTCAGAATAACGCTAGATCTTTGTATTTAAAACTTAAAGATATTTACTCCGACCTAGATGAGTTTAGGTTTGAAGTGCAGACATCAAAATTTCCGAAACTCTCTCTCGACTGTAGCAACATAGCGCGAGAATTTTTAAACAAACTTGTTATTTATGCGAAGCAAGGTAATCATTTTGAAGTGGAGAAAATATTAAAGGAAGAAATAGAAAATTACATGAAAACTAATCGAGCGGCTGTTAAAGTCAATCCCGAGGCTCTATTCATGCATTACCATCAGGAAATACAAAAGTGGTGGATGTTAGCGAAATCAGGGCCATATATTACTAAAATGAACAATGTTTATCATGAGTCAATACGTAGTATTGTACGAGAAAGGCAAAAGTACAGAGCTGCGACATCATTGACTAATCTTAAATGGAAGCACTACAAACGTATTTTAAAAAAGCAATCTTTATCTTCGTCTTGTGATACTCAAGAAGCTTCACTTGAGAGCACTGAAAAAACCAGTAATGAAGAATCGAAGGTTGAATCCGTGGAATTGCCTGATTAAGAATTTAGTTTTTCGACTGAAAGTTTTTGGGAAGGCGTAATAAATAAATGCTGCAGGTTGAAGCCATTTCGTGTAGTGTCCCATAAAAGTAAATTTTATCTCTTATTTCAGTCATAAATGTTATAGTATATGCTATGAATAAACTTGTTTGCTGTCGACCTATTTATGTCAACATTCCTACACAAAAATTTGGAAAAGTAGTTTTACTGTTTTGGTTTATGTATACAGTAGGTAATTAGGTTTACTTGGGCATAAAATAACATAAGGCAATGCCTTGGGGTAATGCAGAGATAAAACGAATTAGGGACAGTGAAATAGACGTTATTTATTAAATTTATTTACCAATAAGCTTTTTTTTTTTTTTTTTACTCGGACTTTGGACTCGAACCGACTAAAACCACACGGTGTTCCGTCACGGGGTCCTGATGCTGGGGACTCAGGTGTACCCTAGAAAGGAAGTCCCTGTGTGCCCCGGCAGACTTGGCCGATTTAGAGAAGTGCGCGTGGAACACGTCGCGCCACCGTCTCGGGCCTGCTTCATTTACCAATAAGCCTAACAGAGTTGCTATAAAAACCGGTACTTAATAAATAAAACTACAAATAAATGATTTGATTGATTGATTGAATAATCATAAGATTAAAAAAAAACAATAATTTTCAAATCAAGTTAATAAAGAAAAAAGTACGAGCGTATTGTATATTTATAATAATAATTATCTTTATTGCTTTTAAAAAGTGATAAAAATACTACTAATAACAGTAAATTCAGTGCTCACCGTTCGCCAGTTATTTATTTTACAATATGTAACGTGTAACGAAGGAACATTCGTTTTTATATTGTAAGCCTTCTTTGGAACAAAATAAACAACGTAAACATAATGTATGTCAGACGATATCCACGTTTTCCATATTCTCAAACATATTCTTTTATTTTTTAAGACCGTAACTTTATAACATCACTTTACTCACTATTTCACTACAAGAAAAAGGTTTTGAATGGCTTCAAAGATTAAACTAGAATGATAAGGAAACCCTTCTAAAACCTATCACATAAATGGATGGATGATGGGAATGGGACCCACACCCACACACACACCGGCACACGCACTAATGCACGCAAAAATTCGTACGCCTATATACCTACACACACACACACACATACGATACTTTCACCCACTAATAATACATTTATTTAAATTAGAGGCCAGGGCCTGGTAATCTGTGTGACAGGGTATCCTAGTGCAGAAATTCCAGTAAATCCCAAAAAATATGCTAAAAACCATTTTATAAGAAAATCATGTATTAGGATGTTTGTGGGAGAAAAATAAATACAATATTATTTTTCAATAATTAACATTACAATTACTGGCTACTGCACGCACATCACACCACAACGTCCCACACCGGCGCGGCGCGGCGTATGCCTCTTGTGTATTGGTAGTTGGGAAACGGTCTAATACTACGCATATGCAGCGGCTTACTCCGGCGTGTGCCTCTGTTACGGGTAGTTGGGAAACGATCTAATACTACGCATATGCAGTGGCACACTCGGGCGTATGCCTCTGTTACGGGTAGTTGGGAAACGATCTAATACTATGCATATGCAGTGGCACACTCCGGCGTGTGCCTCTGTTACGGGTAGTTGGGAAACGATCTAATACTACGCATATGCAGTGGCACACTCGGGCGTATGCCTCTGTTACGGGTAGTTGGGAAACGATCTAATACTATGCATATGCAGTGGCACACTCGGGCGTATGCCTCTGTAACGGGTAGTTGGGAAACGATCTAATACTATGCATATGCAGTGGCACACTCGGGCGTATGCCTCTGTAACGGGTAGTTGGGAAACGATCTAATACTATGCATATGCAGTGGCACACTCGGGCGTATGCCTCTGTTACGGGTAGTTGGGAAACGGTCTATACTGTGCCTATGCAGTGACCTACAAATTTATTAAGGATCAAGAATGAATTTATTAAAGGTTAAGTACCTTTGTGTGTATTTTGGGGGATATTGTGGCACCTGACACCGACACGGCAATTCGCTTTACACGTTGATAAAAGTCCCCTGACGGGTTTAAAACTAAAGGGCATTGCGGAAATGTACACGTGATGCAACCGTAAATCTTGAATTAATATGATTACTAGCGTAAATATATTTATGTACAATAATAATAAACAATCCCACTATCCCATTGTGCACATTATTATAAATGTGATAGTTTAAATGGATGGAGTGATGGATGGATGTTTGTTACTCTTTCACGCAAAAACCACTTAACCGATTGCGATGAAACTTGGTATGTAGATAGCTGGAGACCTGGATTAATACATAGGCTACTTTTTATCCCGATATTTTCACGGGGTCCGGACTTACGCGGGTGAAACCGCGGGGCTAGTAATATAATAAAGCTGAAGAGTGTTTTTGTTTGTTTACACGCGCTAATCTCTGGAATTATCATTCAGATTTGAATAATTCTTTCAGTATTAGATAGAGTATTAATTGAGGAAGGTTATAAGATATGTAAAATCACGCTACGAGCCTGAGGAGTGGAGCAGTAACTATTAACGCACGTGAAACGGCCGGGAACGATTAGTGTAGGTACAATAATTTTATCGTCGTCGTCTTGACGAGGGCCGCTTCTGTGTGTGTGGCGCACACAAGCGCCAGGGCAATAGGGGATGAAATGGCAGCGCCAATTATTGAAATTATTTTTTTACCCAATTGTAAGAAACAGTCTCACAACCACTGATATAAACTATGAAAATCACTAACCAACAGTAACTGCCAAGTTGTTCGTACCTCTCTCCGCACTCAAGTGATAGTTCTCTACTTATAATACATGCCTACCCTTTTATAACCCCACTATTCATCAATAGTTATCAATTGACCAATAGCATTCCGTTACCGGTATAACCAATTAAAATAATGTCTATTAACTTATTTTTATTAAATAGTGAACTGTGTTATCATCCACTATAGTTTGTCCCTATTTTAAATTAAATAAATAACAGTTTTTGATGTGGCAACAACAGAATGGCATTCATCATTGTTAAGTATCGATAAGTAAGTAGGTACAAGAAGTCTCCAAAACAACATTTACGTTTATTTAAGTTTAAGATTTAAGTTTACATTATTTGAACATACCCAATATTTGTCTCGGGTTTTAGTTTACATTAATTATGAGCTCAGCCACGCTCTGCGTTAAAATCAAAAGAACCGCGGCTGTCGCTATTTAATGTTGCTTATCGTCGCGTCGGGTGGAGTGGAAGGTACGTTGTGCGTTCAGGAATTTAGTAAAATTTTATTAGTATAGAAAGCCATCAATTTTAATTATTATTTGTACAAAAAAAATCTGCATACGGTTTTAAATTATATACACATATTTTTTTGTGTTAAACTTCATTAAATTTATAAAAGTTTTGAATCTTCATCATGTGTTGGAATACACACTTTTTCATAAAAAATAATATAAGTTGCCCCTGTTAAAACTCAAATTTGTAATTATCTGGAATTTTGATTAACTTGTAACATACCATCTGATGAATTAAAAATCCCACATCTTAAATAATCATATGGTCGTGTTATGACTAAGTTCTAAACGATTAAGAATCAGCTGCAATCATTTGAAGGACGAAAAACTTTCAGTAAATTATTCATTGGATAGGTACCTATTAACGCCGATGACTTGTGGGAAAAAATTATGCCATGTAAGTCTTTTTTCAAAAACTTAATATAGATTAGTCGAGAAGTGTCTGCAAAAAATCGTTGGAAAAGTCAGAAAATAATGGGCAAAATCAATTTTTTTTTAGCATCTGTTTAAAATTCCTTGTAAACAAATGCATAAAACATCGAAATTTTCGTAGAGTACATTTTTTTAATGTAATAAACACTTAGTTCCGTTCTGAGAGTCAAGACATTTTTTAGGAAATTTCCTCTTCTTTAAGGATCTTATCGCTGATTAGCGCCAGCACTTACCGTTTTCATGTATAAACAAAACTCTGAGGTCGTATTTTTTTTTCAGTTTACAGTTTATAAAAATTGCAATTTTTATTTATAGAAAAAAATTAAAATACATCTTTCTCAGAATTTTATTCGTCGCCCATAATTTTCTGTCTTTTCTAACGATTTTTCGCTGATATTACACTTCTCGACTAGACTAATAATAGTGTGAAAAATAGTTACAGTAGCAAGTGCAGAAAGGTCGTTTTCTAAATTAAAACAGATAAAAAATTACCTGCGCTAAATAATGAGCCAGAAAAGGTTTACAAATTTATATATAAAACTATCAAGGATTTCGCAAACAGAAAAGCGAGAAGACTGGAAATAATATAATTAAGATTACATTTTCAGACATTTTCGACTCTTCTTGTTCTTTTTTACAAAATATAACATATTCAATCAAACCATTTTGTAAATATCTTAAATAAAGAATGTAATCTATTTACGAAAATAATATAAAACTATAGAACACATTTCTGTAAAACTTGGAAAAAAAAACCATGACATAGACGACAGCAAAAAAGAGGCGCTTCATAGGTCTTGCAGAGAGGCGCTGCCGAGAGTCGGCGCGGCCCTGGTCTTGACTTAACAGAGATCTTGTCTAGAAGATGCTGCTCGCAGCGTAGAACGCCATTCGACATATGAAGAATGCTATCACACATTGCACCAATCGGTGGATGATATATAACCTGTTAAAACATAGTAATCAATATAAATAATAGCGTAATGACTAAGGCTTTACTACTTGCGATCAAGCGAACCCCACCCAGTGCACGAGCCACGTGAACCTACAAGCATTAAAAAAAAAAGGAAAAAAAAGCGTGAGGTGTCTTTCGAACACCTGGTTGGAACGAAGTTCATTTCGCTATATAAAAAAATATTTTTAATGGATTTAAAAATTGTATCAAAATTTAGTGATTATTGTAAAACTCGAAATAAAAATTGCGCCATCTGTGAAAGTTATCCGAACTATAACTATACCCGTATGGATAATTAGTATACAACTGTAGTATCTCTATATATATACACATATGTATATCAACTTGCGGTCAACATTTCTCGTAGCGCTAACAGTTTTTCTGCCTAGCCCCGATCCGCCAAGCGTTTCAAGTGTAACGTGCGATAAGAACGGTTGGACCGATTTGACTAAGTCTTTCTTTTAGGGAATTTAGAGGTTACTAGCTTACCCTACCCTATGTCCCTTTTTGTACCTAAGACGACGTGTATACAAAATGTCATGATAAGTATGATGACGATTGAGTAGGTAAGACGTGAATGAACAAACTTACATTTGTATTTGTAATATTAGTGATACGTGCAATATTTTTCCATTGGCGATAGAGTACTTTCCCCGTGAATTTGGTATAGACCTGAATTACTCACAACAAAGAACTCAGCACAAAAAGAGTTTTAAGTGAAACACTTACACGCGGATCCTAGAACGAGCTTGTTTAATATTCTCGTCCTTTTCGTGCAGAATGTACCGACGCACTCCTTTCACGAACTTCACGCAGTGATCTTCCCAACTGAAATATAAATATGTATAGAAACTAATTCCATTTTCTATTGCATAGAACTTGAAGAGAAAGAGTAAGAGAGCACAGAATGAGAGGGGAGGGAGTCTTTTCTTTAAGACAGCAGTTAAACAGCAACGATACTGTGTCAGGTTGCTGAGATGTTTGGGTTTGGATGAAAGGAAGCAACCAATTTGGTCAACTTACATTTATTAAGTGTCGTAATGACAATGCAATATAAAATGCGCACATCTACTAAAACATAGAGTCGGCATTCTTATGTCATTAGTCATTATAAAGGACCGTACACAGGCTTGCATCAGTAATAAACCTAGAGAGCGTTTCAGACAGACACTGGGGAATCTGTTTGTAATTTGTCTTCAAAATATTTCCAATTATCTTATCTTGCCAGTAATGTGAATGGAAGTGAAAGCAAAAAAAAAACCCCCAAAGAATTGTCTACACTCTACGCTACGCTATGTTACAGTCCTCTTTTATACAGGAACAGCATGGATTTCTAAAGAGAAGGTTTACTGTGTCTAACCTATTAGTGTTTAACGATTTTACCTCACATATGGTTTCTGGAGATCAAGTGCATGCCGTGTACCAAGGTCGTGCCGTTACTGATTTTAGCAAAGCATTTGAACGTATTGATCATTTGTTCCTGCGGCAGAATCTGAATAAGGCTGGAATACACTGTTACTAGTTTAGGTGGCTCTCCTCTCCTTATATGTTACAAACAGATCTCAGACTGTTGCAATTAACGGCTGTACGTCTGCATAGACGCCATTCCCTTCTGGTGTTCCTCAGGGCTCTTTATTGAGGCCATTACATTTTGCAATTTTTATTAATTACATAGGCTCATGCTTTAAACATGCCAGATTTCTTTCCTATGTAGATGATACAAAAATAGTTATAGCCGCCAATAGTCCTTTTTAATGGGAGCTTTTACAGAAACATTTGCAGTACACTATGGATAATAAGCCACTTACTTATGTAGCAACTATAACGGACCTAGGCGTAATACAATACTCGAAACTGAAATTTGATAAGCATATTGACTCTATTGTGAAAAATTCAACTTCAAAATTTAAGCATATTAAATCTATTAAAGTGCTTTATTGTGTCTTGGTGCGCAGTATCCTTGAGTGTGTATCAGTGGTTTTAAATCCGCATTATAACACATACAGTGATCGTAAAGAATCCATTAAAAGTTAAAAGTATTAAAGTTACAGATATTTACAGTATGAGAGTAAGATCATGGATACGATATGAGATGTAGGAGATATCATTTTCTGCCTTTAAAAATAGACGTACTGTCTCTGAGTTTGTATCGCTCGAAAAAATTTATCATAGAGTAAACAGAGGCAAAGGTTTAAAAATTCGCAACAAACCTTTTAGCAACTGTGGATGACCTTGGTACTCTGAAAAAACACTCTCGTGGTTTCAAAAACCTTAAATAAACAAATAAAATTGATACACTAATTTGTAAGGCGGTTCGGACCCAGGAGCTCATTAAATAATAATTTCTGAATTTGGGGATACAAAGTGAATTATAGTTAAATGAACATACCTACCCCATCACCCCATAAAGTACATATGTAAGCATTAATTGAATAAAAACTTTCGTGAGTGGTATTCATATTAGTTAAGATATATAGTCCTGCCGCGTCGGTTGCACGGGAGTCTGGCACCTGCAACCGGCGCAATAGGATGCCTCACCCCTTGATAAAGGGCCCCCGCCGGGTCCGAAACTAGTCGGGTAACCCCGAAATATACACGTGAGTAAAACCGTATATCTCAACTAATAAGCATTAATTATGTGTAATGAATGGACCGGGTGTATTAGCAATAGTCGTTCACGCACCCCTTAATATTTTAGGCGTAGTATGGTACTACTTTAGCCTATGATTCCGACACATTGCACCACCGAAAACCCCGGTGGTGGAGACGGCTCTTGGGTGATTTCCAAAAAATAAATAATAATTCACAGAATATTCAAAGGACACTCACTCTATGCTAGAAACATCAAGATTATAAGTGACAGCGTCATCGGGCGCCAACCTTTCTCGTAAACGCCGAACGTTGTCAGTGCGGAACGCCCACTCGTAGCTCATGAAGAAAGTGAGGGCGTCGCTCATCGCTTGGAGACGGTTGCTTATCTCCGCTAAGCTTGGACTGGACACACAATAAACTATACGATGGGCCCTACGTGTACCTACTGGCAAACCTACTAAAATATCGATTAGTTTTAAAGAAATATCTGTTTTATTAGTACAAAGTTACAATTTTGTACTTGTACTACGTAGACTCCGTCGTATACATAATAAGCAATTAAAAAATTAACTTATCACGTAAAGCCCCGTGGAGTATTTTTTTTCAAACTTTCCGGGGCTAACAGTGAAGTGGTAGGTATGCAGGACTCGAACCGACAAAAACCACACGGCGCGAGTACGCGTATTGCTAATATTTGGACTGTACCACAAACTGATAAGAAATGTATTACTTCCAAATATGAATAGTAAATATTACTATAACTAGAGACGAATTTCGACCCTACTTAATTGAGTTTTAAAAGTTTCATTTAATTGGGCAGTATAATTTGTACAGTCCTTGTACGTACATTCCGAACCATGACGGATCAGCATTTATACTAGGCCCCTGTAGTTTTTGTAGTCGTTTTCACATATTTTTCCAATTTATAACACATTGATTAAATATTATAGCTTCTTTTACAAATTAACTTCCAAATATGACATTCCTTCTTGCGCGATATTTGCTTAAAAAAGGGTACAAACAATTTTCTTCAAGTATTAATATAATTATATGTAGGTATTTAAAAAAATCATTTAATTTATGTAGAATAGTAATTTATATTTTTAATTTTTAATTTCAAACAAAACTTTTTTTTTCAAATTACGTATCTCATTATGTTTTTGGTGCTGTCTGGTCCGGCTGTTTGGTTCGACTCGCACTTGGATGGTTTTTTGACAAGTCTTAAGGGAAGTTGGCCGCGATTATCTTGTTATTAGAAACGCATAGTACTAAATACTGTTCTACAAGTATTTTTGGTCACTCTTCCGTATCAGTCATAGCATGTTTCAAGGTCTCATTTAAGACTTTATTTCTCGAAGACTGTTAAATAATTTATATAAACCGCGGACTATAAGTTTTTTGCAAGTCAAAGTCCGTAAAATCCCACATATTATTGTTTAAATACACTCTTTGTATCATTTCTTACCGTGTTTTAATTCCGAATATGGTATAAATAAAGTTGATTGTGTGAAGTGGCGCCACATGCAGCAGCCACTGAGCCATCTTGAGAACGAATCTGAAAAGATTACATAAGGTAATTACGCGCATATGTTTCGTTGCTACGACAAAAAAAAATCCCTAGTAAAGTTAAAGAGGCATTTTTATACTGTTAAAACACATGGTTGGCTCATGGTATCCTGCAGAATAAATAAAAAAGAGAAGCTAAAAGGGAGAAAGAGCCATAATTTTTTACTGTACAACCTCGGCCCTTATGGAGGCGATGATAACCGCGAGAGCAGAACATCAAGCACAATTGAGGTATATGTAATTTAAATAATATTAAAAAATATTGAAACGAAGTTTCTTATAGCACGTTACTCTTCAAACGCCGTCGTTTTGAGGTTAGAAGGAAAAAGTGTTAGCGCAACGACGAAATGCTAACCGCTGTCTGTGTATCTGTGGATTCTGCGCGATGCTACTGTTGCATAATAATAATTCATATATTAGTTCGGGCAAATTTCACAGATGGCGTAATTTTAATTTCGAGTTTTATACAATATTTACTATATTTTGATACAATTTATTCAATCCATTAAATCTATTTATATATGGTGAAAGGAACTTCGTTCCAACATTCCAACCAGGTGTCCCATAAACACCCGAAGCAATTTTTTAATGAGTCCTACCTGTTCTCCGTACAAAACCCAAAGGGGTACCAGAGCGGCGTGTCGAAGGGGTAATTGCGCACCCCCTTTGTCATGCGCTTGTTGAAATCCCCCCAGGTCGTTGGGTTGTCATACGAACAACAGTTGTACACACGAGTTTCGCGGCAACTGAAATGCAAAGGAATAAATGTTACTTCTAGTAAATAACCGTTACCAGCAGTTTCAACCATTGTCACCACTCCGCTCCTAAGTGTATTAGCGTCATGTACAAATACAAAAAGACTTATGTAAATAACAAATGTAGTTCCTGAGATTAGCGTGTTTAACCAGGAAAGACAAACTCTTCAGCTTACTATACTACTACACAAACAAACTGCCATCTAGATAAAAATGAAGCATAGCTTTGTGCTACCAGTTTTACCGTTACTAGGCATATTTTGTTAATCCACTGTTAATAGGAAATAGACCCTCTATCGTGATATTTTTAAAAGGAAGCCAGGAGGACCCGCTTCTGTCACACCGAGCAGTTTATAAATTATGTATACGAGTCTCCCTTGAAGAGCCAATCAAATATAGGTATAGGCATTTTATATACTAACAGTATTGTTACTAGCTGAGGTTCCGGATGAGAAAGGTATACCAATTTATTACCAAACTAGACACAATTTATTTAAATAATTCGCAAATAACTATTCAAATTATCTCTTGTACTTAGCACTTATCGCACTTGTTCATTCGCTGATCGCAAAACTAGAACTCGAATCATACCGCAATGCACCTTATATACCCTGAACGTTATTTCGAAGAGAGATCGTGACATTTTCCAAAAACTCGAAATACTCGTATAATGTGGGACATTCTATAAATAGACTATGAGTTTCGTTCAATGTCAAAAGATGGCGGGCACCTCAATTTAGGTAATCGTATAATAACCGATTATGATTTCTTCTAATCGTAAATACCGTGCGTCTCAATTTATTTTCATAATAATATTGACACACATTCCTTAAACTTTCAAAATGAGAACTCAATATTTGGATCACAAATGTATCTCCAAAAAAGTTCACAGAGTGCACTTTTTCAAAAAATCTTAAGAATAATATTAATAATATATAGATTTGTCTCACGAGATTGTCGATATGTGGAATGTCGACTCGGCGATCATTGCTCCGATAGTTATATCTGCTCATGGATTAATAGCCAAGATCCTCGATCAACACCTAAGAGGCTGGTGTTAGACGGCTGGATCAAGGGACTGATGCAGAAGGCAGTTCTCCTCAACACGGCCCATATAGTGAGGAGGTTCCTGTCCTTGGAGGCCTAACCACCGGTGTCTTGGTCCCTGTACCCGATGTCAGTGGTCTACTATTTTCTATATTTTTAAATATATATTTTGTTTCATACATATTTCAAAATGTAATTTATAAGTTTTAAATGTAAAAAAGAGAAATAATATTCATAAGCTCACTCGTCTACACCAGTTTCCCACGCAACTGTTATCAAAGTGTCGACAGCAATATCCACGGGGATCATGTCAGTCCTCTTGTTGCGTGAACAGTAGAGAACGTGCAGCAAACCCTTGCCAGCGCTGACCATGACCCCACTGGGGCCATTTAGGTTTTGTATCCATCCAGGGAATGGGTTCTGCACCGAGGATGCCACTGCAAACCAGAAAGGTCAAAGTAGGTTTATTCCCGGACGGTATTGAAATATTTAAACGGAATTGATATGTTCGATCAGAATGGATACAATTTTATTATATTTATTGTTGTGGCGACTTCCACATACAGCAAAAAACATACTTCAACATCATCTAGCGACGATGAGTTGAACTACGTAGTAACTACTAAGCCTACATCGCACAATGAAAGTTATCGAGCTGATTAGTATATACACAACTTCCCAACATCAACCGTTGGGCCGCGGTCCGCCAGGCATGATCACCTATCCTGGTCGCATTATCCTCCCTTTGTGTTGGAGGGATATAACATCCGTTCCTCCACAATTATTATTTGAAAAGACGTGTTCTAACGAAAGGCACTTGTTTGAACGGAAGTAACGTGTTCGAAGTGGCGTTCATTATAATTTATTGTCCGGTAACGCAGAATTTTCAACGGACTATAATTATAATTATGTATTTCAACGGGAATTAACGCCACCACGAAAAGATATTACATACCTCTGATCTTGACGACGGAGGGCGTGCACCGCTGAGCCAGTCAGCCTGTGATCACGGCCAGTGCAACCTGGTCGAAACGTCAGGCAATTCAGAGATATGTAATGCCTTTTCGTGATCGCGTTAATTCCCGTTTAAATACATAATTATTTCATGGAACGCGAAAGTTTAAAAGGACTATAATTATTACGTGAGTGCATCTGGAATACACCACTGCCAATAGCAAGGCTACGGCGGCGGCGTGATAATTAGACGTATGGGGTGGCTACACGTCTAAGGAGGCCGATGACTGTTTGTGTCTGATTGTGGAAGTTTTTAATAGAGACTTATGGTCAACAGTAGACGTCTCATACTTAAGGTGAAGTTGGTGGTTATAATACAACGTATCTCTGTAGTTAAATCTGTATTACACTAACAGTGACATCTAGCTGCGAGTAGATATAACTAACATGTTTAATAGCAAATAACCTTATAGAGGGCGCTGTTATGTAGCATGGTTTGGATATTTTTCTTTTGTAATATTTAAAGTACTAACCTATCGAAGGTCTGAATATAGCTGTAGCATATTTGGCGGCCTGTGCGCGCTCTGCAACCGCATTCTCGGCCATCGCCTTTGTAAACGTGTACGTGTTCGGTTTCGGTGATATCAAACTGTTCAAAAAATACATCAAGTTCCGTTATTATTTTTTACATATTTTAAAACTCAGATTATTATCATTAAATGGGCAGACTTGTTGTGCAATTGTAGGTTAAGTGATATCGCTCCCGTTTTCACGTGTAAATTTTTTTTAGACATACTTCCGACAGTGTGGTCCCGTAAAATAAATAAAACCACGGCGGCTATCCAAGTGGTCAGGCGACCACTTTAAACATTGCGCTATGCGTGCAATTATATATTTAAGTCCTACAATTATATTATTTTTAGGGTTCAGTTCGACAAAAGTTGAAAAGAAAGCCTTATAGGATCACTTTGTTGTCCATCTGTCTGTCTATCTGTCAAGACCCTTTTCCTCAGAAACCAGAGGAGGCATCAAGTGGAAATTAACATCAAATACGTATAGCAGCGGTCCCTTAGAGCTATAAAAACATCAAGCTTCTAAGTTAAATTAATCAAAAGATACGGCCATTAAGCCTTTGATATAACCAAATTTTAAACAATTCGGGTAAAAAAAAGGGTTCACATAAATCAAAATCTATAGGGTACTTCCGATTGACGTAGAATCATGACATTTAGTAAGAATCAAGGTCTGACCGCACAGGTTAAGGAAAAAATGCGAAAGTCGTTAATTTGTGGTTATATCACATAAAAAAAAATGTTTTTGTGATGACAAACTTATATTTTGCGGTTGGCAAGTTGACTCTGTCGTAGATCGATGTATGGGAGAGTGTTTTTAGAACTGCAAAGTTAAGTTTGTCTTTCGGAAAAGACGGGCAAAAATCTTCGGGAATCGATTTACGCGATGGACGTACTTTTTATATACAAGTTTGTTGGCTTACACTACTCGCACTTCTCGTTTTTTATATATTTAAGTAAAAAATAGTTTACAACACAATATCGACGTCCATCGTGCTTGGCTGTCTGTGTGGTGTCGTTGTTGTATGTTACAGGCGCACTTACAAGTGTGTGAATGTCGATATTTGGTTGTGTGGCGGTGGTAAGTGACAAACGCGTGGACCTGGCATAACAGAAGTGGCGACTATTGTATGGAAATAGCGTAAATAGAAATCTATTCCCCTTGCTGAGTATTTAATTAATTAACAAAGCAGTGTCCTCTTACCTTGGAGTGACTTCCCTGATGATATGTTTAGGTAAATTGTCGATTATGATTTGGAGTTGACGGAGACTCATTGGAGGAGGATACACTCGTTCTTCTATAGTGGGAAGGTCTGCGTTACTGTACGCCGTTGAAACGTACACCATCACCTGGTAGCCAATAATTGTATTAAGATTTCCGTCAAGTCGTGATATTTCAATTGATTATTAAAAAAAGCAAAAACTTATTCATCGTTATGAGCAAAGTATTCATTGAAGAGAGAGAATGACTTTAATTCTCCTTGCACTAGTGCAATACAAAACAATTTCCAAATGTGAAGATGGACTATCACACTAGAGAAGGCTGTTCTCTGCACTCTGTGGTATGACCGCATGCTGTTTAACAACGTCCGCCGGGGTTCTCAGGATTTCCTTCTTCTTTACCAGAGCTTCTGCTTATAAACCCGTCTGTGACGGAATGTATATCGCATGCTGCTGATATGAGATCATTTAATTACTAGTTCAAATTCGGGTTGAACGGACGTCTACGCTTTTTTATAGATAAGACCTTGTTTACAAAGGATTTTTTTTCCTCCGAGCCTTTTCCCAACTGAATTGAGGTTGGCTTTCAGTCTAACTACAAATCGGACTGCGACTGCCATCAGACCTCCACAACCCAAGTTCTAGGCGATATCGAAGTTCTGTAGTCAGACCAGGTTTTCAGACTTTAGGGCTCGCAACTACCCGTAACGAATGCCACAGATGTTCGTATGGCAACCGCTACCGATGGCTTAACGTGCTCTCCGAGGCACGGAGGGGTCTCAATGTGTTAAGAATGGTCACCCATTCTAAGACTGACTTGGCTAGTATTACTTAACCTTGCAATGTGCTAACCGGTTACCACTAAGCCACAGCTGGGTAGCTTTAACATTAGTTTTGACCTTACCTGTATCATCGGAAGCTGATCGCAAATGTCCATCAACTTGAGCACGGACCTAAGGTTCTGCTCCACAGCCACATCAAGCAGCTCATCGAACTTGACTGTCGCTGCCGAGTGGAATACTACAGACACCTGGAATATATATAGAAAATTATTTATCATACACGTGCAGCTGATAGGTTACGGTACGATTCTTATTTATAAACAAAACATAGCTTAAAATATATATAAAGTAATATACGTAGTAAAAGTAATATATTAATCGCTTCACTGCCGGTTTTCTGTGAGGCCGTGGTATCACTCCGGTCGAGCCGGCCCATACCTGCCGAAGCATAGCTCTCCCACGAACATCTCCCACGATTAATCCTAACTAATATTATCAATGCGAAAGTAGGTTTGTTTGTCTTTTGATACTCTTCCACGCCTTTTTCTTTTCTTTTTTTTGGGCGTGTGGAAACTCTCTCGCGCCGTCACCCCACCGAGAATTGAACCGACTAAAACCACACGGTGTGCAGTATTGCGCCTTAAGTAGGAGTTATCCGGGACTCAACCAATCATCATGAACTTTTGTACATACATGTTGTCAAGGGTACAGAATAGGGACACTTGAATTCATTGACTAAATCTACATTTACAGAAGCGAAGCCACGGGCAAAATACAGGGTGTATTTGAAAAAGGAACACTCACTGAAAGGGCATGACTCTAGCATGCAGTTTCAATAAGAATTTTTGAAAAAAACTATCCCTTTACAAGTTACGTCCGTTTGAATTTCCAGGTATGTTTTGCCTCCGTTTTTCATAAAAGTAGGTTCCACCTATGTGTCATGAATCATCTATTGGTGAAAACCGCATGAAAATCCGTTCAGAACTTTTTCAGTTTGTCGCGAACAGACAGACGGGGGACATGGTTTTATAATATGTAGTGATAACATGTGATTACTCATTATGATTACTTAATGTAACTTTTATTGACAATTTTCGTTAGCAGGCTCCGATTCCCCCGTCCTCATTATTTACGAGTACCGCGAGACACATAGTGCTTTTTATTAATATGCCCAAAAATAGACGATGGCTGGCGCGTGCGTCATGCTCGTGAACGAGTGCCGATTTTCGGGGCTGGTCATCTCCGAACTGCTATTACTTACATATAGTAATTTGCGCGCCCGTTTATAGTTTAGAACACGTTACATTATCCTCATATTTAATTTGTGCATTTATGCAATGTAACCAGAGACTTGTAAAAAACATGTTGAAAGTTTCCTTGGAGTTTCTTGCCTGTTCTTCTCCGCAGGATCTACGTATTGGAACAGGCAACTAGCTTCACAACTTACTTAGTCTAACTGGCTACTACTCCTGACAATTCAAAAATAATGGGTTTAATTGAAATAAATGATTTTCATTTGATTTGAATAATTATATTTGATTCGCTCCTTAAAGCGGTACTCTTAATGTTACCTGGTTTATTCGCTGGACCGCTTCTCTGTTCAAGCCAAGCTTATTTTTAGTCATATCTCCAGCCACGACGCTTAGCTTCTCAAGTCGTTGGGGACAATGTTCTCTGATGACATCGAAGATCTGTACGCAAAAGGCAAAGATTAATTACATCTGAGAGCGATGGACAGGGTTATCTATTGCCATAGCAGAAACAGGTTCTTAACTAAAGATGGCAAAGTCCTCCGCATTCAATGACAACTAACAAATTAACGACTTTCGGATGATGTTGCATCTTCTTAAAGGTTTCGATTTAACTGCGAAAGGGCCGTATCTTTTCATTGTGTTGATTTAGAAGCTTGACTTTTTTACAGCTTCAAAGGATCGCATACATAAATAAGTATTTGATATTAATTTCAACATGATGCCTCCTCGGGTTCCCGAGAAAAAGGATTTCGACAGATAGATATACGGAAAGAACCCTTTTTTAAAATGGTACAACGCGATCAAATAAACAAACCTGTGAATGCTTTAGCTGCTTCAGCCTTTCTTCTGCCGATATATCTTTCTTCCGTCTCATCAGTAGATGTAGTTTGGATATCTCTGGACAAGTCCATAGCAGACGCTCTACCAATGCCTGGAGTAGAGAATCTGAACTCAATTATATTTTAAGAGATTCTACTACTCTACAGAAGTTTTCAGCCGAAACCAGCTCTTTGTTGTTTTCGTACGGAGACAGAAGATCCTAGATCTGTACCGTCACATTTTTTTTTCTGTTATAGGGGGCAAACGAGCAGACGGGTCACCTGATGGTAAATGACTCCCGCCGCCCATGGGCACCTGCAACTCAAGAGTCACAAGTGCGTTGCCGGCCTTTAAGGTGGGAGTAGGGGAAGGGGGGAAAAGGGGGAGAGGAGGGAAGAGGTTGGAGAGGGGGAGAGGGAAGGGTTAGGGCCTCCGGTAACCTCACTCACTAGGCGAAAAGCAATGTAAGCATTGCTTCACTGCCGGTTTTCTGTGAGATCGTGGTATCATTCCGGTCGAGCCGGCCCAAACGTGCCGTAGTGGAATTATAATTTGTCATTCTGTTACCAGTAAGTATACTGTGTATTCGCATGTCAGATTAATCGTGGGAGAGCCATGCTTCAGCACGTATGGGCTGACTCGACCGGACTGACTGGCCTCGCAGAAAACCGGTGTAAAACTATGCTTACGTTGTGTTTCACCGAGTGAAACCCTCGCCTTCTTTCCTTCTTCCACCTTAAAGGCCGGCAACACATGTGTGACTCTTGAGTTGCAGATATCCATGGGCGGTGGTAATCAGGTAACCCGGTGCTCGTTTTCCCCATAAAAATATACATTTTGATGATCGATCGAACGCCATTGGTCTGCTTGAAAAACGGCCGGCCATGTTGGAATGATAAAAAAGTTAGGCGTGCATTATAAGTTTATAAGATAGCGGTCACTTGAGGGCTGCTCAAGGTACGATAAACATTGCGGCTACTGTTATTTAGAGAATTTGATAGTTTATAGCAATAGTGGTGAGGTTGTTGCTCACATAAGTTATTAAAAAGCACAAAGTCCGTAGTTAGTTATGTTTCAAATAGTAATAACCTGATACGCATACTAATTTTAAACATAAAATGTTTATTATTTGTTAATGTTTAACATTCTGTAAAGAATTTTAATTAAATTGACAAAACTCTATATTTCAACGAGATAGCATTTTTACATTTTAATTGACACATTGTATTATATATTATATTATACTTATTTTTATATTTAAATCAACACAATTAGTGGTGTACCTACTGGTTGATTTTTTTTTTGTGCTATTAGAAACCTCCCTGTGCTGTCGACCCACCGGGGTTTTCGGTGGCGCTGTGTGTCGGAATCGAACCGACTAAAACCACACGGTATGCCATACTGCGCTTAAAATAGCAGGGATCCGGGCACACCTTTTATTAAGACATCCGGACCCCTCCTAGCGCCTGCCCGCAAAAGCGCAGGCACTACCTTCGGGTAAAAACCTCTCAGTTAGGCGACATCCTCACAGAAGGTCGCGACCGCGGTAAAATTCCTGTCGCTACCGGCCATGGAGCGTATGACGGCCGGTAGCGAGAGAAGTGTTATCACACACTGCCCGAAAAGTTTACCAGTGATGATATATGGATCTGAAACGTGGTCTCTCACTATGTGCTTAATAAGAGCCAGAGTCGCTCAACGAGCTATGGAGAAGGCTATGTTTTGGGGTTTCATTGCGGGATCGTATCAGAAATTAGAAGATACGCAGACGAACGAAGATTACTGACATAGTCCAACGGATTAGCAAGTTGAAGTGACGGTGGGCAGGCCAAAGAACGAATAGCCGATGAGGCTGAAAGGTTCTGAATTTGAGACCACGGACCGGAAAACGCAGCGTAGGACGTTCACTAACAAGGTGGACAGATGGTCTTGTAAAGATTGCAGGTTGACGGTGAATGCAGGCTGCTTCCAACCAGTCTTCTTGGAGGCCTATGTCCAGGCCTATGTCCAGTAGTGGTCGTCTTATGGCTAAAATGATGTAGGGTCAACTTAGATTGAACAGTGAAATGCTCGAGCACTTTAAAATAAAAACAAAATATTAACCTTATTCGACGGAGTTTTATTGTTATCAGTAATAAGTTGCTGGATTTCAACATCTGGGCGACCAGCAGTATTATTAATTTCGTTTATTGAATACTTATGTTCAACATGCCACCTGCTACATCTATTGTTGTCAATTTCATCTTCACATTTTACAATTATTTAGTATACTATTGTTTGGCAAAAACGTATAACGTTAATATTTCAAAAATTTACGTGACAAATTCAACTTTATAGAATATCAGTTTAGAAAATGTTTAAATACAATTTATAAGCTTTTCTCCTGCTACACACCCATACTACCTTTTCGCTTCTCTCTTTTAATCTCTTTTAAAATAAACAAATAATAAACTATTGGTTTCCTGTTTCTACATACTTTGCCAATGAATCCTGTAGACCCTGTGACGAAAACTTCTCTGCCCGCGTAGAACTCAGGAATGAGAGGTGGTGGTGTTGACTGAGGAGCGGGCCGAGGCACCATCGTGAACGACTGGTATCACTTATTTGTTCAGAAACAAATTTGTGTTGTAGTTTTATTATATTCATCAGTATTTACAAAACCGAATTTAGTGGAGGAGGATAAGTATTAAAAAAACATGCCACATCATGTCATTAGTGAGACATGTTTTGCATAAAACTCAAAAAGCATATAACACAAAAACAAAACCGTAATAATGAAGGTAAAGGCTGCTACACACAACGCCGGCGGCACAGACCGCCGGTTTTTGCCGAGCGGCACGTGTCGCCGGCTTTTCCCGGGCCTCTGTGCCGCCGGCACGTGCCGCAGAAACTTGCACAAAGCTGCCGAGTTTAAAACATAGAAAATGGCAAAACGTTACAGTTATGACAGAAAATTATAAAAAATATGATGTGGAGTGTCGACATCTACGCTACGGTATGTTCTTTGCGTTTTTAAGAATGACATATTTATTGAATATTTGTTGAATACTGTACTGAAGTATATATATAAAAAAAATACTGGTTGGAGAGAATACCTGCTAAAGAGAGGTTGGTTTAACTTCCTCTCAATTTCATTTTCGTCCACGTCAAATATTGTCGCTATTGCATTCAGCGCGTCAAGTCATTTATTTCTATCCTTATAATCGGAATTGCGAGGGTTCCACAAAACCTCATTTTTGTGAAATTGTTTAATGAGAAGCAACACTGCACCATTCTCCCAATTAAGCGAATACGCGGCGTTATACCCGGGCGGCTTCTTTGTGCAGCAAAGCCGGCGGGTTTATAAGCCACCGGACGCACCGAGGCTCCGGCCGCAGTACCGGCGGCACTGCGTGTGGGAGCCATAAGAGTGCCTCTTGGCTTTCCAAACATTAGATTCAGAATATTAATGTATCAAGGAAGGAGTGTAGTGTACGATCAGCTTACACAGTTACTTTCAAGAAATCATTTTAGTGTCTAATCTATTTTCGTCATTCATTAATCAAGTCACGTTTAAACGTTTTACACAAATATTGAATGTACCAATCATTAAAATCAAACCAAAAGTTCTCAGATAAAAAAAAAATATATAATTTGGTACAAAAACTGTTCAGAGTTATCTTTAATACAATTTACATCGTTTTGCGTGCCTATAGGTTAAAACCTCTGACCAAAAAGAAAAATTACCACATTTGATTATAGATGCGACACCTGGGCACTACGGTCTGGGTGGGTCTTTCCCTGGCTTTGTCTTTCATTTTCCTTCTCGATTAACGTAATAGCGAGCACCTCATCATATTTTTTTATGGTAACGTCCTTTGCCAGTTTTTCGTCCAATTTTAGCACGGCACCGGCGAGCCGTTTTCGATTTCGAATCGTGTTTGTGTTTTGTTTAATTCTGTTTTAGGGACCGTGACTTTTCTGTTGACTTTAGTTTTCTGGCCTTGCGTAAATTTTCTCCTTTTGAGCCATGATCTCTACGCAATGTCTTCTTAATCTTGAGTTTCTCTTTAAGGTCTTTATTCTTATATACTTTTATATCTCCTATCCAACACCAGCCGATAAGCTCTTAATGGCATGGCCATGACATACGAGATATTGTTTTCAATTAATTTTGTTAATAAAATAACACTGTGTCAAAATCTTTGCTTTCAGGGGTAATGGAGTTTATTGAAGTCTTACAATAACATTTTGGCGCTTGTAATAGTATATGGTTAAAAGTTATTTCATGAATAAAACAATGGGTGTTTTTTTTTTGTGCGTGTGTGTGTGTATGTGTGTGTGTGTGTGTATGTGTTGCTGTGTGGATGTGTTTGCATTTAGTACGTGCATAAAATAAATCTGCGACTAGAATTTCACAGTTACTATTAATCAGCTTAAATAATTAATTCATTTACTGTTACAACAGGTAACCGTTTTTTATATTCATGTGTTGGTAACTTGTCAGTGTCTGACTTTCTATTTATTAAATTGTGCAAATAAGTTGCTTGCTTTTGAAATTGTCGCCTTGCAAAACTAGTCCTGACTCGTGCTGCCACTGGAACAGCGTGCTTCCTGCGTTTATACTGACTTAAAGGACAAAAAGATTCCGTATTTCGCCTCTTTAGGATTATAACATATATAATAATAATAACACAACTTTCTCACAGTCCATAAGTTACAATCTAGGTACAATTTATAAGTGGGGTAAACCCGGGGCTTCTTAAGAAGGGGCTGCTGAGACCTTTCTATTTCTAAACCTTTTTTCTTTGTTGCTCCTCCCCAAATAGGAATGCAGTAGGTTAATATAGATTCCTCTAAAGCCTTTTAAATTAATTGAAGGAGAGGTTTGGGAGCTACATAACGTAATTTTATGAATACCCAAATCGGTTTTCGTATCCTATTAGACATTATCTCTAAATGTTTATACCAAGATAAATTTTGATCCAGGATATGAATACCGAGGTATTTGATGGAAAACCACCTAAGTAGTATTTGCAATTGTAATCATGAATATTAATTTTCAAATCTAATGCTGGTTGTGTTGATTTATTTATAGTAAAGGACATATATTTGGTTTTGTGGGAATTTAATGTAAGTTTGTTGTGCTTCAGCCATAGATCTTCCTAGGCAAGTCGCTTTTGAGTGTCAACACAAATAGAATGCCATATCCTTTCTATAAAGACTATAGCAGTATCGTCAGCATATAAGAATACTTTTGCATTGACTAGCTGTATATTAAGCAATCTATTTATATATATTAGGAAAAAGGTAGGACCAAGTACACTTCCCTGAGGAGCACCGAATGTAATCTTGGAGTACTCAATTTTATGCATTCCTATTTTAACACATTGCTATGGATCAGTTAAGTTAGGTAAGTATCTTTAAAAATTATTTATTATCGACGGCTTAATGATGCGCTTGTTTTTTGGTCTGTGATATCTTGCAGACTCAGAGACTGCACTAGTTAAAAGATCTGAAAGTACATTGCGATTATCACAAATTTAAAGTTATGTAAATGTTTTATTTGCTAAACTATGCAGAGCATCGTTGAAGTCTGAAACTGTTCTATGCTTTACGACAACGAGCCGTTTTTTAAATTTATTAAGGCTAAAACAATCATTGCGTGGTCGGTAACAGTTGTATCTAAGGCAGCTAATTTGTGCAGAAATACTCATTTTGTCTAGTTTAATCATCAAGTGATCTAAGCAGTTTTCTAACAGTTTTCTATTCTGGTCGGTAGCGTGTGTCCAGACATAAGGCTAAAAGATGCTAAAGCGTTAAGGTAAAATTGTATATTATTTCTTTCATAAGCTATTTTCTAATTTTTTACTACTAAATTTATATTTATAATTACCTGTTATTGTTGTAGTTTTATGGCTTTTAATAGTATCTAAGTATGAACTGAGAGAGTTTATGAATGGGCAACATTACTAATAGACGGAAATCTGTAAATACCGAAGATAATGGTGTCAATTCTGTTGTATTACTCTCTTGACTATGAGCGACTAAATTTTCTTCATACAAGATGTGAACCTTGCACACTTTGAAACAAGGTCTTATTTCAAATTTAAACAAGTAGGTAACATATGTCGCTATTGAAATAAGCAATTTATATGTCGACTAAAGTCTGACATGCATAAATAAACTTTAACACCACGTAGCGAGAGCCGCTATCCGTTGAATGCCATCTCTTTTGCTCTGTATTTTTAGTATGCGTCTTCGTAGGTGTCGATTAAAATAACGTCATCTTAGTTCGTTTTGAACAAATTTTTGTACGGTAATTATTCAGCATTTAAATAAATGGGGACTCTTGCAGCGTGCAAATAAAGTTGAGTATACGTTGACAGGTTTAAATGAAATTTAGTGGCGCAGAGAAATAGATGCCAGTAACAAATAGATCTGTTCGAAGAAGACAGGGTTGATTTCATATGAAGAAATTAAGTCAGGTTTTGGTTTGGTGTGTGTTTACAACAGAATCGGCACCAATATCATTATTTATATTAATTAGAAGACATGATGCACCATGTAGCTTAATTTCTTAGTGTTGGACTTAATTGTATTTTTATTAAAAGCAACTACCCCATCATTTTGGTTAACAAGAATGGTTGTGTAATGCACAGAGTAACCATCAAGGCTCGGGATAGGTCTTCCTTGTTGCAGCCAAAATTCCGTAAGAATGATGACATCTGGTTTAAATTAAGAAAAAAATATATAAATAAGACCAGATATTAGACTTATAATACATTTATGGTTTTTCAAAGTATGTGCCCTCACAATTTATATATTTTTATATTCGCACGCACCATTGTAGAAAGTAGGGTTCGTGGAATTCAATCACCGATTCAGGGCTCGTAAAACGTGTGCCTATAAGTTTGTCTTTAATTTTGGGAAACAAAACGAAGTCGCAAGGTGCGAGGTCTGGACTGTATGGTGGATGCGTCATCAGTTCGATTGCGCTTGGTAACGATGGTATGATGATGAAACTAGGAGGTGGATATCGCAACTTTTTTAGGTTTTGATTCGGTTCGCTATTAAAGTGTGTTTTTTTAGTTTTACTAAACTATAAATTTGTATAGGTAAGTATAGATTGTTAAGCCCAAATAAAATATAAATATGTACAATTTCTGTATAAGATTCATGTTTGTCTTACGCAATTATGATCATATCTCTAAATTTCGTACTTAACTTAAGCGGCTTCCAATTCGTCTTCGTCGGAATACTCATATCCTCTCTTTACTGTATAATGTGTTGTTTAACCATGCTACCCCTGTCTATCTCAAAAAACGTTCCGTGTTCCTGCACGACCCACACTATAGATACTTGAGATCATTGGAAAATCTAACTTTGGAAATTCACATTATAATTTTTTTTGACAATTCGTGCACAGTGCAAGCCGCACGCTTGTGCAATGCATTGCCAGAAATTATCCGACGAGCACTGTCACAAACTGAAACTTTTCAGAAACTCGTCAAGGATCATTACCTATCTGCGTAATAACTATTTATTATATATGTATGTGTGGTGTATTTATATTTCTTTATATATTTGTAAGTACTAGCCGTCCCTGTAGTTTCACCTGCGTTTATGGTCACTACTCCCCTCCTATTGGTCGTAGCGTGATGTTATGTGGTCTATAGCCTTCCTCGATAAATAGGCTATCCAACACTAAAAGATTTTTTCAATTCGAACCAGTGGTTCATGAGATTAGCGCGTTCAACCAACAAACTTTATAATATTAGTATAGATGTGTATTCTTTAGAAAATAACACAAATTATAGGTTACTTAAACAGACTATTAATTACGAATTGTATTTTTTTTTCTTATTATTTTTTAGTTGTAGTGCACCACGAGTTACCTACTATTATACAGTACCGTTTATCCTAAGGTTGTCTGTAATAGATCTCAGATTGTGACAGTGTTTCTACATTTGTACAATACTTTTTTGGTGTGCAATAAAGAGTACCTATCTGTCTATCTATCTATCTATTATTCTTTGTCATTAATACTAATCGCTATTTAGACCCAATCTAAGCATAGATTGTTTGTACTATGAGCAGTAGACCACGGATAAACATAGTTAAACACATTTTTTTCTAAATACATTTGTATTATATCAGGCCAGTACGTGGCCAGGCTACAAGTACGCGGAGGACTCGAGTCGGCATGCGTCGTGTCATCCGTTCTTATCTAGACTATAGAGTTAGTTACATAAACTTAATATAGGTTAGTTAGTACCTTGCCTAGGTTTATTTGGTTACAAAAATAGGCACATAACTTTCTGTTGGCGCCACATCAAAAACTCTTATTTATTTTATTAAACATAGGGACAAACTATAATAGATGATAACACAGTACACTATTTAATAAAAATGAGTTAATAGACATTATTATGACTGGATATGCCGGTAAATAAATATTGATGAATAGTGGGGTTATAGAAGGGTAGGAATGTATTATAAGTTGATAACAATCACTTGAGTGCGGAGAGCCGCACTCAAGTGATTGTTACGAGGTACGAACAACATGGCAGTTACTGTTAGTTAGTGATTTTCATAGTTTATAGCAGTGGTTGTGAGACGGTTTTCATCATTACTGCTTACGTCAGAACATATAAAAGATAAGCGATAGACAGAGAGGCAACTTCTAGGTAAATATAACTGTAGGTACTTAGCGCTGTGCAACCTGAATTGCGACTTTATTGTGATGGAGCAAAAGTCGCTATTTATTTAAATGACATGGCGAAGTGAGACTTCTGTACCTGTACTATTATGTATGCTGTGATTTTACAACCGAATCGAACCCCCGACATCTGATGTTGCAGTCGAAAGCACTACCGCCGCACCACACGAACATTGAAGAGTTTTTTATATACCAATGAAAGAAAAAAAAGTCCTTATAAGGCGAATGATTTCGAAGATAATAAAAAAAATACATAGGCCTTATTACCTTAATATAATTTTGAAATGAAAATGCGTTAATATAGAAAACTTAAACGTATTTATTTATACATGTTAATTAGCAATTACAGTTATCAAAAATATCTTTAACTACGTGCATTTTTTAAGTTTACTATAGAACAATTAGGTATATTTTGCTTAGAAGACTGTAAGCGCAGTGAAGTATAAGCGGAGTGCCAGCCAACATAGAAACAACGCTATCATGCATTGCACCAATCGGTGAAGAATATGCAGCCTGTAAATACATAATAATTAATAAATAAACAAGTTTTTCAAAATATTTTATGTCCGCATAATTGCGGTCAAAACGTTTCGCTACTCACCACTAGATGGCCCTATTTAGTTGTGAGCAGTGTATTCCTATTTTTGTATTCATTTATCAAAATTGAAAATTTAATTCAGAAATACGTCTATTTTATTGTTTTGTTATTATCTCGAATCAAAAAATTAAATATATCCGTGTTTATGAACCTCGATGGAAGAGCGGTTGTTATGTCCCTCCAACATAAAGGGAGGGTCCTCCGACCAGGAGGTGATCATGCCTGGAGGTCGATGTTTTCAGCGTGTGCACTTTCATTGTGCGATACAGTATTAGAAGTTACTACGCAGTTCAGATTGTCGGTCACTAGATGGCGTTGAAGTTTTTTTCGATGTCACTCAAATAATTACATATACTAGGGTAGTTTTTATTGTGGCTAGTTCACAGTCCTTTTATGGCAAAACGTTAGTGTTGCAATACAGGTCTTTGTACACATCGTACGGACCTACATTTGTAACGACAGACAAACTTACTTTTCTTTTCATGCATGATGGACAAGTAATGATTGTGTAAAGTTTCTATGGAATAACTTTTACTAGTGCACTTTTAACATTTTTATCACTATTAAATTTCTTAGTCACATTGGGGATATACATACATGCAGCGTCTCTCGACTGTTAGCATAAAGTATGTAACAACCGGCAGCAAGAAGAGTCCAGCCCAAAGCTGTTGTTCATGTTGTTAAAATAACGCAAACATCCTACCTTTTGTCCTTTCGAGAATCTAGTAAAACACTTACACACGTATCCGCGAATTCGCTCGTTCAATATTCTCGTCTTTTTCCTTCAGAATGTAACGACGCGCGCCTTTTACAAAATTTTCGCAGTGATCGTCCCAACTGAAACATATATATCAATATAAATCCAAAAATTTTGTTTGGGCGTCATTTTCAAGAGAGTGTTCGATAGAAGTTAGACAGTGAATTTCTGTCTATTACCCTGTAGAAGACTTCGGTTAAATAGCTAGGTCTACAAGTAATCATCATATTGTTGTGTTACTGCTTTTGAGTAGTGCCGTCGTCTATGGAGAGAATAATGTCTTTGCGTACACTTATACCAAAATTTCCATGAGCAAATTTAAAATATTAGTTTAGATAGAGCTAGATCCGTTTTAATGGTTTGACATATTAGGTACTAAGATCACAGAAACATTATGTTGAAAGTAGAGACGGCTCAATAATGCTACCTTGAGGAACACCAATTTATTAGCGAGCACAAGTCAAGTCACTGTTCCAATATTTAAGGTTAAAACACTGTGTTCTACTTGTTAAGTAACTATTGAATGAGGAGAATTACTCACCTATAATTCCTTATCTCTCCAGTGGTCATTATCGATGGGTCTATGGACAGAGATCGTATCGAATGCTTTTTTTAAGGTTGTACAAATCAAAGTAGTTTATATTTTTTGTTTTAACTTCCATTACTACTTATAACAACCCTATCCCATTAAATCTCCAAAAATTTTTTGGAGAGATCTTTGCCGCAGCGCTGTTTTTTCGTAAATAATTTACATGTTATGAAAATTTGAAGTACACTCACTCAATCGCCGACACATCAAGGTTAAAGATGGCGGAATCAGCAGGTGCCAACCTTTCTCTTAGATGTCGAACATTGTCGGTGCTGATTTTCCACTCGCGAGTCATAAAGAACATCAGAGTATTGCTCATTTTTTGGAGACGATCACTTATGGCCGCAAGGCTTGGACTGTAAGACAAGATCAAGATTTTTATTTAAAAAAATATTTACTCATAACTTCACGCTTCATGCTTGCTGCATGTTTCATTAGTTCTACATTTTGTTTCATACTTCATACTGCATGAGTAATTACTCTGGTCTTGTAGCCTTTAATAAAAAAGGGGTAATAGAGATTGGGTTTGTATGTGGATAGATCTTGTATTAACTAAGACCTGTTACAGAAAAATTTGGTCATATTTAAAAGTAACGGAAAATCCCATGAATTGGATGAAGCGCGAATATTTTAGATACCTACTGAGAGTATAATCGCTTATATTTTATAAAAGATAGGGTTGCCATTAATACAAGCATGGCAATACTTAAATATCAAGGATAATAATAAAATGTTCGCGGATTAGAAAAAGAGCGGCGAAGATTAAAATAAAAATCATTACTAACGCAAGTTAATAATGTATAAAACATTATTGAAAATAAAGAAAGAAGTAGTTTAGGCAACAAAACGTGAAGCATTTTTCGAAGATAAGTATAATACTTGATTCTTTTTTGTTTTCATTATATTTTTTAGGCTAAGTCAACCCCTTTTTGCTCCACAAAAATCTATCTAATCTAAACACAAAAATACAACTGACATACCTTTTTGTAACATATTGCACACTGCAATATGTTACAAAAAGGTGGTACGAGTATGTATTACCGAAAGGTGGCGCCTTTTAAGGTAAAAATAAACATATCATATGTTTATTTCTACCCTAAAAGTCGATATATATGAATACAATTATCTGAATAGGGAATTATTTATGCATACCTACTGTCTTAAGCCGAATCAATAAAATAATTATTAAAAAAATGTATTTTACAATATACATAATAAGTAGATGAAGCAAAGGAAATTGTACAAGTTAAAATTAAAAATACAATTATCCTTGAACTCAGCATATATGGTCAATAAACTATAGCTGAATAAACCAAAAATTATTACAAAAGCAACGATTCTAACTGCAAATATTACATCTCTAATATTTCAGTAACAATGCGATGTAGGTTAAGTACTTTAAATTTGTATATTCAAATAGAGAGTTATCATGATTAGGATGCATTTGTAGGTTATAAAAACACAGACATGAATAATATAGTGTAGTTTCTGCCCACCAACCAACGTTTTGACGAGTTGTTCCAATCTTACTTTGATGTTACATGGAGGAATGCTTGATATGATCGGAAACTAGAATATTATTTTTTTCTACTTACTTTGTGAGATTTCTTACCTCGTTTTAATTCCGAACATGGTATACAGAAAGTGGATTGAGTGAAGAGGCGCCACTTGCAGCAACCACTGAGCTACTTTCAGAACGATTCTGAAAAGATCATATTATGTTAACGAATCCTTGAAATATGATGTGAGAAACAAAGGTCAGGTCAGAAGCCATGTTGTTAAAAAAGAGCTACGTTACGCTAAATGTGGACGATAGCTGACACAGTCTCGAACCATGTACAAAGAATTGCCTGACAGATATTGGTTTTAGTTTCGATCACCGCGCAACCATGTCATCTACACACGATAGGGCGAAGAAATTACGAAATGCACATCACGACACGATCCATACGAATATATAAGTATGTATATTAGATGTGTGAATCGGGATTTATAACATACAATACGGATATGTTTACTCAACATTTAAGTACATAGGTTATAAACGTTCTAAAAATAACATAGGTAAGTACTAAAGTTGTGCCTTTTGACTTGGTTTAGCTTAATGGACGACATTATATCACCAAAAGTGTAGCTAAGCGTGTTTTTCGAAACAATTGACATGACTGAGTGATTGACATCCCGGTTGCTGGCACCTAAGTCAAAAAACTTGGAATATCAGGGGAGTCACTCGCACCTGACAAGTCCTATCTTCCTCCCACTAGATCCTTCGAAATCCTACTGATCAGAAATACAATATGATCATAGTACTATTTAAAGGCATTCGTATAGAGCGGAGGTACTTTCCCAAGTTAAAAAAACTGCGTCCTACCTACTGTGTGTGTATCTGGGACGGTAACTGGTACAATATAGCGCTGAAACTTAACTTATTTAATTGAGCACTTACTTGTTCTCTGTATAAAACCCGGAGGGATACCAAAGCGGTGTGTCGAAAGGATATTTGCGCACACAACGGAGCATGCTAACCTTAAAGTCCTCCCACGTCGTCGGATTGTTGTACGAAGAGCAGTTGTATACACGAGTTTCTCGTAAACTGGAATGTAAGTTTGATAATTTTAACAATATTTAGTAAAGTGATTAATTCCAATTTGGCCGACAAAAGCCAAACAAAAGTAACTGACGCTCTTCAATATTCACAGAAACTAAAATGGAGGTAGGCGGGACATGATGCTAGAAGGAATGACTTTCGATGGAAAAAACGAGTGACATCAGAAGAGATATGGGCTGATAGGTGACAGGAAAAGAGGAAGACCTATAACATGATGGGAAGATGATATTTATTAAAACTAACTGGGAAGAGATGGATGTTAGTAGCCCAAGATAGAGATAAATGGAAAAGTTTAGAAAAATCTTTCACTCTTACATGAACGGTTCTTGCATATTTTCTCTATTATTATTAAAGTATTTGACAAAGGAATACTTATTTAAATTACTAAAATGGCATGACTCTAGCATGCAGTTACAATAAGAATTTTTGAAAAAAAACTATCCGTTTTCAAGTTATGACCGTTTGAATTTCCAGGTATTTTTGACTCTGTTTTTCATAAAAGTAGGTGGAATGTGTAAGGTTAAAGATTTTAAATCGTACATATTTTTTTTATTTTGGAATTTTTCATTCCCTTACTTGAAAATCCATAAAAACTAATTTAGATTTTTTTATGTAAGTTTTTATGAATTTTCTCAATAACTACGTGAATAGTTTCAAAATATATATAATAATTTAATTTATAATTTTGTATAAATAGAGTTTGCTCTGGCAATCTTTAGTTGGTTTGCTCCTAATGGTCACTTTTTATAAAAACTATGGCAATTGATAACTCCTCCTAGACCACAGAATACATCCTAGTACTTGTACCCAGACTCTTTCGTTACAAGTTAGTAAAATAGTTTCTCCCTTTTCTGCTTATTGGGTACTGCGTTGTGTTTTGCAGGCTTTCAATGCAATATTCCATCTCATGTTTCTTGTTATTTAGAGCATACGCATTGCTGAAGTATATTTAAAAGTGGTGAATAACGTAAGGTCAGTCAGTCATAGGACTGCACGTCAGAAGTGAAAACACATTTTTTAAAGATTAATTAATAAGGAGCTGACAAAACTCAATGTTTAGATTAGCGCCCTTTAGTGGATCTATACCCTATAATACATAAGTATATATCAAACTACAGATGGCGTAAAAATATTTTTTTAAATGTAAGAAACTCGGCTCCGTCTTACGAATTTTCGATCAGGCCACGTGTCCTGACGTAGTTTAACATTTTTTACCCAAAGAATCCAACCGACTCCTATATTCTAGACAATAATAAGAATAATATCTATGAACTCACTCATTCATTCCGGTTTCCCACGCAACAGCTATCAGTGTGTCTATAGCAATATCCACAGGTATCATATCAGCCCTCTTGCTGCTTGAGCAGTAGATAACGTGCAGCAAACCTTTGCCAGTGCTGACGGTGACCCCGCTGGGGCCATTGAGGTTCTCTATCCATCCAGGGAATGGGTTCCGCAATGAGGATACCACTGAAAACCAAAAATAACTTTGAAGTGACGTATTCGTGTGGAAGTGACGTAGAGTAAAATTTACACTGTGTCCTTATAGTGCTTTAACGCATTTTTTTTTAATTGTTTAATTCACAAAACTGATGTACAATCACAATAGCAGCAGGTACATAATCAAAAAATACACCATGTTTGATTGACATCTACTAGATGTGAATCTATCCTGCATATAACAGTAAGACATACCTACTTACTTACTAAAATTAACCAAGGAATACAACAAAATATAGAAAAAAGAAAACTTACATTATACCTAATTTATTTAACACAATTTAATTTAAAAGATAAATCATTTAATCAGGACTCTGAGTTTAGACCTTACTGAGGATACGAAACCCACAAAGATATCAATCTCGGCTCGAATGGAGATGGCCAAAGTAAGCATGCGAGACATTGGTGAACACTGGCCCATATTGGTGCAGCTATGAGGTACAGCAAATGTTGTCCTGTTCAATAGGCGACTGCTAGTGCGTGGGATACATATAACTACCTTTTGTAACAGCTCAGGGGAATCAATAAAGCCTTTTATTAGTTTGAACAGAAACATTATATCTAAAGATTTTCCACGTGCGCTTAAGGAATTCATTTTATAATGATTCAGCCTACAGTTATACGAATTTAAAGTGCGGCATCGATTGTCAGAATAACATAAGTTGCATAGAAATCTTCTTTGAACTTCTTCTTTACATCAACTGAATATAATATTCCGTGTTCTCTTCTGACATACAAACCTACAGTGTATGGTCATGGAGGAACGGGTGTAATGGTGACGTCAGCACACAGAACGAGACGTTTGCAGTCGACGGAGGTTAGACGTTAGGTATGAGGCGCGTAAACATCGAGCGTCGAGTACTACTAACTAATAGGTTTGCTATTTTTTTACAGATGGCGCTGTATAAAAAATAGCATAGGCGTGATATTTTTCTTTTGGTTTTATAAGTACTTACCTATAGAAGGTCTGAATATAGCTGTAGCATATTTGGCGGCCTGTGCGCGCTCTGCCACCGCACTCTCAGCCATCGCCTTTGTAAACGTGTACGTGTTCGGTTTCGGTGATATCAAACTGTTCAAAAATTAAAAACTATTATTAATTTTATTATCATTCGCTCATTTAGAACGAAATCGAACTGAGTTACGATCGTTTAAAAACTATAAACAACATAGCCTACTTTACTGTCGCTTCTTTGTGCAGGAATGGGAAAACTATTATACGGGTCTCTTTCAGCAATAACGTTACTATTTTGTGTTGCGTCAACATCGGCTTAAAGAAGAGGCTTTGTAGATTAAATACAAGTGATCAAAAACCCATCCAGTCCTTCAAATCTGAAAAATGCGGTACGTTTCTTTTATTTAGCTTTGTAATAAAGCGTCCAATTTAAATATGTCATTGCTTTTTTGTGACACGGCTGATTTAAGTGGCATATTTATATTTAGGTCGTTTTAGTTACTAAAATTATGTAAGTTTTCAAGAATCAGTCAAATATTCAATTCCCTTTTCATCCTAAAAATAATTCGACTCCGAAATTATCCAATTTAGGTTTAATATTTAAGTCAAATAATGACTCATAATAGGAAACTGTTTCTTTTTCGGGAAAAAAAAATATTTTCATATTTTCTTATCCCATCCAGGTTTAAACAGAAAAGAAAGCAAAATTCATTTTCTTCTTTTGCGATTCCAAAAAATTGATTTTTGAATTTGTGTCGTTTTCGTCCTAAATGTACTGAATTGTTCTCACTAGTTTTGAGAATAATTCTACCTATTAATTTATACAAAGTGAAAACGTAGATACACCCAAATTTAACGAAGAAATATGCTAGATAAAATTACGCATCATTGGTGTCTGGTAAGTTCACAGGCTGGCAGCATTATCATGTTGTGGAAATACCCGGACCAATGCAAATAGGCATTTTCATGCATGCAAGTCAAAAAGAGAACGATGCTCGAAGTTTGTCATTAACAAAAAGATTAAACGTATTCTCTACGGACGTATTCTTTCCCATGTACTGCTGAATTGTTAGGGGGTGCAATACCGGGCTAAATTTCTCGGCTCGCCAGGGTCACTCTACGAGATCATCGGTAACGTAAAGGGATTACTGGGATTCTTCGGGAAGTTAGGGTGGCTCGATTAGTTTTTCCAATTTCCACCAACGCAAATTACGCGCTGGGACGTGCAGTTGCGGAAAACAGCCCGTGTTAACCTAACCTAACGTACTTTATAATTTTAGCCATTTCCGCCAAAGACCTTCGCAAAGTATGGTCATCCTCAACTTCAATTTATTGTCTTTTCTATCGAATCCACTCACCATGGAGTGACAGCTGTGAGGAGTTCTCTAGGTAGATTATCGACAACGGTCAGGAGCTGATGTGAATTCATTGGCGCTGGATACACGCGTTCTTCTATACTGGAAATGTCTGCGTTGCTGTACGCTGTTGAAATGTACACCATCACCTGAAAGACATTTGATAAAATGTTCTCAGACAGAAATAATAATTAGTGCTTATATTAATTTCTAGAGATAAGTCGATGGTGTAATTTTTTCTTACTTATTCTATATGTTCATAAATATATTATATATTCAGTGGTAAGGGACCACTAAATATACAATAGTACAGGCACAGAAGTCTCACTTCGAAAAATCATTTAAAAAAGTAGTGACTCTTGCTCCGACACAATAAACTCGCAATTCAGGTAGCACAGCGCTAGTTACCTACAGTTATATTCACCTATAGGTGTATTTAACTTTTTTTTTTTTAAAAAAGACAACTCCCGCATTAGGAATTACTCCTGTGTCGCGGAGGACTTTACAAACATACAAACAACGGACACAAAGAACTGTAGGTAACTAGCGCTGTGCGTTACGTTAGTTACGCGACAGAAAGAAAGGCAACTTATAAGTTGCCTTTCTTTCTGTCGCGTAACTCTTTTCTGTTCTGACGACGCGGCGACTCCGCGATGTTAGGGTTATCTTTTATCTTTTTTTTAATTTATAAATCTGAATATTTAACCATTAAGTATGTGCTAATTACTCTATGTTTGTGAACAAATACAAATAACTTTATTGTTTTCTCTCACACAGTTTACAATAAAATTATAGTTAATGAAAAATTGGTACAGCATATGTGAATCATGGTGGGAGACTGATATCTGCACTAGGAGACCTGTATTACAGATTACCAGCTTCTCCAGATTCTGGACAGCGGAATGTATAGTGGGAGGAGTTAATTAATATGTGTCCGCATAATTAATGAGTTAGAGTTTAATGTGTGTGAGTGTGTGTAAAATTTAGGACGTATAGTTGGCGGACTGTAAGGACATTATACACTACAAGATAAAGGTCTTTAATAGGAAAAAGGAAAGGTAGGAAGTGACACACCTTCAGCACAGCCCTCTGAGCCCTTTTCCACCCTTATCATAATCGTTTTGCACGTACCACTCCATACAGTTATGCAATATGACAGAATAGGCTCACATAGTGTTTGGTAAACCATCTTGATTAATTTTTTATCAGCAATATGTCGCAGGTTTTTACAAACAAAAATCAGCTTTTGGACCCTTGATGACAGTAGATCTATGTGTTGGTTAAAACTCAATTTACTGTCAATCATAACACCAAGATATTTAATAAACGAGACACAAGTTAGGTGTTTACGTGAGCAAGGATAATGACCAAGAGAGCACTAGTGGGCTGTAATTGAATAGTTCAGCTCAGTTCTGTAGGTGCTATACTTTTTATCGCAAATGGTAAGTATTTTGTGAGTGTTAGTCCATTGGCATTGAGCCATGATGACACCGCATTGAAGTCCAACTGAGCCGCATGAAAAGTGTCGTTCCATGCGTCCGCACAGAAAATCAACGCGGTGTAATCGGCAAAGGAAACAACTTTGCCGTTTTTTTCTGGAGGTCACACAGGTCGTTGATAAAGGCGAGAAAGAGCGTCGGGCTCATCACGCTGCTCTGGGGCACGCCCCACTCAACTTGCAGATCATCATCGGTGACTCCGTCAATCCTAACTCGTTGTGATCTGCCCGTAAGGTAACTTTTAAATAGTTTAAGTTGTGTGTCGCGAATACTCATCTTTTCAAGTTTGTTTAGTAAGAATGGAACAGAGACTGTGTCAAACGCCTTGGCTAAATCAAAAAATATTGACACTACTTTGTTTTAAATCTAATTTACTGACAATGTAATCTGTTAGTGCATGAACTCCGTTACTCGTTGAGACACCAGTTCTGAATCTAAATTGAGATTTGGAAAGGAGGTTATGAGATTCTAGATATTCAATCAAACGTTTATTTATGATTCTGTAATATTTGCACACCAGCATGGTAAAACATGGTTAGGATTAATGTAAACTGTAATTGCAAATATCCTACAATGTACTTGTGTTTGAGCAAATAAATATTTGATTTGATTTGATTTGATCTTTTCCAAAATTTTGGATAGAGTGGATAGGATAGAGATGGGCCTATAGTTGTTTGCAGAACCTCTGTCACCACTCTTATAGATTGGTATTACGTCGGCGAGTTTGAATTCCTTAGGGAAGACACCAGTGGTGAGTTTCAGGTTTAACAGGTAAGTAAAAGGTGGTACTAAACAGGGGTGATAACGCTTCAGAAAAGTTCCTGAAATAGTGTCTCGTCCTGCAGTATTATCCTTTTTAGGCTAAGTATGCAGCTGGTGACCTCAGCTTCATCAGGTGGTGTCAAAACAAACGAGGATTGGTGAGATTTCAAACGAGAAATCACCAAAACTAAAATAAACTTAAGCTAGGTTCTAATTAACTCAATAGCGATGCAGCGCGTGAGTGAGCACCGAACTAACGTGAACGAGTATGTGTAGCTTTATACCCAACTGAAGAGCGGAGAAGACCTTGGAATGGCCTTACTTTACCCTGTATCACCTAATTACAAAACAGCAACTTGTGACGTCATACATTATTGCGGTCTAATAATTTAGGTACTTTAAATGTTAAAAAATGAAGATTTAATAGTTAATTGAAAATAATAACAACCGTGAGAAGAATCTCTATTCTCTAGTCAATTTCTTAAAAACCTTATTTCATACAATTTTTATAGGAACTGTTAAATGGTTTATTATAACCATCGCCAACTACCCTATTGCAAATGTTAGCAGCCCCAGTTTATTTAACCACTGATGCAAAAAGGAGGGGTGTTATAAGTTTAACGTGTATCTACTATTCCTAGGAATTTAAGTGGTTATGGGTAGCGCATCGTATTTTTTTATTTCACTTATTAAAATTTTTCGAATCTCTATTACCTCTACCATGTGATACCACGATTTGGATAGCTATAAAATGTTAGTGGTGATGTTACCTGTATCATTGGGAGCTGATCGCAGATGTCCATCACCTTTATCACAGACCTGACGTTCTGCTCTACCGCCACGTCGAGCACCTCATCGAACTTGAGTATTGCTGCTGAGTGGAATACCACTGATACCTGGAATAAATTCCAAACTCCTTTAGCGTACGATCTATAAGACGATCATCAGACCTGCCGTCTATCCTGTACGGATCTGAAAGTTGGCCCACACAGAGAATAGATGAGAGACGCGTGCACGTAGCTAAAATGCGAATATTGAGATGGATGTGTGATGTGACTAGGATGGACAAGGTGAGAAATGAATATATTAGAGAAAACCTGAAAGGCTTCTCAGGCATTCAAAGGCAAGCCTGTTTGAGAGAGTTGTGGTTATCGTGGTATGGACATGTGATGCGGAGGTGTGAGCAAGATGTGATGAAAAGAGTTTTATGTATGGAAGTGGACGGGTACAAGAGAAGAGTACGACCAAAGGAAAGATGGATGGACAGTGTGATAGAAAACATGGTTAAAAAGGCAGTGAAATGACGAATAAAAGAGTAGAATAGAAGAAAAAATCATTTTGCACCGACCCCATATAAAATTGGCAGATAATGATGTTCAGTATACGACTACTGCTAGGTTACAGGATGAGACGGTTACCTTTCTACCTATACAGCGACCTCGCTTAGGAATATTACACTTCATACCCAAAAGAATTACCTTAGTCGACAGGTGTAGCTCAAGAATCATAAAAAAATGTAAAAGAGAATGCCCATTAAATGACTGAAATCAAAACAAAAATCACTTGGAGAAATCGAGGTGTGGCTGGGCGGGATCGGGATTCCTCGGACTATTACTGGAGTTCGAAATAAAAATAATGTTTTACAAAATTAACTTTATTTCCTAGTTACCCTAAATACTGTATTTGTTCCAATAGACGTTCTCCTGTCGATTTTCAATAAATTTATTTGTAATGTATAAATTTAGTAAATTATTATAATGCTTCCGTGACTCTTTCACAAGTTCGATATAATATTTTGGGTAAGATTTGAGATTATCGGGCGAGAGTTGTATTTTCACCTTTTTAAAGAATTTTCTATCTTATTTCCGGAGAAATTAAAATATGCCCTTAAATCTTCAAGTAAGGTGTGTCAAGGCTCTCAACATGCGACTTCAAAACCTGTGATACAATAGTACAAAGGACGTTAAAAAGTTGTAATTATAATTTTATTGAATTTTTTTGATTTTTTTTTTCTTTTTATTGTGTTTGTTAAAATATAAGTGTTTGTGTGTTGTAATTGTGTACCACAATGTGCCAATAATAAATATTTTTCTTTCTAATTAACCAAACGATTTACTCCTTTCGAAGGTCCTCTCATTGTTACCTGGCTTAATCTCTGCATAGTTTCCTCGTTCAGACCAAGCTTCGGTTGAGTTATATCTCCGGCCACGATGCTTAACTTTTCCAGTTGTGCCGGGCAACGTTCTCTGATCACATCGAAGATCTGCAAGGAAACACAAACATAAAATAAACTTAAGGTTGTCTAGCACAAATCTTAGGTTTTATGTGGTAGTATATCTGAATCAGTTTTTTTGTGACCCGTTTTCGCAAAGTATTTTAATTCGATCCTAAGGCATAAACAAAAAGATAATTTACTAAAATTTTATTCAATCGATAAGAGGCAATAAAATGCACTTCGCATTTTATTGCCATATAATATATAATTAAATTACATATAATTTAACATTTTTAATTTCCGAGCGTAAATTGGCATAAAAAAATGGCGGTCTAGCGTTTTCATAAACACTAGACCGCCATTTTTCATTTGGCATGACATCGTGAGGACAGAAAAGCGTAAATTGCTGCATTTTGCCAAATTTAAAATGAGTGGTGGGTGATGGAGAATGCACTCTATATCGATGTTTACACATTCCGTAATTTGGTAAACAAAAATCGGGTATTATGGCAAAAAAAAACTGTCATATAAGAGCTTATTCTGGGTAGATTTGTACTTCTTCCTTTACAAAAACCGTTGTCTATGGTAACAATAATGTAAAATACATGGGAAGACAAAAATATTCGCAAAATTAACAACAAAATTAACGATTTCCTTCATTTTTGACTGACCTGATGACGTAAGGTCGACTTGCGTTTCGCTTAGGTATATTTAGAACATTTAAAAAACTAAAAAAAATGAAATTTAATATAAAATTTAATTTCTTAATTTATGAACTCAATGTAACATTTTCTCGTTGCCTATTGCCTGAACCATCTTATTATTTATTATGTTTTTTGATCATTACATTCATGGATACCCTAAATACCCTATTGTATGCCCTCAAACATTATAGTAAGGGTACAAATTATTTACATAAATATCGTTAGACTTTCGCTAGCAAGAGTACCATTGGCAAGCAATTAAGATTTTGCCAATAAGTAATGCAAAGCCTCTCGAAAATGCTGACGCAATAGTAGCTGCAGGAGAAGTTGGAACAGATCTCAATGCTGTCTTCCTGAGTATTCACGGACATCTTATATTAAGGGTATAAGTACCTATAACATAAACAAAAGTCCTATATAAGTTAAAATGTAAGTTTTATTTCGAAAATCATCGTGAGAATAACTGCATACCTGAGATATTGATGTTGCGTTTTCAAGGATTATGAAATATGCTAATCCAGAGCTGGCCCGTGGATTATGCTTACCGCAGCCGTAGGATATCAATATTCATACAGCTCAACTTCATATCACAAGATTAAGATTTTTAACCCCCGACGCAAGAAGAGGGTTGTTATAAGTTTGACGTGTCTGTGTGTCTGTCTGTGGCATCGTAGCTCTCAAACGGTTGAACCGATTTGAGTGCGGTTTTTATGTTTGAAAGGTGACTTGAGCGAGAGTGTTCTTAGATCTAATTCAAGAAAATCTGTTCAGCCGTTCGAAGGTCATCAGCTCTTTGTAATCGTTGAAGGGGTTTTCTTGGGGATTTCTAGGGATTATATTATTGCGTAACAAACCTGCGATAGCTTAAGCTGCTTCAGTCGCTTTTCTGGCGATATATCTTTCTTGTGTCTCATCAGCAGATGGAGTTTGGATACCTCTGGACAAGTCCATAGTAGACGCTCTACTAACACCTGGAATAAAAACTCAATTTACGTATTTTTCTAGATCTATGCGGGGCATGGCAGTGGTATTGTAAAGTGTTATATACTTAAAAACTGTAATGTAATCAATCAAACAACATTTAAACATTTTATACAATCAACTGGCCTTGACGGCGCCGAACGTTTAAGGTCATTCCTCACAAAAAAAAATCTACGCATGTTGCATATAAATCCTTAATCTCTAATTTTTATGATGAAATGACTTTTGTATTATGTTAAGTATAAACAGAAAGAGGTTATTGTAAGTTTTTCGCGTAGCTCATACTTACACGCTCTATATATTACACAAAGTCTGTCTGTCTGTCTGTTCGCGATAAACTCAAAAACTACTGAACGAATTTTCATGGGGTTTTCACTAATAGACAGAGTGATTCATGAGGAAGGTTTAGGTGTATAATTTGTTAAGATTTTGTGTAAATTGATTGAAATATGTTGATGATTGTTGAAGATGTCTCTGTTACCCGTGCGAAGCCGGAGCCGGTTGCTAGTATTTGATAAAGATAATTGATGTGACTTCACAGTGAACTAACTATACTTTCGTTTATATCTTCATTATCTGACTAAAGACAACCTAAATATTCACTTGAATGGCCTGTACTCTTCGACTGTTCTTTCTGATTTAGATATATTTGGTAATAATAATAATAATACCTTCACACATCTCACACACGGCCGTCTGATCCCAAGCTAGGCAGAGCCTGTACTGTGATAATTAGACTGCTGATAAACATTTTTTTTTTGCGATAGGGGGCAAACGAGCAGACGTGTCACCTGATGGTAAATGACTACCGCTGCCACTCGAGAGTCGCAAGTGCGTTGCCGGCCTTTAAAGTGGGAGCAGGGGAAGGGGGGGGGGAAGAGGGGAGGGGGAGAATGGGGAAGAGGGGGAGAGGGAAGGGTTAGGGCCTCCGGTAAACTCACTCGGTGAAACACAACGCAATCATTTCTTTACTACCAGTTTTCTGTGAGGCCGTGGTATCACCGGTATTCTATATATTCGGCTTCGCCCGCGTGTAAATATTTATATATTTTACGCGGATCCCTAATTTAATTTTTTTTCCAAAATAAAAGTAGCTTAAGTTACTCCTTATAACCAGCAATCTGCCAGTGAAATTCCCGTGGAAATCGGTCCACCCGTTCCGGAGATTAGGCGGAACAAATAGACAGACAGACAAAAATTAAAAACAGATTTTTAGGCATAGGTATCGTGCAAATAACTGTATGAGCTTAAAAAAAACTATTGGACATTGTAGACGAATACGAAATCTAATAACAAAAGTGATGTACAGAGTGGACATCACTTTAACACACGTCATAAATACCAACTTGTTTTAACTGCCTCTAAGCTCCAAAAAATTAACAAGTCGTTTCGGGATCAATGTGTGCAATTTTACAATAAAATCCTAAATAATGTAGAAACTTGAAGTCTGAACAAATTCAACTCAACAGTAAAGCGACAACTATTAAGGGCTATAGGGCGACTCAATTGTGGGTGGGTTATATGCAATATAAAAACGCTTAAGACTAAATTCTTTTTAGATTCACAGGCTATTTCAAATACCTACTTAATCTAAATGTAATATGAGCTAATATGTTTTTCATCTACTGTCTTTTATGTCTTTCTTCTTTTATTTATTGCTGAATTTTAGTTTGCTCACTTTTAATCTAATAACTAATAACATAATGACGCACGATAAAATAGGATTGTATTGGTGATCTGTAACACAGGTTTTTCCTAACACAGACCCCATTCTCGCACAAAGAAATAATAGTTTGACTGATCTGTATTTGTATTTCCTAAGTTGTACTTTTGTGATGAGATAAATAAATACAATATTTATTATTATTTTTTAATATTATTTATTTTTATAAATTATTTGTGGGTTTGTAATTAGTTATTTCTAAAACTTTTAAATTTGTTCAAACAAAAACACGTTTTCAAACAATTTTTAAAGAATTTTATGAAATAATGATATTTGACTTTGACTTTAATCTGCATGTTTCCTGTTGGTACATACCTTGCCCATAAATCCTGTAGCCCCAGTGATGAACACATCTCTGCCCGCGTAGAACTCAGGAATGAGGGGTAGTGGGGTTGACTGCGGAGCAGGCCGAGGCACCATCATGAACGACTGATATCACTTGTCTGTTCAGAAATAGATTTGCGTTCTATTTTTATTATTTTCATCATCGTCAAGACATCAGAGTAGGGAGAGTGATGAAAAATCATGTCACATAAAATGTTAATGAATGGGACATGTGTCGAATAAAATAAACAAAAATATTAATAATTACTAAAAGCTTATTGAAATTCCAAGTTGTTTCACTTTGACAAAGACTGTATCTACATAAATAAAAAAAATATTTAAATTAAAAAATGTTTTTTAAGTTAAACGATTTTATTGAAAATAAAGATAATAACGATGTAGATCATGTAGTAAAAGCTTAAAAATAATTTGATAGGTCCTAGGTAGTAATCATCACACCACTCTCCTCATCAATTTAGGGCGTTAATCAGACAAAAAAATTAAATCGAGAAAAAAATTCACCGTAACAATAGTTTGCTTTGTCAAATGTAAAATTATTAAAGAAAACTGCAGAAGTGAAACTTCAGAAAAGTAGCGTACGAGAGAATGAGAAATAAAAAGTAAAATCAACACAAATAATTGACTAATGTTAATAAATTTAATTTTAGATAACTTATATAGAAGTTATTAGTCAAATTAACACAGATGTTAACACATCTGTGTTAATTTGACCAATAACTGACATAAATTATTTAACCAACGAATTTTAATACGCAAATACACAAAAATACACGTTGACATTGACGCATTTTCTGAAGGCTTCATAGTATGTAGGCGCAAAGACAAAGACTGTATACTTGTATTCTATCTCATTCTTTCGCACGCTAAATCCTATTTATGAATGTTTGTTTCTTTTTAGTGTGAGTTTCATCGAATTTTTTTCAAATTCAAATTCAAATTCAAATTCATTTATTCAATTAAGACACTAAGTGACATTTATGAACGTTAAATTGAAGCTACTGTTAAAAATCATAGATCGACGCAAACAGACGCCACAGCATGTACTGGATTTTCGAGGTAAATTAGGTGAAAACACCAAAATCTACTGCCTGCTTGTGTCGATCTATAACTTCCAGTTTCCAAAATGCGTAGAGCCTTATGAGAAGAATACTGGCAAAGAAACTCATGGCCACTCTTTTTAAAAGTCAGATCTTCAGGTACAATGGTATTAGTGTTACATAAAAGATAAGCATGATGCAAGCTGTTGCCACCTGAATTACATTTTATTGAAATGCTCCAAAAGCTAACGTACAAACAAAAAATATCACTCAGTGATACCGTTGAAGGTTCGAACCTATTAAACATAGAAATCATTCAAGGTGCACATCAGTTACAAAGTCTACTGTTAAAACTAATTCGTGACTGGATTAAGAGGCTAGAGTTGCAGTTGAACGAACCAAAATAATAGTATAGGCTAAAGCATCGCTGACTAGGCCGACCGATTTAAAATCACAACGATTCTTAAGAAGTTTCACTTCAAAAAAATGGATAACATAATTTCATATCTCCATATCTTTCATATATAACCAAATTGTTTCCAAATAGTCGAGCCTTGTGAGAAGAAATCGGGCAAACAAATTCACGGCCACTCTTTTAAAAATTCAGACAGTTTTATCAATATTAAGTAAATTTTACTACCTACATAATTTTGTTGTGGGCTCTTATGTTATCCAAATTAAAAGTAATTAAACTTAAAAAAAGGATATGACAATAGGGAAACTGAACATTAAGGAAAAAATTTAATAGATGAAAAGAAAATCATAACATAAGAGATGGAAAATAAGAAACATATTAGTACATTACATTTCTATTAAGAACTATATCACATAATTACATTTTACAAAATTATGAATGATTTAAGTTAATCAAAACTATAAAAATATTTCAATTAAACCAATTACCTATAGGTATTTTTGAATTGTCTAGATTATGAGTCGCTCGTGACTCGCTTATTGCTTACTAAGGTGTTCGGTTATATTGCACCGCACATAATTATTAAAAAATAAAGAAATTGGGGAGAGTGGGGCGAGTGGGGCGAGTGGGGCGAGTGGGGCGAGTGGGGAGAGTGGGGTGAGTGGGGAGAGTGGGGCGAGTGGGGAGAGTGGGAGAGTGGGGAGAGTGGGGAGCGTGGGGAGAGTGGGGCGAGTGGGGAGAGTGGGGCGAGTGGGGTGAGTGGGGAGAGTGGGGTGAGTGGGGAGAGTGGGGCGAGTGGGGTGAGTGGGGAGAGTAGGGCGAGTGGGGAGAGTGCGAGAGTGGGGTGAGTGGGGAGAGTGGGGAGAGTGGGGCGAGTGGGGAGAGTGGGGCGAGTGGGGAGAGTGGGGCGTGTGGGGTGAGTGGGGAGAGTAGGGCGAGTAGGGAGAGTGGGGAGAGTGCGAGAGTGGGGTGAGTGGGGAGAGTGGGGAGAGTGGGGCGAGTGGGGAGATTGGGGTGAGTGGAGCGAGTGGGGAGTGTGGGAGAGTGGAAAAGCGGGAAAGTGGGAGAGTGGGATAGTGGGCGTGTCTTTGCTTCACTGCCGGTTTTCTGTTAGGCCGTGGTGTCACTCCGGTCGAGCCGGCCATTAGGTGCCGAAGCATAGCTCTCCCACGATAAAATTACAAAAACTAGGTAAGTCCTTTTTTATGTGATATAAGAACAAATTAAGGACTTTCGCATTTTTTCCTTCCTTATTCTAGATCAAAGGGAAGTACCCTATAGGTTTTGATTTACCAATGAAATGATCAAATTTGTTAAAATCTAAGGCTTAATGGCCATATCTTTCGATTGCGTTGACTTAGAAGCTTGGTTTTTTTACAGCTTCAAGGGACCGCTTACATAAATAACAACAAATTAACGACTTTCGCATTTTTCCCTTTACTTGTGCTGTCAGACCTTGCTTCTCATTAAATTTCCTTATTCTAGGTCAATGGGAAGTACCCTATAGGTTTTGATTTACCTATGAAATGTTCAAATTTGTTACCTTACATTTTTGTAAGGCTTAAAATGCCATAAATGTTTTGATTGTGTTGACTTAGAAGGTTGATTTTTCTACATCTTCTAGGGACCGCAGACATAAGTATTTGGTATGAATTTCAACTTGATGCCTCTATGGGTTCCCGAGATAAAGGGTCTTGACAGATAGACAGACAGACAGACAACAAAGTGATCCTTTATGGGATACTATTTTCCTTTTGAGCAACGGAACCCTAAAAAGAATAATAATAAACTTTAGTTACCTGTATAGCTTACTTACCTGTTTGAAACAAAATTATTAGTTCATTTGTTTCCTTTCTTGTACTAAGCAATGGTAAAATAAATCATGATTTAAAACACTGCGTAGCCGGACCCGATTAAAAACCTAAAGCCCCGATTATTATTTTTACCTTGTGTCCTGAAATTTAACCTACTTTACCTGGCAACACTAATTACGACATACCTACCACTTCACCATTAATGCCGCGTTCCAATAAACAAGAAACGATTCGTTTTGCTGACGGACGGTAAAATTTTCATAAGTGAAGTGAAGTGAAGTCATGATTCCACATTTAAAAAAAGTTAGCCGTAATGCCTATTACGTTTTGCTCTACACATTTTAGCAGGCGATCTGAAAACTGCATAGATAATTATATTCCGTTTCATAAATTGCTATCGAAACGTCTTCAAATTGTTATACGTAACAAATTTCAACTGAGCGAATTTTAAAACACAATTCTGCTTAGTTTTATTAATATTAACCTAAACATAAAAACGTTTAATTAAATACTAATTTGATTTCCAAACTCGCGCTTACAATCTCAATTGAAGCGACAAATTCGCTTCGCCATTGGTAAGTATATATTTTAGGCGGGAGGATCTGCTCTCTCGCTCTAACATATGTGTGCATCCTAATCTGGCCGATCAAGGTCAGTCTGAAGTCAGGCACTGAATGATAAAATCTTCATATTAGTCAAGGTACCTACATATTGATAGTTCACTAGTATTTGTTTTAGGTTGTTTCCTAATACTATTGTTCCTTTATACCCTTTAATTTGGAAGAAAGTGCCAATAGAATAATAAGAATGTTAACTTAATGTGTAAGAAACAACACAACCACTTCAAAATTTGTGATATTCTACTTAATAGGTACGTGTTTATATTTTTATAACAGGTATGTTTATATTGATTACAGATACGTAAATATAACCTTATCATATATATTTTACATAAGATTCATAAGTAGTACCTGGAACTCTTTCTACAATATTTGATAAAAAATAGATACCTACCTATTTAGAATCCGTTTCTTATTCTTCTTATATCCTAGCTAGATATGTATGCTAGAGATAGGGTTGCCAACTTTTTTTTTAAGAAATAAAGTATATTTAGGTCTGAGAAGGATAGTAAACAGTATTTTAGGAAAATGAACAGTATTTTATGTATTATTTATTTATTTTTGAATACATATTTTCTTGAACTTCTTAATTATTTAGAATTTATTAATTTAGAGTCTTTTTGGAAAACCTCATATACCTCACCACAATTATAATTGAAATTAAAATAAATGAGGAGCTCATTTTTTATTAAATTGATATTCGCTCTGAAATTCGAGTCGCTAGACTCAAAGTCAAAAGAAAACAGTATTTTGGATACTTTGTTTTTGTTCAACAGTAAAAAGTATAATACAGTGAAAAACAGTATAATACTGTTTTTAACAGTATAGTTGGCAACCCTAGCTAGAGATGTCATGTTTGTTACCATATTGAATAATTTTTATAATAATTGAGTGTTTATCATTATTACATAAATGAAATACAAATACATACATACGTAGCAAGTGAATAGACATAAAACATGGATGTTAAAATAATCGTATTTATGAACGAAGGTGGAAAATTAATCCGCATACATATTAATTATAAAATGTATTTTTAAAACTTCAGCATAAAAAGTCGTGCCATACCTACCTAGGGTACAGTCGCCTAGTATTGGCCCCTACCTTGTATCGGCCATTTACGTTTTTATATTGATTGATATAGATGATAATTGCCTAAAAAAAACACACAAGTAAATAACTATTTTCTATATTTTTTAATGTAAAAAGATTACAGGAAAACCTTCAAGAAGTCTCTTGTCAAAAAAAAAAACAGGAAATCTCTCAATATTCTGCGTACAAACTTACATTTGCAGTTTGAATGTATGGGAGAAAATGCTTTTCAACTACAATGTTAAGTTTGTTCTTGGGATATGGTAAATATATATTCATCGTACGGATACGGAACTGTCTCTACGCGAGTTTAACTCGCACTTGGCCCGTTTTTTTTAAACTTTAATTAAGACTAGCAGCGCCCCGCGGTTTCACCAGCGTAAGTCCCAATCCCGTGGGAATATCGGGATAAAAAATAGCCTATGCGTTAATCCAGGTCTCCAGCTATCTACATACCAAGTTTCATCGCAATCGGTTCAGTGATTTTTGCGTGAAAGAGTAACAAACATCCATCCATCCATCAATCCAAACTTTCACATATAGAATATTTATTAGTGGGATTAGTGGAATTAATTTGTTTTAACAGGTAAGTGGGTTTTGTTTAAAAACATGAGGACATAGTAATAATAAATAGATTTGGCATTAAGTGGGTACTACATAGTTAGATAAATATATTAAAATTACCTAAGGAGTCATATCGGAAACAAATCGCAAATACACTCACTAGTAAATAGATAAGATATAATTAAACGATTAATAAGTTTTTATGTTTATTATTACTATCACTACATGGTATAAAACAAAGTCGCTTCTCGCTGTCCGTCTGTCCCTATGTATGCTTAGATTTTTAAAACTATGCAACGGATTTTGATGCGGTTTTTTTAATAGATAGAGTGATTCAAGGGGAAGATTTATATGTATAATACATGCACAATATAGTAGAGAAACACTGATAATTTTAGAGGTTTCTAATGTGATGTCGTAAATAAACACATTTTTTTGCGCTTACATTGCAAACGCTGACTGAACCCTACTAGATAGATCAAAATAATGTACTACAGTATTGTACACCTGAAAAAGGTCTACAAAAAAGTCCGCGATGGTATATGTCTATCTCTTAGGGATAACCCACAATAACCATTTTATATCCTTTACTTTTTACGAGAAATAATGGCTTATTCACGAAGCGATTTTAAGCAATACTGCATTAATCCTTATCCAATTAAGTACCTTAAATACATTGTACATTTAATATAGGTCAATATGGCCCTTTACAGCATGCAATTTAAATGAATATTTTCAAAGATATTACAGATTTAATCTAGCGAGGATAATAACAATTATCACTACATATTATAAACAAAGTCCTCCGCCGCGTCTGTCTGTCTGTTCGCGATAAACGGAAAAACTACTGAACGGATTTTCATGCAGTTTTCACCAATGGACAGAGTGATTCAAGAGGAAGGCTTATATGTAGTATACATGCATATTATTGTAGAGAAAAATCGAGAAATTTAAAGATTTGTAATGTCATGTCGTAACAAACATATTTTTGTGCGCTTACATTGCAAACGCTGGCTAAACCTTACGAGATAGATCAAATTAATGTACTACGGAATTGTATATCTTAAAAAGATCAATAAAAAAGTCCGCGATGGTATATGTTTATCTCCTAAGGATAACCCACAGTAACCATTTTTATCTTCTACATATTACAAAAAAATTATGGGTTATTTATCAAACTATTTTAAACAATACAGTATTATTCCTTATCCAATTAAATACATTAGATACGTTGTGCATTTCATGTACATCAAAATTGCCCTTTACAGCATATTATTAAAATGAATGTCTTAAAGATATCAGAGATTTAACAACCGGGGCAGAGCGGCTGGCGTGCGATTTTGATTATTCTTTTTTGTTAGATAAGGAACCTCAAGGGTGGTCCCATGTCAAGGAAGTCAGGATCTGATGATGGGATCCTGATAAAATTGAGAGAAACCCTCGAAAATTGTAGGAACGAATAGTGTTTCTGTTTACTTTTCATTACTTTATGAGGTTTTTGCGTTAAGAATCATCATCATATCATGTAGCTGAGCTAATGATAAAAAAAATCATATTTTCAAAATCTTCACTACATATCACTACATATTATAAAACAAAGTCCCCCGCCGCGTCTGTCGGTCTATTCGCGATAGACTGAAAAACTACTGAACGGATTTTCATGCGATTTTCACTAATAGACAGAGTGATTCATGAGGAAGGTTTAGATGTATAATTTGTACCCGTGCGAAGCCGCGGCGGGTTGCTAGTTATTATACTAACTTTTAAAGTTTTGCGTGCCATGATATAATTATGTATATACTCGTATACGGTAAACACACAGGTTGACTCAGTGTGAGTCAGCCTGTGACCACGTGACTCACACTGAGCCAGCCTGCGACCACGGCTAGTGCAACCTGGTCGAAACGTCAGGCAATTCAGAGGTATGTAATACTTACTTCGTGATCGCGTTTATCCCGTATATATACATAATTTATTATTAGTATTAAATTAAATATTATAATGCTCTGCGTTTTCTTTATTACATTAAATTCTTAAGCCAATAACAGAACCTTCGCGTGATGCAGAGAAAACAGGAAGAAAAACAAACAATCCGTTTAAAAGTTATGACCTTTTCAATTTTCAGGTATTGTCACATCCGTTTCTCATAAAAGCAGGTAGAATGTGTAAAATTAAAGATATTGAATCGTATATATTTTCTATCTGTTAGTACATATAAGATAGTTTTCTTTCAAAAATTCTAAATTCTAAAAAAATATCAATGCATCTACTTCCTGTTTTCTCTCCATCACCCGAAGGGTAACTGGCAGAGATTGGTTTAAGCATTAAGTCCGCCTCCGTGCTTTATGTGCATAAAGTATAAATTAAAAATAAATAGTAGCAATGCGTGACCGGTGTTAGGTACTACCGGTCTCTTTAAGAAAATCTATCACTATATCAGGCTTAATGGCTACAATAGTTCTGTCAGTAATGAGTGATAAGTCACAAGTTATTTTACTGCACTTGACTACGCCACTTGACGTTGACCTGTCTTTTTCGTCCAAATGGACTTATTATTAAATTATTTAATACCAAATTTGTAATTTCCTTGCAGACTGATTGGGGTTTAACGACGAAGTAAAACTAACTGTTTCTTCAAGTCACTTGTCAGGGGGGTAATAATATTGATATAATGGATCAGTACAAAAAACGCCCAGGCACATCTGGTATTAGTGGACAACTATATGAGACTAAACTTATAAGTTTGATACTGTTTAGACTGTTACATAATAAAAATGTAGAAGACTTCCTTCTGGCTTCCAATATGGACGAAATCGGGGCATTCGATGATGTTTGTCTTAAAGTAAAACTAAAAGACCACGATCGACACTTGCTAGTGTTAGTTCAAGCGAAGCACAAAGAAAAAGACGCAGCAACACTTGATGATAGAAACGAGCTAGCCAAATGGTGTGAGAGCATTACAAAAATCAGGGAAAAATTTAGTTGCAACAAAAATATAGATAAGTATTTTAGTGGACCGTTTAACGATATAGATTGCCTATTCATTGTATACACAAACGCTAAATACGATTTTGGTAAAACGGTTTCAAGTAGAGTATTTGAGAGTAGTTACGCTACCAATTTAAATGATTTGATATCAACCGGTTCCCTTGGCTTACAGCCGAATTATACCGACAGAGATGTAGAAGATTATAATTTAATAATTTTAAATGAAGAGATCCCAATACTGGCGGAACGTTTTGAAAAATATCTTCATGATAATCAGTCGGTAAATATCATGAATAATGAGTACATTATAAGGTATCATGTCATTTTAAAAGAAGAAATTGTAAATGTGTCTGAAATTCAAGAAAAACGTGGATCGAAATGCCGAATGTTGTCATTTAAAGATGACTTTTTTGAAAATAACGAAAAATATATTGTACTCTTTAGAAAACATTTGTGCAAACATGTCCTCAAAAATCGAGATAAGATAAAAAGTAAAAAAACATTGGATGCATTGATATCATCATTCTTAGCTGAACCAAGCGCGGCTACATTAAGCCCTCTTATTGAAAATCATATTACTTACAAAAATGAGAAATTGGAATTTCTCATGAAGAGACCGCAGTGTGAGATAGAGCGATTAGAGCAAATTAATATTTCTGTGGACACGATATGTGATACAAAAACAGTAACTGCAAAAAATATAGTTTCAAGTCTTGAATTGCCGGTGCCAATCGCATTCGGTAACATAGACTTGGCGATTAGAGGTACACCAGCAAAAATGGAACAGAGACTGATTCATCTGACGAATATCGTCGTCGAATTACTCGAAAATGCCTTTCAAACCGAAGACTACAAAATTGTCACTATTGATGATAATATTGACGAAGGACTTTTGAGTTCAAACGGTGGTATTGGCGGTGGAGTCGGTAACATTTTAGAATACGATAGTAATACAAAACTATTAAAATTTACAAGTGACTATGGATCACTCCAGAATAACGCCAAATTTCTATATTTGAAGATAAAAGAAAGGTTTAATAATCTGAACGAATACAGATTTAATGTGAAAACTATGAAGTTTCCAAAACTTTCTCTCGATTATAGCAACGTAGCGAGAGATTTTTTAAGCAAACTACTTATCTATGAGAAACAATCGAATCATGCAGAAGTGGAAGAAAAATTAAAAAACGAAATCAAAGATTATCTGATCAGTAACCCACAGTGTGCCTCGGATGACTCCGAAGCAATATTTATACATTACCATCATGTAATTCAAAACTGGTGGTTATCAACTACAACAGAATCCTATCTTTGTAAAGAGAATAACAAGTTTCAACTAGCTATAGATAATATCATAAAAGAACCACAAATGAGTGCACTCCAAAGAACTTTCTACATTCATAGAATAAAAAATATAGATTACACTTTCACTGACGATAGCTTACAGTCGCTAAATTCAATGAATATTTTATCTAGAACAGTTATAATTACAGACATAACTTTTCTAATGACGATGAAAGTTATTCAATTCTTAAGAAATAAGAAAGTTAGCAATTTCACAATTATAGATTTAGAATATGTAATGACCCTAATAACAACACATTTCTTCAAACTAATAGAAGAATTGAGCAAAACGGAGAAACTTGTCATCGTGGTATACAACAGCAAACAAGATGACGATAGATTACAAGAACTTGGGAAAGCAATTGAAAAATTAAAAGTTATTTTAGTTACACAAAGCGCATTGACTGAAATTGTGAAGAAGTATTTTGTAACCAGTGAAATAATTTATGATGAAAAGCAAAGCTTAAGTGATTTGACACAGAACTCAAGAAATGACATCATTAAAAATGCCGAAGTAGTTTTTCAAGACCAAAAAATAGATTGCAATTTGCTAGTAGATGACGTATCAGTAGAGTTTATCACTGGAACAGTTTTGAATAAGATGATTCATGGTAAAACTCTCAATATAGGAGGATCTCTGAGTAGTTTTAATTACGAAGAAATAAAGTATGTGTACGTTAATAGAAAGGTCAGTCAGACAACTGTTCTCGATGATAATATAGATCCCCTCTTTTTTGGCGCTTATGAGGAGTATTTTCGTATTTATTCTGATGAAAAATATGATGATCTTGTAAGGAATCTTCCTGTAGAAACATTACATGATATTAAAGACACTGCTGTACTTGTAACAGCTCCACCAGGGATGGGCAAGTCTACTCTACTAACCCATTTGTCGCTAAAAACAAAAGAAATTGATAAAACACTTTGGATAGTACGTATCAATTTATTAGATCATTCTAAACAATTCTTTAATTGGCAAGTAGATGAAACAGATATGGATTCTATAGAGACTATGACATTTATTTGTCAAATTATTTTAAAAAATTATGACTTGGAAATTAATTTGAAAGAAAAAGGTAATAAAATGTATTTAGATGGCTGCACTAGCGATGAGTGGTCTACTTTTGTATTAAAACTGTTTCTGCATTCTTATAATAACAATAAATTGATATTTCTATTCGATGGTTTCGACGAAATTTGTCCAAATTATAAAGACTGCGTTATCAAATTTTTCGATATAGTCAAAAACTATCCTCAGAAAAATAGGATGTGGGTTACGAGCAGACCGTACTGTGATATTTTACCAGATCTTAAAAGAATTACAGGTAAATCTTTTAGAATAGAATATTTATCTGATACAGAGCAAGAAATTTATTTGAAAAAAATCTGGCAAACAAAGTTAAAATTAGATCAACTGAGTAACACTCAGAGATATAATGTTTTGTCTTTTATAGATTTTATGTCAGAAAATAAGTTCCGCAATGTAACTTTTGATTCATTACAACTTAAATTTCGTGAAATCTATGATCTATTTTATGATTATATTCTTTCAAATATGCCACTAGTTGATATAGATTCTTCATTATATTTTGATCAATATAATTCATACAAGACATCGGAGGTCATCAATGAAAATAGATTAGATTCAGAGAAAGAAAAAAACGAAGAATTTGGTAAAGCATCGCCGCCTAGCAAAGTTCGTGTGCAAGATGAAACGTTGTTAAGATCTCCGTTACTTATATACTTAATAGCTGATTATTTTGTAAATCAAATATGTAACAAAAAAAAATCTTGTCAATGGGACCCATACATTAATGTTCATAAAATTTACAGAATGTTTATAGAAACTAAACTACAGAAAATACTTTTTGAAGAGAAAAATAAAATGGATATATACAATCCAGATATAATGGACAGATACGAAAAGGACCTAGTAGACTGTTTAATACTGCATAAGAAGTTAGCTGCGTTTCTTCTTCTCGGGAGTCCAGTATTTAAAAGTTCATTAGGTTTAGAAGAATTTGAAAAGATCGATCCATTAATGCAAAGAGGTTTTACTGAACTCGATGATATAGTAGACACAATAAAAGCAGGAAAAGAAAGAACAGGTCTTATATCTCACTTGACCCCAGACGATTTACCTGTGTATATACATATGACATTTACAGAATATTTTGCCTCGGAGTTCCTGTGTGACGTATTTGAAACCAAAATATTTGAAATAACTGATAAAATATTATTGTACTGTACACTACTTTGTTCGTACAGCTGTGAGGCTATTCTTACTTGGATATATGGTAAAAGAAAATTGAATAAAACACTAGATGATATTATTACTTATATCGAAACCCAGTTACCATTCTTGTCAGATTGGTATCGAGAACTTTTTTACTTTGATGGGTGGTCCCGCAAACAATATATGCGCTTAATGGCTTCGTCACAGAAAGACTTTGAAAGTATAAATAGCTTTAAATACAATGAAGATTATGCAGAAAAGTTGAAAGAGATGGAACCCAAAGAAAGGGATATGCACATTCAAAAAATTAGGGAGACAATCATTCCGAATATGAAGCCCCATTTGAAGAAACATTTTATAAAACCTGACGATGCAGCGTGTTCGAGTACTAGTTCAGATATTTAGGGGAAGATATAAAAATGGTTGATGTCTTCGTCAGAGAAAGACTTAATTCAAATTTATTTATTTGCATAAAGTCGGTAGGTGCAACAGGTCTTACGAGCTAAACATTTAAGTGCAAACAACTTTAGTCAACATTGATTTGACATGCAAATATAATTAACTAAAAACTAATTACACTACATTATTATTACATTAATCTTATAATTTATTGTTTTATCGAATGTCAGAATAATCAAAAAGTCCAAATAATTAAACATAATTAGGCTTCTATTTAGCCATCGAAGACAGCATGCAAAACCAAGCCAATACTTAAAAGCTATCAACTTTACATTACTCATATATTATGATTCAGAAACTCCTTGACCGAATAAAACGCGTTTTGCAAAAGCCACTCACTGAAACATGGTACAAACTTTAATAGTTTTAAATATAATATTAAAAAACAACATTAATAGTTTTAAATTTAATGAAAATTATATTAACGAGTTAAAAAGGTACAACCAAAGAAAAGAGGAAATTAAACGGGCTGTTGAATATGACCATGATCAATGTAACCGTTTTTAGATAGCAATTTGATGGACCTTGTTCTCAACAGAAATAAAAGAATAACTAGCTACAGACTTAGACTCTGTTTCTGAAAGGCTGCTGAACGCAACAATTAACTAAACGTATGTCAAATCAATTGTCAAATGTCAATTGTCAAGTACAACAGAGCTTACGTCAAATGAAAAAGTTTACTGCACAATCTATGTCAAATTCCATTCGAAAGTTCAATGAAATTGATCATAGATTAGTAATTTTTTCTTTGAACATGTTATAAAACTCGAACTTATTTGACAACACTGTTAACTTGACAGCTCTGTTGAACAATATTTTCATCAGCCTTCTAGAAACCGGTGTAAGACTCGATCACAATTAAAATAGTACGGATATAAACAATAAAAAATTTGGTTCAACTTCAACACGATTTTAGAGGGTACAAGCAGAAAAAAACTTCCTTAATTAGGTATGTGCTGTTACAAAATTCTGTGAATGAAATGATGATGACGATGATGATGAATAGGACAAACTTCTGTAGGGAAGGGAAAGTATGTACTTTTATAGTTGTAAGTAACAGTACTTAGGCTAGGCGCTCACTACAAGTTTGAATGGTATTGTGCTCATTTAATGGCAAATAAAAACTGTAACAAGCTATAACTCTAATGAAACTCCGTCTTCGTGTGCGCGTCTGGCCTGATGCTATTACGTAAATGTGTTGAATAAAGTCAATGTTATTGTTGCGTAATATAAATTTACGTAGACTTGTTATTTATTTTAAAAGAACTGAATATAAATTCAAATATATTTGAATCAATGATAACCTAATCTTTTGTAAACAAATCGCTAACTTAATATTGATGCCATCTTATCTTTCACTTGTTACAAACTTTATGTGTTAAAATTAAGGTTTAAAATCTTTATTCTCACTAAGAATTAATAATAAAAACACTTCACAACAAGTTAAAATAAAAAGAAAGACCAAAAAATAAGGAATTTTTGTAAAATAATTATAGCAAACTAGAGAATACACTTGGTAATGCACATGAGGGTAAGAATAAAAATGGGCCTACGGGCAGTAAAACCCGTTACGCAGATGTGATATTACTACGTCTGGCATAGATAAACGTTCAATTTAGTATATTTATAATATTGTTGCGGTCACTTAAAAAAAACTGAGTTGAGACGCGTGGGGCCATGTGTTAACGAATACCGAAACTAATAGAATGTCCCACAATGTTCTAGAAATTTCATAATTCTTTAAAAAACCGACTTCAACAAAAAAACTATTCCATAAAAGACTTATATATGGTTTTCTCATGGATGCCATTGTCAGAACTCGGAATTTTTACCAAATTGAAATGGGACCACACGGGAAACACCAGCTTTCAAATAAAAAAAGAATCATCAAAATCGGTTCACCCAGTTGAAAGTTCTGAGGTAACAAACATACAAAAAAAACACACAGTCGAATTGAGAACCTCCTCCTTTTTTGAAGTCGGTTAAAAAGGGCGTCGAGTCAGTTCACGGACCTTGTGGAACTTTCTATGAGATAACTTTCGAACTATACATATAAGAACGTCGCATCGATTTGTGCATGCAATTCTAGTTTTGCGATCAGCGAGTAACAAGCAAAGAATAGCGAAGAGTAAACGCAAGTACAAGTGAGAATTATTGTTAACGGAGAATTGTGGATTAAATAAATAAATTGTGTCTATTTCGTAAAATTGGTGTATTCATCTCACCACGTGTCACGGCCCTTAACAATATATATATATATTAGATGTGTAAATAAACTAATATGTATCAAAGACGCGAAAGTTTAAAAACAATTCTTAACAATATGTTATCTTTTTTTTCATTTGTAGCTATATAATATAGTAAGAATAAAGTGTAATTGTATAATGTAATTATGTATTTAATATTTTTGTTTATATATTGTCTTTAAAATGTTTATTTATTTATAACCATACACTATCTTTACAGGATTTTTAACCCTAAAATGTAGGTACAATAGTGGATAACTTATTTCTAGATGTAGGTAACTTAAGTCTATTTATTATTTAATATTATAATTATATTGAATATGTATGCTGAATAAATAATTACATACTTGGTTTGTCTGAGTTTTTTAAGAGATTGTAATGGAGGCCGTTAGGTTTGTTGTAATGAAAAAGCGATTGTTTAGAACGAAACTCGGTTATCGGTTATATACTTTATTGTAAAGTTTGTCTCACTTACAATGACATAATATTTCGCAAGATGTTGCTATAGGATACCGTTCCATTTAAAAATTAATTTTTGCAATAATAAGCAAGTAAGTAATTTGTGTGAAACTGCGAGTTGCCGGTACATACTTCTCGCTCCCACTCATGCGCGCGTCCTTATCGCACGCCGCGTGGCACGGATGCCGACGCTACACCTACCGAGTAGAGTGGCGTGTCAGTGCCCTCGTCTGAGTCGAGTGCTCGGCCGAGCGCTCGGCCTAGCAATAGGCCGAGCGAGAGAGAGTCACTCGGACCCTATTCTATTTACTAGGGCGAGTACCCATCCCCCCGCTTCTCCGCACGGTCTCGCTCGCTCACTCGGTGGATCTGAACACGCACACTCAGTTACCACTCACCACTTGATGCGTACACGTCACTTTTTCTCGCGAATTTTTGCTCGCACGTGTGGTTTAAAAACGTAAAAAATGTCTAGAAAAATAATTTAAAATTTAATGGAAATTTTCTAATAATTTTTTTCCGATCCACATCAGCGTTTCACTTGTACCTAGTACCGGGTATAAACTGAACTGACTGTCTCGCCGCAATTTTAAAAATATGCATTAACACTCACTCGGCCATAGCACTGTCTCGGCCCAGTGACATTTTGCTGTCTCGCGGCTCTACTCGGTATGTATAATCAGGCTATAGTGCACAAGAGGTCTTGACGCTTGTATGTTGCTCGATAATGCGCCGTAACGAATGTAGTCTTACAAGATAATAAGATGTTAGTCCTTAATGTTATTTGATGATTTGTTATACCAGCTGTACACTACTAAACTATCGATGATGTATGTATATTGTTACAAAAATCTAACCCGTGGGCGCCATCTATTGTCGAGTAGAGGAAGTCATAAAGGGTTAAGATTACCTAAATTGAGATGCACGCCATCCGAAGCCTGTTAATAGAATGTCCCACATTATGTTAGAAAACTCCATAATGGTTTCGAATTTTCGGGAAATATCACGACCTCTCTACGATATAACGTTCGAATATAAAAGGGCAGTTGCATTGCGGAATTGTTAGAGTTCTAGTTGAGCGCTACTACAAGTAACAATGAATAATACTAGTAAACAATTGTAAATATAAGTGTGAAGTACAGGTGATTATTTAAATAGGGAGAATTAAATGTGAATTATTGAAATAAATTGTGTCCATTTTAGTAATAAATTGATGTAACTTTCTAATCCTGAACCTCAGTTCGTATCAGTTTTTATAGAAACTCCATTTATACCAAAACTAGTGTTCAGTTTTAAATTATTTATTATTTTTATAACTTCATCCGTTGACGCTGGTTCTCATTCAACTTTAACTATTTCTCATTAGTACGAAGAAATCTCTTCACGTATTAATATATCGCGTATTAATAAATAGATTTTAATATCAAAATCCACTAACGTAAATTTTTAAACAATAGCGACTGGCGGTAAAATTTCAAGCTAAGACTAGTCAGACTTTTGGCATTCGGCCACTAAAAATGATCGTGAATCTCACAATAATTTATTTATATTGCTCAATTAGACGTTCAAATAGATTTTATCGTTACATTCGCAATAATAAAATGTATTTCAAAGTTATTTTGCTAAAATATTGTTAACGCTTTCGTCAATCTCCTAGATGCAACCATGCAAGGTCTTTAAGAAATGCAGGCTTGTAATGGATTGCTGTGTGATGTCACTTCTATACTTACTTTAACACAATTCTCCTATATTTCCAAGTGTGTTCTTCTCTCCTTATATTCCTCTTTCAAACTCACACCTCGAACTTAAGATTCTCGTTCTGCGGATTTTTAGGGTTACCAGATCTCCACAGGAATGGGAATAGCGTTTGCAAGATGCGAATGACTCACTACGACTAGGCCGTATGCGCCTGCGTTAGGTACGCCGGTGCCAGCATTAAAAAAAAACTTTAATATCAATTTTTTTTCAGTCCAGTTTGTGTGGCATTGTGATTTGTCACTAACATCATTTTATAAGTTTTTAACACGTAGATACATATATTATTAATATGTATTATGATTATATTAAATATTTACATAACATGAAAGGTATTATCTGTTCAAAAAATTGTTTGTTTACGTTTACTAAAACTGTTTACAGTTGCAGGCCAGACAGATTTTATTTAGACCGCAATTCATCATGAATAATTTCTTAACCCAGATATAGTTTATAAAAACAAACGTGTAGTAAGTAAATTATTTATATCACGCTCCTCAATATGAATGTACAGTCAACCGCAATATTGTTTTCATATGTAATTTCTTTTTAATTAAAACTTTGCAATTAAAATTATTATTTGGGCGAATAAGTTCAATATTTGTATCGATTTAGAAGATTTAGAAATGGACTCTTTTATATTGGATAGTTTATGGTTCCAGCAGAATATATGATACTAGCTGACCCGCCCAACTTCGCCTGCGTCACATTATAGAGAGAAAAAAAATTGCCCCGTTTTTGCAAAAAAAAATTCATTGATGTTCCGCTCCTATCGGTTGTAAGGTGTTGTTCTATATAGCCTATAGCCTTCCTCGATAAATGGGCTATCCAACACTAAAATATTTTTTAATTCGAACCAATAATTCCTGAGATTAGCGCGTTCAACCAAACAAACAAACTCTTCAGCTTTATAATAATGGTATAGATTACCATGTCGCGTATCACTACATATTATAAAACAAATTCCCCCGCCGCGTCCGTCTGTCTGTCTGTCTGTTCGCGATAAACTGAAAAACTACTGAACGGATTTTCATGCGGTTTTCACTAATAGACAAAGTGATTCATGAGGAAGGTTTAGGTGTATAATTTGTTAAGATTTTGTGTAAATTGATTGAAATATGTTGATGATAGTTGAAGATGTCTGCTACCCATGCGTATGCATACCCATAATATTATAAAGCTGACGAGTTTGTTTATTTGTTTGCTTGAACGTGCTAATCTCAGGAACTACTGGTTCGAATTGAAAAAATATTTTAATATTGGATAGCCCATTTATCGAGGAAGGCTATATAACATTACGCTAAGACCAATAGCAGCGGAGAAGTGACCATAAACGCAGGTGGAACTGCGGGCACGTCTAGTTTAAAAATAAAATTTACACTCTATGGCAAGAAAAATATCTAAAGAAATGTTCTATGCATGATTTAGTTATATTGCAGTCGGCAAAAGATGGTTATTGATGGAATTAACTGTCAAACATGTTCAACTTCAACTTTTGGTTTGTGGCTTTGTGGGTCAAACATGTTTAGAGACATTGAAGTAATGTCAATGTTTAGACATGACAGTCATTCATTATTTATGATATTTAAACGGAGTGCGGCCTTGACGAAGGTACCCTAGAACATATATTTTTCAGTTGCCCCCAAAATAATTCGTCCCTCAACTTGTATAGTCAATTATCAAAATTGAACATTCCTCTTCCCATAAACTTTGCTTTCCTTCTAACTTATTTTTCCCGACCACTGCTTCTAATCCTTATGTCGTTCATCCGTCGCCATACTATCAGACTCTGATCTGAATCCTCGTAGGTTAATACTGTTGTAGTATTCATATGTATATACACATATATATATATATATATTATTATTGTTTTTCTGTATTCCTTTTATTTATTATTATTAGTAGGTAAGAAAGTGTGTTGTATTTGTAAACGTTTGTTTCAGTGTACTAACTCCAAAACAAGATTCGCAACGAGTCCAATTTTGACAGAATTAATGTTCGTTCTCTCAATAAACGCACTTCAGCGCACGACTGACATTGGCAGAATTGTCGACATCGGCATCATTTGCCATAAAGAGAAATAGAATAGAATAGATATTTAAACGTTATACACTATGAGAAAATACTACAAATTATATAAAACATGTTCGCATGTCCTTATGTTTAGTTTTAGTATAAATTAAACGCAAACATGTTTATGTATAAACATGTGCTACATGCATAATGCAATAGATCAAATTGAAATGTATGTGAGGTTAAAGTGATTCAATACGCTAAGAAAGGTTTCGGTTATTCATTTATTCACTAGATATCTCTTTATTGTACACGATTTGAGTAAAATAAATTAAACAGTTGACGTTTTCCAGACATGTTCCGAACTTTTAGGTATAAGAAGCGGCCTTATCATTATCACTTACGTCTTTGTACGGATATTGTGAAATGTATTTATTTCTTGTTTGGCAAAATGACTGGCCTGCTGGTCTAGTGGTTAGTGACCCTGACTGCTATGCCATAGGTCGTGGGTTCGATTCCCATCCGAGTCTGGGTATTCTTTGTGTCCGTTGTTTGTATGTTTGTAAAGTCCCCCGCGACACAGGAGTAATTCCTAATGCGGGAGTTGTCTTTTAAAAAAAATATTTAAAAAAATAAAGTGGTTTTAGGGGTTTGCGATGAGTGTCACGTTGGTGAACTGGTGGTAGAAATGGTACTTGCAAGTAGACAGACAGTAGAATTCTGCCGGAAAATTCATATTTACAATTTTTTTTTGGTTAAAAGTCATATCACAATGAGTAAACAGAACATTTTACCGAAAAAAATTAATAAATACCCATACGGCCAAAAACTGCAATGTAATCAATTAAACAACATTTATGCAATCAGCTGCTTCGACGGCGCCGAACGCTGAAGGTCACAAACAAGGACACCGTACCGCGCCAAAAAATATACCGCGTACATTGCGTAGCACCAAATGAAACTAATGACTATAAATCCTTAATCCCGCATTTTTATTATGAACTGACTTTTGTATTGTGTTAAGTATAAACAATAATTATCTTTAAAAAAAAATATCACCGACTTCAATGTGCTTTTCAGTGGAAAGTAGATGTATTTTGTTTAAATATGACATGGGTAAGCCAACTAAACGCACTGCTCCAATGAGACGGCGATGTTCCGGTTTCAGTGTACAATTACGTGGGAGAGCCATGCTTCGGCACGTATGGGCCGGCTCGACTCCGCTCGATACCACGGCCTCACAGAAAACCGGCTGTGAAACAATGATTGTATTGCTTTTCACCGCGTGAGTGAGGTTACCGGAGGCCCTAATCCTTCCCTCTCCCCTATTCCCGTCCTTCCCCTCTCCCCCTCTCCTCCCCTCTAATCGGCCTCTCCCGCCTTCCCGCTCTTCCCCCCTCTTCCCCTATTCCCACCTTAAAGGGTGGCAACGCACTTGTTACTCTTGAGTTACAGGTGCCCATGGGCGGCGGAAGTCATTTATCATCAGATGACCCATCTGCTCGTTTGACCCTATACCATAAAAAAAAAAAATCGATTGATTTCGACCACCTGGGAAGTATACCCTTTGAAACAAAAAAAGAATTTTCCAAATTGGTTCAGGTGTCTTTGAGTAATCGGTGAACATACATAAAAAAAAAGATTTCGACGAATTGAGAACCGCCTCCTTTTTTGAAGTCGGTTAAAAAGAGATTTTTGTAAGTTTTTCGAGTAGCTCAAACTTACACACTGTATATGGAACCAATTTAACATTCGTAAGTCAATTTGTGATCTAAAATATTTTTTCTTAACATCGTTAATTTCATACATTGAAAGTTAGTATTATCCTACTTATATTATAAACGTGAAAGTTTGTGAGGATGTATGAATGTTTGTTACTCTTTCACGCAAAAACCACTGAACTGATTGCGATGAAACTTGGTATGTAGATAGCTGGAGACCTGGATTAACGCATAGGCTATTTTTTATAACGATATTCCCACGGCATCGGGCACTTACGCGGGGTGCAGCTAGTATTAGATATAAATAGGGACTTCATTGCGTTAATAAATATTAGGTACCATTCATTATAAGTGCTCACAGTATCATGCTGCGAGACCCGATTTAGGCCGCTTCCAAATGGTCTTCTTGAGGGAGAGGGGAGGCCTACGTCCTTCAGTGGACGTCCTATGACTAAAATGATGATGATGATGTGTATAATATGTAATATACGTATACAGTTTACGACTTTGGAACAGGTCAAAAATAGCGTTTTGTATTTCTACGCAGAAGAGATTTTCCAGACAGAAGGCCCGTCAGAAAAACTGCCGATAGTGCCAAGAGAATGTCTGTAGCTGCGCTAATATTCGTAACTATTCTTAACTTGTACAGCCTAGCGTACATTAAACACGTTTTTTTATTTCATCGTCAATTATTTATGCAGTGTGGTTATCAAAACATTAGCTAATTTTGTGTGTAATCATTTTATTTGTTTTCATCATGAAAAGATTTGAATAATTTTATATTTGCACTACTTAACTGTTACTCGCGTGGTTTCGGCTTACTTACGTTATTCATGTGCATTTTTACTCCTTTAAGGTCATCACACACTATAACGGCACTGCAACGGCACAGCTGCAGCACGGCGCCGCCTGAAATTGAGGCTACCGATAGCCGCCAGCCTGTTTGATAGCCGCCGATTGTCCGCCCGCTCAGATTTGAATGACAACTTAATGGGTTGGAGCCGTGCCGTTACCGTGACGGTATAATGTGTGATGACCTTTAGACGTAGCGTTAATCAAAAACCCTTTTTAGCGGATACATATACACTCATAACTTGAAGATTGCTCATGGCATCAGGATAGTTGTAGGAACGATTACAGGCCACCTGGCCCTAAACCAGCACCTATTCACCATCAATCCGACAGACAGTGCTCTATGCAGAGGATGTCTCAATACCAATACCAATATCAAATACGCGTATGAGAAATGAGAAATCTGCCTGCCAAATAAGGTTGGCAGCAAGATATTATTTGTACTTTCTGAGATTTTGTGATTCAGAGAGTGGTATTTTGCTTACAGAATAAAATAGAATAATCGTTAGTGTATTTTAATAACATATTGCTTAAAATAAATAGGTACACAAAGTGGATATGTACAATAGACGGCCTTATCGCTAATATCTCTTATAGCCCATACAGACTCTCGGCGAGAAACCCCGAGAACACCCGACAAGCGTGAATGTGAGAGGTTTCTCGACGTTTCTTTCTCGCGCTCGCCTGTTCTCCGATCGGTGTCGGTATTTAATCCCGCTTCAAAGGATTTCTCGAGCGAGAAAACTGAACACTGTCACATTTGTGTTTGGTCCCAGTAGGAACTAGGAAGTGGCATCAGATGTTTTTCACATGTTTTTATGAACAACAGCAATGCCCAAACCTTGTTATATTTCGATGAATTTGTGTCATCCACCATCATCTGAGTCTTCTTTGCTTTCTGTATGATTTCTATACTAACGAGGTGATAATAGGCTATTGCACAAAGTACTAAGGCCGCTGCACAGTCGTCCATATCGGATTGGAACGAGAACGTAAGTGAGAAACATTGTGAGTGAGGATAGTTCCGAGGTCTCGCGAGAAGTCACGGTGAGACACCTCGCCATGACTTCTCGCCGTGAGTCTATATGTCTATATGGGCTATTACAGGCAACCTTTGAATGGATAAAATCGATAATATAATAGAATAACGGGTAGTTTTGGTGTAAGGTAGAAGTAAAGAGAAAATGGCATTTAGTTGAGAGGAATTATAATGTCATGTTATAGAAATAGGTAGGAATTTCATACCTATTAACATATTCAGTAAGTATATACAGCGTGTAAGTTTGAGCTACGAGCTTCCAATGATTTTCGACTCAGAATGATGGTCTGAATACACTATTTCAATATTCGGTACGATGTCGCTTACACCCTGTATATACAAGCTGACCCGCGTTTGTAAATTTTAACCGGTTTTTGCAACATTTTTCATTGATGCTCCGCTCCTATTGGTCGTAGCGTGATGTTTTATAGCCTATAGCCTTTCTCGATAAATGGGCTATCCAACACTAAAATAATTTTTCAATTCGAACCAGTGGTTTCTAAGATTAGCGCTTTCAACCAAACAAACTAACTCTTCAGCTTTATAATATTAGTATAGACGCAGATAAGATAATAGTTACTTCATAAGTATAGATATATAATTATATATTGTATTTTTATTAATACGTTTTAAAAATGTTTTTATATCGGCAGTAGAGTTAGATATATATTTTTAACCGACTTCAAAAAAGGAGGAAGTTCTCAATTCGACTGTATGTTTTTTTTTATGTTTGTTACCTCAGAACTTTCGACTGCGTGAACTGATTTTGATGATTCTTTTTTTATTTGAAAGCTTCCCGTGTGGTCCCATTTCAATTTGGTCCAGTTCTAACAATGACATCCATGAGAAAACCATCTATAAGTCTTTTATGGAATAGTTTTTTTTTTTTGTTAAAGTCGGTTTTTTTAAAAATTAATATGCCAAATATACGATCAATAAAAAAGTAATCATATTCCCTTGCATGAAACAAATTGCCTTACTGACCACCATGAAGCGTGTCATAAAGCTGAGCTGAGAGCTGATAGAATCCCAAGTGCCTTCCGCTCTTTGCAAAGACATCCTGTTTTTTTTTTTACATTTACATCAACAACATTTAATTTATCAAAAAAGCTCTAATGAAACTCCAATCAAACAAAACATTGACTGAATAGAGGCTAACAAGTGAATATTAAACAATTAACAAACGTCATTACACAGTGACAATACACTGTGATTCTTTATTGACGTTTCACTACGCATAATCATACTTCTTTAAGGTGCTCCTTCACCAGGAGCATTCGCATGTAATGTAACGTTACAGATTCGAACATTACATCTGTGTGGGAGGAGAACCGAGCACTTAAGTACAACTTGTAAAACCGCCCGTGTTTCGTCGGTTTTAAAATAGTTCATGACACCAATATCGTTTTTTCTGGTTTTTTTTTACGTAAATAACAATTTCAAATTAACATTGCCGCGCTCAGCACAACGACCGATTCGTCTGATGTTGTAGAATAAAGTAATAACTGGAATCATAAATGTAACATTACAGGCGAATGCTCCCAGTGAGGGAACATCTTTAGATTAAAACTCAGTCTGAAATTAATTATAAGCGTATTTCGTATTTTAAATTAAAAATCTATTGGTGATAAAACAGCTAAAAAGCAATTAATAGATATAATTATGACGATTCCTATTCCTAACCAATCTTACTAAAATTATAAAGGCGTTTGTGAAGATGGGTAGATAATTGAATGGGCGGATGTTTTGTTACTCTCTCACGCAAAAACGGCTGAGCGGATCTGGATGAAAATTGGCTTAGAGATAGATTATAGTCTGGAATAGCACATAGGCTACTTTTCATCCAGATCCGATCAGCCGTTCTGGCCTCCTTGAGTAACAAACATTCATCCATCCAAACGTTCACATTTATAATAGTAGGTAATGGTATGTCTTAAGTAAGATACCTACATTGACATGAGCATTACCTAAGTGTGCATTAATTACATGAAAATACATCAAATATTTTCCTTTTAAATTTAAATTCATACTAGCTGTGCCCCGCGGTTTCACCCGCGTAAGCCAGAGTGAAGTGGGAATATCGGGATAAAAAGTAACCTATGTAGTAATCCAGGTCTCCAGCTATCTAGATACCAAGTTTCATCGCAATCGGTTCAGTAGTTTTTGCGTGAAAGAGTAATAAACATCCATTCATCCACACATCCTCAAAAACTTTCACGTTTCTTTATTATTATTTTTTTTTTATGGTATAGGGGGCACCCGAGCAGACGGGGCACCTGATGGTAAATGACTACTGCTGTCCATGAGTACCTGCAACTCAAAAGTCACAAGTGCGTTGCCGGCCTCTAACGAGGGAAGGGTTAGGGCCTCCGGTAACCTGAAACACTCGGCGTAAAGCAATGATTTCATTGCTTCACTGCCGGTTTTCTGTGAGGCCGTGGTATCACTCCGGTCGGTCCAGCCCCTACGTGCCGAAGCATGGCTCTCCCAATATTCCTGATTGATTAAAATAATTGTTTGTTTGTGAGATTGTTATTAATTTTCATTAAATCAAAATAGTGTTTCAATTTGTTGTGTAATTATTGTTATTTTCGCACTAACTCTTAAAGCCTAAATTAGTAGCACGCAATATGAAGAACATTAAACTTGTAAGATCTGTAATTACCATATTTCGAGCAAATAAATAAGTGTTGAAGCACGGATAATCATACTCATAATAAAACTGTAACAGGTCCAATTCTGTACATTGAAGATATTTTGATTTTTTTTTTGGGGGCCCTCTATGATCGATATTGAAGCTAAAACTAATTTTTTTTTTGTCCGCCTGTCTTTCTGTCTGTCTGTATCATAGCTGCGCATCACGCTGAAACTACTGAACGGATTCAAATGAAACTTGGCATGATTTGAGTTCATACTACGAGGTAGGACATAGGATACTTTTTATCAAGAAATTCAGGACGGTTTCCTTGAGAGAGGGATGAAAGTCAAAATGTGTACTTCGTTGTAATTCATTGACGCGTAGTCTGATTGCAATCATTCTTTTTTTGTTGGAAAGGAGGCACTTTGTCGATTATCATCGTAATCGTAAGTATGTAATCTTTTTCCTTCTATATCTACATGTATAATAAATCTATAGACGTGGAGTTTGTGTTTGGTGGCTTCACGAAAAAGTACAAAATAATCCCGGAAACACACACAAGTATCGTGTGTAATTCGGTGTAACATTTAGTATTTGATTGATCACAATTGGTTCTCTCTATCCATAGAAAAAAAGAGTTTAAATTTTTCAAGAAAAATATAAACACCGTGCAGCGACATCTGTTGGTCCCAAGTAATACTAACTATACAATACTTATAACGTTAAAATAAATGGTCATTTATTTTTTTGGATATTTATTATTAGCATAGAACACACGCATCTATACTTATGATAAAACTGTCACAGGTCCAATTCAGTACATTAAAGATATTCTGATGAGATGCGAGGCGACCACTTAAACCATTGCGCCATCTGTGTATAATATAAACATATACACTATACCTCTAAGTAAATATTTGTAGTGCAATATCTACACTAATATTATAAAGAGGAAAGATTTGATTTTCTATTTTTTTTTTTTGTAATGGGTAATCTCCGAAACTACTGGACCAATTTAAAAAAAAATCACCTATAGAAAGCTATATTATCACCGAGTAACATAGGCTATATTTTCCACATAAATACACATCAATTTTATAAAATTTTATGTAATTGAGTAGGTACTTAAAATGGGCAATTTATAACAGCGAAGCGCTGTTGTGTTGTCAATTTAAACTAACGAAGTGTCTCCACTAATTAACTTACTGTATACCAGAAAAGAAAAGAAAATGGCAACTCAGCAAATAATCTTCTTGAGTATCTAAATATATTCAACCAAAAAATATTTAAAATTAGTTAAAATAAGATTATCTTTTTTATCCAATTAACATCTAACATAGATACAAAAGATACACTATTTTCAAAACAAAAATATTTATTGTATTACAAAAATACTGACTTGCTCACAAAATTGTCAAAAATTACAATGGAATTTCTAAAATTTATTTCTAACTTGCTTTACAATAATATAATTATGTATGCACGACCAAATTTCATGCCACAGAGCGTACGCATAGCCTAGGTTTAGGTTAATAGATGAACTATTAAACAGTATACTGAATTATATTTAATTTGTGTGCATATTTAGTGTGCCTTTCAGTATTTTTGGTGCTCCATTCGAATATTATATATAGTCATACGATTAAATACTGCCCCTTAAAAATTGGGTACCTAATTAAAATGAAAAATGTTTATAATAATAATAATGGTGAGTTTAAATCAGAAATGTTTTCATTTAATAGACATATATATAAAATATACATATTATTATATGCTTCAACGTAACTCAATTTTAATATTTGAAGTCTTCTTACTAAATTCTGTCGTATTTTAATAAAAAATTACGATTATGCTCCTTATGATTATACAGGCCGAGTTCAATGTTATATGCAAGAATTTATTCCAACACTTGAAATTTCTATGTGTTCAATCCTTATATAATTTTTAACATTCTCCACATTGTGAAATTGACTTTTTTTTCATTTTATTTAAGTAATGAAATTATATTACAGAGGTGTTACGTAATTCTAAACTCGCCAAACTTTTACGTTTGATGGCGAGAGGCGCTCTTTTGCATAACAATGAACCACCTTATGTACACCTAGTATTAGACACAATAATATACAATTCTATAATACAGTAATATTTATATATATATATATATATATATATATATAAATATATATATAATAAAATAAATAAGTTGTTCACAATTTACCCTCTAACAAAATTTAAATGCAAACAAAATCTCACAGTATGGCTTAAGTCCTTGAATTATGAAGAAACTGAAAATTTACTCAATGTAGGTTTCTAGACAAAAGTATTTACATTTCTACCAGAAAACACACACCCACACACACACACACATACTCACACACACACCCAAACCCACACCCACACCCACACACACATACACACACACACACACACACACACACACACATACACACACACACACACACACACACACACACACACACACACACACACACACACACACACATAAACACTAATACACATCCTCACTACTCATCTAATACATAGTAATAATTGTTACTTACCTGAACCCAATTGTCCAGAGTCTGGAGAAACTGGTAATCTGTCATACAGGTCTCCTAGTACAGATACCAGTCTCTCACATCTGTAATTGTAATAATCTCTACAACTATTTTAAGTACTACCTTTGTATCTGTGTGAGAGAACAAAACAATAAAGTTATTATTATTATTATTATATATATATACCTATGTCTTATTGTTTATTGTAGGACCTTATGTAATTTTAAAAACATTAATTAAATACCTACTTTAATTTAATAAACGTAGTTAGTGCTATTAGCTACCCAGTATAATGTTTTTTAATTTTGTCTTAAGCGATCTTTTACATATTTTTACTTTTTCTCTTAAAATATCTATTTTGTTAAACACTTCAGGTACCAAATACTTAGATGTTCTCTTACCATAGTAGTTTGTTATCTGTGGTTGAACCAGTTTGTTCTCTCTACTCCTACGTGTGTTGTACTTGTTTACAATATTAATTTTATATTCATCATTATAATAATATTCCAGACCTACCAAATAATCTACTTTTTTATCTATGGGTATAATTTTACAAATGGGAAATAACTTATCATAATCTTTATTGCACTTATCTTTAACATTTTTACTAACTAAGAACTTTATCAGTCTTATTTGTATGTCTTTTAATATCTTTCAAATATGTATCAAAGGTTCGCCCGTATACAAGGAGTTCATAACTTATCAGCGATTCGGCAAGTGCGAAATAAACTATTCTTAACGTCTGTTTGTTCAATACATTTTTTAATTGGTAAAACTTACTTAGCACCGATCTTAGCCTATTGCAAATGTCATTTACATGTAATCTCTAGTTAAAGTTCTTATCTGTTGTTAGACCTAAATATTTAAATGTATCTACATAATCCATTTTTTTACAGTTACAATTATATTTATTTCTATGCAAACATTCGTATGTATGTCCTATCACTGAGATATTCATTGTTTACAGATTTAGCATTTCGATTATATGGCGAGAGTATATTATTGCACGATAACTATATAGCTAACCAAATTAGGTACACTTTTTCTAACAAATAATATTCGAAAATTATAGCACCTTTGTATTAAAAGAAACGTGCGCAATTATTACACTGAACCTCTACTCTACGTCTAGAAAACACGAGCGAGTGAGGCATGTGTTATAAACACACATCAGAATATTATGTGTATCTGAGCGTAACGGTCACGTGAGTCCAATACTTTTTCCCCATCCCACAATTGCACAACGTGCCTAAAGAAGTTTTCACTTAAAAAACTTATTTTATCATCAAGATAATCTTATTTAAATAAACTTTGTCATTTACAGCAGCTTATTTGGACGCGTAGTTGAGCAGATAATGAATAAAAATAATAAAATGATTAATTATACCTGCGTACAGTTGGTTGCTTGGCGCCGACTCAAAATAAGTTTATAAAAATTTTATAGTTATTTATTTTTTGCTTTTTAGTTATTTTCGTCGGTTTAATTTTTTGTTAAAAAGATTTTTATTTGATAATTTTTTTTTTCATTATCAGCTCAGCTACATGATGTGATAATTTCTGAACGCAAATACCTGATAAAGTAATGAAAAGTAAACAGAAACACTATTCGTTCCTACAATTTTCGAGGGTTTCTCTCAATTTTATCAGGATCCCATCATCAGATCCTGACTTCCTTGACATGGGTGGTCCCTTGAGGTACACCCTATCTAACAAAAAAAGCGTTACGTAACGAAGCGGTTTACCCTCCCATAAGAAGTTATCACTTCAAAAATATAACAGCGCCCGTCGCACATATCAACGCTCACGCCGCCGCCGCGTCGCCGCTCCGCCTTAAGTGCCGAGTAACAATTTATTTTACTTGTAAATGCGGACATAATATAGGTATTCCAGAAAAACGAAAATATATACACGTGTCCGAATATTAAAAAAGTTTATAGTTTTGACACTTAAATAAATGTCAGTTGAGTCAGTATTTATTATAATTAATTTCTTGTTTGGCACCGACTCAAAATTAGTTTTTATAAAATTTATAATTTATATAAATAATCTCAATACTCAAGCCTTAAAAGGTTTATTTCTTGCTTTTTAGTTCTTTTCCGTCGGTTTAATTTTTTGTTAAAAAGCTTTTATTTTTTAGTTTTTTTGTGGCTTAAATATTCAATTACAGGTCTCCGTCATGTTGCAGTATCATTATAACTACATGTGTGTGCTAAGTTTCAACAAAATCGGTTCACAGGAGAAAAGTCATTCATCTCCTATTTTTCCACCCTTAGAGTTGAAATATTTGTTTGAAATTTAATTGGGACCAATTTCGAAGTAAGCCCTATCCAATAAAAAAAAGAATTATCGAAATCGGACTACCTTGTAAAAAATTATGCGTGGTCATACAACAAAAACTATACGGATAGACTTGACAACCTCCTCCGTTTTTTCGTAAGTTAAAAATTAAGAGACTGCAAGTTTATATACCAGTGAATGGATTAATATAAATAATTCATTCTGCCACAAAATTATTGTACTACATATTTAAATACTTTGCGCGTATAATAAAACACTATTAGCTACCAGAACATTAAATATTTACTTCAAAACGGCCCTCGTCAACAATATTTCGTATTTCCAGAAATTATAACAAACACAATAATCAGCTCGTACAATGACTACTTAATTACAAAGTTACTTCTTACAAATATAATAATAAAATACAAGAATCTACCAGTGCAATAAGTAATTTGTACTAATATTCCCTAAATTAACAATATTTTGTAGGTACTTACAGAGACGTCCGTTCTTGATGCGAGCTCTACAAAACAACCCCACTTGACAGCCGAGAATGCAAATTCCTTCCGATCCTCCGAGTGTTCCCAGCAAGAGCGAGCACAATTCCCTGAATAATCCGAGTGTTGCCAGTAAATTGGATTCATTCGATTGAAAAAAATATAAGTACGAGTAATAATTTGATAAAATACACGAAATCTAAAACGCGGAACCTTAATTCTTTTTCGAAAATAAAATTAGCCTAAGTTACTCCTTGCAACACCAGCTATCTGCCAGTGAAAGTCCCGTGGAAGCCGGTCCACCCGTTTCGGAGATTATCCGGAATAAACAGACAGAGAGACAGTTAAATAATTTCAAAACTGATACATATATGTATGTGCATAGGTATCGTGCAAATAAATGTAAGAGCTTAAAAAAAATTTATATTCCTAGCAGCGCCTCGCAGTTTCACCCGCGTAAGTCCCGATCCCGTGGGTATATCGGTATAAAAAGTAGCCTATATGTTAATCCAGATCTCCATCTATCTACATACCAAGTTTCATCGCAATCGGTTCAGTAGTTTTGGCGTGAAAGAGTAACAAACATCCATCCATCCATCCGTCCAAACTTTCACATCACTACATAGTATAAAACAAAGTCCCTATGTATGCTTAGATTTTTAAAACTACGCAACGGATTTTGATGCGGTTTTTTTAATAGATAGAGTGATTCAAGGGGAAGGTTTATATGTATAATACATGCACAATATAGTAGAGAAACACTGATAATTTTAGAGGTTTCTAATGTGATGTCGTAAATAAACACATTTTTTTGCGCTTACATTGCAAACGCTGGCGGAACCCTACGAGATAGATCAAAATAATGTACTACAGTATTGTACACCTGAAAAGGGCCTACAAAAAAGTCCGCCATGGTATATGTCTATCTCTTAGGGATAACCCACAATAACCATTTTATATCCTTTACTTTTTACGAGAAATAATGGCTTATTCACGAAGCGATTTTAAGCAATACTGCATTAATCCTTATCCAATTAAGTACCTTAAATACATTGTACATTTAATATAGATCAATATGGCCCTTCACAGCATGCAATTTAAATGAATATTTTCGAAGATATTACAGATTTAATCTAGCGAGGAAAATAACAATTATCATCATCACCACATATCATTAAACAAAGTCCCCCGCCGCGTCTGTCTGTCTGTCTGTCTATTCGCGATAAACGGAAAAACTACAGTACGGATTTTCATGCGGTTTTCACCAATGGACAGAGTGATTCAAGAGGAAGGTTTATATGTAGTATACATGCATATTATTGTAGAGAAAAGTCGAGAAATTTAAAGATTTGTAATGTCATGTCGTAACAAACATATTTTTGTGCGCTTACATTGCAAACGCTGGCTAAACCTTACGAGATAGATCAAATTAATGTACTACGGAATTGTATATCTTAAAAAGATCAATAAAAGAGTCCGCGATGGTATATGTTTATCTCCTAAGGATAACCCACAGTAACCATTTTTATCTTTTACATATTACAAAAAAATTATGGGTTATTTATCAAACTATTTTAAACAATACAGTATTATTCCTTATCCAATTAAATACATTACGTTGTGCATTTCATGTACATCAAAATTGCCCTTTACAGCATATTTTTAAAATTAATATCTTAGAAGATATCAGAGATTTAAAAAGCGGGGGCAGAGCGGCTGGCGGGCCGAACCGATTTTGATTATTCTTTTTTGTTAGATAGGGAACCTCAAGGGTGGTCCCATGTCAAGGAAGTCAGGATCTGATGATGGGATCTTGATAAAATTGAGAGAAACCCTCGAAAATTGTAGGAACGAATAGTGTTTCTGTTCACTTTTCATTACTTTATGAGGTTTTTGCGTTTAGAATTATCATCATATCATGTAGCTGAGCTAATGATGAAAAAAAATCATATTATCAAAATTTTCACTACATATCACTACATATTATAAAACAAAGTCCCCCTCCGCGTCTGTTCTGTTCGCGATAAACTGAAAAACTACTGCACGGATTTTCATGCGGTTTTCACTAATAGACAGAGTGATTCATGAGGAAGGTTTAGGTGTATAATTTGTACCCGTGCGAAGTTGCCCGTTGCTAGTTTATAATATTAGTGGGATTTTGAGATTACGAACAGACACTTCAATTTTATTTAAAGTTACAACGTATATGCAATTTCATGGTGGTCGGTTTAGGAGAAAGCTAACCCTTCCCTCTCCCCCTCTTCCCCTACTTCCACCTTGACTCTTGAGCTGCAAGTGTCCATGGGCGGCGGTAGTCACTCACCATTAAGTGACCCGTCCGCTCGTTTGGCCACAATCCCATAAAAAATCGTTACCCTCACCGCCTTTTTGAGTATTTTCTTTGTTTAGAAATTACGTTGTGAATTTGTGATTAATTCGATTATAACAGACATTTGAAGATTTTAATAAGTAGCTCAATAGGACCCCGCGTCGTAACACTGTGTGGTTTTAGGCAGTTTAAGTCCAACATACTATCTTGCCATTAGCCTCGTGAAATGATGACCCATGGGGTATTGGTAAGAATATGGCACTAGACTAGACATATATTGCAGTGTAGATGTGATTTTGTTATGCATAAACAAGTGGTTTAACTTGTGCATTTGTTATGTAAATATATTGAACAGATGTATTTAACAGTATTGTAATGTATTTTAATATATTATTACTAATATAAATAATAATTGACTCTGCCCTACAAAGTGCATGACTGTAATATCTGCATTAAAGAATACACTTCCTAGATTAGATGAACAGCCTTGTTAAAAACATTGCTATCATAAAAAACCGGACAAGTGCGAGTCTGACTCACGCACCAAGGGTTCCGTAAGCAATCAAACTTTTAATAGTTTAATAAGTTTATTTTTGGAACTAAAAGTAACAGAATGCACAGTAAACATATGGTTGATAATTATAATAGCTGCTATAGTCGTATAACTGTGTTGCAGCCATTAACGCCCACCTCAGGAGACAAACGGTAAGTATTTAGTTCTACATTTTCAAATTAAGATTTTTTTAACATACTTGTTGAATATAAAAATAAATTAAGAGTTTTTAACAATGTTATAGAATTGTTCGGGTCAGTTGACGTACGAGTGCTTACGTGTGGGTGTGAGCGTGTGTGCGTGTGCGCGGTGTTTTTGTGTGTGTTCGTGTGTGCGGTCTTTGTATGTGTGTATGTATGTGTGCATGAGTGCGTGTCTTTGGGCATGTATTACCACCATTCAATATAATTATTATTATTATTCGATTTACTCATCGAGTTCGTGTCAGAAGATTTTCTGTGTCGTTATAATTTAGGCCAAGTAACCAAAGCGTTACTTTATTTTTACATTCTTTTAATACACAAGGGTACATATGCAGTAATTTACTGCATGTAGATAGTAAATTTGGTCAAATCTAAGGCTTAAGTGGCCATGTCTTTTGATTGCTTTCAATTAGAAGAAGGTTAACATATATTATAATGGAAGTGTTTAAATTATAACACATCGCCACCCGGCAAAAAAAGTGTCATAATACAAAAACAGCTATTTCGAGAAAATACTACTTTTATGCCGGTGAATTGAACAAAACAGCTCAGTGAAAAAGGGAACTTTGTCCCCCCCTTTTTTCACTGAGCTAATAACGATGTTTTTACAGCTGACCAAATGCAACATTTGCTATTCAATGCTATAAAAATGTCAAAACGTACCTAACATGTGAAATGACATGACACTTTTTTTGTGATATGACACTTTTTTTGCCGGGTGGCGACATATTGATTGAACGTTTTAACTTTCTGCACTTCTACATATAAACCTTAATTTCAAAGTTCTCCGTCCGAATTCTCTTCACGAAATAATATACCTTTAGAAAATAATAATAATAACTTGAGACACCTAACACACGGCCGTCTGATCCCAAACTAGGCAAAGCCTGTGCTATGGTAACCAGACTGCTGATAAACATATTTATATATTTCTAAATACATACACATTATAGATAAATTACACCCAGACACAGAACAAATGATAGTGCTCATCACACAATTATTTGTCCTGGGTGGGAATCGAACCCACGACTTCTGGCTTAGCAGTCAGACGACGATGATTTTATACCGCGTTCCTATAATCAAGAAACGATTCCTTTTGCTTACGGACGGTAAAATTTCGTTGAATTTTCAACGAAAATTTTGCCGTTCGTAAGCAAAACGAATCGTTTCTCGATTATAGGAACGCGGTATAAAATCATCGTCATCTCACTCATCTCATCATCTGCCTGCCATTTTCATTGGAGTCGGCGCAATGTGCGGGTTTGTCTGCCTTCTGTTTCACTTCAGGCGGGCTTTTTGACACCAACCCTCCTTGGGAATGTAGTCGTTTTAACACGGGAAAGAAGGAAGAAGGTAAAATAGTATAAGGAAAAATGGGTAGGGAGAGGAACCTAGGGTAAGGGATACCCAGTGGCGTAGCTACCGGAGGGCTAGACGGGGCAGTGCCCCGGGGCCCCCAATCTCAGGGGGCCCCTCGGACTCTGACTTACAAACTATAAATTGAACTAGTGAAAATTTCGCCCACATTCGGAATATAAGTAAATAAGATTTTTTAGAACCAGAAGTGCGAATTTAAAACAAAATTTTCAGAACACGAAAAAACCAACGATTTTAAAGAGTTTAGTTGGGGCCCTAGTTCATTTTTTGCCCCAGGGCCTTTGGTTACCTAGCTACGCCACTGGGGATACCGCAAGTCTCGGACGGGGAACGGGACTGAGACTGCAATAGCTCGCAGAGTCCTGTATTTCCTGTGTGTGAGAGGCCACTAGGTCTGGAACACCAAAAGTATAAGTATTAAAAGTATAAACATTAATAAGTGTCTGATACAACGTTTACTTAATACCTGTTTTGTTTTTTTTAATCCTAATCATTCAATCCTAATTCATTGAAATTTAATATTAGCAAAAAACGGACAGTAATTTAAGATTGCGTCAAAATACCCTCTGTATTGCATACGAATGCGTGAGTATTGGACAAATAACGTCAATATTATATTAATATGCATAAGACAACAGTAGTAAGAGGTAAGAATACATAATTCATATATATTTATCTTACCGTGGGAGAGCCATGCTTCGGGCACGTATGGGCCGGCTCGACCGGAGTGATACCACGGCCTTACAGAAAATCGGCAGTAAAGCAATGTTGCATTGCTTTTTGCCTTGTGAGTGAAGTTACCAGAGGCCCTAACCCTTCCCTCCCCTGTGATTCCTCTCCCTGATGATTGTTGAAGAGGTCGGAAAAAATCTATATATGCTTTGCTACCCGTGCGAAGCCGGGGCGGGTTGCTGGTAGTTTAATAAAACTAAAAAAAACATCCTTTAATGGCGAACCGAATTAAAAAATAAAAAAGTGTTCCACTATGCACCCTTGGCTTCATCATCAGACCATCAATCACCAACAGCCCAGTCTGTCGGACTTGTCAAAACGAATCATATGAGCCCAAACTCAAATTTACTAGTAGCTACTGAAGAGTTAACTACATACATATTCTATAGAGAGTGTACAAAAAGGTGCTGTCATATTTTACGGTCGTATAGTAGATCCCGTGAATAACGTACAACGCTAACAATTTTAGGAAAATTCATGATTTTTAATACAGAAATTTTATTTAGAAACAGATAAATTGAACTTGAAAACTTACTGATTAAGTTAATATTTCGTTAAAAGAGGGCTGATATGAATTAAACTACGAGTATTTTATAGTAAATTTGATGGAATATCAGGATTTCTCCGAAAATGTCTGCATAAGAAAATAAAAACACAAAACCATTGACATTGGCATGAAAAATCAAAATATGTTGTTTGGAAATATGTACCCATACCAGAAAAAGCATTTTCCGATGAAAATAAAAACATCAAATCGTTCATTGGACTTTATTGTCTCTCACGTTCTGAAACAATACCACTAATATTATTAATGTGAAAGTTTGGATGGATGGATGGATGTTTGTTACCCTTTCACGCAAAAACCACTGAACCGATTGCGACGAAACTTGGTATGTATGTAGCTGGAGACCTGGATTAACACATAGGCTACTTTTTATCCCGATATTCCCACGGGATCGGGACTTACGCGGGTGAAACCGCGGGGTGCTGCTAGTGTACCTTTAAGCTAAACACTGATGCCAACTTAGGGGTTTTCTCCCTAAATTTAGGGAGAAAAAATCTATACAGGGGGTTTTTAGGGGAAATAACTTTTTGGGGGTATTTTTAGGGATAAAATTTTAATAGTGTTTTTTTTTTAATTGCACTACTCTCCATACTCTATACTTGTATTCAATAAAAGTTTTTATTTAGCTAGATCATTTCGAACGCAAGTTACTTGTAAATTCGGTACTGAAAAAAGAAATACATATGTCATTTAAGTTTTTTATAGTTTTCTTGAGTTACATTTTTAGGGACTTTCCTGGTAGTTGTGGCATTTTTAGGGGTTTTTGACTTTAGTTTAGGGGTAAATAGTTTTTGGAGTTGGCAACACTGCAGCTAAATTGAAACTTGGTATATACCAATAGGTTTTTACAAAACGGTGTGCACAAATTTTAAGAGCGGGCTTTATGCTTCGAAAAATATTTTTTTATCTGATAATCCTCAAAATTTTTCTTCTGTTTACAGTGCAATGACGCCTATTTATAAAAACAAACAGTGATTTAAGATTGCGTCAGAATACTTTCTGTATTGCATACAAATTCATATATATTGAATAAATACGTCAATATTACATTAATAATGGATAAGACAACGGCAATGAAGTTATCTTAATAACTTAACGTGAGAGACAGTGAAGTCTAATGAACGAGGTTTCTTAGCTTTACAATGATTTATACAGTACAATGGTGCCTATTTATAAATAAAACTTATTTGAAGTCCAGACTTTTTGTAAAGCAATCTATATTTAAAATTGACGTGAAGCTAGTGAAAGTGTTTAAAAAAAGGAATGATCCAGCTTTTAAAAGACATCACCAGCAAATTCGCTAACGACTTTTCAATGACTGTGATGGTCCAGATGTAATTCATGCCACTTCCTACTAATATTATAAATGTGAAAGTTTGGACGGATGGATGGATGGATGTTTGGTACTCTTTCACGCAAAAATCACTGAACTGATTGCGATGAAACTTGGTATGTAGATAGTTGGAGACCTGGATTAGCGCATAGGCTACTTTTTATCCCGATATTCCCACGGGATCGGGACTTACGCGGGTGAAACCGCGGGGCGCTGCTAGTTTAACATATTGATAACAGTAAAGAATCTTCGAAGATCATTTTCCAAAATTGTTTTATTGTTGACCATAAGCTCCTAAACAACAACCAAAAGAAAACATATTGGCAAACAACGGAGAGAAAAAACGGCCAACTGAGAGTCGGACTCTCGCATGAAGGGTTCCGCACCATCGTACAAGATTTAATGGTCGACTATAAGATTGCGTTGTTAAATTGATCTGACCACGGACACCATTTAGTGTCCTTGTTCAGATTGATATAATTCTAGTGCCCATATTTCGTGGTACTGGTGGCCTTGGTCAGATTGACTTGCTTAAATTTTTTTAAACTTACTTTTAATGTCATTATTTTGCTATTTATTAGAATATTTAAGTACTAAAATAACCGATCAATAATTGGCGAATTAAAAATTTAAATTGACAAAATTATAAATTTTTTTGTGGTTAAAATTAATATATTGTAGATATTTAAATTAAAACACAACATATATTTAGACGTTATTTATGTAAAGTTAATTATAATATCACTACATATTATAAAACAAAGTCTCCCGCCACGTCTGCCTGTCTGTTCGCGATAAACTGAAAAACTACTGAATGGGTTTTCATGCGGTTTTCACTAGGAAGGTTTAGATATATAATTTGTTAAGATTTTGTGTAAATTGATTGAAATATGTTGATGATTGTTGAAGATGTCTCTGCTACCCGTGCGAAGCCGGAGCGGGTTGCTAGTTTATTTATCATTCATCATTTACTAAATTCTCCAACCGCGAAGATGACGACATTATAAATATTTTCTATTTTTTTCATTCGTATCGTGTAGGTAAACGCTTTCAATTTGGAATAAAAATTGAAAATATCTTTGTTACTGTAAGCTTTACGATAGATAATTTTATCTCTTATAAAACATCAATGGAGTTTATATTGCAATCTAGCCTCGGAGACCTTTAACTTGAACAGAGGCACTAAACGGTGTCTTTGGTTAGATCTATCTAACAAAGCAGTCTGACCACGGATACATGACGAGTCTAACCACGGATACATGACGAGTCTAACCATGGACACTGGATTGTATCGATCTGAACAAGGACACTAAACGGCGTCCGTGGTCAGATCAATTTAACAAAGCGGTCTGACCACGGATACTCGACCGATTTAATACTATGTAGGTACTTTTTATTTTATCTTATAAAATAATTTTTTTAGCGAATATAGCAATACAAACTCTGTAACTATTTCAAGCGTCTACTTGTTGCCATTATTAAGATAAAAAAAAGCCAAAAAAACACATTTCTAATAGGGGAGCCCCCTTTAATTTATTTTTATTATTTGTTGTTATAGCGGCAACAGAAATACACATTCTGGAAAAATTTCAACTGTCTCTCTATTACGGGTGATGAGATACAGTCCGCTGACAGATGGACGGACGGACAGTGGAGGCTTATTAATAGGTTCCCTTCGGGTACGGAACCCTAAATAGCACTCAACTGTTTTGTTTTTACGTATTTATATATAGATCTACAAGTAATCACAATACTACCGTATGAAGTAAAAACACGCCTGGTTTTCATCGATGAACGACCATTCGCTGTCTCATAAACCGTCTATATATCGAATAGAATTTAGTTTTATAAATAAACTGGCGTTCATGTCGAATTTATAAATGTACTTGCTGCTAAAAAAAGGTTGTAAATAATAGCGCTACAGGTAATCCCACTAATATTATAAATGTGAAAGTTTGAATGGATGGATGGATGTTTGTTACTCTTTCACGCAAAAACCACTGAACCGATTGCATGAAACTTGGTATGTAGATAGCTAGAGACCTGGATTAACGCATAGGCTACTTTTTCTCCCAGTATCCCTACGGGATCGGGACTTAGGCGGGTGAGACCGCGGGGCGCTGCTAGTGTTTTATAGAACTAAGGGGGTAGGTACTACAACATCCAGAGATGCTTCTTGATGATCCTTCTTACCTTAGGGATTGTCCATTAAACACGTGAGGCTCGAAAGGGGGGGAGAGGGTTAGGAAAAAATGACGAAATATCACAAGGGGGGTGTAGTGAGATTCGTAGAACGCGTGTTTATATCTGTATTGAAAGATAACGTGTTGAAATTTTTAAATATATTTTAAACTAAAAAAGAGACGTTATTTTGGCTAGTGGATGGGTTAGTCTAAAACCTCACCAGGGGGAGGGGGGGTCAAAAAGTTGTTAAAAACATCACGTGATTAATGGACGACCCCTTAACTCAGTCGATACATTGACATCCAATCAGAAGGCGAGGTTGGCAGTAGATGTTACAATACAGGAAATCCTCTATTGTGCTATTTACCAATCAGTGTCTCACGAAGAAACAGAATTGAAGAATATTAAACAAAAACGGAACAAAAGACTCCTTGTAACATTTATAGATTAATTAAATGCCTTTTAGAAAATTCAAAACTAATATAGTTACAGTATATGGAAAAAGGGGAAGGGTGACCGTCGAAAAAAATTTAAATTAAGGTGGCGCCACTGTACCTAGTGGTTAAGACAATGATTAGAGTAGGATAGAGAAGTAAACAAGGAAAGAAAGACTTTGTCCTTGTTATGGCGCACCTTTCAAAATATAAAATAAGAAAATAACGATATGATAGATGTCTTGTGTCCTAAACAGGGTACATTTGACAATGAAACACTTACTTAAATCACTGAAAGAGTATGACTCTAGCGTGCACTTACAAACATATTAAAAAAAAAACTATCCGTTTAAAAGTCATAATTATAACAATTTGAATTTCCAGGTATTATCACCTTCATTTCTCATAAAAGCAGGCGGTAAAGTTAAATATTTAAAATTATTTAAAAATCGAACATTTTTTTTTTTGGAATTATTTAATCTGTTATTCAGAAAACCCATAAAAACTAACTTCAATTACTAAGTTTATATCATACCCTTTGCATAATACTAGCGCGAGCGCTAATATTTACTGCTTTCTGCTGGAGTAAATTTTTCGGTTATTCGTCTATAATATCTCTCCTTACCTTTACCCTCCATTACTATTCTACTAAAGTTTAACAAGTACCTTGTCAACTTAACATTAACAAAATGTATAGAAGTTACACAAAAAAAAATCCAGAGTTATAAAAAACCGATGATAAATAAATAAACATGTTCGGCAGTCTGTTTATTGAATACTAAATAGAACAATACCTACGAATTTTACTCTATAGCAACCACAGACAAAACAAATTTTATCTTCCCGCCATCATTAAAATTAGACGTCATTGAATTTTATTTACGTTCGATTATTTAACGAGAAATCGAAATCATTGTGTTTTATTATCTGTGGTTTAGTCGAAACGGCGGCAAACTTAGGACGATTTCATGAGACAAGTTTTAAAACAATTATTTTACATATAAGAAGAACAAGAATATTACGGAGCTTATTTAAGTATCTAATAGTAGATAATAATGGAGCCTTCTTATGTTAATTTTTTGACGTGACAACGTCTTATAAATTGGTTTGCCGGGTGACACTTCAAGAAACTGCGTTACGCTCCGCTCACGTTATGCGCTCACAATGAGAGCGAGTGAGAGGCACGCGTTTTAAATATAATTCTTTGTATAAATAAATGTTTTAAATTGTTACTATTATTTCATCCTTCTTCCTACTATACGAATGAATATTCACATTAAAATTATTTTACCACTCAAAGTCGTTGTCACGTAAATCTTTCGCCCGTATACCGACTTTACAGGCAACCAATTTTTTTTACGTCAAAAATTTGATTTTGACTAGGGAAATAGCACTTTAAGTTTTTTTCTTTGTGTTAATATTCCATGAATTCTTTTAACTTAAATTCCTAAGAAGTCACTGCAGTCACTTGTCAAAATCGGTTTTTGATCAGTTAAAATTGATCAGAGTTTTGTTAATATGATATAATAATAAGCTCTATTTATTTATTTATTTATTTCTATACCTCTATCTATTTTACAGGTTATTACCTAATACAATAGATTGGCAATAATGTACAGACAAAGATCAATATTAAATAGACAAACTTAATCTTAATCACACACTTGACACTACACAATACGCAACTCTTATGAATTCGTTCAATGCACATGAAAAAATATCAACTTCGTTTGATATCGTGTTGAGCACCCGCAGCGCCCGCGTGAGCGGCGCTCGCTGTAGCAAGTTGGTGCGTGCTCGCGGCACTAGCAGTAATGGCTGTCGTCGTCGCCGCCCAACATACTCATCCGGTACACACAAGTGGAGTGTTTCCAGGACACTCGGATTGTGTATTTTTCCGCGCACTATTTTAAACACGTAGGCGACAAGAGCTACCTCCCTTCTTACTTCGAGTCTGTAATATCCCGTCATACCTAATACGAATAGGGTAGGGTATATCAGTGGGTATCCTGGATACACCCCGTACTGTTTAAAATATATGTACCTAATAAATTTGTTCTGGATGCGTTCTAACATTAGTTTGTATTTTTCCTCATGTGGTGACCAAATTACTGCGTTGCACTCTAAGTGACTTTCAAGGCCCCGATGTTTGTAAAATTATTGGCTTGACGCAAAACCATCCCTAAATTCCGGTACGCTTTTTTACAAACATCTATGATATGTAGGCGAAATTGACCTCTTGTACTCGCTGTAACGGTGTCCCGTCCATAAGGTATTGGTAATGGCTCGGGACCCGCGCGCGGCTGAATGTCAGTACGGAGCATTTCGTCACATTGAAGTACAGTTTGTTTAGATTACTCCATTGCACTATCCTATCTATGTCCTGCTGTAATATGGAATGATCTACACTGTTCCCGATTTCGTGAACCAGTTTTAGATCGTCTGCAAACAGTAAGGGTGTGGACTTTTTAACGACGTTCGGTAAGTCATTTATGGCAATAATAAATAAGAGGGGTCCTAAATTACTACCCTGACTCACACCAGACCGCGTTGGGTAGACATCCGATAGGTGTCCGCCACAGTCGACATACTGACATCTGTCTCGCAGATAATGGGCGAAAAATGTGAGTGTGTGGGGGGTACATCCCACACTGGCCATCTTGGACAGTAATACGTCATTGTCCACTGTGTCGAAAGCTTTCCGGAAGTCAAAGTAGGCAACATCTACTTGCTGTCCCGAGTCCACCACAGGCACCAGACGTGTCATAAGAACCAGGAGATTCCCCGTCGTCCCCCGCCCAGGACGAAACCCATGCTGTGCGTCGGACAACTGAGAGCTTATCTGTGGGTACAGACAGCCATGAATAGCCGCTTTCGAACACCTTCGCCGGAGTACTCAGAACCGCTACAGGTCTGAAATCAGTGGGTGCCGACCCTCCACTACCCTTTGGTATGGGAACGTTTCTGCTGAGTTTCCAGCGTTCTGGGAACGTTGCAGACCCAATACAGACGTTAAATAAATGTTGTAGAGGCTCCACTAACACCACCCTATTTATATCATCTAGAAATAAAAAAACTACATATCTAAACTGACATTTTGTTGCTCACATAAAAAATGTGTCAAGAAGCGAGTTGAAACTGAGTTGCAATATTAGACAAATAAAAAGATAAAAAAGTAAGACTATGGTCTCGATTTCACACCTTTATAACCCTCCTAAGATTATTTAACTTGGCTTCAACGCTACTGTAAATACAACGGTTTTTGTAAACACAACATTTTATCATCGTAGGTATTTTACACATTACACTATTTTATAGATAAACGCACAAAAGTACTATGCTTCTTTTCCATACATACTGACACAAGTCGTAAATAGAATACGGAAAGGTGACGTCTGAAAATAAAATAGAAACTTACATGCCTATTTTACTAACTTTTAAACTTTCGTGTTCCATAATATACCTAATTATGTACCTATATGTAAGGGAAATAACGCGATCGCGTAATAGGTATTACCTTTAATTTACACATATTGACAATAGCTTTTAAATTCAGGCATCCCTCGGGGACAGTAGGTTCGTGTTCCGCGCGCTCCTCTCTGATCTGGATAGTACGATCCGGGGGATAAGGCTCCCCGTCGTCGGTGTAGTCGCCTGCTGTCGGCGGGCCCAGGTTTGCAGGGATTCTCCGAGGCTTCCTTTTTAGAGTATACCCGGATCCCCTAATAGACCCGCTTGTGGCGGAACACCGTGTGATTTCAGCCACTTCACCGTTAACTCCAGTGGGGTGATGATCCTTGAAGGTTTCCACACGATAATAAAAAGGTACCTAGTTTTTTCTGGATGGCTGTTTGGCTGTTTCTGAACCCCTGAACGTGTATGCAAAACTTTATAAGAATCGGTTGAGTATTGAGACGAGAAAGTGTTAGAAACAAACTCATATCGCATTAGTTACCTAGATTTTGCTTCTTTAATCTTTTCCACCATGAATGAAGCACAATACACGGCCTGATGCCAATCGGGTACAGGTAAATATCAGCATTGGAATTCTGGCATTTTATTAGCAGCAGGAAAACTGGTTGCTCTTCTGTCGCAGGCACCCCTCCAGTTTGTAGACTGCAAATCGTGTTAGAATCTGTTGGGTTCTACATTATTTAATAACGCTATTTAACTACAAATAATATTATCAATAAACTGAGTCACACTTTTAATATCACAACGGTTGCAATCACAAAACACAACACAGCTATTTATGTGTTTTATGAATTCGAGGTGATTTCTCGTCCTTTTTCTTTAAATTTTGGCCATTATAAGCAAAAAAACTGTGAGTCGTAGGACTGTACGTCAGAAGTGAAAACACACAGACACATCTACATATATATGTATCTGAGCGTGACGGTCACGCGAATTCAGTGCTTTACCCCATACCAAAAGTGCTCAACGTGCTTAAAGAAGTTTTCACTTAAAAAAAAAATCTTCCGAAAATTTATGTTTCTTACAAAATAAACTAGAAATATCTTAATCCTTAAAAAATTATAATGATAAAACTAAAAGGTAAGCATAATATTTTAAAATCGTTTAATGGAGTTTAATAATAAAAATTTAAATTCACCCAAGCACAAGAATGTATGATTTGTAGTATATTCAAGGCGGATTTGACAATGGAACACCTTTTTAAATGATTGAAAGGGCATGACTGTAACGACTGTAGACTGTAAGATTACAGTTACAAAAAGAATTTTTGAAAAAAAAACTGCGTCCAAAAGTTTTCAGGTTCCATGTAAGCAGGATCGAACATATTTTTTAAATTTGGAATGATTTAAATCTGTTATTGAGAAAATGCATATAAACAAAGTTCAAGCATAAACCAATTTTGATAGGCTTCCCCTTAGATCAAATTGGTATATTTGATAGAAGGACTTCCCCTTAAAAACGTTTACGAATCGCTGCAGTCACGAACGTTTACAAGGTTTTGGAAATTTTATGATCTAGCTTAAAAATGCGTACAAAGACATCTCTTTACGTATTAATACGTAGAAAGATATCGACAGAGATATTTTTTTAATTTTCAATATTATCTATATATGTATATACTAGCTATTCGGCCACGCGTTGCTGTGGCTGGGTAATTTGCAATAAAAAAATTTTGTGAATAAAAATTTATATAAAATCTAGCAACCCGCCCCGGCTTCGCACGGGTACAAATTATACACCTAAACCTTCCTCATGAATCACTCTGTCTATTAGTGAAAACCGTATGAAAATCCCTTCAGTAGTTTTTCAGTTTATCGCGAACAGACAGACAGACAGACGCAGCGGGGTACTTTGTTTTATAACATGTAGTGATGTTTTTAATTTTGACTAAATTAAGTGTAAGAAATTTAAAGATTGTTCAATGCCTGGTGATGGCTCGAGATCGTCTACTTGTTCTTCTTCATCTTGCCTTATTCCTCCTCATTTTTCTTTATCGAATCAAGAATTTCTTCATCGCTGAGTAAAGCTGCCATTACTAAGTTCTCGTCTACTGCATGTTGTACGTTTCAACGTTTTCAGTAAAAAAATTTTGGCATGTTGAACTGTTTCGTCCACTCAATCAATTGAAGGTCATCTTCACTTTCAAACTCAGGTTCATCACCTTCAGAACTGGTACAAAGTCCTGCATAAGAGTGCTGTATGGTCATTGCTGTCACCTCTTCCCAGGCCCTGGATAAGAAGTTAACTGCATACAGCACAATATACTCCCAATTTAATACCAGCGCTACTTCAAATGAGGTAGCACAACGCTGAGCTAACGACCATTTTTGGCTCATACAGAGGTGCCTTTTTTATATTTGTTTTAACACTCCTCTTTTAATATCTTGTACCTGTGTATGAGTGCAAAATAAATTTCTTTCTTTCTTTCTTTCTTTCTTTCTTTCTTTCTTTCTTTCTTTCTTTCTTTCTTTCTTTCTTTCTTTCTTTCTTTCTTTCTTTCTTTCTTTCTTTCTTTCTTTCTTCCTTTCTTTCAATTTCCCCATCTTTAATTACCAAAATGCACGTTTAATGGGCTCGCCCCTATTACGTAAATGGGACCAAAATTTAGTTGGCAAAGTGTAGGTGTTTAATACACTCTCTACCCCTTCAGAGGCCTGTAGTTTTAACTTTTTTTTTTTTTATATGTGTACTTTTTAAACAAGGCTACTAATGGGTCGTTAACCCCTCCAGCTAAGATAATGCTGGTGGTAGGAGTAGGTTCACGTCGGCATATAAGTGCAATCTGTAACTACTTGATAGATCAAGTCCGACGTTCTAACTAATACGTCACCGCCGAGGGCTGCAGGGGAGGGCCAGCTACCTTCCCCCCCCCCCCCCGGCTTTCGTAAGCTTACTATGGTAATTCGAGTATTACTATGGTAATTTCGAGTCAAAATTAGCTCCTGGGCTTACAAGAAAAAAATTGCCCCCTGGGCAAAAAAAATCCCCCCCCCCCCTTAGACTAAAAGCTAGGTACACCCATTCCGGTGCTTTAAAATAATTATAAATCGATTTCTTCTACTGTTGCCCAGTGTCTGTTAATGTTTCGAACGGACGCGTGTATCCACATGGCCGAAGTGTTGAAATACGTTTATTATAATGTCCGCGCCAATATTTTTAACTCAAGAATATTATATTGAAGCTCTTTGACGCACATGCAAAGCGTAAAGACTGCGGTTGTTATGTACGAACGCTGGTGGAGAGAGCTCGAAATGCGTAGACATAAATATACTTAACTGTATCTATACGTTGACGTAACTACGAGTATACATCTGAAAATATATTAAAAACTTTCATTTTAATATATTACAGAGATACAATATCAAATTTAAAAAAAATCACAAAACAATTCCAACGCATTAAACAGACGTTAACCTAAACTCTGCCGCCCCATCGATATCCTAAAAATAAACGCGTCTTGAAGTCTGTAAAATAATTTCCAGTCGCCTGGAGTCGGCCCTACCGATTTGACATTTAGCATTCGCGCCAAATTTGAAGTCCTTCATTTCGGATACACACCCGAAATAAAGTGCTTAAAATCGATAATGACATTCTAATTAACCCAGTGCATATTTAAAATATTTTAATGAAGATAAACTATTTAAAAATGGAGTCTTTCAAGTCCATTAAAATACCAGTGATAATATTTTTTATTTGTTTATGTGTGGAAAGCAGAGCGAAGCTGAATGAGAGCAAGGCTAATGATCATTCGGCTGAAGTGAAATTTCCAAGAAAGGTGAATATTATTCTTTTATTATTTTACAATGATTTACCAATATTTTATCTGGATAATCTAGTGGGTTTAATAATTATTGAGATCAAGTTGATATTCGAGCTACATATTCAAATCGACATTAATTATAGAAAAATACCACAGATAAAAATACAAATAAGTAAACACGTATAAAGATACGTGTATAGAAAGAATAAAAAGTGTATAAATGCTATCACCTTCAAAGAGTTTAAATCAAGTGTTCGTGTTTACTAACTAACCAATAAATAAAATCTAAATTCTTAAGATCTAAAAGAGATTGAACAGTGCGGTGTCGCAACTAACTAGTAACGGAATGTGGACAAATTGTAACATTCACCTTGATCGAGTATTTTTATTAGCAAAAATTCATTTTTAGTTTCCAGACGCAACCAGTTTCAGAATGCATTATTTATTGAAGACCATATTGACCCATAAAACCATCGAAAACAAAATTTAATTGTTTTTATTCAGCTGCCTTGAGAACTCGATTCATATGACCTACCCCTCACGGGTCATCACCTCATTAGATCTAACCGTAAAATGGTACGTCGGAACCCAATCGACTACAACCTCACGGTATTCTGTCACAAGTGGGTCTATTGCAAGGGATCCAGGTATAGCCTAAAAAGATCGCCTCCGGGAACCAGACTGCAGGGATTCGGAGACGCTTCTCGCCTCTTCACCAACAGGGGGCCACGCCGTGGAATACGCGGGTTTTGCCCTCTCCAGTTCAGAGATACAAAATTAAAATTACATAGAGACAGAAAATAGATCGGAATGTCTTCGATCAAAGTAAAACAATTGCTTTTTCAACAACAACATTTCTAGGCAGAAAAGAATTGGGGACGAATTGGAAACAAGAAGATTTAGCAAACATCAATCTTCTTATGTTTTTAGATTACGCGAATCTCGCCAAGAACATACAATAACATAAGAAACTCAAAAACTTCTACATAAGATCACTACATATTATAAAACAAAGTCCCCCGCCGCGTCTGTCTGTCTGTCCGCGATAAACTTCAAAAGTACCGAACGGATTTTCACACAGTTTTCGCCAATGGATAGAGTGATTCGTGAGGGAGGTTTATGTGTATAATTTATTAAGGTTTTGTATAAATTTGCTGAAATATAACAATGATTGTGGAAGATTTCGGAAAAAATCATGCCGACTGGGTACTTTACTGCCGTGCGCCGCGTAAGCCATGAAAACAATGTATTACGGAATTATTTCTCTTAAAACTATCTATTAATTTTGACTATGACATGATTAACTATGACGGGAAAATAATGTATTATTTATTTGTTTTAAGGAAACTACAGTTATTTCGTAGGTTACATTTTTCATTCTATTATCCAGTCAGCCTCATTTACAATAAACTTAAGCCAATTACAGAGTTCCACGGCAAGGTATAGTATGATGTTATAACTGACAAAGTTTAATATCTATGATTAGTTTACAATTCTCAAAAAGAAAAATAAAAGATAAATATTTTAATTAATTAATGTATATAGTATTGTTGTACGTATGGACTATTCGGCATGTAATTAAATTTTACCATAGTTTGTGCCTAGTACACCTTTTGGGTGTATTGAATTGAACACAAGATAAAAGTTGGGGACAGTCTAAGACTCCACACATAATATCAAATAAGATACAAATTATTGAGTATTTCTGGTGGCCATCATCATCAGTTCCACTTCATGAAATCACTATAGGTTTGACTATAATATTTAAAGATTCCCTCGATTTCTCCAGGATCCCATCATCAGATCCTGACCTCCTGACAATGGGACCAACTAGGAAGTAAACCCTTTCAAACCAAAAAGAATATTCCAAATCAGTCCAGCCATCTTCGAGTAATCGGGTAACATACATAAAAAAAAGATTGAAGTCGATTCACAACAACTCCACGTCAAAAATTTTTAATATATTTTTAAGTCAAACAATTTTCAGAAGTCATTCCACCAGCAATAAAATAAAAATACTTGACTTTCCCTCTGATCTCCCTCATACAATATGTTATTAGTCACAATAAGGCCGTACACTTCGATGCATGTGCGTAAATACTTTTTTTTAAGCACAAGCTTGAGTCATCACTATTCATCCCGCCATACTTACCCGCCAAAATTCAGTGGAAAAGTCTTACAATTTAAATAAAGAATAAGAAAGTTCACACGATATTAAACACGATTTTCGCGACAAATTGTGTTTATCTTACGTTTATTTATTATTTCCTGTACCTGCATCAGCCAACTTTGTCGTTTATTTTTTATTATACATAATATAACATTTTCATGACTACCTGATGTCATAAATTCATCCGCTCTCCTTGTGTAAATATGTCATATTAATATTGTATTATAAATCATTATATTAATACGTGAAGAGAATTCTTTGTATCCCTTTTAAGAAAATTTCGTGAAATTTTTGAACAGTATATCTTACAACTTTAAAAAATACGTGAAACGGCTTCTTGTTTCGCCGAGTAAGTGAGGTTACTGGAGGCCCTAACCCCTTCCCCTCTCCCCCTCTTCCCTCCCTTCCCCTACTCCCACGATAAGGGTCGGCAACGCACTTGTGACTCGTAAATGCGGTAGGCACTTACCATCAGGTAACCGGTCTGCCCGTTTGCCACGTATACCATGAAAAAAACTACCAAAACCAAAAAGCTTTATAATTTGTACTAGCAACCCGCCCCGGCTTCACACGGGTAATAGAGACATTTTCAACAATCATCATCATATTTCAACCAATTAACGCAAAACGTTAACAAATTATACACCTAAACCTTCCTCATGAATCACTCTGCCTATTAGTGAAAACCGCATGAAAATCCGTTAAGTAGTTTTTCAGTTTATCGCGAACAGACAGATAGACAAACGCGGCGGGGGATTTTGTTTTATAAAATGTAGTGACAATATGTTGCTTGCGACTTCGTTCGCGTGGTAATTGCGATGTGGAAACCGTACATTTTACCCGGAATAACAAGTAGCCTGTGTGCTATTCCAAACTGTAATCTATATCTGTGCAAAATTTCATCAGGATCCATAAAGAAAAGATTAACAAATCCATCCATACATCCATCTAATATCGATACTTTCGTAAATATTACATTATTTAGAGAAAAATTCGACGAATCTATAATTTAGTGTCTGATTGATTAACAATGTAAGCAGACAACAAGTTATTAGACAGAATTAGAGATCATATATCTTTTAGACACTCCTCTGAATTAGATATTAATTATTCTAAATTGGCGGTTCGCGTTAAAATAGTTAGAGTTATAGAGAAAATAACCAGACAATAATAACTCACTTCCTCTCTTTTTCAATTGTATATAAAATAATGCTCGATTTACAAATTATCCATAATATATATTAATCAGCGAAGAAATAAAATTGCACTTGTTTTTAAACATATTGCGCCCACGCAGCTGTGAAAGAAAGCTAAAAGAATTTCAGATAATAGTTGTTTTTATTGAAAACTTCTTACAGAAATAAATCCATTTATATAAAAATCAATGCCACTTTTCGTTGTAATTTGATAACTCGAGAACGGGCTCACCTATCCAAACCAAATGTTTAGGCTTTGTTCGGACTATTTAGTAGATGGTTTATGTGAAGTTTGCACAAAAAAGAAAACTTAACGTGGGACTTACGCGGGTGAAACCGCGGGGCGCAGCTAGTCATTTATATATATTTGGATAGTATATTATCTTCTTCAAACACATGGAAAAAATCCGAGGTATTTTTTTGTTGCCATCAAAAAATATTAAAATTATAATTTCTAGTTCTTTCAAACGAAAGGGTGTGAAATTCGTTTTCTAAACTAATACTGGCGGGAAAAAATTGCAAATAAATTTTTAGTGAAACCGAAGAGAATTTTTTTTCATTTGTAAATAAATATTTTTAGAACAATATTTAGCATTACTATCATAATATTTCGCTGGTTTGCGAGAATATCGACGTAATTCAAAACTCAGTCTAACTGAACTAACTCTATCAAACATCATAAATCTTTGATATTTTATGATAAACAGAGATGTAACGCCGATTTCGTGCTAACGTTCGTTGCAAAGCGACAAGTTCATTATATATTTAAGACAAAACACTCCAGCGGATATCACAAACTCATTGCCATTCTCTAAAATCAATAATTTTTACTTCCGTGGCTATTCTCGCAAACCAGCGATTTGTTTCAAGCCGCGTTAATGCTGAAAACCCTATTATGTTCCCAAGGCTTCCATTACACGCTCATGCACGCGTCACTCCATTCCAAAGGAAACGATTGATGGTTGCTTGATGTAAAAACAAACTATCAAGATATTGGGCAATCTATATCAAGCAGCCGATAATCACTGTACTAGACGATTGGTTATAATATTTGTCAGTCGCAGTACTCGCAGTCTTGATTGTGATAAAACTGATAGCAAAACCTACCGTGTCTAGAGATATCAAATATTCAGAAAGAACATTTCAAATCACACATTTAGTAGATGCCTAGTACATTAGTAGTACCTACCTACATTAATAGACGTAATGTAATATACGACATGAAACCTAATAAGCTAAAACGTCAATCTAGAATGTTTAAGATAGGGCAAAGTAGGAAAGGGGAGCCTGGCAATACCTACTACAACGAATACTCGTATTATTTCCACAGCTTGTTATATATACTTTAAATTGACTACCGTTGCTTAATATTATACGACACGTTATTTCGAAACAGTAATAAATACATTTGAAATATGTGAAGTTTAATAAATAGCTAAATAAATTATATATACCATTCCGAAGAAAATGGGGCGTGTAATAAATTTACGGGATCATTAATATAATGTTAAAGTTTCAAGATTGGAAATGTGTCCAAGGTGTGATATCAGTTTTCGGAATAGAGGATATTGCATCTGCGGGAAGTAAGGTATACGGGCTTTCACCCAACTAGGGAAGTAACTTCTACAATGAACCCCGGTTAATCAGTAATTTTAATGTAATGCTGCTTTTTTTAACTGGTGAGTCCCATGGAAGAGGAGGCTGCGAGTTTTTCGCTGCACCGCCAAAAAATCCCTGGGGCATAATGTCGCGCTGCAGTATTTTGACATAGGGGTTTCAATGGCAATGCCCGCACTTTAAGACAAAGTCGCTGCAGCGTCAATAAGACTGTAAGGCCAGGAGCACAAGGCGAGTTTTTCGCCGCACGGTATAGAAACGCTGAAATAAAATCGCCCCGCAGCGTTGTAAGGCGTCCATTACACGATAGGTTTTACTGTCAATTTCACCACAATCAAGACGGTGGTTGACTAATAACCTATCGTCTAATACAGTGATTGATAGTTGCATGATATTGATTGCCCAAAATCTGGATATTCATTGCGCAACCAAACGGAAAGCTCAGTTTCATATATTTATAATATTAGTTGGGTTTAAGTTTTCATTATGGACTCGCTAACAATGTTGAAATTACTTTGACGACATGAACGTAATAGAGTTGGTTTTTAAGTGATTAAAAGTTATATTAAGTATGGATTACTACTTTAGTAGACATTACATGTTGTTAGCGTCCAATGCCGCCAACGCAATGCCAACTTTTGGTATTGATTGACATTCGCATGAGCGTGTAATGGACGCCTAACAGAGGAGTTAAGTCGGTTTAACTTGCTCGATAAGTTTGTAACAACCAAACAAGATGGAACTGTTCTAGTAAACTATAGTGCGCCTGGCTAACAGCTTAAGCAACAACTGACATCACTAGTGTTGCGTTTATAAGCACTCCGGTCACCGCAATGTCAATGTCGCTTTGACAATCTCAGTATTAATGCGGTAAAACTACTCTTCTGTAGGGTGAAAAGTGAAAATAAAGACTATCGGAGTCGAAGAGCAACAAATTTCCTGTTATAATGAAGTTAGCTGATTACGTGTGCGTTCTAAATGTTTTCCATTGAAGCTTTAGATAGTGATGACTTGACTGTGTGAGGCCGTATTTCTTATCTCTGAAAAATAATTGTAACATAGCACATTTAATTTAATTATTTTAAATTCATAGATTCAGACATTTCTTTCAAGAGAAATCATCAATCAACAGCAAATTCTTGAATTTAATTTTCTTTCATCTAGGAATAAACGCGGGAGAGCAACTCTTTAAAGCCTTATATTGCCTATATTGAGGCGTGACCTTTCTATAAACAAAAATACAATTTGTTCAATAGGGTAATTTTTTCTATATTTTTAAACTACTTAGAAAATTAAGCGATACGTATTAAAACTTGAAAAATAGATTTGTTACTATTTTCACTTTTTTATTATTTTTAAAGTTTATTAAAGAGACATAGATTTGACTTCACTGTCAAGTACTCGAAAAGAATGCTGCACTTTTAGATGCAACAATATTGATTCCAAATATTGATTTTGACACAATTTAACGTCAAAAAACTTCAAAGTAACAGAATGTAGAATAGGTATTACGTTATACGATTGTATTAATGGCGCTCTAAATCTATTTCACGCCCCGTATTCAACGGACTGGTGTCATTAATATTTAGTGTTGTTTATAGGCCATTTTACTTATTTCCAATGTATTTATTACTGTGTCGACATGACGTGTTCTGTACTATTTAGAAACAATAGCCATTTTGTATTAGAAATAACTAATAGTCAAACTTATACCAGTATTACTTTACAGAAAATGAATTATTTGGTAAAATAATAACAGTTTAATAAAACTAAAAAACGTTTCATCATCTGACCATCGCATCGTTATCAAAATCAATTTGTTGGACTCATCAAAACGAATCATATGAGCCCAAACTCAAGGGGTTTACTATTAGCCACTGAAGCGTTTCACTATCCACGTCGTCGCTCCATCATCAGATCAACTCCAAGGTACCAAATTATAGTATTTTTATCCAAACTACAGGTATACTAATCTTACATTATATTTGTATTTGAAAAAGGAACACTTACTTAAATCACTGAAAGGGCATGACTCCAGCATGCAGTATAGCAATAAAGTTTAAAAAAAAACTATCCGCTTACAAGTTATGACCGTTTGGATTTCCAGGTATATTTACCTCCGTTTTTTATAAAAGTTGGGGGAATGTGTAAAGTTAAAGATTTTATATATCTCTAGGGTGCTCAGTCACAAATAGTTGTGACTGAGCGTGGACACTGTGAATCGGTAACCGGAAGGTAGGACGCCGCCCCTAGCTAGATGGACTGACAACCTGAGGAAAGTAGCTGGGATGGGGTGGACTGGATGCAGAAGGCAGGGGACCAGGCGATATGGTGTACATTGGGAAAGGCCTATGACTGGCAGTGGACTGCAATAGGCTGGTTGATGGAATTGTGCTAAAATATTAAGTATATGAAGCATGTGACAAAATTACAAGGATTTAGATATTTCCAGTTTATGTTAATAGATTGATAACATTTCTGAAGATTTGTATGCTGCTTGTAATGATTCGGAAGAAAAGAATCAGGAGTTCAGTTCATTTCTAAACATATAATTGTTTTTATATTTGTTTCATTTTTCTTACATGGCAACATTGTTTTTTGTACGACAATTGTTATGTCAAATGTGGCTTCCCTCCAATCTTCAAAAATTAATAATGGTCTGTTGTATGTTTTGTTAGTGGGAGAGCCATGCTTCGGCACGTATGGGCCGTCTCGACCGGTGTGATACCACGGTCTTACAGAAAACCGGCAGTGAAGCAATGCTTCGTTGTGTTTCGCCGAGTGAATGAGGTTAAAGGAGGCCTTAACCCTTCCCTCTCCCCCCTTTTCTGCTCTTTCCTCTTTTCCCCTACTTCCCCACCTTAAGGGCCGCCAACGCACTCGCGATTCCCGAGTTGCAGGTGCCCATGGGCGGCGGTAGTCACTTACCATCAGTTGACCCGTCTGCTTGTTTGCCACCAATCCTATAAAAAAATGTGAAATAAATTCCTCATATAATTATAATCCGTATTTTTGGCATACAATTTAATTGTAGTTAGGGTCGGTCGTAGTGTTGTTTTTATGGGTGCGAGTTTACATGAGCCGAAAATATGCTTGTTTGCAAAGTTTGTTGTAAGCAAAACCTCTAGCTTATAGCCGGCTGATTTTCATCAACGCTAATTACCGATAAATTACTCCATAAAATAGTTTCCCCGAAGTTATTTACGACTGGATAAATAATAATCTGTGGGTGTGTGGCTGTATTACAGCTTCATGGGTAATAAAGAAATAAAAATAACTACAACCGTCGCCATTTTGGAGTCTAATTTATGTGATGACGTTCGTTCGTTTAAAAATAATTTAGGTTTCTAGATAATTCTTTAGGCTTTGATTTTTTAAACGTTAACTTTTACCCGCGACTTCAATTCATTCATTCTTCACTACATTATTAAGTTTATATATTTCGAATGTCCGAAGAAGGGAGCGCGCGTCACTCTGCGTGTAAGTAAATCTGTATGAGTTCTCTCATTCCAAAATCTATAAAGCATAAAGGATTGGGTGTTGAAACAGGTTCAACCGCCTCTTGGACACATCTAAGTAGAAAAGGTAGAGTTAAGGAGCACGCGCCATATGCAATACACGCACAATACACATCAATGACAATTAAGAGATAGAAGACCACTACTGGTCTAAATCACTGATAACAAAATACCAAAAGAACTTCTAGAGTTCAAAATATAGGTACTAAACCTGTACAGTAACACGGATCATCGCAATGAAACAATGTATGTATATGTAGTTCAGATGATAATACCATAATTTGGTATCTTGGAGCTAACCTGTTGATGGAGCCAGGAGGTGGATAGTGGAACTCTTCAGTGGCTACTAGTAAACCCCTCGAGTTTGGACGTGGAACTTCTTTTTAGTTTTTAATGTGGTTTACTGTTAAAGTGTGTTTTATAGTTTTTCTATACCATATAATTAAAAAAACGATTAATTAAATATTCCTCAGAAACAGTACACTGACTATTTTATGGGTGAAAGGTACGTCCTTTTCTGTGCACCTGACAACGTGTCTGCAAAAGGAGAATGCCTATTTCAGTATGAAAATCAGTTTCACACTTTTTTATGCTGCGACAAATATGGTTAAACTGCATTATTAAGCCTGCACTGAGTATTATCTGAAATAAAAATGTATATTGTAACATTACTTGGGGTTATTGAGAAATGAAATGCCAATATTAGATTAAAAAATAATAACGCTAAGTACGACTTCATACACGAAATAATAAGATTACTAAACTGCAATATATTTTAATGTGACATTACGAATTATTATTTAACTATTTTATTTTAAAACGGTGTTTATTTGCCTTCAACCATTAATGGTTTATTTTATATAATGGCAACATTTCACTTAAAATGGAAACGGTCATTGATCCAATTTTTGGTCATTGTAAGATTTAATTTCAAACCCTAAGTTCTATAGAATAGATTTAGGGTCGAAAAGTCACATTAAAATCTTTTTTTTTTAACATTTGAAATAATGACGCGAACGTCAAAGTGAAACCATGAATGGGCATTCTCTTTTCCTCAGGATCGCTCGAGTAGATAACTCATAAAAGAAACAAACACTTCTATACTATACTTCATCACCTCCCAACCCTTTAGGACATCATCATTATGAAGTATGCACTATAGCTGTGCGTGTAGTACAGTAGAGTTGAAAAATAAGCATGCGGGACATGCAGCACGCATCCAACGTTTTGCGGGACTATTTTAATCATTATTGCAAAGCGGGACCGGCGACTTGGCCGTTTATTATTAGATAGGATTGAAAAACTAAAATTTAAATAAAAATATAAGAGTTGTGTACGTCAGTAATGGTATCAAACCAATATTGATTAAACTATCATCATGTACATATATCCCACTGTTAAATCGCATCCAAGTTTAATGCAAACACATTCAGATGCAGCTTTCAATATAACGTTGATTGTTTTATTCCCAGTAACAAGATAACTGTATATACATTGAATCATATCCAAATAAAACTTGATACATAAGTGTAATTCGTGATTTATCTTATTGAGTTCATACATATTTGTATTCAGAGTGTTTGTAAGATCTTGTTTTATATGAAAAATATTGTGATGACTGTCTAATGGGCTGTTGTTGCAAAGGACAAAAATTGCCTCAAATAAAAAAACAAAATCTGTAGTCCCCATTTTTATATAGTAAATGGTACCTAACTGTGTATTCGGGATGGAATGTGGCGTTGTGGAAAATTTTTTAAAAAATCTTTATACTTACTTAATTATTAACTTTTATAACATCAAAGATATCATCGCAAACTTAGAATATCGACTGCAGGACATGACAGTCTTGGATAAAAACTTTTTACCAAAAAATTAAACCGACGAAAAATAACTAAAAAGCAAGAAATAAATAAACCTTTTAAATCTTGAGTATTGAGATTATTTACATGAACTATCAAATGTTATATAAACTAATTTTGAATCGGCGCCAAACAACAAACTGATTAATTAAAACCTAGAAGGAAAACTATGAAAAATGTACAGGTGGAAATCGCGTCAGGTTCAGAAACTGACTGACTCAAACTTGAGAAGGGTAAAAATTAGGTGATTTCCAATGCTGAATGACAAATATGTGCATCAATAACTTTCATAAAAAAAATTAAACAAATCCGTTTCATATTTTTTAATCTATAGCTGTTATTTAACATGTAAATAGTATCTCAGTCATTTATTTGTGAATATTTTTCACAAATTTAAACCTTTAAATTCTAAACGTGAAAGTTTGTGAGGATGAATATTATGAATAGATGTTACATGGGTGTTTGTTACACCTTCACGCAAAAACTACTAAACGGATTCGTTTGCTTACGGACGGTAAAATTTTCATTGAAAATTCAACGAAATTTTACCGTCCGTAAGCAAAACGAATTGTTTCTTGTTTATTGGAACGCGGCATTATAGGATACTCTTTACCGTGGGAAACGACGCCCACGCGGGCAAAAACTACTATGTGCGCGGCGGCTTCTTTTTTAGGGTTTCGCATACCTCAAAAGAGTAAAAGGAGCCCTTATATGATCACTTTAGTTATCTGACTGTCAAGATCATTTTTCTTCTTAAGGTATCAAGATGAAATTAACATCATATACTAATGTCTGCGGTCCGGTGAAGCTGTAGAAAAATTAACAAAGTCGACAAAAGATACGGACATTTCAGCTTTTTTTTTGGTTGTGCCTTATCATTTACCCACAATATCCTTTGTGAAATTCATGACATGACATGGGACATTCAGCAGTATGTTAATTGTTGATACATTGATGTCCTCAGTATGTGGCCTGTGCCGCATCTTTTTTATGGTATCTGGGGCAAACAAGCTAACGGATCACCTGTTTGTAAGTGACTACCGCCCTCCATGGACACCTGCAACTCAAGAGTCACAAGTGCGCTGCCGACCTTTGAGGTGGGAGTACGCTCTTTTCTTGAAGGTTTAAAGGTCGCATCGATCCGGAATTACGCAGGCGACAATTTCTTCCACAAATTGATTGTATGGGGCAAAAAAAAACTGTCAGTCGTAGGACTGCACGTCAGAACTGAAAACATAACTTCACAATGTTTTTGCATAAACATACACACACACACATCTGTATATATAAAATTAGGTTAAAAATAAAAAGTAAGTAATAACAAATCTAAATGTATACATATGGTACACTAAAAGTTCTGCGCTCCTGGCCGCTCATTAATGTTTGAGTTTCGAATGTTATATTTTTTTAAATATAAGAAACTCGGCTCCGTCTTACGAATTATCGATCAGGTCACGTGTCCTGACGCGAGTTTAACATTTTTTACCCATCCCAAAAAGTGCACAACGCCGCTAAAGAAGTTTTCACTTCAAAAAATTCTGGACAGTAGTGCACATCCTATTCATTTACACAGTAGGTTTACTGTGTCCGTGTGTGTAAGTAAGTCTTATGGTATTTTCTTACCATACTACTCATTTCCCGCAGTTTCTCCCACGTTTATTATGGTCACTGTGTCGTGCCGAAAGTGTCGTAGCATGATGTTACAAAGCCTATATAAAACCTTCCTCAATGAATACTCTAACACAAAAATAATTATCCATATCTGACAGATAGTACCAGTGATAAGAGCATTAAAACAAACGAAAAAAAATCTCTTCAACTTTATTTTATCAGTACAGATGCACTGAACTTGACAGTGACAAAAGTGTATTTATATTGTGGATAGACTGAAACAAATAATATTTTTAATTTTTTTGGCATTAGGTACATATTTCTATTTTACACACGGAATTACAGATATAGCGGTTTTTTTATTCGTTTGGTACAACTGAAGAACATCTTTGATTTATTATTCCTAGACGAAAGAAAGTACACTCCGTTCAGAAAATTTCCGTATTTTTACTGACTTAAAGACGCACGACGAATTCTAGATTTTTTTCTTACGTAGTGATTTTGGCAGTCAAGACTGTCGCGGACAATTATTTTAATGTCATATTCGAAGCACAATATTTTTAAAAATGTTATGTAAACTTAGTAGTAGATGCGGATGAATTTTAAACATTTATTTTTTAATTTTGTGTACATGTTGCTTGTTAAAATGTTTTGAAATTTGAATAGACAATTTAAAATCTACTGAAATTTATTATCAAGTCGACATTATATAATATATAATAATATATATAAATATGTATCATATTTAGACAATCATAATTTGTACATACATATTAGGGATTGTCCATTAATCACATGAGCCTCGAAAGGGGGGGGGGGTTCGGAAGAAATTACGAAATATAACAAGAGCGAGGGGGGGTGTAGTGAGATATCATTATTAATTTTCATAGAAAGCAATAACTTATATCTGTATTTAAAGATAATATTCTGATTTTTTTAAATATATTTTAAACTAAAAAAATACACGTGATTTTAGCTAGGGGGGGATAGTCTAAAACCTCACCACGTATAACCACGGGGGAGGAGGGGTTAAAAGTTGCTAAAAACATCACGTGATCAATTGACGACCCCTTACCTGTAACTAGAACTGGCTCTAACAAGTCGATAGATGTGTTAACGTATTTATTACGACAATATTTTGTGATTAAAGTGGCATTTAATTATGTATGCAGGAAATAACTTTGAATTGCCTGACGTTTCGACCACATTGCACTGACCATGGTCACAGGCTGACTGGCTCAGTAGTGCACGTGTCGCTACACGTACAATAGTGCCCCTTAGTAAAATATTAGTTATCTCGATTCTGCTCTTTCTTTGTGTTCGTTGTTTGAATTTTAATAAATTCCCAAGCGACACAGGAATTTTTCAAAGTGCATTCGTTCGGGAGTTGATTCTTTCAAGATTCCATTGACACCTGCCATTACCTACTAGGAATATGGTAGATAACTGATGTTACCAAACATCAAAACGGTAGGTTTGGTAGAAATGGGGCAAGAGAGGGCAGCTGCTCTCCCTGGCTTTAGCAAGCTTACGTAGTCCTAAAGTAATTTTGAGTCAAATTTTTGATTAGCCCTCCTAGACCGACGAAATAAAAATTTACCCCCTCCCCCTTCCTGGGATGACAAATACAAATTTTACCCAAGATGGCAGAAACAAATTGTGCCCCCCTCCCCCTGGCTAAAAGCTGGGTACACCAATGAGTAGGAGCAAAAATAATTAATTTAGGAAACTACCCAATTCTTCAGAGCACAGGCCGGTATACAGTCTGCATCATAACAATAAATTGTTTAGTATTACGGCTTAAGTCTGTCAGCACTGTGAATCAGCACCCTACGCGTACGTACATCGAAAGTATTTCTGGAGCTTACACTTGGTATATTTGTGTTATAGTGTCGTAGCAACGTGACATTATTATTTTGAATAAAGAAGAAATTGTTTTCAAAGTTTGTTTTAATTTTTGAATTGTCCAACCAACCATAGAAGCTTTGATTATATACTTGTCTAGATGACATATTAGGCCATACAGAACGGCGCTAATAAAGTCGACTATATTTCGTAGACTAACGTGTGGCAGACGTCATTGTCATTTGAATATCTAAGCGGCGACGTGCTTTCGAAAAACAATTAATCATGCCGGTTTGTGCTATTAAACTGTGTCGAAGTTTCGACACAGTTTAATAGCACAAACCGGCTTATATATATGGCACATATATATATTAGCACTTATATATTTATATTAGCATTTATATTAGCACTTATATATATAGCACAAACAGCTTAGATATTCAAATGACAATGACGTCTGTCACACGTGAGTCTACGAAATATAGTCGACTTTATTAGCGCCATTCTGTACGGCCTAATATGTCATCTAGACAAATATATAATCAAAGCTTCTATGGTTGGTTGAACAATTCAAAAATTAAAACAAATTTAAAAACAATTTCTTCTTTATTCAATATAATTATGTCATGTTGCTACGACACTATGCTAGAAAACCTTATGAAAACACTAAGATTACTTTTCATATATAAGTTTTGTTTTAATTTATACAATTTTCAGAGAAAATACGATACTTTATTTCAAAATTTGTAGCTATGACAGATTAGCCGGTGTTGTCCGTTTATTACGGGGTAATTTTACAAAAACTATGAGTAATCATAAACCATGATGCTGTTATTGTTTTATATTATTAAAAAAGTCTATCGCTGAAGAAAATGATACCTAATGATATTGGTGATTTTGACGCAAAGTATTTTAGTTATTCGTCTGTATCATCTAACATCAATGGTTAAAATACTTTAAAGAAGAATAATAATAGTCTTATAATTATTGTTCTTTTATTAGAAAATACATCTCATCAATTAAAATTAATCACTTATTTTCACTAATTCACATTGGTACCTTTGTAATTTAAATTCGACCGATCATTTTCTAATAGATTCAGTCACTTACACCTCTATTTAAAAACAGATTATAATTTTCATTGTTTTTTTGTTGATTAATATGTTTTGTAATAACTTCGTTTTCTTTTAAATCATTATTTTATTTACCTTTCTCCTTATGACGTAATACAAGAAGGGAAGTAAATAATTTAGAGCAGGTATCCCTAAACACGCACACAGTGACAATTTGTTGACAATAACTACACGCGTGTACTCACACATAATTCGTAGTTTGATCCCCTTTTAAGCGCATCATTTGTTAGAGTTACTCTATCTAGACAAGTATATAATCAAAACATAGAAGTAATATAATTTGATAGGTATGACAAGTCGTTATTTCACAAAAGTTTCTTTTTAACATAAAGTTCGAATGTTTAATACGAACTGATTTAAATTTGCAGTCATTTACAGTATTTCACTACAAAATCTATTATTATTACAATATAAATTACTAGCTACCCGGCCACGCTTTGCTGTGGCTGGGTAATCCCACTAATATTATAAATGTGAAAGTTTGGATGGATGGATGGATGTTTGTTACTCCTTCATGCAAAAACCAATGAACCGATTGCGATGAAACTTGGTATGTAGATAGCTGGAGTCCTGGATTAACGCATAGGCTGCTTTTTATCCTGATTTTCCCACGGGATCGGGACTTACGCGGGTGAAACCGCTGGGTGCTGCTAGTTTGCAATAAAAAAAACTATCCTATCTCTCAAATTAGACCGAACTGCACACAGTGTGCAAAATTTCATTAAAAACGGTTCATTAGTTTAGGAGTTCATCGTGAACAAACAAAGTGATATGAAATTTTTATTTATATAGATGAATGTATTTTTAGGCTATACACAGAAGTTATCAACAGCATTGAAAGAAGAAAAAAGAGAGGAAAAAGAAATAGGAAAAGCAAAATTATTTTAATATTGTGGTTGCGGCTAGCAAAGATAACTAATTAGAGTATCAAACTCTATATGATGATAGTTTTTAAGGCAGGAACTACAACATCCTTAAATAACTATCATGTCACCATTAACTGACTTCCGTAGATCAGCTCTAATTTCCCGCCATAGATATGGGTTTGGAGCGATTCTTTTTTCGCATTTATTAATCAATGGCGAATCCATTCGCAATAAAACATGACAGAATACTATTAATAATATTTATTCAATAAAACAAGATAATATAATAAATAATTTAGAAACAAATGGCTATGCTTTTACGACTTGGCACACGGAAATCGGTAATATGTTAGTTGACACGTAGACAACGCTCATTTATTTTCAGTAATAAAACAGTGCTACACGGGAAGTAGGTAATGATTTATTTTACTAATGTAAAGTAAAATTTTGACAGATTGTAGTCTTAGAGAAATAATCAAAATATAACATAACGTTTACATACTTTGCATGATTTTTTGGTTTCCGTACCTCAAAAGCTAAAAAAAAACCCTTATATGAGCACTCTCTTGTCCGTCTGTCCGTGTGTCACCACCAATTTTCTCAGGAACGGGTAGGCCTAGCAAGTTGAAATTTATACCAGATACTGAAGTCTATAGTCCCTATTAGGTGTATAAAAATCAAGGTCCTGAGTCAACACGATAAAAAGATATGGGCAAATTTAGATTTTCGCGAAAACTTGTAAGTACCAATATTTATTTAATTAATTTTCAACTTTGTTTATTTTTCGGAATTTTTCCCTTTACTTGTGTTGTAAGACCTTGCTTTTAACCAAAATTGACAATTCTAGGCCAACCGGAAGTACCCTATAGGTTTTGGGTCTAAAATCTATAGGGTACTTCCCATTTACCTACAATCCTGAAATTTGGTAAGAAGTAAGCTCTGACAGCACAAGTGAAGGAAAAAATCCGAAAGTCGTTAATGTGTTGTTATATCACATAAAAAAGTTTTTGTGATTACAAACTTATATTTTGCGGTTGGATTGTTTACTTTGTCGTACATCGGAACCGCAAAGTTAAGTTTGTCTTTCAAAAAAGACGGGCAAAAGTCTTTGAGAATTGATTTTAGAGATGGACGTATACAAGTTTGTTTGCTTACGGAAACCTCGGTGCGCGAGTCAGACTCGCACTTGTCCGGTTTTTTGTTACTCGTGTATGTTATTTAAACTATGGCTCAACTCAAATCATCAAACTTTACAATAATATTACAATGTACCTAATTGATTTCGCTAGTAAAATGATAAATCAATTAAGTTATGTAGTCTATTTAAAATTGTCACTGTGTCCGTAGTACATACACATAGGCAAAGGACGCAAATGGAGCCATTTTCTGTAAACATACGTCATTACTTAATTATATTATCCGTTTCAAGTTATTTTAAGGAACATCCAAGAAAATTATTAAGACACATAAATAAAATTAGCCTTACTGTTGTTTTATAGCCATTTCATTACAGCGTCCAAAAAACTTAAAGCTTACGCTCAAATCGAGCGCACACCGCTCTGTTTACAAAATCGAAACGACATCTCAAAGTTGTATTTAATTTTAGTTGAACAAAAGCCAATTAGTGTGATCCACGTTCGGTCATTATCGCCATATCGCTAATTATACACATTTATTTTGAAAGACAAACACTGTGTTTCCAATTTAATACACGAAAACGCTGTTAAAAAAACAAACAGAATTATATTTAGAACAGATGTCTACAAAAAAAAAATAAACGATGTTGTTCATGATCTCTTTTTAAAATTGGATCTAGAAATAATATTATCTCAAACTAAAGTAACTATTAAATACTATGTTTTTGTATCAGCGCGGTTTACTATTTTTTTTAAACTGTCTTTCAAATTGAATGACGTAATTCGTGCATTTACTTTTTTTAAATAAGCACTTTTGCCTTGGTCTGATCTCTACATAATCGATTTTAATATTTATATCATGTATGCGTTTTTTTCTCTCTAGATGTAAATTTCACCCTTTAATTGTATATTTGTACAAGTACCTTTCGATTTTTACTTGCTCATTTTCTCTGTAGTGTTATTCGATATGCTCTTGGTATACTCTTTTCTTACCCTCACTCTAAACTCTGTCTTCAGATATTATCTACTTCCTCATAAAAAAGAACTGCTTAATCGATAATTTCTAATTCATGGCGATTTTCTTCGTTCTTACTACGTACGTAAATATTCATAATTGACATCACAAATAATATCAAAATTATTTGGGACAGACAGACTCCTATCACAAATTCGTATTTAATAATATACCAAATGTAACATTTTGGAGCTGAGCCAATGTAAGCGGTTAATACGAACATTATCGAGTGGTAGGTTATCATTATTGGCTGTATGATGTATATACCGTTGCCTAACATTTATAAATGCAGGCCGCTGTCAAGGTCTGATTTGTAAAAAATGGCGCGTAAATGAATCATAGTTTTCTAAACGATGATTTTCGTTTGTTTTTCACTTGCATGTTGTGTACACTTAAACAACGAATAACAGACTTCAACCTAGTTTGGGAATCAGTACTTTGGATTAAACAGAAATGTATTCAGTCTAAGTTTTGCTAGACTATACATAATAACATTTTAGACGACTATTTAATTATGCGTTCCTAAGAACCTTTTTCTCATCTAGATAGACATATTATTATGGACAACGAAGTGATCCTATAAAGGTTCCTTCTTTTCTTTAGAGGAATGGGGAGACGAATGTATTGTTTTCTAGTTTATTTCTTACTATGTACTATGTACCTACTTCTTGCATTCATCACTATCACAAACAAACTTTCCTCAAAATCATATCTCTCTTTCAAAAAGTACGATTCAACTAAGAACACGTAAAAACACTCAATAATATAAATTTTATACCTACACCAACTACACACATGAATTTATGATATATTGCTGCAGTCCATTTCATTGCATAAGCTTAAAATTATCTTCTTACCTTTGAAGATCATGACAAATTATTTTACTATAAAAAATTATGCCAGAATCCAAAATTCTGAAATATCTAGCCCAAACGTTGTAACATCAAGAGTGCTGAAGACGTTATATCACGTAATTTTTTTTTTTTTGTTTTTTTTTATTATCTCTTTGGATAATAATTGCTTTGCCTGTCCTCGTGTAAAAAAGTTTAAATCTGGGTTGCCACCTGCTTGTCATCATTTCTACTATTGCTACATTCTAGAAATAATTTGAATATACTTTTATTTTTAATATTTTGATAGCATGTTTTTCTTGGATGCGATGCTTAGAAATTTTGGAACGCTATTCTTAAATACTTTAGTATTTTTTAAAAGCTGTTATTATAATTTATACATTGAGAAAATTCGAGAAAATGGTTTCGATATTTATATTCTTCTCAACCAACCGTTGCAGGAGCAAAAAACTGCTCGAATTAGAGGCGCTCAAATATAATGGAACCAGTAATTTTTTTTTATCACCACATTTTGAATGCCTGGTTTAAACTCTAAAACGACGCTGATACGATAAAAATATCTACGAGTCTGAGTTAATGGTTCCATGGTTAAGAACCATGGTTTAAATATTATGAGCGATTTTAAGTATTGTTATTAAAAAGTGTTACATTGAAATAAAACTATTTTTCACGGATTCTATCGCGATTTATTTGGTGTTATTTTACTATCTATACTGATCCCGACGTTTCAGTTGCTTTTCAGCAGCCATGGTCACGGGTAGACTAAGATGGTGGTCGTCTCATGTATCGAAGTGCAAAGTTATCTCAAAATACCCGAAGTTTGTTGATTGTTGGTGTTACTATTTACGCAGAATGAGCTCAAAGTGTCTTGAAGCCTTGCTGTGTTTTGTATTTTCTTGGGTTTGAGTAAGTGAATAACCGGATCCCAAGCTGGTGGTACGTTCCAACCATCTTCTCTATTAAAATTAGGGTGTTTTTTAATTTCAATAGCCTCACGGAGCATCCTTGGTAGGAATCGGTGTTCTTTCGCGAGTACCTGTGGTTTATAGAAACGCAGGTAATGGTTGGTCCCTTGTTGCACGTGTTCACACACAGCAGACTTCATCGAGCGTTGGTGTTTTATGTCAGCAATGTGTTCTTTGACGCGGGTGCCAATGCTTCTCTTGGTTTGACCAATGTACTAGAGCCCACAGTCACAGTCTATTTTATAGACCCCTGCATCTTGTAGAGGTACTTGGCACTTGACAGATGGTAAAAATTGACTTATCTTCGTTGGCGGCTTGTAGTATGTATTGATTGAAGCTCGCTTCAAGATGTAGCCAATCTTTTGAAATTAAAAAACACCCTAATTTTAATAGAGAAGATGGTTGGAACGTACCACCAGCTTGGGATCCGGTTATTCACTTACTCAAACCCAAGAAAATACAAAACACAGCAAGGCTTCAAGACACTTTGAGCTCATTCTGCGTAAATAGTAACACCAACAATCAACAAACTTCGGGTACTTTGAGATAACTTTGCACTTCGATACATGAGACGACCACCATCTTAGTCTACCCGTGACCATGGCTGCTGAAAAGCAACTGAAACGTCGGGATCAGTATAGATAGTAAAATAACACCAAATAAATCGTGATAGAATCCGTGAAAAATAGTTTTATTTCAATGTGTGACATTCGCGTAAACTTTCGACAATATCAAAAAGTGTTACGCTGGAAATGAATGAAATCGTCATATAAATATTTATTTTTCTATAAGTATTTCAAAATTCTGAAGATTTATATTCTCGTCTCCATTCAATGTTACATTGTTGTTCGAAATGCAAAATTAAACCACAACTTACTACACAGAAACAACTTATATGACTGGCTTGTTGGTCTAGTGGTTAGCGACCCTGACTGCTGAGCCAGAGGTCGTGGGTTCGATTCCCACCCAGAACAAATAATTGTGTGATAATATGTATGTATTTAGGAGGGGTTCGTGGCTAAGTGATAACCGAGTAGGTTAGCACATTACAAAGTTAAGTAATACTAGCCAAGTCAGTCTAGGATGGGTGACCATTCTTAACACATTGAGACCCCTCCGTGCCTCGGAGAGCACGTTAAACCGTCGGTCCCGGGTGCTATACAAACATCTGTGCATTCGTAACGGGTAGTTGGAGCCCTAAAAAGTCCGACAACCTGGTCTAACCACAGAACTTCGACATCGCCTAGTACTTGGGTTGTGGAGGTCTGATGGCAGTCGCTTCACGTAAAATATCAAAGTTCGGCCGTATCGTAGTTAGACTGAAAGCCGACCCCAACTTGGTAGAGAAAAGGCGCGAAATGTACGTTTTTAGAAATATATAAGTATTTAGAAATAAATAATGTTTATCAGCAGTCTGGTTACCATAGTACAGGCTCTGTCTAATTTGGGGGTCAGACGGCCGTGTGTGAGGTGTGAGAAGTTATTATTACTATAAGTATAGGTATTATTACTAAAAGTGCTTTAAACACAAGTTTTTCATATATGATGCGTTATACTAACTTTTAATTATGTATATATACGTTAATTAACGCGATCACGAAATAGGTATTACATACCACCGAATTGTCTGACGTTATGACCAGGTTGCACTGACTGTGGTAACAGGATGATGAATATGATGAAATATGATGCGTTAGTTTCTCTATTTAGTTTGAGGCTCATACGATTTACAAACTTTACACCTGTCCTCGCAAATACTGCTAATGACAAATGGTAGAGATTTTCGAGACATTTTGTTGCTGCAAAATAATATGTCTTTCATAACAAACAGTATCCACAGTTAACGTTGCTTTACACGTTCGATTAATGTTCGCAATATCATAAACTAACAAGTTTTTTTTCACGTATGCATATCCCTATAGGTGTTTAGGGCAAAGCGATTCCCTCGGGAACAACACCGCCGATGAGCTAGGTCCAACTATACTGCTGCCACTTCTCTTTAACCGACTTTGCTCATGAACGCAACGGACTCGTGAAGCGCACAACGGTCACTAAGTCAACATACCTGACTGCAGGCAATCTAAACTTGTGCTGACGGAAGTCTCACTACGTTTAAACTTGCAGATTGCTCAGTCTTAACCGAATCGATATCAGGATAGTTGTAGGAACTATTACAGGGCCACCTGGCCCTGAACCGGCAACTATTCACCATCAATGCGACGGACAACCCTCTATGCAGTCTTAACGTGGAGAAAACAGCTACCCGCGTCATCCTGGAGTGCGGCGAAGTGGCTGCACAACGGGCAAGTATCCTCGCGAGTGCGTGATCGCTCTTAGAAGCCTGTGAAAATTCAAGGAGGCTTCTGTGCTTCTGGAAAGAGCCAGCCTTGCTCCACCTCAACTAATCAGCCTTATCTTAACGCATAATGGATCGCTTATGAGTATAAATGCGGCAACGGAGCCATTATGGTGGTTCACCGGGGCTACCGATGAGGCAGTAGGAAGGAACCAAGTAAAACCACACGATGTACCGTACTGCGCCTAAAACCAGATTCATTTTCTGTTAACGTTTATTTAGGTATATACATTGACTTCAAACTAATTAGCTTAGGATTTTAACTTAAGTCAACTTTACACGCCCGAATAAAACAATAATTTTCCAAATCGATTTATAAATGACGGTGTTCTAAGGTAATAGAATAGAATTAATAAAATACTTTATCAATTACACTGTAAACAAACTTCAGGTTAAGTTAGCATTACCTATAAGCGCTTTGGTATGTATGGTCTGGGAGCGCCCTCTGCCGCTTCCTGTATGCTTGTATTGTTCTACAAGATAAATAAATACATGTAAAATTCCACCTAATTGAGAACCCGCTCTTTTTTTTTTAATTTTAGTACCAGAAAACAAATCGTTTCTTTATTATAGGAACGCGGCATTAATCGACAGCCCTTGGATTATATACAGGGTGTAAGAAACATAGTACCGAATATTGAAATAGTGTATTCAGACCATCATTCTGAGTAGAAAATCATTTGAATTTTCTACCGGAAAATTCATATATTTTTTTATAATTTTAATTTTTTGGTTAATAGTGATATTACAATGAGTAAACAGAACATTTTACCGAAAAAAAATTAATAAATACCCCATACGGCCTAAAACTGCAATGTAATCATTAAACAACATTTATGCAATCACCTGCTTCGACGGCGCCGTACGTTTAAGGTCATTCACCGCACCGAACAAAAAGAATACCGGTACATTGCGTAATGCCAAATGAAACTAATGACTATAAATCCTTAATCTCGCATTTTTATGATGAACTGACTTTTGTATTGTAATAGGAATAAACAGGAAGAGGTTTTTGTAAGTTTTTCGCGTAGCTCAAACTTACACGCTGTACATAGGTTCGATCTATAATCTAAGTGACAGCCCTATTCATGTTGTACATTTTCACTAACGTGCGTACTCCAGCAGACACAAAACGTGCTAAGTACACAAACACCGATACCAAATATGCACTGAGTTATTTGGGTAACAGAAAATACCTTTATTTTTAATCTTAATGATGAAATTAACTTTTTTTTAGCAAAGACCACACTGTTTCTGTTCCTGTGCGGCCTATGTTAATTGGAATCGTCTACATCTGAAGAATAATGTCTCTATATGGCTAAAATGATATTTTTGGAACATTAATGTAATGATTTAGTTGTTAAAAAGACATATATGGCTTTCATAATAATGGTGTAAATGTATGGCGGTAAACAAAACTGAGTTGCCATTTTAAATTTTCCAAATGCCTTCCGAGAATGTAATTAATCAATGTTACAAATAGCTAATTAAAGCGTTAGGTTAGCACTAATGGATTTGTGCCAAGAATAATTAACAATCGTATCAGCTTAAAAATACGAAGCGAAAAACGTGTCTATTTTTCATTTATATTTGTACAAACACTAGCTGTCCCTCGTAACTTCGTCTGCGTTTGTAAATTTTCCCCGTTTTTGCAATATTTTTCATTAATGCTCCGCTCCCATTAGTCGTAGAGTGATCCAACATTATCCAACACTAAAATAATTTTTCAATTCGAACCAGTAGTTCCTGAGATTAGCGCGTTCAACCAAACAAACAAGCTCTTCAGCTTTATAAAATTTAACCTTACATAATAAAGCTTAAAGCCAAAGAGACTTAAGAATTGTTTTTTCTAGATTTCCTTTTATTAAAAAAAAACGCGTGAGGTGTCTTTTGGACACCCGGTTGGAATGAATATATAAATATATTTAATGAATAGAATAAATTGTATCAAAATATAGTAAAATTGTAATAACTCCAAATTAAAATTGCGCCACCTGTGAAAGATGCCTGAACTAATATATAAATAATATATATATTTTTTTTATTTATTATTGGCTCATCAACAATTGTTTACACAAATGTAGATACTTAGGATACAGTGATGTATATATGCTAGCCTAGTGTAACAATCACTAACAGGTAAGCACCACATGCACTATTACTATTACAAATCAAATGGGATCAATTCGAAATAAATCGAATTGCATCAAATCGAACCATACAAAATTAAATTATTTAAAAGACACCAAACTGGATCAAATCAAATAAAATCTAAAATTAATCACATTGAGTCTTGCTCAATGTGATTTTGCGGAACTTGCTAAGCGTGTCAGCATGAATATCAACCAGATGGCTGTAGCTGTTAAGCAGTTTACACAGCCGTGGGATTGTGGAACTGGCTCCGAGGGCTGTCCTACGAAGAGGAGGATGCAAGGGGATTATAGGAGCTCGAGGATATCTAGCTGGGGCTTGAAATTTTATTTTTTCTAATAATGGTGGACAGTCTATCTGAGATCCTAATAATTTAAATAAGAAAAGGGAGTCAATTATATTTCTACGTTTCTCTAGAGAAGCTATCTTGAAGTGAGTAAGTCTTGTTTCATAGGACTTTTTCTTTTTACTTTTTACATTCATATTTTTACTTTATATTCATAGTCCTGATGCATACGACGAATAATATACGACAGAAGTTTTCATATGATTTGAATCTTCTTTACGTTACTAATTAATTAACCTATAGTAAACTCCAAATTCTAGTATTTTTAAATCCACTGGTGAACTTATACAATAAAAATAATAAAACCACCAGTGGTTTTATTTTAAGTAATTTAAGCAGTAATGGCGGGCGCACGACGCTCATTAGAGCACTATCAGACCGATTACTAATTTGTTCTTAATTCTTTTTGGTGTGAACAGCTCGGACATAAGTGCCGTACATTTATATACAGACACAAAAAAAACTGTTAAGAGTAAATAGCCACGAATCTGTGATCAAGATCTGTGGCCATCTTTGAATATATCCAACCACGTCATACCAAATTTGATGTAGGTAGGTAACCTTTTTTGTACCTGATTCTCCACCCAGATTTATTTATGTAAATCGCTGGTTTGCGACAATAGCGACATAACTCAAAATTATTGATTTTAGAGAATCACAATGTTTTGTGATTTCCGCTATAGTATTTTGTTCTAAATATATAATGAACTTGTCGCTTTCTAACGAACGTCAGCACGAAATCGGTGTTGCATCTTTGTTCACCATAAAATATCAAAGATGTATGATCGTTTGGCATACTTAGTTCAATTTGACTGAATTTTGAATTATGTCGATATTCTCGCAAACCAGCGAAATGGTAATCAGATTTTGTAGAGTAGAACAAAAACAACTCCTTGATGATGACATTACTTCTAGTTATAACTGGGTTAAAACTGATTATTACGTGCTTCAAGCTTTAGGCAAACAAAACAAACGGATTCATTAATTTTAAAAGAGGAAATTTTAGGCAGCAGCTGCGATAAATCGAAATAAAACAAAGATGTTTAGGATGATGCTAAAATAAACAGTAGTTAAATTGATTAATAGAACAATTGCTGAAAGCATCTTTTCTTTTCAAACGGCATGGCTATTTTTTTTTACAATTTTACCGCCAATTTTCGTCGGAATGTTCTACATTTAAGGCGGGAAGTTGAGTGCTGTTTATTTTTTTTTTTCAGATGAATGACGGAGCGGCGCTCATTTTCGCTGACGAGTTCAAGCAGACTCTAGATAAATATCTCTTTGGTATTTGCCCACAGACTTACAAGGTAAATAACAAAATAACCCATAAAACCTACAGTTGGCGAGAGATCAGAGACATGAATCACGCGTTGCTTACACTATTACTCTCCCCAAAACATCCAAAACGACATTACTTTCCAGTGGGAACATAATTTACCGTACTTTAATACTTAGTGCTGTTTTTCTTCGGTCTTCTGTTGGGTTAAGATTCCCATATTGCTGGGTATTTATATCTGGATTCCTCCGAAGTGTCATAAAAAACTCAATTACCTATCTATTAATTACATTAGCTGTTTTCCTTTTAATTTGAAATCAGAATCAGTAGGATGAAATTTGGGCTTAACAATTTGACAACTAAGAAATCGTTTTTTTTTATTAACTCTCTTAGGCAGCCATGTTACACTTAGAGCAAACAGGAGCAAACCGATTATAACATGGCTAGGTTAGGTACACTGTAGTAATGAAGCACAACGAAATCTGTTTCTGTCGATGATTTCATCTCCCATTAGATTTCAATTTACGACACACAAAACCTTTGTTTTAAGTCGTGCTATTTACTAAACATTTTCGTCTACGTATTTATCCCAACTTTACGTTAATGCACACTGCGTGGAAGCAGGATAAATCTGTAAATGCGACTTACGTACGTTGAAGTACTGTGTATTATTAATACACATTAGCGCACATCATCCATTTCTGCGACAAATCCTCCCAAGATTTAAACAGCTGTTTCGAATGAATTAATCTTGAAGTAAATATAGAAAATAGCATAGATATGTGGCAACATTATAATAAAAGTTGTTTAAAAACATTTATGGAAATAAATGATTTTTTTTCTTTAGAGCAATGCAACAATATTAAAACCCGTATTAAGTTTAAAATTACTGTGCCACTATTTATGCTATTTTAGTTACCCAATGTTTTCGAAACAGGCATTGCCAGTAGATATACAGGGTGTATTTGAAAAAGGAACACTTACTTAAAACACTGAAAGGGCATGACTCTAGCATGCAGATACAATTTTAAAAATTTTAAAAACTATCCGTTTACAAGGTAGAGTCTGTGCGGAAAGAGAACCGTCGTAGTATTTGAGGTCGCAGCAGTGCTAAATTACCTTTTTACACTGTTACGTCATTATTGTTTACTGTATTGTACAGTATTGTTTACTGTCGAACTATAGTTATAGGATAGTTTTTCTTTTTTTTTAATTTTTTCAAAAATTCTTCTTGTAACTGCATGCTAGAGTCAAAATTTAAAAGTACCATTTCCTTGCTCCACACCTGAGCTACCCTCTTGCAGAAAAAATCTATCCTAAAAAAACTAAAATATATCAGTAATTTAAGAAAGCCCTCTTTTTATCAAGTCGTTTAAAAACCGTCACCTTCAACTTAAACAATAGGGTCTATAGAGACCAATATGGTGTCTTAAAGTCAATAAAGTGTTATTTCTTATGCACATTTCCTGCATCCTTGTAGTGGGTAGCGCACAGTAGGTGTCTATTTAGTTTAAAATAATATTCGTTAAAATAAGGAACCACAATATTATCTCACAGTCTCGTTGGCAGATGCCGGTGAAGGGCAAAAATTCAACTGCAGTCCCCTGCGACCTGGATGTGGATCAGCAGGAGTTAGCGGGGAGGTTAGTGCACTGTTTTGCTTGCTGTAATTTATTTGTAGCATTAGTATCAACTGTGAAGCATTTACAATGACTTGAGAGAATCATGAAACGTCATTGCATAGTTATATATTAATAGATGTAAAATGTAACAAGCGAAATGAGACAAAGCAATCGGTTCTTTATCTCATTCAGTGTGCTGATCTTTTACTAATTTATTTATTAACTTTAGTCAAAAAACAAACATTCTTATTTCGACAGTCTAATTATTTAGACATTTTTTATACTTTTGTGTACATAGAAAGACTTGGGTCGTGGGTTTGATTTCCACTCAGAACAAATAATTGTATGATCAGCATGATCATTTGTTCTGTGTCTGTTTACTGTTAGCTGTCTGGTGCATAGTACAGATTCTGTATAGTTTGGGATCACACGGCTGAGTGTGAGGTGTCGCAAGTTATTATTATTATTAATACATACAGTTTATTTAAGAAAACAACAAAAATAGCAGACAACAAACTTATTTATACAATACAAAAAGCAATAATAATTATTGACAAATACATTATTATAACTTAAAAGTCTTTCGATCGACTTCTCTCTATAAAAAATCTAAAAGATTAAGCTATACATAGATATAAAATATAGAGATAGAAGTTTCTTACCATTGGCAATTTTTTTATTTATTAATTTACAGACTAGCAACATTAGCTCTCCGTGCGACCATAGCTTCGCGGACCGAGTGCTCCCGTCTTGGTACCGCACTTGCCAACACACTCGGTGAGCTTGCGCGCACAGCAAACAACAGACATGCGCTAGCTGCAGGTCAGTTACTTATTGTAATATTTGACACTGGAGAATGACATAATATCTAGTCTATTCCTAATGTAATTTTTTAGAAATTTTAAATTGGAGGAACTATCACATTCAGAGAAAATTTGTAAAAGGTTAATTAATTTAAGCACGCTGTGGGTCTATCCACCGTCTTTATAATCTAAAGCAATATTCTCACAAGTGTCATAAAATTCTAAATACAAACAAAATGGTTTTATTTCACAATTTAATTCCTTCTGTATTTATGTTTATTATATTATATTTATCATATTATAATTTAATGTTCACAGTTTGGTTGTAAATTCTTTCCTTCTGTATTATCATCAATATCTATATGACTCAAGGTCTTGTACCCTTTCATTTGATAGTACCTTAAATTAGGAGTCTTAACTTTTGTATTATTATGTCACTTAATACTATAAACGATGTATTGATATGTATATAATTTTCAGCGAATAACGAACAAAAGAAGCAACGTAAGCTGTCCAAAAGTCAGAAAATGAAGCTCCAAGCGAAGCAACGTACTGCTTTAGCGGTTAAGAAGAAGGCGGCCGCAGTTGCAGCGGCCGCAGCTGCAAAGATGTCTGCTTAATTTAAATTAATGTCAATTTTGTGATATTTACATGTATTAAAACTATGCTAAACCTACCTAAACCACTGATAGTTATTATGTTACGTATTCTACAAGGAGATTTGTGCTCCGTTCCGAAATAAGTGTCTATTTTATTATTTTAATCGAAGTCACGAAGTCAGTCCAGCAAAGGTTTTTACACGGTCTCAAATATCAGTTTAAAAGAGATCTGACGAGCACAGAATATACTGCCACATTCTCTGCTCACCAGATATAAAAAGAAGAATATCTATAGTACAAACCCACACATTTTTTTAAATTAGTGTTGCAAGCACTAAAAAACGATTATAACCCTACTATACTAACTACAATATTTTAAACGGCATTATTAATTAAATAGTTTAATTAAGTCGCGACACAATGTTAAAATATATATATATATACATATAATAATGGTATATATAGTTATTATGCTATAATTATAATAAAAATATAAACAAAAAAGGCAAGTGTTGTTGAGCTGCATACAGTGACCCTCTTATATGTATACTAAAAGGTTTGATTAATTGTATAACTAGCTGACTCGCGCAACTTCATAAGAGAGATAAATTTTCCCCTTTTTGCAACATTTTTCATTGATTCTCTAATCCTATTGGTCGTAGAGTGATGTTATATAGCTTATAGCCTTCCTTGATAAATGGGCTATTAAACACTTAAAGAATTTTTCAATTCGAACCAGTAGTTCGAGATTAACGCGTTCAACCAAACAAACAAACTCTTCAGCTTTATAATATTAGTATAGATTAGAATAGAAACTTTCATAAGTGCTATATTTATGTATAAATATAATTTAAAAATAAGATAATATACAATATTAGTTTTGGACTCGACGGGGGCCCTTTATCAAGGAGCGTCTTGCCGTTCGGGCCCCCTCTCGTTTTTTACCTAATAATCTTCTAGTAAATAATACACTATTTTATTTAGAAGCTAATTTGTACCTATTGGTTAGTTCATAACTTAAAAAGGCACCGTTCCCTACAATAATGTTTTTGTTTATAATCAACTAATAGTTTCTGTCTTTCAAGTAACCAGACTTTACTGACAAGCTTACTAGCATTACGTACGTAAACTCCTTTTACTAGTAAAACAGGAATTGATTTTGTAGCTAGTGGCATAGAACGAAAAATGCTGACCGCAAGTTGATTTATTTACGCCATCTGTGGATTCTGCGCGATACTACTGTAACTTTCATTTTGGTTGTAGGTGTACTAATTAATAATTACCCATATATGTTCGGGCAACTTTCACAGATGGCGCAATTTTAATTTCGAGTATTTACAATATTTATTATATTTTGATACAATTTGTCCCTAAGATACTTCCCCTGTCCCATTTTGATACGTCTACTACTCTAATGGGGAGAAGCAACACTCTTGTTCGTAAAAGTAAACTTTTAATACTCGTTATAGGTACTGTACATTTAGTGACAGAGCTTAAAGACTAGACAAGACTTATGTATATCCTTGAATAGTCTGTTCTATTACTAATATTAATAATAATTAATCAATGGTTTGAACACTTTTTCGAGAATATCGACGTAATTCAAAATTCAGTCGAATTGAACTAAGTATGCCAAACGATCATAAATCTCTGATATTTCATGGTGAACAGAGATGCAACGCCGATTTCATGCTTACGTTCATTAGAAAGCGAGAAGTTCATTATATATTTAGTACAAAATACTCTAGCGGAAATAACAAATCATTGCCATCTCTAAAATCAATAATTTTTAGTTCTGTCGCTATTCTCGCAAACCAGCGATTTGTCTTCTGGTTTCATGATAGTTAATAGTATCTTAAATAATATGGGAAATATGTGTATTATAGTCTATTTAATTATGATCATGTGGCATGGCATATTGTATCGATACATTGAGGGCCCAAAGGGTGATTAGCATGTAACATGAAAGGTAATATGCCGTTTGAACTTTGAGACGTGAGGCGTGGTGAATTTTGAACTTATTGTCGCACTTTTTCATACTTTATTGACACTATATTAACTAGTTACTTAAGTATGTTATTGCAGAATTTTAATATTAAGTTATGTATTAAGAATAATTTATGTAATTATTTTGCAAATAAAGTTATTTTTTATAAAACTTATTTATTTCATAACATAATCACGCACTGCCAGTAAATGGTAAAAGCATCCAACCATATTTTCAATTGATTAGGCATCATCGACGACGTTATCCAGGAGTACGAGGGAGTGGTGAGGATGAGTACAAGGGAGAGGGTGCGAGGTCACTCCTAGAAGCCTGTAAACGCCCCAAGAGGCTTCTGGGAGGAGCTAGGCTGGCTCAACTAGTCAGCCTTATTTGAACGCATAATGGGCCGTCTATGAGTCTAAATGCGGAAACAGACCCCTAAACCAAAAACCCTAAAGTATTAAAATACTACGTGGTTTTAGACCTTATGTTGCGCGGCATTAGATGATTCGTTGGATGCCATGTCGAGGTCAAGGGTTTGATTCCGGTTCAGTGTAAAATTGAATTGAAAAAGAGATTTACGAATGAACAATTTGTGCCATCAAATACGCTATTACAACGTGTAACAAGACAAAAGTGAAAGGAGGTGTAATCATATGGGGGTGGGATAACCAATAATAATAAATAAAAGATGTTATTTCTTATGCAACGAGTTTTCTTTTTATATTTTACGTGGAAAAAAAGAAGATTGAAACTAAATATTAATTAAGTAATTCTACCAATCGCACTAATATTATAAATGTGAAATTTTGCATGGATGGACGGATGTATGGATGTTTGTTACTCTTTCACGCAAAAACCACTAAACTGATTTCGATGAAACACGGTATGTAGAATGCTGGAGACCTGAATTAATGCATAGGTTACTCTTTATCCCGATATTCCCACGGGATCGGGACTTACGCGGGTGAAACCGCGGGACGCTGGTAGTAGACACATAACAGTTTATGGGTGTTGATAGTGTAAAATAATATTATTTAAATGTAATCATTTTTGCTCTTTCTATTAGAAATTAATGTTTGATTATTTATTTTGTGGAAAAAAATATATTGGTTCCCATAAACTGTACAATATTAATACCTTGTATAACTTCCATCATCTCCATTGTGCACCATCAACCTTAACATTGACAATTAACAATTGAGTCTTCCCTTTCGATATGTCTTAGAGGTCTTTTTGTTTTTTTCGTCTGAAACTGTAGCTGTATCCTTAGTAAAGTCCAATTAATTTGGTGTGAAACGTAGACGTTCTTATTTATGTCTTTCTATAAAAAGGTTTTTACCCAGGTCTCAATAATACACGAGGAATAATCAACAAAGAAGTAAAATTATTTAATAGTTAGGGTAAACACTTCAAGTAACCACTATCTTGCACTATTATAACGTCCGTAGCATTTCCACCATATCCATCAGAGATGAAATTGATCAGCCCATCAGGTGTACAGTCACTCTAAAAAAAAAGTATACGATAAAGTTCCATTACAATGTGTACATCGATGATGCCAAAATATTCTAATGAACCATAGTGACTAAACATAGTATTTACAGACAGTATCATGCCAATTCCAAGTACACATCAGGTTAAAATTTTGTAAATGTGTCTGTTTTATAACTTTGTATGCACCTTATAATACAACAAGTACCTAACTACAAAGCGTTCTAACCTGAAAATTGAAAACTTTTCATCATTTTTACGGGACTTTGTGTTGTGCCCTCTAATGCAACACTTTGCCATTTCAGTTTTGGTTTATTAATCATTTTAATACCACATAAACCACCATAATGGACACATTTCACTTTAAATTTCGAAAATAAACTCTGGAAACTCCCAAGACTCTCGTTTTCGACGACAGATGAACTACCCCACCTCAAACTATGCAACCTTAAAGAAGGCAGAGCTTATTGACATTTACTAAAAAATGGCAATAAAATATTTAATCATTATCATGAACCCTGTAAGAAACAGTCTCGAAACCACTGATATAAAATATAAAAATCACTAACTAACAGTAACTGCCAAGTTGTTCTTACCACTATCCGCACTGAATTCCCCGTTCTGAACTTATTTCTACCCTTTTATAACCCCACTATTCATTAATATTTATCAATCCACTAACTATAATGTCTATTAACTTATTAAATAGTGAACTGTGTTATCATCTATTATAGTTTGTCCCTATTTTTAATAAAATAAATAAGAGTTTTTGATGCGGCGACGACAACCCCTTTTATAAACGTAAATTATCACAAGTAAAAAAGAGATAAATAAATTTTTTGTTATTAGATTTTTATTTGCATGCAATTTGTAAGTATAACTAGAAATTACAGATATACAAATTATGGCATATCCTCTCTTCTTTTATCAATGTGTGAAAATATTAGTCTCTATATATGTCAATTTGACAACAATGACAATCCAAAGGAAATTTATTTAATAAATGTCAAAGGAAAATATTTATAAATTGGTTTCGGTGGTATAATATAAGTAGTTAAAATACTGTTTATTCAGCTTTTATATCTATTCTTCAAAGGCTTGAAGGCGTTTTAAACATACCATATCACTGTAACTACGTATACGGAAACAATAGAATATGAATTGGAATTTTTCAAGAATTTTACTTTAATAAACATTTGTCAATCGAGTTTACGACCAGCAGACACTAATTATATCCTGGAAACTCAGGTGAATTGTTTATTTTTTGTAATTCTTTAAACAAATTCAATTTCTATACATATATAAATCATAAAAGTTTATCACCACACATACTGCGAACTACACTTTTCCAAGTTAATCCATCCAATCCATTATAACTAACTAACAACTGCCAAAAACTTACGCTCTCGAAACAGAAACAAAATTGGTTTCAAGGTCCTTCAAAAACAGAACACCGTTAAGATTGGCTCTGTAGATACAAAACAAATTACTGTGTATGTACTATGTTTATTCAACACTTAATTATATTGACTGATAATAATATTTTACTAGCTGACCCGACAGACGCTGCCCTGTCTTAACAATGAATATTGAACTCGAATTGGTAACAATTAATAAAAAAGAAAAATAATTCCAAAATCATAGTTCTGACCGATGCATCTGTTTTAAATGATATTTGCAGCGCGCATTGTGTCAATCGTGCCAACTGTCAAACAACATTAAAAGCGCTAAGGTTGCATTAGAAAAGTGTTCGTTAAATTTTCTAATTTTCCGCACATTATTTTTTTCTTTCGTCACATTCTCCTGACAATAACAAACACACAAAAAAAAGAGTTAGCGGTATTGGTCCAGCCGTTCACGTGTGATGCCGTGTCCAAGGGAAATAGGGATACATTTTTATAAATATAGATTTTGATCTAAGTGTAATTAAAAAATAATTAAAGAAAAAATTAAGATAAACATAAGTTAAAAAATAATAAACTAATAAGATTTTGTGCATAAATTTTATGACACCAACCATTACTTATATTTCTTTTATAGGACTGAAGACTTGGGGAGAAGTAATATCTAAGTAAGAAGCATGGAGATTGACCTAGAGCCTATCATGATACCTGATGTGAATTGTACATTAAACAGAGTGGCGAGACCAAGAAACAATACTGTACAGATTGGTGATTGTACTATGTATAGGCATTTGACTGATCATGACTATATGTAAGTATGGAATTCATTTAGGTTTTTAATATAGAAGGATACTAAAGGTCTGAGGAAAGGGCAGATCAAAAGTAACCGAAACTGGTAGGCTAATAGTAATATAGAAGGTCTCATGATAGGGGGGGCTTGTGGTAACCGAGTAGGTTGGGTGGGTGACCATTCTTAACACATTGCTTGTACATGAGATTGTAGAGGAAATTCTAGTCCTTCTTATATACAGTCAAGAGTATTTAAAACAATCTAATCAGCAAATTACTTACTTTCAGACACACAAGACCAAGAAGTCAACCAAAAAAGCAAAAGAAACAAATAAAAATTACAGAACTCAAAGCTATTTATAACTGTACCACATGCGGCTATCGTACCATGGACAGAGATGTACTACACAAACACATATGTATCAAAAATCTAAAATACATCCTACACAGAAACGACACAAAGAAACTACCAAAGGGATACGAAATGTGTTCAAAGTGCAATTTTTCAGCAGAAAAATCGAATTTAATAAACCATATGGAGTTGCATGTTGTAGGTGTTGAAAGGAGGTGTACAGACTGCATTATACCAAAAATGAATATTGATAATTATACATACCAATGCTCAATGTGTAATTATACTACACAGAATCCGACTAGTTTAAAAATCCATATGCATGTGCACTCCCGTGGCTCTCCATACAAGTGTACGGAGTGCGAATTCTCCGGTAATGATCTGAAGCAACTTATCAAGCATTATAATGGAGTAAAAGACTTGCTATGCAAATGTGGGTATGCTACACATGTAAAACGACAAATGTCTGTACATATGAGGTCGCATACTGGAGACAAACCGTTCAGCTGTGGTATTTGTAACTTTTCAACGAGCGATAGAGCGGGATTGCACAGGCATATGAAGAAGAAACATATTGTGGAGTAAGCAAATTCTGCATCATTAAGAGAAAGCAGAATGATCACCTGCGCTTTAGCGTTTTTTGTGCCCCATTTCTCCAATGTGACCTTGACCTCTGACTTGTGGCTACTAACCACTATATATACGCGAGATTTCAATATAATTGTAGTTTGTAGCCGTCATGCCCTTCTACACAAGGGCAACTGACGCCCTTGTGCAGAATTACGCTGTTCCCTTTCATATTAAAACATGTTCCCTCTGTATTTTCCTTCAATGTATGGGCCCATAACCTGTTAGGGTTTACATGTTACCAGAGTAAATAACTTAGTGTTTGTCTCTTCCTTGTTTCTGATATGTTAAGGACAGACGCTGTAAATAATTTTAAGAAATAAACCCACTTCAAATAGACGAAGCCAATTAACTTTACACAAGAATCGGCTTTTGTAGGGCAGTATTATGGCCAGTGTTGCCAATATGTGTTGATATCAATTATTGTTATATATTAAAGTTTTATTAAATTATGATACAAACTCTGATTGTGTCTCATTTGATTAGTTATTTACCCCAAGCCAACACGACATTTAGTCTTAGGTCTTTATAGTCTACGCCAAATAAAAAGAAAAGCTTTTGTACGCAAACAGGAATGTGGTCAGCCTCACGATCCGGGTGACCAGTACAAGTAATTTTATCTACCTTTTACTTGTTAGTGGCGATATGTAACGTGATCCATTTAAAAACAAAACGGGACTTGCTTACTTCAGTAGAAAAACACAGCGTTAGTGAAGGTACTGTCTTTTTTTAAGTTTTATAGTAGAAACGAATGGCCCGTAACCCCGGGTCCTTTAATCGGGGCGTGAAAATGCATCTTTCGAAGCTGTCAAACTGAGGCCCACCATTTTAGTATCAGCCATATCTATAAAGGTGGTCTTCAATCTTGGACCTCACTCTAGCTTTCCATCAGGTGGTTTGAGGTTATTCTGACGTTATTAAGAAAAATAAGTCTACCAAATACCCTCATTTAACCAGCTGAATTAGGTTAGATTAGTTCTGAGAAGGTGGCACGACGTGTTTTTTTTATGGGCTAGGGGGCAAACGAGCAGATGGGTCACCTGATGGTGAGTGACTATCGCCGCCAATGGGCAGCTGCAACTCAAGAGTCACAAGTGCGTTGCCGACCTTTAAGGTGGGAGTAGGAGAGAGAAGGGTCAGGGCCTCCGATAACCTCACTTACTCGGCGAAATACCACGCAAGCATTGTTTCACTGCCTGTTTTCTGTGAGGCCGTGGTATCACTCAGGTCGAGCCGGCCTATACGTGCCGAAGCATTGCTCTCCCACTTAAGCATCTCTCTGAACTGGATAGGGCAAGGCTCATCGAATTTAAATGGTGTTCCAAGGTTCTCAGATACTTCGTTCTTAGGTTATACCTACCTGAGTCCCTAGCGATAGGCCCATTTGTGACGGAACACTGTGTGGTTGTAGTCGGTTCATTCAGACGCTTTAAGATTAGCCCCGGTTCGATGATGACCTGATGTGGTTTCCAAGAGATAATATAAGGTGAATTATATACCTTATATATATGTGGAACCCCAGTGAAATTTAGTTTGGTGGAGGAATTCTTATAATAAACGAGAATTCAGTTTGGTGAAGAAAGCCTTCTAATAACCATCGTTTGAATAAATATAAGAAGGAAAATCTATACTCTTAGAGCTGTGACGTAGAATACCATTTTCTATTTCGAGAGCATTCGCAAATCAGTCAAAAACCGCAATCTGGACACCCATTCCCAACTAATGCTAGTAGCTTATGGTAAGTAAATATACCTAACTGTAACGATTATAACATAATTTGTGTTTGGCTAGAAAACCTTCTTGCTATGAACTGTAAGCCAACAAAAGCGGTAAAGCCTTTTTGCTTTGGGAGACACTTCTTTCCTAACATTCTGCCGATTTGGAAGTGGCCCACATTTAGGACCGCTCCGTTAACTGCGTGTTCCTTTCCTTTGGGTTTCCAGTCTCTGAATTAGTTTAAACACGGCCTAGCAGCTTAGAAGTCAGACGTCCGCCGAAGAACTCTTCGCAAAGAAGACCTCAGCAAAAATATGTGACCCAGATGGCCTGGTGGTGGCTCGTAGTGATCGCTATGAGGAACAGTTACACTATCGCAATTAGTTGCTAGCAGAAACAACGTAGTGTTTGTATATATACTCTTTGGCAGAAACTACCTAATTCATAGATTGAATATTTATTACTGTATAAATCAGATTGCACAGAATAATGAATTTTATGCGCCACAAATTCAATTACATAGTAGGTACCTTCACATAATAAATAGGTACAATTTTATTTCCGTTAATAAATGTAAAGTAGGTAAGCTATCTGTTCTGGGTACTAACTATTTAGTAATCTGTGACAATATGTCATAATTATATTAACAAAATATCAATTTTATTATACCTACGTAATAGTTTTTTTTATCATTTTGTCATTAATGACGTTCATCGGGATTGCATTACTGCTCCAGTCACGGCTCGCTCAGTTGCATAGAACATGGAAATGGAATGGAAACTTGCTCTAGGGACGTAACTAGCCCACTCAAGAATACTGAAATTTTCAAAATCGATTACTTAAATCGAAACAATGGTTTCAACTTGAGCCGATTATGTATTCTGTGCTTGAACTAATTGTAAGTATAAGTTGTACATATATTATATCGTTTCCAACTATAAACAAATTTAACTCCAAAACTATTAAAAAAATTTTAACTCACTGTCCCGTAGCCACTTTAGACGCATAATGTAAGATAGTGTAAATAATGTCTAATGTTTTTATCAATCTTAATGGTTTAGTTGTATTACATTAAATAAATTCACTACCATAAATATATGAAATGAGCACACTAAAATTGTTTTCAATTTCGCATTAAGTATTCTTCTACTTCATAATCGATTACCGATACACAAATGAGAAATCAATCGATTTAACGTTAGACAACACTTACCACTACACAAAAGAACTTGTTATTATTATACGGGTGTACTTAACCTTTTATTTTCATGTTTCGCTTTAATTTTAACGGAGAAACTATAGAAATCGGGAAAAAACGCCATTAATGTGAACCTATTAACGATAATTCGACTCAATCTGTGTGAAAAATCACTAAAAGGTATGTGTTTCATTCAAAATAAGTACATATTAGTATAATTAGATCACAGCGCAGTATACTCGTGTGCAGTTATTTCATGAGAAGACTTATTGTTTCTTGCATTTATGAATAACAACGCCATTTTGTGGGCTCTCAAAGATATTTCCGTGTTATGTTTACGTTAATTTGTGTAAAATTATATCTTTAGTGCTGTGATTTAGTGTTTGAAAGTGTGATTGTTGACTTTTTTACGAAGCGTCGGCATTTAACTACATTCGGAAGAAAAAGTTTGTATACCAAAGAGTTTTGTTTTCGCACAATGCTTTGTTTTTCTATACTTTCATCGTGTTATTTATTACTATTTTTGATAAAACATACAGTATAACATATTGACATTATTAAGTTCAATGAATCATAATTTCGTAATAATTTGTCAGTAACTGTGAACATCCGGCTTTAGCACGTACTGTTTTTGAAGAAAGCCCAAAAATACCACAACTTTTTTTTATTATTCTTTGTCTAATAAAAACAATTTTAATACATACTTTTTTGTTTTAGCTATATATAATGTACTCACTATCTACATTACTATACTTATATTAAGAAGCTAGACAAAATTAATACAAATGAGACAATCAAATATTATGGTCATTTAAATTTCTTAGAAACATTCTGGACCTTGTACACTTAGTATGTCACAATAAGTTTCACAAAAATAAATGTGAAATGATTAGGAGTGTCTTTTATTTAAAAGCCAATTGTTATCAAAAGCTCAAAGTAAAATAAAGCTGTATTAAATTGATACTTACACAATTGAAAACAGTTTTCATGAGAATGACAAACAATTAAAAAAAGCATTAACTGACCACCAAAACTATTATCAATGTTTTAATCTAGGATAGGGGAAACTAGAAAGTTGAGCTGGTAGCACTTCTAGTTCTAATAATAATGATAATAATAAATCTATACTTACACGGTCAAAAAACATAGATGTTGGTATAAATAGGTTGGTACAGCATGTTCTGCAGCTTGTGGTGTGCAAATATAGTACATTATACAATATTAATGTTACTGAATATTCGTTACAGACTTAGTTACACTTTACGTTACTTACAGATTTAGTTCAGTAAACATATTAACGATTCACTGCAGAACATTGTACAATATTATTACATTGAAAGAAAAAAGTAAAAAAAAAATTGTAAATATTTAAGGATATGATATTACATTGTAAAATAAAAAAAAATTTAAGTACTTAATATAAATTTCTGCGAAATTGTGTTAGAGGTAGGCCTGCCATCACTTAAGTTTCCGACGCCGGACACAAACTTAAAAAATCTCAGACTCATGGGTGCAATCGAGTTTCTTTCCCAGACACCTTAAAAAAATGCCGAACGATTACATTTACATTTTTAGCTTGTTGCAACAATTCATCTAACAATTATAATTTACCCCTGGCACAGTGTCCTGGTTTTACCTGGACACTTTTTGAAAACCCCGCCCGGACGCTTCCCGGACACTCTAAACTAGGACCAATCCAGGAAAACTCGGACGGATGGCAGCCCTAGTTAGATGTAGCATTTCTACCCAGTCTTAGTTATCAGAACTAACTTAAAGCAAAGAGTATTGATTTCAGTAGAGAGTATTTTACTCTCAGTAAAAACCCTTGACAATATTTGTTGCTGATTTCTGTGGTGGTCTTAGTAAACTTACCATCATAGATGTTTTCTGTCAACCCTATAATGTGAAGGAATAGGCTGAAAAAAGGACTAGGTCCCCAATCTTATCTGTTATCATTAATTATAATATGTCAATTGTCTGTTTCGTCAGGCTACTGCTAGCCAATGCCAGCCCTAAATCTTCACCACGGTAGAACACGATTGTCTTCCAGTGCCAATTTTATTTTGTAACTTCACCTAAATTGTATTTCTGTTTCATACTACATAAATAGTAATTGAAAAGTATTCAAAACATGTTATTTTTCACTGGATATTGTGTTTCGTATTTGATGGCCCTCTCCAACTTGCGAATAGAGTGACCACCAAACTTGCTCTACCCCAGAGTCGACGCTGCTACTAGCAATATTGAGAAAATCCCAAATTACTCATTTTTGAGTAGTCTTAATATCAATGACACATTTGGGTATTAATTTGCTATTTTTATGATAGCTACTGTAAACATATCTTACTTTCATGTATTTTTATGAGGTTTCCATATTTAAGTTTAAATGGGTGATGGCATAGTGACCAATGTATTGAAGTTGCTTTTAAGTGGTTGTAGGTTTGAACCACAGATAAGTATCCACTAAGAGTGGGTACAGGACCAATTAGCAGAATTGAGAGGTTAGTCCTTTAAAAAAATGCATATTAGGGTTTTTTTTGATTTCAGACATGTTTTTTAACCATCTTCAAAAAAGAAGGAGGTTCTCAATTCGACTGTATTTTTTTGAAGTGAAAACTTATTTAGGCACATATGTGCACTTTTGCTATGGGGGGAAAAGCACTGAACTCGTGACCGCCACGCTACTAAAACGTATATAGATCCACTAGAGGGCGCTAATCTAAACATTGAGTTCTGTCAGCTCCTTGTTAATTAATGTCATCAACCTGCTAATGTGACGTTTTAAGTTCGTCGTTTCGTTTAAGTTTCACTTCTGTCGGGAGTCCCATGCCTGCCTATTTATTTTTTATTATAATGTATTTTTGTAACTAGTATAGACATGAAATCTTAGAAGCATGTTAACTACTAGCCATTTCCCACAGTTTCATCTGCGGTTATGGTCACTACTCCGCTCCTAAGGGTGATAGCTTGATGTTGCACATCCTATAATATTCCTCAATGAATACCCTAACCAATACAAAAATAATTATTCAAATCCGACTAAAAGTTCCAGAGATTAGTGTGTTTAAACAAATAAACAAACAATAAACTCTTTAGCTTTATTATATTAGTATAGATAATCAGATTTGGAGGTAGAGAGAAACCAAGTCTACTTCCCACATTAATAAAATATTTACAATTTAAACTAACCGATTAGGATGGGTGACCATTCTTAACACATTGAGACCCCTCCGTGCCTCGGAGAGCGCGTTAAACCGTCGGTCCCGGGTGCCATACAAACATCTGTGGCATTCGTTACGGGTAGTTGGAGCCCTAAAAAGTTCGACAACGACAACGACAACTACAGAACTTCGATATCGCCTAGTACTTGGGTTGTGGTTGTGTCTGATGGCAGTCGCTTCACGTAAAATATCAAAGTTTGGTCGTATCGTAGTTAGACTGGAAGCCGACCCCCGACCCCAACTTAGTTGGGAAAAGGCGAGGAGTATGAGAATGAACTTTAACCGATTTTAACCCTGGAACTTAAGGTGAGGATAGTCTTTCTATAGTGTTCTGTTAGGTGCGTGCGTTACAGACACTACTTCCGTGTAATTAACAGCTTACATGCTGCATAATAATTGATAGTATCTGCCCATAGAACAATAATACTACAATCTTTATACTTATCTCACTGGCATAATATGTCATTATAAACAGGTTAGATTAGGAATCCAGATAAAAAATAAATAAATTTAAATCCGATAATAAGGTACGATGGGGTTGACATATCCTAACTGAATCAAAACCCCAAAATAAAATACAGCCTGCCTGATAGAAAACTCCTGGCTGTAAGTATTAATTTGCTAAGTGATTATGGTTGCTTTCAAACTCAGAATTCTGCCATGGCAATCGAAAGAACCGTCAGTCAGGAAGACGTGTCTTTTGACTTACTACTGATTACCACGGCAGAATACCAGAAGCACTGATGGATTGCTCTTATGTCCCAGAATCAGAGTGTTTCAGTACAGTCTTCCATATAACAATTCTTTAGTAGTTGGGTGACAATTTCTTCTTCTTGTTAATTCTTAATTTTTTGTATCAATCATCTTGTTCTAAAATTTAATACCTTTAAACGAGCAATTCTTGTATATATCTTTATATATATATTTCTTCTGTACGTGTGTATGTCACTGAAATCCTCCTAAACAGCCAGACCGATTTTAATGAAAATTTTTAGTGTGTCTTCAGGTGGATTCCAGATTTTTTTAGATTTACAATTGGATCCGGTAGATGGCGCTGCGATAGGGTTACAGGAATAATGACCGATTTTAATTAAATTTTTTGTGTGTCTTCACGTGGATTCGAGAATGGTTTAGATTTACAATTGGACCCTGCTATAGGGATAGATAGGAAAATTTACAAATGCAGATGAAGTTGAGCGTAACAGCTAATGTATATATAAATAATCTGAATCTAGGAAACGGCTCCAACGATTTTGATGAAATTTTGTATACAGATAGAGTTTTGCATTTTAAGTTCAACTGCATAGTTACATATATTTCTTGTAAAAATTTAATTTTACAAAAAAAAATAATACGATTTTATCGGTCTCCCAGGTACTAATATATTGACATAATGGAAAGGATTTTAATATTTTAAGTTTATTTTAAGAGATTAATTAAATTTCTGAAGATTTTTGTGTGCGAAACAATGATCTGGAATGAACAAGAAACTAAGATTCACCCGGTTACCATAATTTAATATTGAAGGCATAAACAGATCTTTATTACACACCCGTAAAAACAATTCTATCGGCATAGGAAATCTTCTAAAAAATAAAATCTTACAATTGCAGATAAACATATGCTGAAATCCTTAAAATATACTGCTATTAATCAACTTTAACTTCTTTTTCAGATGTTTTGCGTTCAAGAAAAGGAACGAACAGATACATTTGCAACAGACAAGGATCCCCTCAGCATTGGATCAGAATCTGACGATGATGATGAGCCAGAAGCCAAACGTCTCAAGTACTCCCCGCTAAACCTGCAAGTGTACCAGATACCCGCCTTTAACACACCAAAGTCACTGTCAATATATCCAACGAACACATTACCCAATTTTGTGAATAACCCACTGAATTTGGCGAATCCACTTGCTTTTGCTGCTACAAATGGACAAAATGGAGAGAATATTGTTAAGAGTTTACATAACAGGTATGAGACTTGCTATGTTATCCAAAAAATTTGTAAATAATGCAATCTGAACTCTAAAGATATCTTTTCTTAGATACAAATCAAATGATTAGATTATAAAAAATAAATTTAAAATTTAAAACACCCCCGACTAGAAAATCCCTTCAACGATTACAAAAGAGCTGATGATCTTCGAACAACTGAACAGATTTTCTTGAATTATATCTAAGAACATTCTTGGTCAAGTCATCAAAACTTCTTTAGGCACATTTGTGCACTCTTGCTATGGGGAAAAAGCACTGAACTCATGGCCGTCACACTAATAATACATATATAGATCCACCAGAGGGCGCTAATCTAAACATTGAGTTCTGTCAACTCCTTATTAATTAATGTCACCACCCTGCTAATGTGACGTTTTAAGTTCGTCGTTTCTTTTAAGTTTTCTCTTCTGTTGGTAGTCCCGTGACTGCCTATGGACGAGTTTTAAAAATACCAATAAAAAAAAGTTGGATCAGATAGTTTTTTCTTCTTAAATTATGTAAAAATGGCTATAAAAGCTACAGGGGTCCAGTATGTACGTTGACCTGTTAGGTACAAGTTGTTCTGATCAATGGAAAAAAACACTAAAAATTTAATCTATTATGGTTGAAATTCGACCAGCCGCCTGCTGTTCTCTAGTTGTTAGTAGTGTTCTAGTTGTTAAAAAACGGCGTATTTAGAATGAAATATGATTGCACGGATGGCGCAATGGTTTAAGTGGTCACCTCGCCACTACGCCGTACCGAGTGTTGTGGGTTCAAATTCCATGTGGGACAAAAAACTGTGTGATCCACAAATAGCTGTCCCGAGTCTGGGTGCTCTTTGTGTCCATTGTTTAAATGTTTAACCCCCTGCGACACGGGAATATTCCTAATGTGGGATTCGTCTTTTAAAAGAGAAGAGAGAAAGAGAATTAATGTTACGTGGTAAGTTAACAATGTGAGAATCTGGAGTTATGTAGTTTGTTATTTTTTTACAGATATTCATTGCCAGCGAAGCTCACGATAACGCCAGTGGTCAATAATGAAGTAGTTAGATACAAGAAGAATGGGGAAGTAGCTAAGAAGAGGGGCCCTCCTAAAGGGTACAAGCGGAAACCTAAACCAGATATGTCACAGAGTTTCAACGGGACTTTACAGGTAGTTTTAACTAATTATATAAATGTGAATGTGAGTTTGTATGTTTGCTACACTTTCACGCCTAAACTACTTTAACCGGTACAGCACAGGACATAAAAATAAATTTCTAGTAAAAAAAAAATTAACGCAAGTTTTTATAGAATATTTTTTCTTAAATTAATTAACTAGTTTTTTATTTATTATCATTCAAAAATAACGTGTATGCATGCAAATTTCAGCGTAATTGGTTGAGGATAACTGCTTAAAAATTCAGTTGCAAGATTTCACCCGAACAAACATACATACAATAACAAACAGAAATTAAGTACTTTGGTTGAGGCAGACAGTATTGTAATATTGCACTCTGTCCGCTGTCTGCCCCAACCATTAGACGGTCGTCAATCAGAGTTGACAAGATCTAAATTCAAAAATTTCAGGTAGTTTGCAAATTTAAACTACCTGAAATTTACTACTAAATTTACTAGTAAAACCAATATACGGGCTTTTACTGTAACATACATAAATCTTTAAAACTGTAATCGATCAGTAAATACAAAGAAATGATATCGATATCTCTTAAGAATCGGATATTGCAGTAATCGATTTCTTTGACCCCATGCCTATTCATTAATCTGTCAGAACTGTTAAACGGCACTTCTTAGATTAGATGGAGTATAATTATGATGATCGGTAAAACAAATACACAAACTAACTCAGCACTCAAAACTCAAGTGAAAATTATTAGCATTGTATGAAGTATTATTACGAAAACTTTTAAAGCGGCGGCGACGGTAGCGTAATGGCTAAGGCGTCGGACTTGCGATCTAGTGGTTGCGGGTTCGAACCCCACCCAGTGCACTACCGTCGTGAACCCATTCATAACACAAGCGTCAAGCTTAGCTGGAGGGGTTAACGAGATTACTAGTAATGTGTGACCCACGTTACTAGTAATTTTATAAAAAAAAAAAAACTTGGAACTTGAAACATTTTATCATAATACGACAAACAGCCATATTGCATGATTTGAATTTTTCATTTCATAAAAACACGTATTTTTTTACCGACTCCAAAAAAGGGAGGTTCTGTATTCCATCCGTATGTATGACCAAATTTCATAATTTTGTCTCTAACGTATTTTACATATTTTCAGGAAGGTTTTTGTATATAAAACACTAGCAGCGCCCCGCGGTTTCACCCGCGTAATTACCAATCCCGTGGGAATATCGGGATAAAAAGTAGCCTATGCGTTAATCCAGGTCTCCAGCTATCTACATACCAAGCTTCATCGCAATCGGTTCAGTAGTTTTGGCGTGAAAGAGTAACAGACATCCATCCACCTAAACTTTCACATTTATAATATTAGTGGGATTAGGTGCTAAGTCAGTTTATTTTTTGTAATTTTTTTTTATAAATTTTCAGACACAGAACACAATTCTATCCAGTCTTCTTGCAGCCAACAACACAACCATCACAGGAGTTAGTATACAACCTGCCCCACCACCAGAACCTGTGCCAAAAGTGGAAGTTCCTGAAGGTAAAGACAGAATAAGTAATATACGTCTATTCCAAGAATTACAGTTCTTGGTGTTGACATTTTTTTTTATGGTATAGGGGACAAACGAGCAGACGGGTCACCTGATGGTAAGTGACTACCGCCGCCCATGGGCACCTGCAACTCAAGAGTCACAAGTCCGTTGCCGCCCTTTAAGGTGGGAGTAGGGGAAGAGGGAAGGGTTAGGGCCTCTGGTAACCTCACTCACTCGGCGAAACACAACACATTGTAAAGACTTTCCGTACAATGACAGGTCAACATATACAGTGTGTAAGTTTGAGCTACGCGAAAAACTTACAATAACCTCTTTCTGTTTATACTTAACACAATACAAAAGTCAGTTCATCATAAAAATGGGAGATTAAGGATTTATAGTCATTAGTTTCATTTGGCGCTACGCAATGTACGCGGTATTCTTTTTGTGCGGTACGGTAAATGATCTTCAGCGTACGGCGCCGTCAAGACCCACCTCATCGCATAAAATATTTCAATGTAGTTTGATTGATTACATTGCTGTTTTTATATCACTTTTAAACAAAAAAAATTAAAATAAATTATGAATTTTCCGGCAGAAAATGCCAATGATTTTCGACTCAGAATAATAGTCTGAATACACTATTTCAGGATTCGGTACGGTGTCATTTATATACTGTATACCGGCTCCTGTAGCTTTTTGTAGTCGTTTTCGCATAATTTTTAAATTTATAACACATATTGATTAAACATTTTAGCTTTTTGCACTTTTTCTACATATAAACTTAAGTTTTCCAAATTTAGTATTTCTCCGTCCGCGAAATTTTTGCTTTTCACGTAATAATATATTGATAACTACTATAACACATAACTAGTATTCTCGTGAACCCCTCCAGCTAAGCTAAGCCACAGAATACATAGTAGGACATGAACAGAATACTCTTGTTCTGACACAATAAAGTCGCAATTCATGTCGCACAGCGCTAATCACCTACAGTTATATTCACCTAGAAGTTGCCTCTCTTTCTATCGCGTAACTCTTATCTGTTCTGACGACGCTGCGATGTTAGGGTTGCCTTTTTTTAAAGAATTAATTAATTTAAATATTTAATTATCAGTAAGTTATGTGGCTATTACTCCTTTTTTAACCGACTTCAAAAAAGGAGGAGGTTCTCAATTCGACTGAAAGTTTTTTTTTTTTTATGTTTGTTACCTCAGAACTTTCGACTGGGTGAACCGATTTTGATGATTCTTTTTTTATTTGAAAGCTGGTGCTTCCCGTGTGGTAACATTTCAATTTGGTCCAGTTCTGACAATGGCATCCACGAGAAAACCATATATAAGTCTTTTATGGAATAGTTTTTTTTGTTGAAGTTGGGTTTTTTTTTTGAAAGAATTATTGTAAACCGAGGCTATGTACTAATAACTCGATAGTCTAGATACGAACGGATGACTTGGCCCAGCCGCCCACTGGATGTTGGCACGACGAGTCGAGCCCGCCGTGTACTTGTAGCTTAATATCTACACGTGGAGCTAGCCTGGCTAAACGCTTGTGTTAGGGGTGGGTTCACTGGATGGGGTTCGAACCCGTAACTACTTGATCGCAAGTCTGACTCCTTAGCCTACAAGGTCAAGCTCTTTCGTGACGTTATCTTAGGATTGGATATCTAAAAATAGTGTTTTCAACTGTTATTTTCAGGGGTAGAGCTGGTGGAGCTTCTTCTGGACCCTGAGGACTGGTTTCCTGCGGAGCCTTACAAGATGGTGTTCAGCCGTAAAAAGAATCCCAAGTGGAAGAACTTTCCTTACAGATGCGAGCACTGCTTTAAAGTAAGTTCAATATAACTTAGTGTGTTATACCTGAAATTAATAATTAATTTAGTTTATTCATGGTTAATAAAAAAAAATGTTAATTTTCGTTATTCGTCGAATAAATTCGTTCGTTTTTAGGGTTCCGAACCCGAAGGGACCCTTTATTGCCTCCGCTCTCCGTCTGTTAGCGGGATGTATCTCATCATCCGTAATAGGTAGACAGTTGAAATTTTCACAAAATGTGTATTTCAGCGGTAGCGTAATGGCTAAGGCGTCGGACTTGCGATCAAGTGGTTGCGGGTTCGAACCCTACCCAGTGCACTACCGTCGTGAACCCACTCCTTACACAAGCGTTAAGCTTAGCTTAGGAGGGGTTAACGAGATTACAAGTAATGTGTGACCCACGTTACTAGTAATCTATTTAAAAAAAAAAACAATAATCCCACTAATATTATAAATATGAAAGTTTGGATGGATGGATGTTTGTTACTCTTTCACGCAAAAACCACTGAACCGATTGCGATGAAACTTGGTATGTTAGATAGCTGGAGACCTGGATTAACGCATAGGCTACTGTTTATCCCGATATTCGAACGGGATCGAGAATTCACGGGTGAAACAGCGAGGTGCTGCTAGTTATTCATAATTTAACCATGTGTAAATACGGGAAACCTAAATTAGGATAATCAAAGTCAACATTTCGTATGTAACTAATTACTAGAGACCGGATTATATATTATTTTATTATGGGCTCTATCCCGCGCAAGAATCAGCGCAGGAATTCCGCCAATGTCAAGTGTTTTATAATTATACAAGACGTCTATTCGTCCATCTTGAAAAATTGAACGGACGACAACAGATCGACCGGATTATATGCTTTTGCATATGCAATTTATTGCATATTTACACTATTCTCAGCAGAAGTTGCATATTATATCTAATATCTAGTGATGATGTATATTTTCGCTATATTCGCAGAAATACACACCACATAATATTCACTTATAAAAATGTTTTGATTGATTGACAACTATTCATTTAGAACACTTACCTACCTGATTATTTACGTTTACAAAAATGTTAAATAATCTTTCGTTTTAGTGCATTATTATCGTCTACAAAGTTGTTACATTTTGGATTGAATAATTCAGTAATATTGTATGCTATTTGGAAATAAAAATAAAATAAAACCTACCACTTTTTTCCTCTTTTTCGTTTTCTAAAATTTTAATATTTTACAAATTTTCATGCATATTTTACGCATTTTTCATGCTTATTTGCATGCATATTTCAAACTTTTATGTTGCATATAATCCGGTCCTTACTAATTACCTATAGGTAGACATGCATTTCTTTACCTTTTGATTTCCTGTAGCTACGATGCAATATGCGTTTGCTTTCATTTTCGTTAATTAATATTAACTATTTTGTATTGTGTTGTAATACGGCTCTAACCTTGTCCCCCAGGGCTACCGCGTGGCGTCGACGCTGCTGACGCACGCGGCGGAGCGGCACGGGACCGTGCCGCGCGAGTTGGCCGTCCCGTGTCCGTGCTGCCCGCACGTGTCCACGCGCCGCAAGCACCACAAGAAGCACCTCGAGGGGCACGAGAGCAGGCGCCACCGGATATTCTGCATGTACTGCCTGCCACAGAGTTAGTATTTTCTACTAACATACCTACATTTTCTATAGTATAAATATATTTTGATCGCATAAAATTAAAGATATCCTTAAATATATTTCACTAAGTTGTTCAATGTGTTGTTTAGGAGACGACAGTGGTATTTGACAATCGAGCCAAATTTGTTTTCTCTTGGTTAAACGTCAAAACTATAGGTTCTGTAAAACACTTGTATGAAATGAGGGTTTATGACGTCACACCCCGCTATTGTCAAAACATTTACTTTTAATATTTTGTTTTACAATTAAAAAATATTGACAAACTTGAAAATAATAAGGAATTAAAATATTCAAAATCTTATACAGAATGTTACAGAATGGAATGGCCAAATTTTAGGAGCATCAACAAATAGTCGATTTAGCTGAAAAAAAAAACATTTCTCTCATATTTCCAAATAATCTGTTATGATTTTTATGTCAATTTCAGTGATTTCGTTTTTTTTCTTTTTTTTTTTGTAAAAAAAGGTAACTCCTGCATTAGGAATTACTCCTGTGTCGCGGGGGACTTTACATACATACAAACAACGGACACAAAGAACACCTAGACTCGGGTGGGAATGGAACCCACGGCCTAAGGCATAGCAGTCAGGGTCACTAACCACTAGGCCAACAGGCCAGTCTATTTCATATTTCATCAATTTTTTCATACAGACTTTTTCAGATAAATCTGGCTATTCCATCAACATCCTTGGTATTAAATACCTAATCATTTCATTCATGTTAGCTCTCTTCATACGAAATATTTTAAATTCAACATCACTTTCTATATTAAAAACCGCGAGTTTTCCTAAAATTGTTGACACTACATTATTTACCGAGTCTACTATATGACCGTAAAAAAATTACCATCTTGTATAACACTTAATTTCCACTGGACTCACATAATTTATTTAACCCGCAAGCCTATTATACTCCAGACATTATGATCACATTGTTATATGTTCCGAATGAACGCAATAAATAAATATATTTTGGTCCACCAATTTCTGAATATGCTAACTAGAATAAAAACAGATAGATAGATAGATAACACTGTATCCGTACACCATAGTTACAGTAGAAGTAACAGTAGTTTTCTAACAAATAAAATTCATTTCTCTTTCTGAGTTATACATAAATATATACACTAATGCCTGTATTCCCGAAGAGGTAAACAAAGTCATAATAACCACTCATATTTTGCCAATTGCCGTTAACCGGGTATTTTGGTAATTAGAAATGGGAAATTTGAGAGTAGGTATATTGGGAAAGGTACCTACGTGAAATAACTATATGTGATGTTATTACGTATTAATCTGATAATTACAAAAACAAAAGTCTATCAAAGACGGGCCTGTTGGTCCAATGGTTAGTGACCCTAACTGCCGGACCAGGTCGCGGGTTCGGTTCCCACCCAGGACAAATAATTGTGTGATGATCATGATCATTTGTTCTGTGTGTGGGTGTAATTTATGTTTATCAGCAGTCTGGTTACCATACCATACCTAGTTTGGGATCAGACGGCCGTTTGTGGGGTGTCCCAAGTTATTATTATTATAAGGAGCTAGATGGGCAAGTATTACGTCTTAGAACAAACGAATGTATATTCAGATGTACAATTTAAACTACCATTTGGTAGATTTTCTTACTCCAAATTTAACTAAGCTATTGTTATTTTTCAGGTGATCCTTCAGAGCCATACGTAAAAGAACCTGTAAAGTATCCTTACGACAAGTTCCCTCAATACTGGTATGCATCCGAAGAATCGTTAAGGCTTCACAAAAAAAGGAAACATCCCTACGCTGCCATGTTTAACTACAATTGGTTTTGTACATGGGGTGAAAACCAACCTAATAGCTAATAAGAATATCATAAAGAAGAACAAGTCAATGCGACCTGCTAAGGTAATTATAGTTATATTTTTAAGTTCGACGCTGGCAACCCACAGTATTTTAATTTTAGTAGAAAATTTTCTACCACAACATTCTTTTTAGTATTTTTTTTGTATACTAGCAATGATTTAGCGATTTTTGTGGTTGATTACTGTTTTAATAATGTTTCTTTTAATGGCAACTATTTTAAGTAGCAATTTTATAAATTAAGTATTTTGTTATTTTAATCAAGTGTATCACAAGAATAAAATGATTGTAATTTAAAAATAATTTTAGCTTGGCAATACAATTAGTCCTTAGAAACTTGTGATCGAAATTATTCCAAGTTAGTGATATGACTATCCAATGTGTTAAGATGTTGGCAACATTTTTTAATACTTTTTAATTTGAATACGTCATCTAGGAGATATATTGGTAGTTAAATATAAAATTGTAAGCTAATTTATTGACAGTAAATGTAATCGATAATAATCATAAAATAAAAGGTGCAGCTTATTTTTATTTAAAACAAAAATATTAATTGAATCAGTGTTGCCAGCATCAGGCCAGTAATTTTAGCTATGCATAATAAAGTAGTATTATTTTATATGAGAAGGCATTTTATCCATATATACCTGTAACTGATGCATTTATATAGATATACTTATAAGTGAGGGTAGAAACACCAATTATTTATCCTGTATTTTACGTAAAACAATACTGAAAACTACCAAATAATATGAGTCCTGTCTTCTCTTAGCAAGACCGGGGTCTGGTATAGTCCAGTTCATTAAACCAGCTTGACAGACGGACTGCGAAGGACTACAGTCCCTTGCAATGCTTAAAACAAGAACTTTTATATGAAACTCATACACCATGTAATATAATTGGATGTTTTCACAAAATGTCCAGTCAATATACATATAAACTTTCAATAGCGTTTATGCAACAAAACAAAAATATAATAAGCATAAATTTAAAACACCCTCGACTCGTAAATGCCTTCAACTATTAGAAAAGAGCTGATGACCTTCGAACGGCTGTACAAATTTTCTTGAATTATATTTAAGAACACTCTCGATCAAGTCACCTTTCAAAGAGAAAAACGCAATTAAATCGGTACATTCCTTTGGAAGCTACGATGCCACAGACAGACACACAGACAAGTCAAACTTATAACACCCCTCTTTTTGTGTAGGGGGTTAAAAATATTAGATACTCTACTCTCCTTTTTTTGGGATAGGTAACGCTCAGGCACAAAGGTTTACCTTAGTGTTACCATTTGAGAAAATATAAACAGTCGGATGTCAGGGGTTCAGTCGTCAGAAAGTTTAGTATTTTTTTATTTATGTAGTCATATAGACATATTCTTTATCATAGGATAACTAAATATATTTCAGAAAAACAGTTAATTTGATTGCATGGTATACTGAGCATACATACCAATGGAACAGTTACTTAAAGTCACTGAAAGGGCATGACTCTAGCATGCAGGTACAATAAGAATTTTTGAAAAAAGCTATCAGTGTACAAGTTATGAGCGTTTGAATTTCCAGGTATTTTTACCTCCATTTCTTATAAAAGCAGGTGAAATGTGTAAAGTTACAGATTTTAAATCATATCTATATATTTTTTTTATCTATTCTATATATATATAAATAAATCCCTATTTCCCTTGGTCACACCATCACGCGAGAACGGCTGGACCGATTTCGCTTATTTTTTTTTGTGTTTGTTATTGTCAGGAAAAGGTTCTTATGAAAGAGAAACTCCAGAAAGTTGCACGAAAAATTTGGAAATTTAAGAAAACTAACGAGAGACTTACGCGGGTGAAACCGCGTGGTGCAGCTAGCTTTGAATAATTTTTCTTTCTGTTGCTAAGAAAATCCATAAAGACCAGCTATGAAAACTTATTAAGTTAGAAAAATATGTATGATTTAAAATCTTTAACTTTACACATTCCATTTAAACGAATAGGTTCTTTTTAAATTTTTGTAACTGCATGCTAGAGTCATGCCCTTTCAGTGGTTTAAGTAAGTGTTCCAATGTCATATACACCTGTATAAGACAAAGACCTACAAATTTAGTAATTGGCTTGAACGGTTCATAGATTTCATCACTCGACTGCCTTATCCTGCATCCACACTATGTTAAAAGATTAAAATTGGTGTTTTAACCCCATTTACAATATTCGTGCCTTCTGAGAATGGCTATCAATAAAATTTGGATTTTAATTTAAAAATCAAAGTCTACTTAAAGTATAACTTATGAATAACCAAACAATAGTGAGGCGCCATCTTGTTCTATCAATTTAAAATTGAGACAATAGTTAGAGGTATTGGTTCTCTTAACAATACAATAAAAATTATTTAAATCATTAAACTATACACATCCAGGCAGAAAAGATCAGCTTTCTTTCTTCTTCTTTCTTTCATTTGCAGCCAAGTACAGGGTGTTATAGAAAGGTGTTTTCAAATTTTCGAGCGTTATGTCTAGCCGGAAAATAGTTGAAAAAAAGATATGGATTTTGAAAAATTGCACACAATTTCAGAAACATTCGGTCATTCCATCAACATCCTTGGTATAACATACCCATAGTTTCATTCATGTAAGGGAGAGACCCTTACGAAATACTATATATCGGCTATATCGGTCAATAATCAAGTTCAATGTGTTAATTTAAAATAAATTTTCTGTACTAAAATCACGGATTTTCCTTAAAATTGTTAGCACCTTAACGTTATTCACCGGGTCTATGACCTATAAGACAGTATGTGACCCTACTATGGCCAAACCTTTCTGTAACATCCTGTATAGTCTGTTTTTAATATGGTACCCTAATTATTCAGAATGGTAATTGACTACTTCGCAAATGGTCTAATCGTCTTCTCTAAATAATTACGTCGGCTTGTCATCTCTGGACTGCGATTACTTTATATATTTGGACATTATGTTACGTTGTCCTTACATATAATCCTTACATATGAGCAATTTAACCAGAAAATTGAAAAAAAAGTGTTTCCTATTTTGATTTTTTTTTTATTTGAAATGATCAAAGTCGGTTCAATTTAAATTTGAAGAAAATATTAAAATTTGAATATCCGTGTTCTGAGTAGAGCTCATAGCACAAGTAAGTTGTGGTTATCTTGAGTCTAGATAGCGATAAATGGTCAGAATATTGTTATATTATACATAAGTAGACTTTGATTCCAGGGTTCGTTACACCCTATCCGCCTGTCCACTCTCTAGTTATTAAGATAGTTCCATAATAGTATTTTTATAACATTGTACAAAAGCTAGTATTTTTGTAGGATTTATATACGCATTTATTAGTATGTAGCCGTGTAATCATGAGTAGAATGAAGTTGGGGTTCATACTTTTGGTCTTTCGAGCCGCGAATTTACCGGTATTAGATGTTAGGTAAAGAATGTATTTCTACAATTCCATTCTACAGAAGGTAGTTAAATAGTACTCTTTAGATGGTGGTGTGTTTTCTTGACCCTCCTCCTTTTTTCTCAGCTGGTGGGACTATCCTGCCCCGCCATCATTCTCCGGCTTCTAGTGGGATTATCCCCCTCCCATTTGGTTTCTGGTGAGACTGCTCCTCTCCTCTATAATCTCTAATGATTATTCCCCTCCCGTTTAATTTCTTGTGGGATTATTCGCCCCATTATTCTTCTGGCAGGACTATTAACCTCAATAAATACAACATAATATCTGTAGAATGGAAGTATATATTTCTGTTTTCGTAGACGAAGGAGCCGTAATGTTATACATTGACTTACCAGAGCACCGAACCCCACTTCGCCCCGTATCATAATACAGACCAAAACATAACAGTATTAATTATATAAACTTAGTTTAGTTTAGACTTAGTTGTACATTATGTATCGGACGTGACAAAGTTAAGCTATGTAGGCGAGGCATAGAAAATGATGCGAAGTAACTTTACTGTAATTGGTGTGTTAGATATCGCAGCAGGCAATAATGGTCGGATATAATTGAAAAATACTATAAAGACATACAAATGTATTTTTTTATATATAGTTACTAAGTATTCACTTTATATATAGAAATGGGATAATACGATGTTTTTACACACCTAAAGTTCAGACGTTGGCTAGTATGGAATAGGCTTTTTTAAATAAATCGATTCCGGATTTGGCTAAGAGATTCATATAGTTATACAGTATGATAAAAAAGTCAATTTCTTGTACAAAAATACGCAGGAAATATTATTTATTTTGTCACGTTTAAAAACTAAAAAAAAAAAACCGCGGAAGCAAAATGAGTACGATGGGATGGAACGACATAAATATATTCCTAACATAATCATTTTGAATACTTTACTACGAGTTCCTTATTTTTAAGACTTAAAACAAGAAGATTCAATTGTACTGTATTTATGGTATGTATATTACGCGATATCATCGCGTTTTTGTCCAATAGGTAATATCTCCAATCCCCAGAGAGGTACCATAAAAATTAAAAAAATACGTAATCCAACCTCAAGACGTCAAAAGACAAGCTTTAATGGTGAACTGAATTAAAAAGTAAAAAATACTACTGTTATGTTCCACTATCCACCTCCTGGCTTCATCGTCAGACCTTCGTTACTGAACCCAATCTGTTGGACTTAACGAATCATATGAGGCCAAACTCAAGTGGTTCACTAGTAGCCACTGAAGAATCCCACTATCCACATTCTGGCTACATCTTCAGATCAGCTCCAAGATCTAAAATGATAGTATTATCATTGAAATTACATATATGAAGTTCCATTTCGATAACATAATTAGGAAGTAGGTTAAAATTTACTGCCACGCTAATAAAAGCGTTTACTTTAATAAACACAAAATAATAATAATATAATAAATGCTTAAAGTGTTATTATATTAGCTAGTTTCAGTCTAAAGATACCACCGCATAATAAATTAACATTAATAGAATTCATGCGTACATTCATAGAAAAAAATTACGGCAAAAAATCTTAAATATTCAACCCGTACCAAAAGTGCACTGGCGCAGAAGTATTACAAAAAAATTCATTAATTATTTTGAGAATCCGTTTCCATACTTTCCGAGCGAAATGAACTTTAGGCATAGCAAAAATACATTCGATTTTCTGAGACAACTGACTAAGAGAGTTATCTTTAAAGATAAGCTTATCAATTCACCTGTCATTACATCAAAATGTAATATAAAAATTATGTTTCATTTTCTGAAATTATTAGCAAAAACAATAATTTATTTCAGACCATTGATACAGTCCATAATATTAGTGCATTATATATTTCTCTAGAATTCTTTATTGAAATAAAAAAAAACATTGCTTTCTGTTCTAACAAACTGTATTAAAATCATCGATATTTCATTTTGGTGTAATAAAACAAATATCTGATATCTAAGTATCGCGTAGCGGCTGCTGGTACAGTAGCTACATACAGTGTTCCTAGCTTATATCTACGTAGTTCGTGTTTGTGCCTATACCTATAGTAAATAGCGTATTAAGACTGCGATGCCTTGTAATTTATCGAATATATTGCTTAAATTAGTCTTTGGTGTTGTAAAATATCCATTCTATAAATACACAGCTAAATATAGTAATTACACACTATATAATTAGTTACAAATTACAAAATAGAATTAGTTAGTACTTATGACAACAAAAATTGGTAATTTTCTGTCGTTAAAACAAATAAGACCTCACGATATTAACACCCAGTTTCTGAATCAGATCAAAATAATTGTTCAGCTAACATTGCTGTCAAATCAATTCGAGTTTCTGAAACGTTGATCAAAGAAAAATTTACTGATCTATGATCAATTTCACTGAACTTCGAATGGCATTTGACGTAAATTGGCAGTAAAATTTGACAGCTCTGTTAACTGATCCGATGATCAAATCAAAGTGCCTAATCAAACTGTCAGCAATTCAATATGTATTTGACAAGAGATTTGAGATACGATTAGTTAATTTCTGATCAGCCTTCCGGAAACCGGGCGCAATATAAGACTTTGAAAATTTTGATTCCTGTGACTTTTATTGTCAAACTAATCATTCAAACTAAATGGTTTGACGATAGCAAAGTGTGACGTCACAGGTTGTTTTTTTCATAGAGTTTTGTAAGAAACATACAATGTTAACGTTTAGTAAAGAGAAAATGATTTGTCTTGATAGTCAACCTACGGTATCCAACATTTTTTCATGGTCAACATGGATTATGTATCGCAGTATTATGTATTAGTATGACCACCGAAAAACATAACATAACACATACTATATTTTTACTCGGTGTTCAAACCAAACATATGACTACATCTTTCCGTGACAAAGTGTATATCAACACTAATTTAGTGTTCCAACATAATCAAATATTGCATGCCATAATTTGTCAAGTAATAATTACGGAGGTGGTTTGGACTGTAATTATTTTTAAACCTCGGGAATATATTAAACATGTGTATAGACATATAGAATCATATAAGACATATAGAAACAAAAGTAGATGTCAAGGAAATGATGTCTTACAATTTATATTGATTATTAAATTCTCCCGTAAGTAAATAGTTTCTTTTTCTAAAGTGTACAGAAAGAAAACTTGGCAGCTAAATATGATTAACTCACAGTATTTAGAGTGTTGCACACCTAGATCTAAACAGGTATTAACTCAAAAAAACACTTTTTTTCAGAAAAGGTGAAAATCTAATTACTATGGCCTTGCGCACTGGAGGAGTTTTCTTTATATAGATTTATGCTTTATATGCAGCTAGGAGAAAGATATATGCAGCTAGGAGACATATTGTAGGAATCTTGTGTTTTAATCATGTTTTGGGGCTGAATTTGATTTTTGTAGTTATTTCCCTATTGCTTAACAATCTATGTATATTTATTTAATTTTTTTGATTAGGCTCGTGTTGGTGAATTTAGCGTCTATTGTTGGTGATATTTTTAAATCTGTTTTATTCGTCGGTAGGTATTCGATGGTGTGCATAACTCAAATATTAAAATTTTTGAGTTAGCTCCCTTTAGATCTAGGTGTGCGATATTATGATGCAGAAAGGAACGGAATGTGTAATAACTGCCCATATTTTGAGTTTGCCGCCGAAATAATGTGTCTGTGAAATATTGTTACTTTTAAAAGTGATTTTTAGGGCAGCTATAGACACACATGATTGAAAGAGAGCTTTGAGGTTCTGTTCCGCTTGTGCTTTGGCGCATTTCAAGTATAAATGTTTAGAAAAGTGTACGTCATTTAAAATTAATACATGGTATGTCACAAACAGGCATACATTTTGTACAAAATATGATTAATGAAATGATGATAATTAAGTACGTTGATGAGGCCGAAAAGTTTTAGTACCATTCGGCCTTATCAACGACCACAAGAGCGGCTTAGGACGTCTACCAACAAGGTGGACAGATGACCTTGTAAAGATCGCAGGTCGACTGTAGACACAGGTCACTTCCAGCCATCATCACCACAAAAATAACCATCATCATCACTTATGCATTGTCAGTTCTCCTTCTCTGGAGCTGTGGTAATTGCTGTCTTTACTCTGTTCATAATTTTTTATTTTATTTAATTAGTGACGCCTTAACACGTCACCGTTTTAGTAATTTATTTATAAAATTGAGAATGTTCACCTAAATGATATACTGATGAGCTATAAGTGAAGACATGCAATTGTATATGTATATGAGAATATAATTTGAGTGAACAGTAAATTATATACTTATTTATAATAATGTATTATGTATAATAATGAATCGAAAAGAAAACTAAACAAGTGCCGTCTTCTCGCTGAGACATTAAAAGGCTGACTTTCACAGTCATTGTATACAAAGTGTCAACTAACTATCGAGACTCAACCGGGGTCCTTAAAACAGTTAATAGCTAGAGTAGGGCTGTAGATTAGTGAGTTGAAAGACAATTTTGATCCAGCTTTTGAATATCCCTGTTGAGTCTCGACAGTTTAAAAAGGTACTGACGCACAGTACCATTGCCGATCCCACTTCGGGGTTCCGTATGTGGAACTGCTATGGAAATGATCAAGTTATCACAAATAATATAAACAACGCATATCCGTTGGTTATTTCTTATACGGGTGTAAAAAATACTCCGATTATAATTAGTGTTTATTTGTATAAATTTACTACAAATGAATGATTTTTTGTACAAGTAATTTTCTGTAAATAAATTGCATTTTTATATATTTTTTTTAGTTTTATTGCAAGCTACACTTGTGTACTTCAGTGGGGGGGGGGGGGGTCATCATTTCAATTTTTAAAAGGGTTTAACCACTTTTATAGTGGTTTAGTTTTCTTTTTCATGATTTTTTCTGGTTTAAGTTACTAAAGTCAATGTTGTCATTGGCTGGATTCAAGTGACACTTTCTTACTTTCTCAAATATATGCAACACGACTTCCTTTGTAATGCTTTCAGTCACTCACAATACACAACACCAGTATTGTGATTTTTTTAAAGACTATATTAAGTACCTAAGTAATATTATTCTTGTGAATCCCTTCAATCAAGTTAAACTCTTGTACTAGTGCTGCATGGACCGTTGAGGACATACCGTCATAGCACCGACCGTCCTCTCATCTTAGTCGTAGTATGGCACACTGTGTGGTTTTAGTCGGTTTCAGTCCGACGTACGGCCTCACTAATAGCCCCGGTGAGATATGGAATCACCCATGAGGGTTTCAGTAGTGGTTACATATTTACTAAGCTTAGAAAAAGGATAATACAGTAAAAATGCGTAAAAAATCGATCGATAACCATTTTTATTTCAAAACTTAATCTAAACTCCAACATCATTACAAAGAGTGCGATCATACACAAATTAATAATAAAAAAGAAAAATAAATTACTAAAGACTAGATGACAACGCTGTACACTGACCAAGTTCGGAAAATATAAAAAAGAAACACAATATCACATACTTATTCTTTCGGACTAACGTATGACTAAAAAAATCTTACATAAATCTCATAGAAAACACAGTATATTTTACTAACAGTTTCATCAAACTAGTATTATGGGCCTTACTAAAATTCAATATAACTTATCAAAGTAATGCTTAGTTTTTTAATTACTTTAATCTTTTATTTATAACTTTACAGAGTAACTTCAAAATACAAGTTTGACAAATCGAAAGACCTTGACCGATTCTTGGTCAGATTAATTTTTAATTTAATAAAAAAACATACTTAGTTGCCTATTTTTTTCGATTCCTATTAACAGTCAAATTAAAGATAAGTTAAAAAGAAATGAAACTGATGAAAAATAGCATTTAGTAAGAAGAGAAAAATGAAAAGAAATAGTAGTGAGTTGTTAATACCTCGAAATTTTTTGGGTTACAGAAAAAACAATCGGACAAAATCTTTCTCGGGTCGGGTACAATTCATTGTGTGTTTGGAGCATCTACACAAATGAAAAGTCACCGTGTATACTGTTTAAGAACATTATTCCTCAATAGCTTTTTAAAATGTACACTTTTTTTAGTCATACATTAACCCCACATTCGCTCGAAATATACATTTTCCACTAATCGCTATAAGTTTTGGCTTTGATAGTCTGCTTTTAACACTACAATTGTCAAAGTGATCACCATGTTTTGGTATTATATTACTGTATAAAAATGTCTTATAAATAAATAAATAAAGCTAGACCGGAATGTGGTTGTTATGACAACAATATATGAAATATCATGTTCTGACCTTGCAACATTTTCTGGTATGTCACAAAATAATTTATGTAGCTTGTATTTTGAAACATAGAACATTCCAATGTCGTTAATTACAATAATGCAAGTTTAAAGGTTATTGATAGTCAAAGAAGTCATAAAAGAACATTAAATGATACGTTTGTTGACTTACAATAAGCTTTAATACAATTTTCTAGGTTTTTTAAAGTTAAAATTAGTGGTACATTATAAATTTTAACAGAATATTTATATAGAGTAGAGAAATGAGACAATAAAATGAGGCATGCATAAATTTGATCTATTAAAAATAAATGTTTTTGAATCTTCCTTGATTGAATATTGTCACGACAGCCACAGTGCGGAGTACACAAAAAAAAACAAAGAATAGACATGATTTTACAAAAAAAAACTTAAAATACTTGACAGCAACTGGCTAATTGTTTGGTACAAGTTGTGGTAATCGAGGAATGGTTTACTATTTACAAATGAATAAACAAGTCCGTGCTCACTATTTAAAACATTGAAATTGAACTAATGTGTTTACTATCTAAACATTATTTTACTTGAGACAATTTGAGGTACAGTAACCTGTTTGAATAGCCCTTCACCAGTAGAAGGCAATATAATCAAAATAAGATGAATAAAAATCATAGATTTGTTTTAAAGAGAAACCCAGGAGATATTGAACAAGTCACTTTTCTGATAAAACTGGGAAAAGTTTACGACGTCCAACATCAAAATTTAAAAAAAATCTTACTTTAATAGCAATCAATGAAATAGTACCTGAACCTAGAGAGTAGTTGACTTAGTTTGAAATAAAACAAATTGTGTTTATAATCAAAAGAGCGCCATCTATTGTCACCCCTATGATTTTATGCCAATGTCGACCTGAGTGACTACATAAAATACTTACTGGACATCTTTTTTTAAATGCAAACTATGTACGTACTTTATTAATGAACACGGAACTAATAAATTTCCAAAAAAAATATAAATTTTCATGAATCACATTATATTCAAGGCGGTAATATTAAAAAATATGCATAGGTATTTATAAATACATAGATAGGGAGTGAGGTTTGAATAAAGTAATTGACATAAATTACTTTTGCATAGAAAATTTGAAAATGAAAAAAACCAAGTGTTCTGTTCAATACTGTCATAAAGCAAGTCGTTTAGGAATGATGCTGTACCGCTGATTAGGATGTAAATCTAAAAAAAAGTTACAAATATCTATGCAGAAGTATTTTTAAAGGTTTCTTAGTTTAAGTTATCTATTTAACTTAAACTTCACGCCGTACACAAAATTACCTCTTCAAACAAAATCACCAACTTCTACTTCGAAGGCTATGTGTACACAATAATTTCTGTATAGAATTTCGTCAAGTAAAATATATAAAGCAAATATTGCTTTGACAGTGAATTTAATACAAAATGGCCCATGTATAATATGATATGTTAAAAATTGCTATCATGAAATTGAGCATTCAGGAATGATACACAAATAAAATAAAGTGTATTGGTTAACTTTCATTTCTATTTAGAGAAATAACGCAGTATGTCAAAACTATTATACCTATTATTCTGACAGTGTGTCTATGGCCTGCCAGAGACTAACGTTAGTAGTCAGAGTCACTAAAGGGAATAGCTAGCTTCATATCCAAGTGTCTACTGTGAAAGACTTATTTAAAGCTCTTTAATGCCTATTTATCTCAAAGAAAAATGCTTCTTCCCGATTTTCTACTAAACGATCGTAAAAATTTAGACTTTGCAACACAGCGTGGTAGCTTTGGAAGATCTACGGGCTTGTCTGAGCTAAATTTTTGATCGTTTATATTACGGACGGGTCCACGAATACTCCTAAATGTTTTGTTAATAAATTTTATGATTTAGAAAAGTATGTTATACGTAAACATTTTTATGCATCTAAGAATATTCAGCGCTCACCATATGTCGTTTGGAAAATCGTTCAGGGCATTTTTAGGAACTCCTGTTTCTGTATGCTAATTTAATCAATTTTAACTATTGAAATCACATATAAACCCTTTCAAATAATGATTTATAAAGTTTATGCATTAATGTCAAACAGTGTTTGGAGACAAGGAAATTTAACTAAGAAATAGTTATGGACATAAATACTATTACATTTCTAGAACTTTCTACCATAAATATTTCTTAGTCCAACTGCGGCGGTAACCTGTTTTTTATGTGTTTAAAATTATGATATGATTAATATTAAATATTTAAATGCTAATCGTAATGTCATGGACGTTATAACATCGATTGTTTAATAGGCGCCAGCGGCGCCGACTACAGTCCGATTTGACCTGACTTGAGGGGGCATTGGCAGTGGCTCTAAGACATGTGCTAAACGAACACCCAGTGATGAGCACTCAGTATTATCTAAACACCGACGCCTCTGGTAAGAGTTGTGTGTCGATAAGAAAAGTATTACTAACGCCATCTGTGATTCAGTTTCGTAACTAAGTTCTCAAATAGATGGTAAGACCGCTTGTCTTAGACCTTTGAACTTGGAAACATACTAATAGGAAGTCAATTATTTGTGGAAGTCTTTTTTTCCTATCGACACACAATCTCCTAACTATTGTGGTAGCACAAAAACGCTTTGAATTTTTAACTTTAGGAACTTATAGTTTACTATTACTTCCTAGCATACTATTTTATATACATTGGTTAGCCTCACCGGCCTCGTGCTTACTTCAAAACAAATTATTGAGTAAATTAATATTTTTCTGTCAGATTTTAATTAGAGTCCAATAGAGTGAATGTACGGTGTTCTAAACAAATAGTGATAGGAAAGTGAGTAAGATCCATTCTTCATTAAGTGACGAGAAGAGTTACCTGAATGTAGAGGGAAATACCAAGAAGTTGTTAAAAGAAAACTTCATTGGAACAGGTACTAAAGAAATACCTAGTATAATATTCGGCACTGATATTTAACACCAATTAGATATTCATTTTATTGGTAAACTGAAATTCAAAATAAGAACGCAGAAATAAAAAGTATATGAGTGAAAGTTTATATTTCCCGATTCAAATATTAAAATTTTTGAATTTGGAATTGCGTGTTCGAGAAGGAGATACGCGATTATTTAACTATAGAATAATTGTAACATTATATTTTCTAATGTCAATAGAATTTTAAGTCTTTTCATGTCATTTCCTATAGGTACGAATATTATTATAAATTAAATATTCCTACAATTACTTGGTATCTTGGACATCAAAGAATCGTTTTATTTATCAAATCAATAATATTCTATAAAGAAACGATATTTGCATGTTTATTTTTCTATACAAATATCAATTGAATCATAGCCATTTAACCGTCATTGCTTACGTCACTACCGCCTTTTGTTACGTCATCGAATAAATAACTGACCTATAAGCAAATCGTTTACGTTATATATTATAAATATTGATATATTATTTGTATTATTATCTGCGCTGAAATTGGCCTATACAAAGATCGATTTTAGTACATATTCATTACACGTCTACGACTCTTTGTAGCATTATAATAACGCTTACCACGTATCAACCATGATTTTATAAATGCCAACAATAAATTGCGACAAAAAAATCGCATCGCCAATTACAGCACCTACACTATCCTACTACAGCAGATATATACAGAATATTTGGGATTACAAAAATGATTTTGGCATTTTAAACACATCAGGACTTGTATGTACGTATTACATCTTTGATTTGCGCTCTACACAAGGGGCATTGGCCACCCCCCTTACCCCTCCACTGTTGGACGGCACACCTATAGCACATGCACATATGCCCACACATATACAGAACACTATCTATAGGATTTTCATAGCATATGGTGCACTCGGTCCCCGTTAGATTTCCTTCACCTATTACAGAATAGATGGGCTGATGACGACTGGTCGATGGGCCACTAGGCAACCTCTCTACAAGTCTCAGAGGCTCGGAGTGTCCATTAGGTAGCTGGACTTGTTCGTTTTGACTGTTCTGGCTGGCTGAAGAGCACTGGTTGTCGGTTCTGGGACGCTGTTGGTAGTTGCAGCTTGGTTGGCTGATTGGTATATTGGAAAGACTGGTCAAGCAGAGCTGGGATGTTTGGATTGGCTGTAACGAGAGAAATGATATGTTAAGACTTGTATTTTGTATGTCAATTTCTTGTGGCGGGTAGGTTGGCAAATCTTTTTCTGCATTCGATCCCAAGGATTTCCTTCCTAGATTTACCCGTTGACCCCGGTCAGACCCCGCTCTTGATGGACTAAATGTGGTTTTAGATAAGGGGAATTCTAAAAATTCAACCCCACAACCAAAAAATTGGGACAACGTGATTTATAAGAATTAAATTTGTGTTATTAAAGCAGTCAACTAAGATTCATCACAACTATTCACAAATGACGAGTTCCCAAAAATATTTAAACATGAAACTCACCTCGATATAATGCGCACTAGCTAGGGTCATGCTCTGCTGATTAGCTACATTCTGTCCGCTATTTTGAGGAGGTAGACTGACGACGAGGACTGTGCCACCAGCACCGGCATTGATTGGGGCTGCAGAACTAGTCAACACGCGTAGCTGTTGAGGAGGGGTTTGTGCAGGTTGAGGCACTTGTGTACTCAACATCCTCACTCTCTGTGTAGCTCCATAAATATCCACAAACGCCCAAAGTCTTAGTGTATGGTCCACATGCATTACTGTGACTGCAGTACACCCATTTCTGCTCACACGGACTTCACCATCTAAAGTTAGTGTGACGGCCAGTTCATCTCCTCTTCTTAGAGCATTAGCAGCATCTCTTCGTACTACCCAATATTCTGGCCGGTCCAATAATAACTCAGCGTCATCAGGTAAATCGCACGGTCTTAAAGTTGCAGGATCGCAGGATGTCAGACCAATAGCTAAGCTGCCAGCATATGCTGATTCTGTTGCCAGAATTTGGACCACAATAGTTTGTCCCGGACGCATTGGACGCGCTGTGAATACATATCCTTGGCAAAACTCGGATTCAGCTCTCGCAGCGACACCTCTGTCATTGATAAACTGAACGTTTCTGCCTTTAGTCCTGTGCAGACTTAGAGGGACTAAAGGATTCTGATATCTTGGCGGAGGTAACGATTCCTCTACAGTCAATGACCTCATGCTCCCGATTAGCCTTTCTTCCTCCATAGGACTGTGTCTTTTAATCTGGCTTGGGGCTCTTGGGTCAGCGAATTGGATAGCAGTACAGTTGCCGTAAACATCTACTAAAGCCCACAGGGGACTCCTTATGTCTACTCCTGAGAAAAATAGTCCCTTATCTTCTCCATTTACACCGAAATGAACATCCCCAGAGGAATTCACATAATAGTATAGGATATTATCTTTCTCGCAGAATCTTTCACCTAACGCCTTGGCCCAGTTGCCAGGTTTGTTGGTCAAGTCTGGGCATGCGTATTTGGGTAAGGTATGGGCTAAGGCAGCGGGATCATGGTTGGTAAAACCGAATCTGATAACGCCACTCCAACTGTTCGAGATCTCGACGAACCGAAGACAGACCTGGAAAGAAAAGAAGACATAAATGCATATAAAGTATTTATAAAAATGCAATTAATATTTACTGTCTTGTAAAAAATATTTAAATCTTTACTACACACCAACTGCTATGTTATGGTTTCAGGTTATCACAAAAGCTGACACACAAATTTGATAAATCCGGGAATCCAACCCAGTAACGACCGCCCGCACAACTTCCAGGACACACGCAAACAAGAACAGATTTAAATTATATTAGTTACCTAAGTCCCTTTGGTACGCAAGCGACCATTGGAAGTGCTTACTAGTGGCAAATTTCTTTCATAACTCACCTTCTCATTGACCCTGACGGGTCTAGCGCTGAAAGCCACGCCTTTACAGAAGGACTCGACACGTCGTGCCATAGAGCCGTCTCTTGAAACCCTGACATTTTCTCCGTGGATTGAGTGAAAGCTGAGAGGTGGAAGGTTGTTTGGAGTACCGCCTGTACAAGACGTGCGGGGAGCTGTAACAATAGAAAATTGATATTTAGTTAAAATTCTGAACGTTTCTTTTGAAGGATTATAAAGGTGAAGTCAATTTAGCGTATTGTTATGCGATATTTTAGCTATTAACAAGAACTCTATTTTATATGCAATTAGGAATATTTTGCCGTGTGTCTCCAAAACTGCCAAAACATATGATACATATTATAACATCATGTAAATAATGTAACGTAAGAAAATATGATAAAATATAATATAACATGTGACGAGTATGATAACAGAGGATTGTCTCAACTCGGATTTTATTTTTGTTTGTAAATGTTAAGCAAATTCTTTGCTCATTTAAATGATTATATTTTTATTTTATTTCTTTTTCTTTTCTAAAAGATTACTAGTAACGTGGGTCACACATTACTAGTAATCTCGTTAACCCCTCCAGCTAAGCTTAACGCTTGTGTTAGGAGTGGGTTCACGACGGTAGTGCACTGATCTCACTCACTTGATCGCAAGTCCGAAGCCTTAGCCATTACGCTACCGCCGCTTATAATCCGCTATCTCGACGTACACAGGTAATACATGTAAAATCCCGTGACAAATAAAAAACAAAGATTAAGTAGTAAATTAAACGCGAAATAATCACGTATAAGTATTATTATAGTATTGCAAGGAATAAGCTGGCTGAAACTATTAGAATAAATCTTGATTATTCTTAAAACTCCCCCAAATATTATTCGAAGGATATTTCATTCACTCCCCTAAGAAACGTCATTGTGTTTCACCCCTCAGTCGCCATTTTACCATCATGGCGTCACCACCTGCGTGGCAGATGCGCGAGCAGCTTGTGCACGCGCATACAAGGGGCTATTTCTTTAATTATATACCAAGTAGTTGCTTCTTAATGATAATTTTAGTTATGTAAACGTATACTTTGTTCATTGGGGGTCAAACTCACATCTTAATATACTGTTTGTAGGTGCACAATTACGAAATTAAATGTAAATGATTTAGACGTAACAGATTATGCCACTATGCGTCTAAGTATTACGCTAGTTATAGATGCCAAATTTTGATTTATATCCCAAATGTCAGCATATTTTTTTTTAAATTTAATTTTACGTATTTCTATATTTTATTCTATTTAGTATTATCTAAAACCGTTCAGTATTGAAAACACTTACAAATACAACATTCTAAACCAGCGATAAGAGTTTATTCCATTTTCAAACGTTCTCTCCTAAGTAAAACTTTTTTATTTTTAATATCTACGGTTTTTTTTTATTTTCAAAATTTATTATGTTGGTAATAAAACTGCAAGTTAATGAGCTTCTAACGTTTAATATCTAAATTTAGATTTTTTTTTAGTCTGCGAGCGAGACTAAATTGAGGATATCGCAGTTTCTAACTGTGGTATCCTCAATTTGGTCTCGCTGATATTATTGCGAACATTTTCAAGGGGCCATATCTTTTGACACCACTTAACTCTTTCGCTAAACTAATTGGCAAATATAGACCAATTAAATGGGGGAGATAAAAGTCTTATTTTTAATATACTATAGAAACATATGACAATTTAAGCCTTTATCTCTATGTAATTCATGCTGGCAAAAAAATAACGGCAACTTTTTTCTATTCTAGGGTTTATAGGGAACAAAAAAGCACGAATACTAATCAACTTAGGCATTAACACAAATCAGAGACAAGTTCTGTGTTAAAATTGAATAGAATTTGCTAGAAAACCGCGTTTACACGTTGCGCTGTGACTTTTTGTGTACAAACGGGGCGACTGCACCACGACGCGAATTCAGCTGGTACTATGCTTTTATTTCTGCAGTTATTTTCTTAATGTCTTGCGACTGTACAGTGCTCGCGTACGTACTGTCTTTATGACCTAAGATAAATTAAACTGCTTCTATACATGCCATCGGATTGATCCTACTAATATTACAAACGTGAAAGTTTGTGAGGATGTTTGGATGTATGGATGTTTGTTACTCTTTCACGCACAAACTACTGAACCGATTGCGATGAAACTTCGTATGTAGATAGGTGAAGACCTGGATTAATACATAGGCTACTTTTTATCCCGATATAGGCGCAGCGTGGGACGTTCATTATCGCGGTGGACAGACGACCTGGTAAAGATCACAGGACGTCGGTGGATACAGGCCGCTTCCAACCGGTCTTCATGGAAGTCATTAAGGGAGGCCTATGTCCAACAGTGGACGTCCTATGTCTGAAATGATAATGATGATGATTCCCACGGCACCGGGACTTACGCGGGTGAAACCGCCGGGCGCAGCTAGTTCTTTATAACCGCCAAACTGCAAATCTCTCCTATAAGCACTGAGATATTTTTTATACAAAGATTTGATTTATTAAGCCTATGCGCGCATTCTATCCTCTTCAAAGAAAACTTGTAGCGATCATACTTAGGTACATACATGTTCGCGATATCATTCAAAATTAAACTGTTATACTTGACAACAAGCTTCACGTCCAAATTACAACATCGGATGTAGGAAGTTCATATCACACAGCGATTACAATTAGGCCGTAAATTGAGTCGCGTTGCGTCACTTCCTTCCACGGACACGTACGCGCATAATGGCCCACCCCTCGCAATGAGGGATTAAAGTGCTATTTAATAGGGGTGGTTTTAGTACTTTGCCTAGAAGAGCATGTCTCCGTTTTGTTAGAATGCGGACACTTTATAAAAATGTGACATTGCTGTATAGGTATATGGATAGATATGCACTGATATAATTGTTATAGTTCCTATTGTATAATTTATTTATACGATATAAATATAATTATAGAACAATAATACAACTGTGTGGGTAACACATACCTAATACAAAAACCTATAAATCTTTATTTACGGAGCTTAGCCACAATTATGACTACGTCAAAAACCTATAAAACAAATAATAAATGGTCATTGAAAAACGTCAATGTCAAATTTTGATTTAAATTCCAAATGTCAAATAAAAAAATATTCCACACGTCATAGTTGCCAATTGAACTTTATGACAGATAGGAAATTTTTTACCAAAAACAAATTGCTGTTCAAATTATTAAAAACATTTGAATTCATTGTTCCGTCGCGTCGTATTGTTAAGTAAAGGAAGGCTAACACGCTTTCGAATTTGTAATGATAGCAACAGAATGCAACATTTGGTCAAAGACGCAAAAGCCCGTATCTAATCCACAAGTGTTCAAGTCTCACCCTAAGATTCACCATCCCCTGAGCTTTCGAACAATAGCTGTTTCATTAACAACCCCTTGAGAATATAGTTCATAAACACAGATGTATAAGGGTAGTGAGATTATGTAGGTATTTGGGTCAGAGTATTCATTTTGGTAAGTATATTGGGGTACTTTTAGACAAACTTATTTCTGACCAAGAATAGTTGGCTGATATTTTGTACACAAACATTAATCGCCTTAACGTAGATTTACTAAGTTTTGAAGTATTATTTAATGAACTATGTTAGTCCTGGTTCTATAATACTAATAGAATAGGGCGATATGTTTACTCTAGAAGTATGAATCCGGGTCACATAAAGATACAAACCCGAGTCACAAAGATACCTAAAAATCTCGGAAGCTAAGAACACTAGCTTAGTGAAGTAAACTGTGTTCAATGGACAATTAAATACTCCTTAAATGAAAGTAATAAAATTTATTTGTCACTTTGTATTATATTTATAAAAAATTACAGAAAACAAAAATAACCATTCTCATTTCAAAAAATTGAAAAACGCCATTTTTATCTTTTTTTTCTTAAACATTAACTTTGTTTAACAGCGTGTTTCTTATACGATGTTTAGTCTCTTGTTTTATTTTTACATTTTTGATAGCATAACTTTATAATGACCAAAATTTTATTAACTTCATTAAAAGAACATTTAATTGTCTATGAAACACAATTTATTTCACTAAGCTAGCATTATTAGCTTCCGAGATTGTCAGGTATGTTTATCTAGTCTATATCTGTTTTGTGATAGACAATCCCTTTTGATTTGCATATATTAAGTTAAAACTAATAAAGAGACGCCCAGCATCAGAATGAATAATGAAGCGTCATTATATCATAGAATGTCCCGAAAATCGCAGCCAAAGATCCTTACTTTATTCCTTCCATTAAATCCTGTTGTCATTAAATAAATAATGTTTAGTATTTTAGCACATCTGATTTCATAATTACGTAATTATTTTGGTTTTTCTATACGCTATAAGTAAGAAAGAGAATTTAAACATAACGTCATAAAGTTGATGTTCCCTTGGCAAGATAGAATATTTTCTATCAGTAACGAAAATTCGATATCAAACACTGCAAAGATTTCTAAAAGTGTCGAATTACCCCAAAACTATTGTGGAAGATAAAATCGGAAATTTCCGGCGGAAGTTGATCCCCTAGCTGTCGGAGGAGGCACCCCTCCTATATATTTTTTCAACCACTTCCGAGTTTGAGCACCTGGTTTTTGGAGTGGAGATGCTGATTGCAAACAGCTGTTTATTTACATTTAATGGCATTTATTTTTCTTTCATAAACAATTATGTAGGTAGGTAGATCATGTTATTGTACAGTCGGCTAAAAAAAACTCAAAAGCTGAGTGCGAGCAAGATCAAATATCTTAAAGTATGCCTCTTGTTTCATGTTCATAATGGCTAGTTTTACATGCAACCTCCCTCACATATATTACATCACCAAAGACAAAAAATTCTAGAGTTTAATATATTTTTTTAAGTTAGCACAAGATCTTCACTTAAGATCTTACCTTCGCTCTCGAGGAAGTAGAATAACTACTAAACAAATGATAAAGGAATTTACAAATCCAGTAAACACTCAATAATTAGGTATCTTTCCTGTGTATACTACAGTACCGGATGCGCAGGCGCAGCAGCGCGCATCTCCTAACTAGGGTTGGAGCACAACTTGTAACACAGGGGTGTCACGCTTAATTAAATTTTTCTTTTTACGTAATTATTGTTTCATATGCATTGTTCTTTCTCCATATGAATACAGATTAGGTAGCCACGTCACGTCAGATAATACTTTCTCACTCGCACACACGGGCGTAGCTTAGAATAGGCACGATAGCTTAGAATAGGACAGAACGGTTCAGCTAGTCGACATTTTTAAAGCGTATTTTTTTATGAAGTCGGAGATAAGCAAAGATTGTATAATCTATTTTTGTAGCTAGTTATACTGGAAACTTAATAATTGTAGCCTTTGACACACTTAAAAGGGCACGTATATCAGCGTTGTTTCAGTAACAAACCCTAAGGGGAGAAATAGGTCAGCAAAGTTAAAATGGGTTGTCAACTTATTTTTTTCAAATTTAGTTAAAACACAAATAGTGTAGAAAGAAGAAAGAAAGAAAATGTGTTTAAATGCGTATATAAATTAATTCCACAGATACAGTTTTGTTTATTGTACATGAGCTAATTTAATTATGTAACTGAAGCAAATCTTTATAAAAAAAATTAAGACACTTTTAAAAAATCGACGTCTAAATTGGGAAACGGGCCATAGCGTGTATTTATTTTTTTTTGGTTTAGGCATATTAGGTACAGGCCTATTGACATAACTTGTCGATTTAAATTTCGAATAGCAATTAATAGTTTTCTAAAAGGAGGAAGGATGAGCATATTTTTAATTCTAAATTTTTGATTCGTTTTCCGAACATACTTTTGTTGTTTTTTTTATTTTTTTTAATGTAATTATGTTATCAATCATGTGTGCCAATGATTTTATGCCATTTTTATTCTTATAATAAATATGTTTTTGCCTAATCTGATACAGATAGACCAAGTATGACCAGAACACCAGTTTTTCACGGCAGATGAGATGTGATGATGATATCCGACACCATATTGCTGATGTAATGTGTAAACATAAATATTTACACAAACAAAACGAACACAAGCCGCTACCAGACACATTTATTCCTGTCTATCTAGACCACTTGTGACGTCAATACGCTATGATTAGGCTGGGATTGCACCAGGAAGACTGCTTGACGTCAACGATGACATTTGCTTAAGTAATGGGTTTGGTAAGACTAAAAAGAAATTAATTGGCCGTTCGTAAGAAACAGGTGTTGAGTGTACACATATTTATAAATAAATGTAAACTACAAGAATAGTAAGACGCAGTCGCAATATCCAGACCACGTAGTTCGAAAAACCATTAGACTGGCCTGTTGGTGTTGTGGGTAGTGATCCTGACTGCTAAGCCAGAGATCGTGGGTTCGATTCCCACCCAGGACAAATAATTGTGTGATGAGCACGATCATTTGTTCTGTTTCTGGTTATGTTTTTCAGCAATCTGGTTACCACAGTACAGGCTTTGCTTGGTTTGGGATCATATGGCCGTGTGTGAAGTATCTCAAGTTGTTATTATTATTAACTGAAGATAAAGAAAGGCTCTCAAGCAGTGATCGCGATGTAGAAACCCAGCAAAGGACGCTACCGCAGACTTGGTCTAAGGCAGGGAGCTGAATGAGCTGATGAAGGCGCGTTGCTTGAAAGTTTTTAGGAAAGGTCTATGTTCACAGGTGAAGGTTCCATTGCTGATGATGATGATGACGGTAATAGAATATTCTAGTAGTAAGTTAAGCATTAAGAGAAGTTAGTAACCCCCCTCCCCCCCATATTCAAGACATACAATCGATCACAAGAATTGCAGTTTTAAATGGCGTCTTGTTTTGTTTCTACATCAATAGGGAGCATAATGCAACAATGCAACGTATGACGTCACTCTTTGTATACATAATGCGAAACAGTGGTATTAAAACAATACCGTTGCGTCATCAGAACACGTCATCAAAACAGTGCTTCAACTTTGAAGAAAAACGGTAGACTGAGTGACGGTATGACTTGGCTCACAAAACGTGTCATAAAAACATACTAAGTTGAGGAAGTCGATTCTAATTTAAGAAAAAGCGCGTCGACATATCGGTTTCCCCTACTAAAAAACTTATGAGAACAATATTTCGTCCCACATACCTACAATAGATGTCTAATTTAGATTGGACGACAAGTAATGTAAGGTACTTACGTACAGAAGACTTACTTCTTGAAGACACTTACATTTATAACGACTCTGGCATTTACGCAATTAGGTGCAAATTTGATTGAAAATAAGGCAATCAACAGACCAATTTCAATAGCAGATTCTATGGTTAGTTCACGTAAGCTATGATACTTGAAAGCATTATCAAATCAAAAGAAAATAATGCATTTTACAAAAATAAAAAAAAATGTTCAAACTCATATAATATATTATGTATTCTATTACCCAGGCCTAGAGTATAGTATAAATTCATACGTGGAGTCATATCCACCATTTTTATCTTTACTTCAACAAGAAATGCGGCTAGGTCGAAGACCTCAGCATATTCAGTTACCGTGACCAGCCCGTCCAATGACCATGCTCTGTTTTTTTTTAATTCAATCTAACGTTTAGACACGGTACGAAACGGTCGAGATTTTATTGCTAAGAATTTTATTGGCATCTGTGTTCTAAACATAAATTGAAAAATACTTTTTAATTGTTTTTTTTTTATTACATTTGACATTGTTAGCGCCGTCATGGTACTAATAGACGAGATTTTTTGTGAATGGATTTGAAACAAGGTCTTTTGAAATGTTTCAATGTGAGTATCGTATAATTTTACTCAGAATGGTTGCTCGAATTCCTGTTTCGTTCTACTTGAGCACGGGAGAACTTCCTACAACTATGTGAATTTGTCTGTATAATCAATTTGTTTTATTTTATGTTTTATATGAATTTTGTTGAAAAAGTTGACTAAGACCATAGTTTATTATGCCTTGTGTCATGCTCTGCTCGCAAAACCCAACACAACTATTTTTGTGAGAGTTTTGGCCATCTTTAGTAGATACTATGCTTGGAATATGCAATGGAAGAAGTCTTTATACTAGGATTGTTAGTGCAGGAACTCTAAACATTTTTAGGTTTTTCCTGATGTCCCTGGGTCATAGGTTGATAGGTAGTAACCGTTATGATTAGGTTGCTTGCTATGAAACAGCCTTGTCAAAATTGATCTCACATCTCGTAAAAATAAATAATAGTAATACAAGTACGTATCACACTTTCATTACATTATATACATATCTCTATCACACATTTAGATAAGTCCTTACAGGACATACATTTATCTCACTTGCACATATCGTAGTTTATATGTTATCTGTGCTCGTCTCTGTCTTTCGCCACGCTCTGGAGCACATTACAGCGTTCACTTGGTCACGCTTTGCGGTCTTATAGAACATCACGCAAATCAACTTGGTATGTAGTAGTATTATGGTGATATTATTACAGTATACACAGTGGACAAAACACATATTTTCTGAAACCTCTCTTGACGTTAAACTTAGTCCCACCATTTTGAATTAACGAACCTGTGTTCGACACCTGTCAAAATCATTTCAATTGTATTTATTTTTCTCCAGTAGCTTCTATCTAGTTTTCACTGAAATAAAAGTAATAATAATTTTTAAATTACGTTCTTTATATGTCAGCATGAGCCTTCAATCCATATTGCATAAATATAAAATAAAATGAATTCAAAAGGCTCAGTGTTATTTGTTATTATTCTTATTTATACTTTTTGATATAGAAATGTATTGTTTCTTATATCTATCATAATGATGATGAGTATGATAGAATTCTAAATACAAACATAAAACCATTCTCAACGAACATAATATCAAACTATAGATTTTCTATTAGGTAAATTGTTAATAAATTTTAGCCGAAGACTTCATTAGTGGAGAGACATGCTTACAATATTGTTGACTGATTTTTGTAAAATATATTAATTTTACAGCATATTACTCGGCAGCCGCGCGTTTTGAAATTATATACATATAACGTAGGATTAGCTGAATAATAACACTCTTCATGTAAACTAAAATAAAATTATATTACTTACCAAAAAGTTAAAATAAAAATATGGTAACGTGGAAACGTGTAGGTGTCTAAAATATTAATCCCGAGGCAAAATTGGATCAAGCATGGCTACCCCGGGGAGATGAAGTTCGATTTATTTTTAATAAGGGCTGCAGATGCCGCGAAACTCTGTTACTGTGTTACCCCCGCTTGGAGAAAATTCTATTATACTTTAGATACAAGAGCAATATTAAAAGCGGAGATAAAGATCATGCTTGTATAGGATAGTATTTTCTCTCCCGCTTTGGGGGAATGGCGTGAATTTAGGCATAGATCTACCACAGACTATATTAATAGTTTTAGTTGCACGTGTTTTAGTTCACTGTGAGTACGTCTACGTACGAGACGGTTGAGTTTAGTCGCTGTGTTTTACACTCGTGGTATTCTATATTTTCTCCTACCACACTCTGCTACTTATTCAAAATAAGATAATTCATATTATATAACACGCCTTTCTCAAAGTATTCCGCTTCCAAATTCACTACTCGATACCTAGAAATTAATTTTGTATTTTTATGTGGAGTAAGTGGTAAAATATTCGTTTCAAATATTTAATTGAGTATCTAAATATTATATATTATTATAACACTAGCTGCTGCCTGTGTTTTCTACATAGTATTAGAAAACATTAAAAAAATAAGATGAATGAGATCGGTTGAGTCGTTCCCAAGTTATGGCGTGACCAAGGGAAATATGGGATTCATTCTTATAAGACTAAGTGTGGATTAGATGATTTACCAGTAACAGATAAAACTCTAAGCATATAGAAGGGTACCGTCTTTGCTTCCCTCTAACTGAGTTAGACCCTCTTTTAAGACGATTTAACGGCTTTATTTTTTCCAGGTGACAAGGGTCGCCAGTCGCCAGGTTTATAAGATTATCGATACATAGATGATGACTATCGATATAAGATTATCGAAAGCTATGTTAAACTGCCATTGAATTTCCCCATCAAATAATTACATAAACCCATAAATGAACTTGCCATAAATTTTCTCGTAAGCGTAATTATCCGTTATGGAAGGATATGAGCAACAAAAAGTAACTTTCTCAACAGTGTCTAGTTTTAAGCGGAAAGTGTGGTAAGTGTTGGTAGACAGGATGGCCACACCGGATGATTGGGCGTGGAGGAAACCAAACTTGATGGTCACCGCAACTAAAAAACGTGTATCTTGAGATTCTATTCGTAACTTCGTTCTTGTATCCTTAGATAGGTGTCGAATTACTCCAAAAAAAGTCAAGTGAACATTTTTTTTAATTTCCGAAGTATCAGTCACCAGTTTTTAAAGTTTGTTTGGCTTAAGGCTAAGGAAACATTTACGAGTTAATATAAATTACTATAAAAAAGTGCCAAACCTTAGACAAATATTCTTTAAAATTTTAAATCTTTATATATTTTTGCTTCTGTACAAAATATATAAAATTATTACTTTCTTAAAATGTAATTAATAATACTTTTAAGCAAAGTTAACAAACAACCACAATATAAAACTTCACGGGCTACGTTAATTCATTAGATTGATGTAGATAACACAATACACAGACAAATTAACTTTTTTTTTTTACTAATAATACATTTTAGAGCTCATTTTTCAACACTATCAGTACCCGTGATTAGATAGATAAAACTCAGATAAACCTATGAAAAAAAAATGTTGAATCATTCAATTCCATAAATATATGTATAGCCACATATGTACTGTAACTGCTCAACCAGATAGGTACAGTGACCTTCAAAATGACAATCTCTTTGAGGTTAATTTTCTACAATGGGTTTTGTTCGAAACATTCAATGAATCGATCTTTAAAAAAGGTGTCGCTACCCCAACACAAGAAATCCCCGTGGAATAATACCATGTGCACCACACTTGTTACTCTTAGTCTATGCCCCACGCGAGTATAGACCATTGTTTATTTTTAAACATGGCCGCCCACACGCTTAGGTGTAAATTTGGAGGGAAAGTGTTTATGTTATTAAAATAGCGTGTTACATTATATTAAAAAAAGAATAGCACCTCTCTATAAGCTTGTTTTTTTCTTTTGGGTACTGACAGGGTACGTCATGAGCGTTTTTTTGTTTGTAACAAACGAAGAAAATTGAAACGGCCAATATTTGTTCAATGTGTTGTGCAAACATAGTATGCCACACGACCACACATAAGGTATACATATCTGTGTATTTATGTTCAACTTGTTGGACATATTGTGTGTATTTGTCACATTTCTTAGCGTATAGATGGTAATATATTAATAGGATATGAATGCATGTATGTGAAAAGATAAAATTTAAGCGCCATGGAGCCTATTATACTCGTACATAAAAAAACCTTAGAACCGTTTAGATGGAAATTAACTTTTATAAAGTGAACAAAGCACAGTTTTGTTAAATTGGTTTCTAAAAAAAAAACCTTTAGTCGGCTTTTCGTTTTTAAAGGACTTCAAAAAGGAGAAGGTTCTTAATTCGGCCGATTTCTTATTAAATTGGTTGTGCTCAAAGTTGGTTCCATTTAAATTTGAAGAAAATATTTCACATCCAATGGAAAATTAAGGGATGAAGAACACAGCTTATTACAGTATATCAAGATTTAGGTCCATTTAAGACAGCAAGACTGTTTTAAAAGTTAATTAGTAGATAATAATATAGCCTTCATGCAGTTAAGTCACTTTTTGCCTCATTTCAGTGTTAATATATATTATCTAAAAACAACAACTAAGCAGGTATAGAGCACATCATATTTTTGTTTTCTCTTTAATTGAAGATCTTAATTAAATTCTACGCTTGGCTAGCACTGTCCTCTCAGTCACTAAGATAGTGTCCTTTTCAGTCACGAAGACAGTGTCCTTTTCAGTCACGAAGATAGTGTCCTTTTCAGTTACGAAGATAGTGTCCTTTTCAGCCACTTGGATTCAGTAAGATTACTCTATGGATGTAGCAATACAGTTAATATCTCTCTTACACTACCGCCGTTTTAATTTATCCTAACTTAATATTATAAATACGAATGTGAGTTCTTTTTTAACGCGAGCGAAGCCGTGTGCGATTTGAAAGCTAGACGGGCTGCATCCTTATTTGATAAAGAACTACGTATCCAAAAAAAATCTTTAATAAAATACATGCAAATGCTTACAAGAATCTTATGAGAACGTATAATTTTCTTAAGTATTACATATAAATTAATTTAAATATATATTTCTCTTTAAAGATAAACTATCTCGGTTGATAACAATCATGAAAAAAAAAAAAAAAATTTATAGGGTTATAAATCATGTAAAATTATGTAAGTTACAATGCGCACGCACAACGCGTTCCCACGCCAAATGATCTATAGATCACCGACATCATTATAATAATTATGTTCAGTTGTTAAGAACGTTAAAAATTATGCGTATGGCAACATCGTGAGGCTTCGTAAAGCGGTGCAAGTACATTAATTATTTACAATTTACATGATCAAAACCATTAAAGGTCCACTAGCCCACTACTATGTTAGCACAAAATACTATATCACCAGCGTACACGCCTTCAGCTACCGCTCATTTTTCAAGTCTCTTTGGCTCAATACTCATAACTTTATGATGGTGTGGAGTCTCATTCTGTCGCTATAAACTAACAGTGACAATATAGACAATTAACGCCATCCTATAATTGAGTGGCGAATGAGTATTTCAATATAAGTATTGTAAAAAAATGTAATTAAATGAACTAAAGCACCACGGATGATTTTATTTCACTCTTGTTCTGTCTATGGTATTGTAGAGAGACATACCAAAGGACATAGATAAATAACCTGTAGACATTTTTCATATCTCTTCGGACAATAATGACAAAAGTCACCCATAATATATGAGCTTCTAACCTGGTCACCAATAAACATAAGATTATTAGCGTGAAAAACTGATAAGGGTACCTACTTACTTTATCGCGAAACAGCTATATTTTATCATCCAGATTTGTGAGAAAACGTATCTTGACTACGTGAGAATAACTTCAAACCATATCGATTCTCGAGAATTTCTCAACTTGTTTACACCGATCCATTGAGCTGGACTTATGCTGCACTCTTACACAATCAACGACGTGCATTCAATAAGAAACGTTATTCCTAGAACGTTAGAGACAAGTTTTAATAAGCAAGTAAAGTTTCTCACGGGAGCGGAGACAACTTTACTTTTTTTTTTCATTGTAATTGTAACCTAGTCTATTGAGCTTTTATTTTTGTATTGCGGTGAGTATGGAACGGTACTGTATTTTTTTATGTAATTAAATGTTTAGTTAGCATATTACTTTAGTCCAAAATTAGATGAGTATATTGTAATCAATTTAATTAATTACACGCTTTATATTAGCTTCACTTGTATGTTTGTTTGTATGTTGTAACCGACTCCTTTGGGCGCGATTTTGGCCCACTTTAAATTTTTTATTCTTTTTAGTTGAATTTTCTATAAACGCGTGTTTTTTTAATTTTTTAAACTATTTTTTTTAGTTCAGTGTCATTCCCTGTAATGTTGTTAAACATACATAATTTTTAAAACTATTTTTTTCGGCCTACGTTCATTCCATAGCTTGTTAGGTAGGCTTGGGTAGGTCACCCATCCAAATAAGAATATAAGTAACACTGTTTAATTTAATATACCAGGACGACAGAAACTACAAGTGGTCGTATAAGCTTTTTATAATCATTTGCGGATCTCTGCAAATTGACAGGACGTTGGATCTATTATAACGGTGCATCATCCCGTTTCCCACGTCTCATTACTTTTGTTTTCAAGCGCCACTTGGTTTTTACTTTTTTTGTTTTGTTACTTTTATTTTTCTTGGTTGTTCTTGTTTTAATGAACGGTTAACTTTATTGCTGTTAATAAGCTGTTGGATTTTATTGTGAATGAAATAAAATAAAAGAGACCTGTGGTTGTAGCTTTTATTCTGATAGAAAAACCAATTGTCAGAATTTAACTGGGTAATAGGCATGTTTAGAAAATAATCATTTAAAAGGATATTATAAATTAAGCACAAATTTTCCGAAAACGAATCTAGATTTAAGTAATTTCGTTAGTCATTCTAAAGCACTTAGGGTGTCAGTTTAAACATTTTAAATTAATTGCTCCGCACTAAAATCTATAAAATTACTGTAAATTAAATAAATTATCAGAACTACAAAATTAACATTTTTATGACAGTCATCCTTATTACCATTCATAGTACTGAACTTAATATTCCTTAATAAAAAGTAAACTATACCTCCTTGCAAACCGGATCGTACACAATAATATCATGTCCATAGAATAAAAAAACAACGAAACAAACCCTAACAAAGAGGACGACACCAGGATCGAGCTTCACTTAATAACGGTAAAAAAAAAATAGGCAGAACCAGTAAGCTTCCCACGCATTTAAAAAGAGATATCCTGTCACACGGTTTACTCATCGGGAATTGCAAATAGTTATAGATTCCAATTTTAAAATACATAAAGAACTGACAATATTGTAAACTATCGATGTACATAAATCTGTTCGGTCGTACTTGTTCGCTGACCGCTAATTACTAGTGTAATGACCTTAATATTGACAAATTATTTCCAACAACTGCCATTAACCTTATAGACTTACTGTTAGCATTTACGTCGGTAAAAAGGTTTATTACATTCAAACTACATTGTTCGAAGGGTATATTGAACAACCATAGACACCTAAACCTACACTTAGGTTCTTATTTTGAATTTATAAAAAAAAAATAAACATTCCTTCTGTCAGATTTATATTTATAAAGTTAAGGAATACGGAGGTTTAGAATATTGTCTTTGGGTAATTTTTCCTCTAACACGATAACGTCAGTATTTACATAATATACTTTTCCGAAACTTACTGCTGAGTTTGTTATCGAGAAAATGGTTGTCTTACCTTTAAAATGGTTATTATTTATTTTACATTTATCTATTGTCAAAATTCTCAAAAGATACTACAAGATTGAGAATTTTGACAATCAATAAAGGGTTTTGGTATTATTTGAATTCTTGTATTTTGTCAGAATCGAAACTCATCTCATTAGAGGTCCTGCCGGCATTCCTTTACGTACTATAGCTATGGAAAAAGACTTGGTCATTTAATAATTCTAAAAGCTTATTAAGACTTTTGGTTCTTGGACGCATGAGTCATCAAGAATTTACGATTATGCCAGAAGCTACCGAATTCCTAAGTTACTTATGCGCGCCGAATAATCTTGATAGAACTTAAAGACATCTCAAGTTATGTAAAAGGAAATTGGCATTCGTGAGTACGTAATATGTTACATGTTCTCAAAGTTACTTTTCAGAATTCGCTTGAATACATTACATACGCAATTCTGAAAAGTTACGTTCATCCTATTTAAACTTAATTTTACCTATGTACTTTATATTTTCAAATGTTTTTTTTAATTAGTAGTGTAATTTAGTAGTAGTAATCATCCGTTCCCAAAATTATTTTCAATATTGCCCAATAATGTAGCTTCTTTTTTCAAGTATGATCGTTAAAAGAAACAATTTTAGGTATTGCCATCTCCCGATTCTTCCTGAAAGTCCAGCCAGTACCACGGAATCAATGTATCGATGTACCCAATGACAAATCGATGCAGCATTGCAAAGGTGAGGTTCCCACGGTCCGTGAGAGCGTGCGAGCGAGACTTGTGGAGCAAAAGAGAGGGATGTAGTGTTGCGACAGCAATAGAGGCTGGATGCGTAAAGTTTGGTAATAGATGGGTTTTGGTTAGTGATATTTCAAGGTGATTCAAGTTGTCTTAGAAGATTTTTAACTAGATCTAAATGATTGTTATGAATAAACAAACTTATAATGAAGATTTATGAAAGATATAATTTAAAACCGACTTCAAAAGGACGTTCACAATTCGGATGATCGTTTCTGAATATATTACACGATATCGTAGCGGTTTATGAAATAGTTTTTATGATTAATTAAGTATAAATTGAAATGGTTAAACCCAAGGGTGGTTTCATTGCCTAAAGGTGGCTAGCCTAGCTAATAAAAGAAATTATTTCTTAAATACACATAAGAAAAAACATCTTACGTGATAATATCGTTAGATGATGTCCCTGGTATTTCTTCATGGAATCACTCTTTCAATAGTAATTTCAAAATTGTTAGCATTTCAATTAGTAGAAAAAATGCTAAGAATTTTTCAATGGCGGAATGAGACTTAGGAAAGCCAGAGTTAAGTACGCGACCAGAGGTCAAGCTCGTGAGAAGCTAACGGTTAGATCACTCCGCTGTCACTGCTTAACTACCACATTCGGACAGCTCTAAATTATTGCTTAGGTAAACTAACAAAAAACAAGAACATAGAAATCGTGACTTCTTTGGTGGTTGATGCACAATTTAGTTTGTGTTCCCTTTGACCCACAGCCCCGGGTCCTTTAAAGGGAACGCGAAAAGGCCCTTTCGAGGCCGTCAAATTGAGGACCATCATTTTAATATCATCTATACTACCGGTGGCCTTCAGTCTTTGGTCTTCAAGCTAGCTTACCATCAGGTGGATTAATGTCATGTTGGGGAGCAAAATAAAAAAAAAACTAATTTAAAAACATGTTTAGTAAAGAGCATGTTTGAACTAAGGACTTAAAAAATAATCAAAAATCTTTTAAAATGTACGCCTAAAATCATCTCACGTATAGATCTCGGCTATGAATCTCTGCGTGCCGTAGATCATTAGCCGCGGTGCTCGTGAGCCGAATTAAATCGGATTACTGCGCTTGCGCATGAAAAAAAACGTAATGGTATTTCTCGGTGTTATCAAGTTTCTTTTTTGTATAAGTGGTATTCACACTTTTAACCGATATCAAAAAAGGTGGCAGTGCTAATTTTTTTTTAGTAGTGAATGTAAGTATACTTTTAGTGTAGTATGTAGTATTAATTAGACAAAAAAAAGTTCCGCCTTTGGTAAGCACTTACTAGTGTCTGTAAATAAACGCAAACGTACGTGAAGGTTTAGTACGGTTTCCCACACAAATGAAAAAGTTTAATATTATATTTTACCCGGAAATGATTACTTTGAGTAAACTCTACAATAGCTATTATCAAAATAGGAGTATACCTGGACAACCCTTTCCTTTAAAATTCGCAAAGATGCAAAAACGCTTTGCACCAAAACAAGGTGTTTAAAAAACCTTTAAAAAAAAAAGTTCACTTTTAAATTTCGACCGTGGGAATGGAAATGTTAGGTGAGATAACAATTTAACTTTTTGCTATAAACGAAAAAGGTTTCAAACAAAAATAAACTTTAAACTTTTTGAAATAAAGAACGTGCTTTGTTTTTCAAATTACCTTTCTAAGGTTGTTGCGTTACCAAATTTTCTATGCGGTTTCAACATTCGAATTAAACCTTAAAACTTAAGTACTAAAGTCTATTTTTAGACATCGTGGTTATACATGAACCACTAGCCAACCGGTGCGGCGTGTCTTACTCATTAGATCAATACAATGAAATTGAAACTTTAACAGAAGCAAATAAAGTATATTTTTAGGATTTCTTTAAGTATTCTAAGTTTGTCGAACGCAACAGAGTATGAATAGTAATAGTAGTAATAATTGTTAACGATTGTTCCCGCGTTTCCAAGATGGCGGTGCTTCCGGGATATTAGAACTATATTATTGAATATTTCATTACTTATATGTGCTATTTATGGTAAGTAAGAGTAAGTTGTTTAAATAAGTATCCCAATATATGTTTTTGCAGTATGTTGTTTATGAACAATAAGTCTACCTATCTACCTATAAGCAATATAATAACAATAATAACGGCATGGAAACCTATCGTCAACAAAAAAATATGTGCAAGAAAATGAACGATACTATATCATGATTCACTTGCTTTTACGTCACGAAACGCCATGCTTGATTCTAGTATGTTCCATAATGACATACTTAAACAATCTTGTAGTAATAACCTATACATAATTATCTTTTAAAAACTCTTCGATTTCTCCAGGATCACCTTTATCAGATCCTGACTGAGGACCATGGGACCACCTGGGAAGTATACCCTTTCAAACAAAAGAAGAATTTTCCAAATCGGTCCAGGCGTCTTTAAATAATCGGTGAACATACATAATAAAAAAAATATCTACAGGGGAACATAGAACCTCCTCCTTTTTTGAAGTCCGTTAATAAATAGGCGCAAAGACAAAAGAGTTTGCTCCTCCGTTCGTCAACCGATTTTTTTTTGTTTAGTAGCTATTGACCCCAGCTTCAGTGTTACTAATAGACAAAAGACGAATAAAAAATTAGACGTTAAAAAATTTAAAAAAGTTATTAAAGGTTTTTTTTTTCAGTACCTTCCTCCTTCTTTCCTTCGGCAGGGCTTTGGTGTTATTATAATGCCAAAATGAAAATCAATGTTAGAAGAATGCAAATTCATATCTTTTTCTCAAATTTTCAATAACGATTAAGATGGAATTTCAATGTCTGGGCGACCACAAGATTATAAAGCTCAGTATATTTGAAATTTTAGATGTGTCAAGCGACTTTTGGTTGGTTATCGAAACTGGTTGTAACGAAGCTAGAAGCCGCGAGTTACGTGACCCGTTAAACGCATGCTCCCACGACCTTAAGACCCGTTGATGGCGCTCATCTTTACTGTTACAACTGCAACATATTGAATTCAAAGCGATATTATTTATTAAAAATACTATTAAGAGCTCCAACCGTGACCATGATTGATGCAATTTATTCAGCATCGGGCAACACAGGCGGAAATCTTTTTTTAAAAGATCTTGGTATAATCCCTTGTCACATTAAAAAAATATATGAAAATATACCTTTACACGCACGATTTTGAAAAACGCTGATTCGAAAATCAGTATCGTCGGACATTTTAACTATTTCTATTAGGCATACGGAAAAAAATCAAATAATTATAATCCATCCACACATAAAATTTCTGGAAATCTACTATTGAAATTAGGGGTAAGAACCTTGTCCTTGAACCTAATATAATACAATTAAATTTTAAAAGGCTTTTGTGGTCATAAGAAAGTTGGAAGGTAAGACTTTTAAACATAAGGCTATGACCTTCAGGAGCGAAGCAGTGACCACGAAGGCGTTTGAAACTGCTGGAAACGTTTTAGTTTCTTAGTCTTGTGTGTTATATGACCAGGTTCAAGCATAAGTTTGGTAACAATAGGTAACCGAAAGTATACGTACATGCAGTTAATAATACCTTTCGGAGATCATGGCGTGTGGTCATGTAACATCGATATTTAAGGTCAAAATCGATTTATTTCTCTTATAAACATCCGTTACCTACCTGTTCTGGTTTAACTTAGTTTTTTAGGATAGTTAACCTCTATTGCAACAGTCACGTATTAACTGTGAATATGGCTAAGAGTTTATCTTAATGTTATATTTGCGTTTCATAGGTATTATATTGTTTTTAATGTGAGGTGCATTAAATAAACGTGCATAGACTTTAACGTACATATTTTCCACTATCCAAAACAACCTTTCCAAAATTTTCTCAATCTGATTTAAATTATCGTGTCCTAACTGATTAAAATCAGTGATCGACTACTGATTTTCCGAACGATTCCCATTAGATTATTATAATAAATAAAAGTAACATTACTAAACTAAACAGATTCGAATTTCAAATACATATATTATTCCGAACGTTATTCTCCGGCAAACATTCCCAGAGGTTCTCACGATCATTACTAAACGATTTCGGTCGTATTCGGCTGCATTCGGACGTTCGCTCTGACACCTTCCTAAATTTTGAATTTGGAATAATAATGAATTTTTAATTGGATTTAATTTTCGAATTGGAATGCGATTGAGATAGACGTCACCGATTGTTTAAAATTTACATATTATTTGGTTTTACGATGGCTTACATTAAATTGAATATTAAAAAAATAATTTCCAACCATTAATGATTTTGAAGTACCGAACTGGCCTATTATTAAAGGCAGCTTTCTTGATAAAAAAACAATTAATGCCGTCAATGTTAGCTGCAAGTTGCTTGGGTTTAGATCACACTCATTGCGTAAGCCACATCATGCTACCTTCTAGTCTTATATTTATTATAATACTAGCAGCGCCCCGCGGTTTCACCCGCGTAAATCCTGATGCCGTGGGAATATCGGGATAAGAAGTAGCCTATGCGTTAAGCCAGGTCTCCAGCTATCTACATACCAAGTTTCATCGCAAACGGTTCAGTGGTTTTTGCGTGAAAGAGTAACAAACATCCATCCATCCAAACTTTCACATTTATAATATTAGTGGGATTCATAACGTTTAGTTTTTCACATTAGCAGGTTGGTGACATTAATTAATAAGGAGCTGACAAAACTCAATGTTTAGATTAGCGCCCTCTAGTGGATCTATATATGTATTATTAGCGTGACGGTAACGAGTCCAGTGCTTTTTCCCCATAGCAAAGGTGCACAAACGTGCCTTAGGAAGTTTTCACTTCAAAAAACAGTCAAATTGAGAACCTCCGTCCTCCTTCTGGAAGTCGGTTAGTGATATCACGCAAAAAGATCTTTTCTAATCGTACTTTATTTAGATCCTGAGATAAACGTACGTGACATTATTATAGTCTTATATAGATTTGTACACCTTTATACGGGCCGGCAGCTGATATTCCTTTTCAGAAATCCGAAGAAATATCTACAATCCGGGAAGTGAACCAGTAATCACACAAAAACTTCAAATTTCGAATTCACCTTGAAATCGTAACGGCTTTTGAAAAAATCTAGCATTATCAAACATCTTTACCTCACCTGGTACATCAGCTGTTGTAACGCTGTCCTTTTCTGGCACACAAAAGATCCCATCTTGCTTGCTCTACAATTTTAAGCCAGCTGTTTTGTTTTTTTTAACGATAATGTATCCTTTTTTTGGAGTTTATGCGAAGGATGATTTTATGGGCGATACTGGTCAGAATTCAGGCAACATGATCTATGTTAAAAAAAAAACTTGATTGCGTTGTGGATACTTAGACTTAAAGTCGCCTTTAACGCATGTTTTGAATAATCCTTATAATTAACATTGCTCTATCAAATACTAGCAACCGGCCCCGGCTTCGCAAGGGTAGCAGAGACATCTTCAACAATCATCAACCTATTTCAATCAATTTACACAAAATCTTAACAAATTATACACCTAAACCTTCCTCATTAATCACTCTGTCTATTAGTGAAAACCTCACGAAAATCCGTTCAGTAGTTTTTCAGTTTATCGCGAACAGACAGACAGACAGACACGGCGGGGGACTTTGTTTTATAATATGTAGTGATTACTGATTTGACATGGTGTCTACATAATTGAGGAGAATTCTTTATGTAGGAGAGCCTTGCTTCGGCTAGTATGGGACGGCTCGACCGAACCGGCGTGATACCACGGCTTCACAGAAAACCAACGTGAAGCAATGCTTCGTTGTGTTTTGCCGAGTGAGTGAGGTTACCGGAGGCCTTAACTCTACCCTCTCCCACTTTTTCCCATACACTTACTCCCACTTTAAAAGTCGGCAACGCACTTGTGACTCTTGAGTTACAGGTGCTCATGGGCGGCGGTAGTCACTTACCATCAGGTGACCCGTCTGCTCCTTTGCCCCTATCCCATAAAAAAAGACAGGAATGTGAAATTTGGAATACTTTTTTTCAATATCCATACTTTTAGTTTTAGTTTTTATAATTATTAGTATTTAGTATATAGTTTCACTAAAGGATATATGTAGAAGACAGTGCAGAAAAATACATTTTTTTAAAACACCGTAAAACCAGGTTAGAATATAACCGTGTCGGGCGGGCCCAATTCGAGCAGAAATCGGCTGTACTCTTCCAAAATTGAACACATTGTTTTAAGTTACAATCATTCAGAACAGCCTCGTAACTTCAAATTGTATAACAGCATCGTTTTTTTTTCACGCACACGACTCTCAATACAGCCTTACGAAGGTCGGGAATAAAAAAAAATACAATGGGACCAGCTGTGTTCAAATGTCGTAGAAAATGAAATGGCGAGTGCAGCTGACTCGTATAATGCCAGGGTTGTCACACACAGTTTGTGAGATAAGTATTAAGAAAAGGCTGTTTTATAGACGTCATCGCCTACATTTATTACCATTACACAAAAAAAAGCGAAGCAGCTGAAAAACTTTTTGTCATGAACCCATTTCACGTAAAAATCACCCTTCAGGCCAAATCGTTGGAGTATGTTTTGTAGAAACTCATTATCTATTGTAATTTCGTGTAGACTAAAGCAATTTTACTTAGAATACATTAAGCTATAAAAAGCTTTAGAAAATTGTTCATTTTAGAAAACTCTTCACTATTGTACGACCGTTAGTAACCCTGACTGACAGAGTCAGAGGTCGTGGGTTCGACTCCCACCCAAGACAAATAATTGTGTGATGAGCATGATCATTTGTTCTGTGTCTGGGTGTAATTTATATATAATATGTATGTATTTAGAAATATATAAGTATGTTTATCACTTTTCTTGTTCCTGTACAGGCTCTGCCTAGTTTGGGATCAGACGGCCGCTGTGTGAGGTGTGTGAAGTTCTTATTATTTTTGTACTTCAGGATAATAATAATGATAATACAATTAGGAAGTGTACATGGAGCCATATCTACAAAAGAACTTAAGGGCTAAACCCACATAACGAGTTTAATTGTAAATGATAAAGACATAGGTAAAGTTTCAAGGATATACCAAAACAAAATAATAAACAAATATGATAAGATAAATGGCATATTATTTATCTGAACTTTGAGCAGCGCCGGCAGGCCGTAATGTAATTTACTGATGGACTTTGATGGTCCCTAGACAGGGCGAGTATTTTGATATGATATGACTTAAGATTTTATATTTATAACATTGTTTATATAGGTATATCTATACATATATATAAATGAATCCCTATTTCCCTTGGTCACGGCATCATGCGTGAACAACTGCACCGATTTCGCTAATTCTTTGTGTTCATTATTGTCAGGAGAAGGTTCTTATGAAAGAAAAAAATAAGAAAGTTGCGCGGAAAATTAGAAAATTTAATAAAACTTAACGATTAATTTTTGTAATAAACAACCTTAGCGCTTTTGACACAACTATCAGTCGTTTGACAGTTGGCGTGATTGTTCCATATTCATAGTTAAGACAGAACAACGTTTGTCGGGTCAGCTAGTCTTATATAAATGAATCCCTATTTTCCTTGGTCACGGCATCATGCGTGAACGGCTAGACCGATTTCGCTTTTTTTTTTTTGTGTTTGTTATTGTGAGGCACCAGTTCTTATGAAGGAAAAAATTCCTTACCTTTTATCTACAAACAAAAAAAATATTTCTGTGGGATATAATGATAAATTTAAAAACGAAGCCGTGTGCAAAAGCTAATTGTCTATAAAAAATTAAAATTTACTCGAAAATAAATTGCGACAGCCCTAGCAGACGCAGGCGCACGCCAACAAAATTCCCGTTGCAAAACAGCTGGCGTTTATAAATAAGTGTGAGCAGGATCAAACTGACAAGATCAATGAGTTGAAGCGAGACAGCAATAAGGCATATGCTCATAGGTGATAATGATAAGGTGTGCTTCCGAAAGTTACATAAAAATTTACCCAACTGAGTAAACGAACAGATAATGGTTTTCATACAAGAAACCAGGTGTAAACACTACAAGCAGATGCATTATTAACTTCTTGATTTACGTCTTAACGTCCACCTTTGATTACCCGATTAGGAAGTATGGCAAAGCAGGTCTTGTAGCGTAATAAAGTATTAAAGTTAATAATAATAATAACGACGGCAAGAAGGCATGTGTGAGGTACACACACGGCCGTCTGATCCCAAACTAGGCAGAGCCTGTACTATGATAACCCGACTGCTGATAAACATACTTATATATTACTAAATACATGCATATTATAGATAAATTACACCCAGACAAATGATCATGCTCATCACACAATTATTTGTCCTGATTGGGAATCGAAACCACAACCTCTGGCTCAGCAGTCAGGATTACCACTAGACCAACAGGCCCTTACCGACATAGCTCGCAGAATAAGCATGCTGAAGTAGCAATTGGCTAGCCACGTCTGCCAAAAGACCGATCACCGTTGGAGCAAAATGAGTCTTAGAGTGGAGACCGCGAATCGTTAATCGAAAGGCAGGATGTCCCCAAGCTGATGAACATACCACCTGAAGAAGGTTGCTAGGTAGATGAGAGACGCAATAGGCTAATAATTTTGGTGGGAGGAAGGGATAGGATAGGAAATTGACTAGCGTAATACTTTTAGTATTTTGTCTGAGAGTGAGTTGGAATGGAAATGCAATGGAAAATCAGGGTCGCTCGGGTTAGGTCAGGTCAGGGTGTATCTCAAACGGAACGGAACTCTAGAGTCGATGGGCCCGAAAAGTTCTTGAATGGAGACCACGGACCGGAAAGCGCAGCGTAGGACGCCCATAATCGCGGTGGACAGACGACCTGGTAAAGTACGCAGGACGTCGGTGAATGCAGGCTGCTTCTAACCGGTCTTCTTGGAATTCATTAAGAGAGGCCTAATGTCCAACAGTGGGCGCCCTATGGCTGAAATGATGATGATGATGATAGATACCTTATAATTATACTGGTCGTGGTCACAGGCTGACTGAACCGTGGCCGTGGTCAGCCTGTGACCACGGCCAGTGCAACCTCAGGCAATTCAGAGGTATGTAATATCCATTTCGTCATTGTGTTAATTTCCGTGTAAATACATAATTATATCTTGGAATTCGTAAGTTTAAAAGTTATTATATTATAGATACCTTAATCTGAATATACATTCTTTAATATATGGTGTCAGTAAATACAACTTAAAACTATGTGCCTACCTATAGATGATCCCATGAAGTGGGTTTGGGGGTCCTATCTCTCTAAAATTGCTCGTGTGTGTAGTGTAATGTGTCTAGGAGGCCGAATAACTCCCAAGTGGATGGTTATTTATAAAATATTCAAAACTATTTGACTTACATCTTAAAACATCTGCCAGTCAAGTGTTTGTAGCGAACACTTGAAGAACTATAATTAGTTTAAGATAAAAACAAATGTGATACAGAGGCAAACTTTTTTTTTATGGGATAGGGGGCAAACGAGCAGACGGGTCACTTGATGGTAAGTGACTACCGTCACCCATGTAACCAACTCAAGTCACATGTGCGTTGCCGGCCTTTAAGTTGGTCGTAAGGGAAGGAGGGGAGCTTGTGCCTCCGGCAACCTCACTCGCTCGGCGAAACACAACACAAGCATTGCTTCATGCCAGTTTTCTGTGAGGTCGTGGTATCCGGTTGAGCCGCCTCGTACGTGCCGAAGCATGGCTCCCCCACGATCTTTTTTTTTAACAGAAAAGAAGCGATGAAAGCAATAAGGATTGATACATATCTCAAATAGTGGTTTTTTAAGCGACACGAACAAACACAAAATACGAACTAGACATTGCCTGATGGTCGAATTCGAAAAATATTTTTAAAAAATTGTGAGGATGTATTGATGTATGTTGCTCTTTCACGCAAAAACTACTGAACCGATTGCGATGAAACTTGGTATATAGATAGCTGGACACCTGGATTAACACATAGGTTACTTTATATCTCGATATTCCCAAGGCATCGAGACTTACGCGGGTGGAACCGCGGGGCGCAGCTAATACAAAATATGTGAGCTGTATGTTGCAATCATACTTCAAACTTGTAAACAATGAATGCCGATTGATATCGCTGTCCATTGTGGATCGAGACATTTGTTTATCTATTTTAAAAGTACGTTCAAATTGTTGTAATAAAATTATAGTATAGTTGCCGGCAACTAACTTGGCAAGGTTTTGGCTAGAGGTAGAAAGTTTGCGCATGTACACTTACGTGGAACAAAATATATTCGCTGTTATTTTCCTAATATTTTCACAAAATGATTTTTAGATGAAAGTTAAGAATTCCTGAAATATGTCTGTATGATATATCTATGTATATGATAGTCTTCCTTCTCGCCTGTATTTAATATTTTTTTAAGGTACTCAATCCTTTACCATATCTTTGCACCTACCACTTTTTATTTCTGCTTCACCCCAAGGTTGACTGGCAGAGAATGCCTAAGGCATTAAGTTCGCCTTTGTACAATATGTGCACGAAGTTTTAATAAATAAATAAATGAAAAAAAATCCTAATTAATCTAATTTTACATTTTCTTATTAATCATTTTATATTATTTCATGTTCATCATCAAGTTATTTAAAGTTCTGCACAGACTGCGCTCATAGCCATTAAAATTAATATCTTCTTTAAACTTTTTTTGAAGTGTTTCTACTGTGGGTAGGTAGCTCTTTATTTCTAACTAGCAACCCGCCCCGACTTCGCACGGGTAGCAGAGACATCTTCAACAATCATCAACATATTTCAATCAATTTACACAAAATCTTAACAAATTATACACATCAACCTTCCTCATGAATCACTCTGTCTATTAGTGAAAACCGCATGAAAATCCGTTCAGTAGTTTTTCTGTTTATCGTGGACAGACAGACGCTGCCGAGGACTTTGTTTTATAATATGTAGTGATGTGATAATTATGTACACAGGTTCTTATTACAGCCTGATCAAAAGTATCAATCTCAGTGATAGGTTTTTTTGTATACTTTTTTCCCCGGTGTCCTAAAAACGCTGTAGTCGCCAACAAATCGCGCGCTTGGAACGATGTTACCACGTTCCCCGCGTCCCTCTTGATAACCAAAGTCTACTTCTGCGCATCTAATTAATCTTGCCACATTAGGCGCCGGCGACTATAAGCAAGCATGCAGGCTTTTGGGTTGTAAGTAGTTTAGAGGGCGTCCGGGAAGCGTCCGGACGGGGTTTTCAAAAAGTGTCCGGGCAAAACCCGGATACTGTACCATGGTAAAATTATAATATTTTTAGATGAATCGTTAACAATCTGTTTAAAATAATAATAAAAAATGGAATAGGCGTTTTTTTTTTAAGTTGTCCGGGAAAGAATCTCAAATTCAACCATGTGTCCGGATATTTTTAAGTTTTTGTCAGGCGTCGGCAATTTAAGTAATGGCAGGCCTAGTTGTAAGGAGTCTGGTTAAATAATCAATTTATTCATTATTTGATTAAGAAATAGGGGATGGAACACGGCTCCTGGACCTGGACACTGGGCAAGATCCTCCATCCAACATAACTTTGTAGACAGACCTGCTGGGGTATTTAGTGTTGTTCTGTTTTTAGATCGTGAGTAGGTTTTTTTTTATGGTATAGGGGGCAAACGAGCAGACGTGTCACCCGATGGTAAATGACTATCGCCGCCCATGGGCACCTGCAACTCAAGAGTCACAAATGCGTAGCCGGCCTTTAAGGTGGGAAGGGGAAGAGGGGGGGGGGGAAGGGTTTTGGTTCACTGCCGGTTTTCTGTGAGGCCGTGGTATCACTCCGGTCGAGCTGGCCCATACGTGCCGAAGCATGGCTCTCCCTGAGTAGTGGAAAAGTGATAGGAGAATTGGCAACGTATCCTAAAGTAGTATAATAAATGAGAAAGTGAATCTGTTTGTTTGTTTGGTAACATCATCAATTAAGTTTACATACACCTGGCCAGTGGTACTAAGACATAGGATGTGTTTAATTTGTTTTTCGTGTTGAAACCGCCAAGGCACCGTGGCTACTGGTGAGGTAGTATGTCGGAATCGAACCGACTAAAACCACACGGTGTTCCGTCAAAAGTGAGTCTATTGCAAGGGACTCGGGTAAACTCCAGGAAGGATGTCTCCGAGAAAGGGGACTTTTCATCTAGAAATATAATACTGTTTTTGAGGTATAGAAAAATAACTGTCAAACGGCCAGTGTTTGTTTGCAACCCTAGGTGTATAGAAAAACAAAAAAAACAAAATGAACTAATATCCTTATTTTAAATTTAAACCCAAGAAAAACGCATTCCATAGACAAATTCGATTCGATCGAATAACTAACAGAAACATAAATAATCAGCGTAACATCATTTAAAGGATATTACGTCACGATTCCCTCACACCGCTTAACAACCACCCATAATAATCACGCGTGCACGAAGGTTCGTCATGCACAGAAAACAATAGGGGAATCATGACTATATATTGAAAAAAAAAGTTATCAGTAAAACAATTGTATTTATGCCCTATCTGTGGCTATTGAAGCGGTTTATCAAAGCCTAACAAAAACAATTAGGACTTTTTTGTTGTGTGGATTATCATGACTGGATATCGTTCGTCTGTAGATGATTCATAGAGGCGTGGCAAGAAATACAGATTAAAATAAATTACTATTGAAATCATAGAGAAGTAAGAAGAAAAGCATAGATAACTTTTATCGCTACACTGTTTCTTTAGAAAAAAAAACACGTAGTAAAAATTTTATGTGTGGTCCATTTTATTAGTGTTCTTATTTCAAAATAAAAAAAAGAAACTATTGATCATCATTATATTAATTGTATTATTTCGTTCTGAATTCATATTTATATAGATTTTGTAAATCTTGCTAAAATGAATTATGATCAATGGTAAAAAAAAGTTAATCGTTATTCGAAAAAACATTTTCATATGTCATAGCATTCTAAAACTAGGTCGTTTCGTGTAGTATTATTGACCGTCGTAAAATAATAAGCATTTCTAATAAATGTACTAAGTATGTACCTAACATAAAGTTTTCGTAGGCATCAAAATATGAAATAATGTCGATTGAACTTTATGATATGTGAACTAATGTTATACAAGTTTAATGCCTGTGTGTACTGTCATAATTATGTTCATAAACAATGTAGAATGTATAAAAAACAAAGGATTCCATTTTCAAACAAAAATTCTGTAAATGAAACATCTGCTGCCAAAATTTCATAAAGTAGGTATTTTATTAAAAAAAAAGTAATTCTAAATTCAAAATCATAAATCCTCATTCGCTTAAAAATAACCATGGTTTTTAAAATCCCACGTTCTAAGACATCTGGCACTACCTTCTTATAAGTTCTACATCTGTTTCTTTTGTCCCCTAATATATTCCGGAAAAGGACAAGTTTTCGGAACATATTGCGGAACAGGAACAGATGTTCCGACTTCGGAACTTAATTTTAAAGGTTATTGTCCACAAATTGCTTTTGTTCTGTGTAACATGTTGTAGTTTAGAGGCAGGCTTTGGTAAAGCTTTCTTTTTTACCAATGACTTCATCAAAGATAACATTAAAGGATTACTTACTGCAAACAGAATTGCTAACAACAGTAAGACTTTTTAAAAATTTAAACCAAGTTTTATTTGTCATGTAGTCATTCTGGAGATATTTAGCTACATTTTACATACTAGGTATTGTATAACTATCTACGAGATATTATGTCCAATCGACGCAGAAATGTAACTTTTTTTCTTGTTCAGGTTTAACTCAAACCTTGACCAATAGAGCATTATTTTATTTTTATTGGTGCATACGTCTTACTCTAAACAACGGATTAAAAAAGTCATTCTAATTATAAAATTAAAAAAACCGACAATGATAGTGTTTGTATTTCAGCAATTTAGCCCAAAGCAATTGACATTTAAATTACGCATATTCTTGAGACATTTGTATGAGGCTTGATACGAAAAATATGTTAAAAAAGGATTTTTTTCTACAGTATGAAATCAATTACAACATAATATACCATTCTATTTTATTAAATCGAGGTCAAGTTACATTGATTGCAGTGTAATACTCTCATACAAACATATTTCATAACAATTTTAGTGTTTACCGTCATAAAAAACTGACTAAGTAATGAAATTCTCCTACATGTAATAAAAAATGCTCAACACTAAGTGAAAGCAAAGCGCAAAGGAATCAAAACATTCGGTTTTCGAATCAAAAATCGATCAAAGCATATTGCAATAAATGAGTATTATTAAAAATAAAATATAACATTCTAGATTTTAACATAAAAAAAGCTACCTACACTTATTCACAATAAAAAAGATAAATTACATAGTCAAGGTGTAATATACATCTGGTCTTTATCATAAGAAGGAAGGCAGATGGCGCAAGCACATCTAATTAACAAGTCTTATTTTAAATTTGTCATGAATTTATAATTAGTTGATAATTGTATTATTATTTGGTGAACAATCATCTTTTATAGACAGATAATAATACTTTCTTATTGATTATTTATCAATGCTGGCTTTTTCTACCATTATTAAGGTCATGGTAAGGTGATGTGATAATTCTTCCAGACCACGAGATCACTGTGTCGTACGAATTTATATGATTAGTTTTTCCACGAAAATGAAGGCGACAATGATAGAAAATAATACCTATCTATACTTTAATATCCTTAAAAATAATACAGGTAAGTACATGTGAACTACTTAAGAAATTAGGAAATCATCATTCTACACAGGCACATACCGTCAATCAGATAACTAAAGTAAACTATAATAGTATGCTTTTGAATATAAACAAAAAGCATTGAAAATATCAAAGTGCATTTTTAAGGTTTTTCTGAACACTTCATGTTTAAATAACTGGGGGTATTTGTAGATAAAATCTTAATCAATTTAAAATTACCGGTCCGTTACTGAAGCATTTAAGACACATGTACATAATAATATTAATAAAATAATACATACTAAAATGAAATTAAAAATATTCAAACCCTCACACTATAAAAAAAAACGTTATCGAAATTATCTCTCCCCTTATTTACATTATAATACGAAAAAGACCGTTAACACTTACCCAAGCCAATTTTTTTCTTTATTTTCTTCAGGACTTTCATTTTAGAACCCTTTTTATCCTTTACAGGGGTGGTTTCAGGTTCTAGAGCCATTGGGGGCAGAACGAGCGTCTGGGGCGGCATCTGAGTGCCGTGACCCGAAGACCTAGGGCACGCGGGACAGTGGCAGGAGCCCCTGGCCTGCCGCACGCTCATACAACCACTTACGCCCATCATTGATGCGGTTAATCCCAAATAAAAATCTTTGAAACTAAAAACTTCTATATCATAACTGTCACACCGAAAATGTAACACGAAACACGGTAAAACGTAATGTTTTTACGAACTCACGATATCCATAACGCACTTGTACACGATTTGAACGCGAGACATCCGCGCGGTAAGCGAGCCGGCCGCGGAGTGACGAGCGTACCGCCAAGCATTCGTATCAAGGGCTTCGGGAAAGCTGCGTGCGCATCATCAGCCCTTACTGCCTCCTTTTCTTCCGTAGGTTGTTAGAAAGGGACAGGAACAGCAATGGAGGGAGAATGTCAACATAGGTATTTTCAGCTCAGCAGATGTGTAGGACAAAGGGGATAGAGAAAAGTTAATTTCGTATGACATTTTGAAGGACCTTTGTTCATAAAAGGTGCTAAACTTGTAATGATGAAAGAGGTGTGTATAGGATGCCTTTTGATCGCGTGCGTAGATTTTAAAAATAAGTGCAGGTGCTATAAAAAGACCTTCAACACACTAAAAATTAAGAATTAAATAAAAACTTATTGATACAAAATATTCTCCTAACCATGATACCGTATCCATTGTTTTAAGTGCACAAAAGTGAACCAAAATGTACTTAAGAGTACACGACATTCTCCGATGACCGCTTCCACCATTCATTTGCATACTCAAATGACGATGATGAATGAATGATGATTCGGCAAAAATCCTAAATTTGGCAAAAGTCACTCAAAGAACACTTTTCTTAGCGGGTTCCCTCCAACAATATAGTTATCATCAGCTTTTAGAACGAATCTTGTTTTCTAATACCTCCAAGGGATAATTATATTAGTTACTAGCAACCCGCCCCGGCTTCGCAAGGGTAGCAGAGACATCTTCAACAACCATCAACATGATTTCAATCAATTTACACAAAATCTTAACTTGAAGTGGCTTGCGTTTGATTACAAAGTTCCCCGCCGCGTCTGTCTGTTCGCGATAAATTCGATAACTATTGAACGGATTTTCATACGGTTTTCACCAATGGACGGAGTGTTTCATGGGGAAGATTTAGGTGTATAATTCATTATGGTTTTGTGTAAAATGTCTGAAATATGGCAATTATTGTTGAAGAGGTCGGAAACAATTATATGCTTTACTATCCGTGCGAACCGGGGCAGGTGCTACTTATAGATAAACTAGCAACCCGCTCCGGCTTCGCACGGGTTCAAATTATACATCTAAACCTTCCTCATGAATCACTCTATCTATTAGTGAAAACCGCATGAAAATCCGTTCAGTAGTTTTTCAGTTTTTCGCGAACAGACAGATAGACGCGGCGGGGGAATTTGTTTTACAATATCGCCTCCCTTCAAAAAAACTGTCATTTCACAAAAAAAGTGTCATATCCCATGTTAGGTACGTTTAACATTTTTATAGCATTGAATAGCAAATGTTGCATTTGGTCAGCTGTAAAAACATCGTTATTAGCTCAGTGAAGAAGAGAACTTTGTTTCAATTCAAGCTGTTTTGTTCAATTCATAGTTAGTTTACGTGGGAGAGCACGTGTGGGCCGGCACGACTCCACTCGATACCACGGTCTCACAGAAAACGAGCAGTGAAGCAATGCTTGCATTGCATTTCGCCGCGTGAGTGCGGTTACCGGAGACCCTAACCCTTCCCTCTCCCCTCTTCTCCTACTCCCACCTGTAAGGGCGGCAACGCACTTGTGACTCTTGAGTTGCAGGTGCCCATGGGCGGCGGTAGTCGTTTACCATCAGATGACCCGTCTGCTCGTTTACCCCCTATACCATAAAAAAAAAGAAGTCTAAATCTCTAGAGAGTCTTTAGGTGCGTGCACCTTTACTAGAGATAGATTACAAAGAATAGAGAATAATAATAATAATAACTTGACACATCTCACACACGGCCGTCTGATCCCAAACTAGTTAGAGCCTGTACTATGATAACCAGACTGCTGATAAACATACTTATATATTTGTAAACGCATATTATAGACAAATTACACCGAGACAGAATGATCGTGCTCATCACACAATTATTTGTTCTGGGTGGGAATCGAACCCACGACCTCTGCACCACTAGGCCAACAGGGCTACCTAGGAGGTCGGGACGGACTTATATTTCTAACCTATGGTTGCCTTATAACTACTTCTCCGAATTTGGGACAAACGCCCCAAGTTGGTTGTTTGCCCTATATACCATAAAAAAAAATATGACACTTTCTTTGCCAGAAAGCGATATTTAGTGATGTTGAAAAATTTTAGCTTTCTGGATTTCTTGTACATATAAACTTTTTAAGCAATGAAATTACACATTCCTGTCTACGCGATTTTGTTAAAAAAAATGTGTAAAAATGCGAAATCTCATAACGTTATTAATATATATAGATTACTTCTACGTGCGTCTGCTAATCACCAACCAATAACGCTAAGCACTTTTCTTACAATCCATTCATCGTTATTATGAACAGTAATGATTTCACGCAAAGTCATTAAAAATCATTTGAACCATTGTTAAATTAATTTACCACGATGAATGGGCTAATGGTTATAAGTTCATGGTACATTGGGACAGAAATCGATTGCTGAGGCAAGGTTGATCAATTTCATGTTCTTAATAAATTCTTGTCTTGTTCCAAGGCAATTTAAACGGCGTTTTTTTTTTGTAAATAAAAGGATTACTAGTAACGTGTGTCATACATTACTAGTAATCTCGTTAACCCCTCCAGCTAAGCTTGACGCTTGTGTTAGGAGTGGGTTCACGACGGTAGTGCACTGGGTGGGGTTCGAACCCGCAACCACTAGATCGCAAGTCCGACGCCTTAGCCATTACGCTACCGCCGCTTGATAGGGAGACATTTATATATTTGATAGATATTTTTACTCCAATGTCTTTATTAGGGCTCTGTACCCAAAGGGTAAAAACGGGACCCTATTACTAAGACTCCACTGTCTGTCTGTCTGTTTGTCACCGGGCCGTATCTCATGAACGGTGATAGTAAGACAGTTGAAATTTTCACAGATGATGTATTTCTGTTGCCGCTATAACAATCGCTATAACTCTAGCAAATACTAAAAAAAATGTTATAATATAGTGTTTAATGTTGTATATATTATGGTACGGAACTCTTCGTGCGCGAGTCCGACTCGCATTTGGCCGGTTTTTTTACCATCTTACGGTAACCGTAGAGGTTTTTCTGAAAGTACGTATAGTGTGACTACATAATTTTATTAACACTAGACGCAAAAAGAGGGGTGTTATAAGTTTGACGTGTCTGTGTATCTATGTGTCTGTCTGTGGCATCGTAGCTCTTAAACGGATGAACCGATTTGAGTGCGGTTTTTTTGTTTGAAAGGTGACTTGATCGAGTGTTTTTAGATATGATTAAAGAAAATCTGTTCAGCCGTTCGAAGACCATCAGCTCTTTTGTATCGTTGAAGGGATTTTCGAGTCGGGGGTATTTTAAATTTTTTTATATATGACTATTAGATACCAACCTTTGGACAATACTTTTTTGAGGATGATATGTACCCTGTATCCGTTTCTGTACAACTGCCAACGTGTATAAAAAAAATCACGATGATTGGTTCAGCAGTTGAGGCGTTAAAGCTTAACAAACAAACTCTCATTCGCATTTATAATAATAGCTGTTGCCCGCGACTTCTTCTGGAAATTTAAGTGAAATCTTTCCAACGGGAACCGTACATTTTCCGGGATAAAAGTAGCCTATATGCTATTCCAGATTAAAATCTATCTTTATCCAAATTTCATCCAGATCTGTTCAGCTGGTTTTGCGTGAACACCAAACATCGATCCAATCATCCTCACAAACTTTCGCTTTTACCAATATAAGTAAGTTAGTTAAGAAGACCACCATTTTTTGTTGTGTGGACCCCCACGGGTCATTTCACATATAAAGTTTTGGAACATTAGAGATGTCACTTACGTAATGTGTATTGTTATGTAAAACAAATTCTGGTGACTTCTATCTTCAGTAACAGAGTTCAGTAACCTCCTTAACCTCTATAACTTCTTACTTATAACAGCGTTTCTCAAAGTGGGTTACGCGAGCCCCAAGTTGTTCGCTTATTGACCTTATAGTCCAAGATCCCAGGGCCGCCAGACCTTACTTATTTTCTGATGAACAAAATGTGTCATATTGAGTGATATTAGTAGAGATTCTGTAGGTATGCATACTTGCCAGCTTGGATCGGTGGCCAATTTTCAGGTACATAAAACCATAGGTCAGTTATCTTAAATTCTGAGTGCTGATTTTACATATACAATACATTAAAAAGTTATTTACAATATTGCCAGACAGTTTCCATGGGCTGTTTCTTACGCCTGACGCTTTAAAGTTAAAATTAAAAAAAAAAAACGTAAGTTTACTTATAGTCTTTATTTTTACCCTAATTCTTTTTACAAAATAAAAGTAGCCTAGGTTACTCCTTATAACACCAGCTAGCTGCCAGTAAAAGTCCCGTGGAAATAAGTCCACCCGTTCCGGAGATTAGCCGGAACAAACAGACAGGCAGACAAAATTAAAAAAAAAACTGATTTTTAGGCATAGGTATCATGCAAATAACTGCATGAGCTTAAAAAAACTATTATTTTGACATTACGAACAAACACTTCAATTTTATTTATTTGTTGTTGATGTTTAGAGAACTATTTCAATGCTATGCTAAAAATCCCCTTGATCCATTTATTTTTGGGTCTCACCGAAGTCGGTGAGACCCGTATCCAACGACAATTAACTCATTAGATAGGCACATTAATTATGACTAGAGATCGCGTGGTGGTCGAATTTCGACCACGGTTTATTTCATTGGGCAACATTACTTGACCTGTCATTGTATAGACTTTTGTACCATGATAGGTCAAAATATATACTGGACACTCATAGCTGTATGTACCCGTTTTTGCATTTTTTTTTTAACTTTGTAGCAAATATTGTTCAAAAATTTTAGCATTCGTCACTTCTTCTCTGTGTTTATATAAGTGTGCGAAATTTCATACTCCTCCGTCCGCCCAATTTTCGTAAAAAGGGATCCAAAGTTTTCGCTTCACGTATTAATACATAGATGATTGGACTTGAAAGCATTAAGTTGGGCACCGTCACGTCTAAAATAAAGATAGCTTAGCACAAATTAATTAACTTTATTTATAGAAAGATGAGATTATTTTTGTAATTAAATGGAGGTGCACAGCGGCAGTGAGTTTGAGAAACTTTGACATATTTTATTCATAAAAATTTCACAGTCAAACTAGTTATAATTATTATAATAAACCATTACTTCATCTCAAGGTCACTATACTAATTAATAATATAAGTAGAATTATTGCCCAGGGAAAATACGAAACAATGCAAACAGAAAATATTACTATGCTTAATTTTGATACTTAAAAGACACTTAAAAAATAATGTTACAAAATCAAGCATCGCTCAATATTGAGTATCCTATGAGTACATGGTTTTGAAGGGTTTTAGAAATTAGAAGAAGGGATTAGAAAAAAGCTGATGATCTTCGAACGGCTGAACAGATTTTCTTCAATTATATCTAAGAACACTCTCGATCAAGTCTATCTGTCTGTCTGTTTGGTCCGGCTAATCTCCGGAACGAGTGGACCGATTTCCACGGAACTTTCACTTGCAAATAGCTGGTGCTATAAGGAATAACTTAACTTACTTTTATTTTGGAAAAAGAATTAGGGTTCCGCGAAAAATATATAAATATGTACACGTGAACGGAGACGTGCGGGAATTGCCAGTCTTAATTAATTTTATAGTTGCGGGTATGAGTTTCTTTGTTTGTTTTTTACGCCATTTATGCCTTAACCACTTATGCCGCGTTTCAATAAACAAGAAACGATTCGTTTTGCTTACGGACGGTAAAATTTCGTTGCATTTTCAAGGAAAATTTTACCGTCCGTAAGCAAGACGAATCGTTTCTTGTTTATCGGAACGCAGCATTAACCGATCATCATGAGCATTTCATGATGATCGGTACATTTACGTTGTCAGGAGTACATAGGGTACCCCTTTCCAATAAAAGGTAATTGTTTTATGGTATAGACTATAGGGGGCAAACGAGCAGACGGGTCACCTGACTGTAAGTGACTACCGCCGCCCCCGACAAGAGTCACAAGTGCGTTGCCGGCCTTTAAGGTGGGAGTAGGGTGTGAGGGAGGGAGAAGGGAAGGGGGGGAAAGATGGAAGGGTTAGAGCCTCCGGTAATCTCACTCACTCGGCGAAAAACAAACATTGCTTCACTGGAGGTTTTCTGTGAGGCCGTGGTATCACTCCAGTCGAGCCGGTCCATACGTGCCGAAGCATGGCTCTCCCACGGACTTGTTGATCAAAATCTAAATTAATTATAATAATAATAAAAACTGTTTATTGCCAGAAAGTTATAGGTAGGTACATGTACATGTGCAATTATCGCTGGCAATCAATATTCATTAATAACGTAGATGCAAGGCATACTACTTCAATATTATATAATTCTTTAAAAAAAAAACCGACTTCAACAAAAAAAACTATTCCATAAAAGACTTATATATGGTTTTCTCATGGATGCCATTGTCAGAACTGGACCAAATTGAAATGGGACCACACGGAAGCACCAGCTTTCAAATAAAAATAGAATCATCAAAATCGGTTCACCCAGTCGAAAGTTCTGAGGTAACAAACATAAAAAAAACACAGTCGAATGGAGAATCTCCTCCTTTTTTGAAGTCGGTTAAAAATAGCTAATTTTCTCCAAATAGGCACTAAAAAACCTTTGACAGATGCGAAAGAAATTAGACTCAATACCCTTCAGTCGCGGAGGGGGGAATGAAACATGCACTCGCAAGGTGCTCTGGACATCTGGCATTTGGCAATGTGGCGCGCGCCATACACGATTATAAACTGCACTTTCTACAAAAGGTCATATGTGTAGATGTTATAAGAAGCTTGTTATTTAATCCTGGATAACAAATAGAAAGTTTTATTTCTACTAGAGATAGCGTGGTGGTCAAATTCCGAACATGGTTTTTTTTTGGCCAGTATAACTTGAGCTGTCATCGTATAGACTTACTTACCATGACAGGCAATCACACACTGGACGCGTGTAATTTCATTAAGCCGTTTTCACGTAATTTTTAAGACATTTTGTTTAAAAATTTTAGCTTTCCTCACTTCTTCTATAATATAAAGTGTAAATATTTACTACGTTTGCAATTTTTTTTAAAAATTGGGAACAAAGATTTTTTTTCACGTATATATAATGATTTATTGATGACATTAAAATAGATACATTTTTACCCGACTACAGCAAAGCCAAAAGGTAGGGTTATAATTTTAGCAGTCTATGTATGTATGTATGTTTTTATTAACGTGTGTCTCACCCAAGCGTCTCAACTACTGAACTGATTTTGATGAATGAGGTATAATCAGAGAGATGACATGTACTTAATCGATAAATGTAATCCGGTATTTTACATTTAAATTTGACTGCACGGATGGCGCAATTTAAGTGGTCACCTTGCCACTACGCCGCGCCGAGTGTTGTGGGTTTCAAATCCCACACGGGGCAAAAATTTGTGTGATCCACAAATAGTTGTCCCGAGTCTCTGGGTGTTCTTTGTGTCTCCTGTTTAAATGTTTGTGAAGCCCCGCGACCCAAGACTAATCCTAATGCGGGAGATGTCTACTTAAAAAAAAAAACTGACCTCGAAAAATATAAATTGAGATAATCATGACGTATTTAGTAACAAAAGTAAGGTCTTCACGAGCACATTACAAATATGTATAAATATGATATTGTCTAAATAAATAAATTTGTTTAAATTGTTAATTGTATTTGGGTTACAGTTTTTTTTTTTAATTTTTTTTTTTACTAATCATGTTGTCACCCGCTGCTGTCTCCATATGTATAAGTTGGGGAAGTTCTATGTTTTATTATGGTCCAAAGTCTACAAAAAAATTAGTTTTTCGAAATACATTATTGCCATATCTGGCCTGTGACTGGTCTGTTGGCCTAGTGGTTAGTGACCCTGACTGCTATGCCATAGGTCGTGGGTTCGATTCCCACCCGAGTCTGGGTATTCTTTGTGTCCGTTGTTTGTATGTTTCTAAAGTCCCCCGCGACACAGGAGTAATTCCTAATGCGGGAGTTGTCTTTTTAAAATAAAAAGAAAAGAAAAAGAAAAAAAGAATAACAAAAAAACAACCGACGAAAAGAGAAAGGAACTGAAAAGTGAAAAATGAACTTGTTAGCCTAACTAAATTCGTAAATAATTTTGAGTCGGCGCCAAACATACGAACTAGCAAATTAATTATTAAGTAAAATGATGGCAGCGCGACAGCAACGCGACGGCGACGTGTCTATTTGCCGAACTGTTTTCGAATTTCATTTTTGTTTGTAGGTTTGGCACCGACTCGAAATTATTTTATACTAATTAACATATAATTATTTTTATATTGGATAGACTTGAGAACCTCCTCAGTCTTTTCGTTGGTTAAAAATCGGTTCATCAGTTTAGGAGTCCATCGGAACGAACAACGGAATTTTTATATTTAAGAGCCATTTCACAAAATTTGAATGCTCGAGTTTAGGTAAACGACTAGTAGACTAGTAACTCACACAAACACAATGCAAGCAGTGTAGCGCAAGTGACAAGACAGACTAAACAATATTGAGCTGTTATAATCGTAATGCACCTTTATTAAAGATTTATTAAAAAAATTATTTCATTTATGCAGTAGAATTAGACTAAAAATAAAACACGAATATTTGTGTAGATAAAACATAAAAAAATTGTATGCGTTTCAAAATCAAAATTATTTATTTCAAGTAAACCCATTATAGGTATTTTTGAATTGTCAGAAGGAGTCAGTCAGTATAAGTCGGTCGTGAAGCTAGTTGCCTGTTCCAAAACGGAGATCCTATGGAGAAGAACAGACAAGAAACTCCAAGGACACTCTTTTTCAACATGGTTTTTTTTACAAAGTTTTTTTTTTTTTAGTTACTTGTTGCATTGCTTATAAGTGCAATTTAATATGAGGACAATGTAACATAATATTGTTCTAAAATGAAAATCACAGAGCTGCTAGGCAACATAGAAAATTTACTAAATACTTGTGACTACACAGTTCTCACATGTACAATTAATTTTTTTCTAATTAACAAGAAATAAAAAGCGTATCATAACTACAATGTCAATGCAGGACCGGCATTTTGCCAAGCATTTTTATCATCTAAATAATGATCTAGTTTATAATATGCTCGTTTACATGGCGTGCGTTTTATACAAATTTTAAATTTCTTCTCATTTAGTTGAAGAATATTATCAGGTATTTTATTATAGAATTTAACGCAGTACCCCATAAAATATGTTTGCACTTTTGCTAGCCTAAATGGTTGAACTAATTTATGTCCATCTTTAGTAACATAATTATGTTTTCATAAATATATTGACAAGGCACCGTCAGGAATACCATTAAGGGATTCGCGACTACGTATATTATAAATGGCTCTCACAGCTCTTTTTTGCAGAATGAATATCGATTCTATATGTGTCGCAGTAAGATAGATAAATCCGTAATATAGTTATATCCCTAGGGATATAATTATATACCGTAACATAGTTATACGAAAGCGATTCATTACTATCTCACTAGGAATATAGTTAGAAAAACGGTTCAAGTTTAGTGATATACTTATACTCTATTATTTCAGGCAATACACAATTTTGATAAAACCGAGTCAATTTAGGAAGCATTTTTTCATGCCGAAAAACGTTATCTCTCACAACCCTTACGACTTTCAATTGAAAATCAGGACCAGTCCACACAGCAAATAAACATATATTATTTTTGTGATGTGCAACTGGCCCTGTACCTGGTAATACCACTCATGGTTTTGGTTTATCACGACCTGAGCCTGACTATCCAATTTAAAACATTTTAGTTGTTTGTTTGTATGGCGGTATCAGGATTAATTCCGAATAGTGAGATACGAACCATCCATCCGGTGTGGCGCCTAAATAAAATAGTTCCTCGTCTATAAAAAGACCACATTTTTCTATAATTATGTGTTCTTGCACACTGAGTTGTGCCAACGCCTTTGTTTGATTATCCCTACCCTGTTTTATTGAAAAAATGTGGTCCAAGTTGTATGTGTACAAAATGGACTTTCCCTAGCTGAGCTGAGTTTTGGTTTATTCGCCTTTTGCAAACCTTCTCAAAGGAGGACGCGGTGAGTATTCACATTCTAAGTTCAAGCCACAAAGAGCTTTCTGCTTGTAACACGGTAGCCCTCTCAATTTCATGACGTTTTGACGCCTGTTCTCTTGGACTTGTTAAAAATAATTCTTTGCCTCGGTTATAACCGTTGGATTCCATATCCGGTCTTTCACAATTCCTTCCGTAGTGAGCATAAACAGGATTATAATTGATAACTTTGCGAGAACAACCTGTACAAGCCATCACTTCTCGAATATTTGTGTGTATATGTGCTCTCACCCCATTGTTATCATCAATAATTGTGCGCCATCACTTTAAAATTAGAATGAAATGGCGATGGCTGACTAGTAATTCAGTTCAAAACCCACATTGTAAACTAAAGAAAAAAATATAGTCTAAACAATGTTTACGATTGAGTCCGAAACTTCATCAAGTTCGTCAATTGATCCATCAATTCCGAGGTCTAATGCAGCAGGTCCTTTCTCCTAAAATTTAAGAAATTGTATTATTTACTGCTAAATAAATTAAGATAATATAAATTTGTTAAAGTCCCTTTAACCCATATTTATCTAATAAAACCGAAATGGCGATGGCTGACTATGTCAATTCGGTAGAATGCCCAAATGAAAACCAAAGAAAAAAATGTACTACAAAAATATTTACGATTGATTCCAAAAGTTCCACTGATTCGACCGGTCCACGGTCTAATGCAATAGGTTTTGCGCCCCACTGCTTAAACTGATAAAACAAAATCAACATCTTTATTCTTCAAAATACTAAAATAATACTTCAAAATAAACAAAACTCTTACCTTATAAAAAAATAATACTGAGAATCAAAACGTTGTTGTCGTAGTATAATAATACGTTTGCAATACGAGCGCTCGAACATTCGGACGCGGGAAAAAGTGACATAGATCCTACTTCGACGGGCAATAACGCCGTACTGATTGGTGTCCACTTGCGCATTGTAATTTATTGCAATTTAGAGTAGTTTTAAAAATGATCTTATTTCTAATTCAATTAAGTAATTGTCAAAAAAACTTTAGAATTACATTCTTCAAAGAACATAGTTTACTTAAATAAGTATATTTTCTTCAAATTACGCTTTATTTAAACCAAAAAATCACGATAAATTTGCGATATAAGTCGTATAAATTGGACTCAGTCTTTATTTTTTTACTAATTAATGTAATTAATAATTGAGAAAATGGTACATTATTTAACGATTAAAAGATATGTCCGATGCTTACCGTATTTTTTCACCCAAATTTATAAATATTATTGATAGATTTTGGAATCGGAAATTGTCTCTGCGATGATTTTTCACTAAACGAGTTGTAGGAGATTGATGACCACAGATCAACGAAGTTGGTTTTCTTAAATGTGATACATTAAAGAACAAGATTAAAGATTGGTCTATTTATTACATGTATTTTAGAATTTCAAAGTATTACCTAAGATCGTAAATTAGGCGACCTAAATCTTAAAAAATTGCGTGAAAACGTGAAATGGCTTTTAAAGATAATATACATATAAGTATAGGTGTTAATAAAAGACACTTGTAATCAGCGTACACGACTCCCGGTTGACTCCTAGAGTTGGTAGTCAGCGCAGGTGAAAGCCAGGGACACTTGACCTTGGCATATACACATCAAGTACATGTGTATTGTTGTTCGATTAAGAAAGAATGTAGATAATCTTCATAACAGCCTTTAATAAGCTTGACCGCATACCACATCTAAACCGGTTAAGGAAAAATGTTACAAACACAATGAGTTTTGCACCTTTCAACTATTAAAACCACCCTTAAGAATGAACTTTAGATCCCTTTCACGCCCTTCAATTATTAAAAAAAAAACTTAGCGTTTACACATTTTTTTTTCTTTTTTCAAGTCAACGTCAAAAGTCAAGAAGTCAATGTTTTGAAAGCGAAAATATATCTTTGTTGATAACGCCTTTGTTATAAAAATAGTATCACTTTGTGCTTAAGAAATGTACTGCGTCTTATTTCTGAGTACTTCCTTAAATTGTTCTAAAATTGGCATTTAAATGTATGTTCAGCAGATTTCCTCGAATTGGGGCAAGTATCATTCTTTGAGGAGCGTAGTATTGTGTAGGATCAACTGGGCTCCATTTTGAGATGGAACACAGGTGGTGGTCTCACCACAGATTGTGTGTGTTGTAGGCACCGATATCTAACGAGCCGGCTAATGGTATAACAGAAGCAAGTTCAAAAATCGAAGTATGACGCAGAGCCAGCTATCAGTTATAAAAAAAAAACAGTCAGAAGTGAAAACATAACTTCACAATGTATTTGCATATACACACATCTGTATATATATATATATATATATATATATATATATATATATATATATATATATAATTAGGTTAAAAATAAAAAGTAGGTAATAACTGGCCGCTCATAAATATTTGAATTTCGAATGTTATGTTTTTTAAATATAAGAAACTCGGCTCCGTCTTACGAATTTTCGATCAGGGTCACGTGTCCTGACACGAGTTTAACATTTTTACCCATCCCAAAAAGTGCATAACGCCGCTAAAGAAGTTTTCACTTCAAAAATACAAAAGAACTGAGTCAAAGAACTTGTAAAATTATTCAAATCGAACTTTTTACTTATTTATAACAATATTTTGACATTAAAAAATGTCTACAGGTATTTACTAAAACACCTTACCTTTGTGTGAGTACTAGACCGTGGAATGACGCTGTATCATTAAATTTATTTATACACAAAACTAAATAAAATATCTTTTACAATAAATGACATGCTTCTGTAACAAAAAATCAACGTACATGATTTTTAAGTCACTAACTAAATTTTCTAATCAAATTTAAATTCACTATCAAGAAAATTTATGAATTTATCATAGAACTTGCCGTTAAAGATGCTTGACGTGTACATTTTGATAATAAATTAGTCGACAAGAGTCGATGCTGGCAACTAGGAGCAGAGAGACCCAAACAGGCAGCTTACACATTTAATTGCTGTGTGACCTAAGTTGGCCGGAATGAAGTTAGCAGCTAGTGGCGTCGCAACGTATAAATTTGTGACAACAGGGCAGCCTTACAGATTTAATTGCTGTGTGACCTAAGTTGGCCGGAATGAAGTTAGCAGCTAGTGGCGTCGCAATGAATAAACTTGTGACAACAGGCAATAGTCTGATTTTAGTGATTGTAGGAATAACGGGAAGACGGTATACGTTTTCTACGTTAGTCATCAGACATAAAAAAAACAGAAAGAACACTACTACACCCCAGTCACTTTAACTGCGGTTATGTCCTGTTAGGTGTCTTCATGGGAATGGAGATAGGGTAAATTAAATCAGCCCATATGTGCGTTTGTTTGCTAAGTTGATTAAAAAAAAAATTTGTGTATTAATTGAAATAATAACTTGCACGCGAATGACGTTAATATAGATTTTTTCAATCAATTTAGGTATCCCTAGTTAGGTACCATTATTTTTTTGGTTTAAAGCTGCCTGCTCTTTGTCATTTTCAGTATCTGTAGCAAATTTGCATGGTGACCTGTTAATAAGTTAGGCTAACGCCTTAACGTAATGTAATAAACCCTTAATAAAGGGCTATGATAATATAGTATCCAAAGAACTTTTTGAGCTTAAAAGATAGAAAACCTGTGCAGTAACAAGAGTCCTCACCGGACACTGCAAATTGTACAAACATATTACGTTCAACCTAAAGTTGGGCGAGAACACAATTTGCAGATTCTGTCAAGAGGCAGAAGAAACTGCAATGCATATTCTATGCTCGTTGTGGCCCACTAATGCGGCACCGAAGTATTAACCCAGGGTTACACGTCATGCAACCGCAGGAAATACAAACAATCACTGTTGATAGGATCTGGATGTTTCTCGAAGCCATAAGTCTGAGCAGTGAACTGTAAAGTAAAAGTGCGCTACCAAAGACCAGAAATGGTCGAGGTAGCACTAGGCACTTTTTTTTTATCTCTATCTCATCCAGCAATCTGTCGATTAGACATTCAACTGGAGGTTATGTATTTGTTTTATTGTCGTGCATGGAGCAAATCCATTGATTTGCCCATATAATTTTTCAGTATACTATCTTATGTCAACATAAGATCCTGCGGTGCTCTCCTCTTCAATCTCTGAAATGTTGTGTTTGTGGGTTTGTCCATCAGGTTGTTAGCCAGGCGATTAGGATGTATTTCCATACGCTCGTTGTAAGTTCTAAGAGAATCTGCTACTGCATTCTTAACTGTTTTAATGTTTAGTTCACGATGAATCCTCTCATTTGTGAAGTACCACGGTGCGTCAGCCACCATACGCAAAGTTTTTGATTGGAAGCGTTGGAGAATTTCCAAGATGGAGTTAGAGGCAGTGCCCCATAACTGCAGTCCATATGGGTTTAAGTATGCACTTGTAAATTAGAAGCTTGTTACCCAAGGTAAGTTGCGAATTTCTCTCTAACAGCCAATACAGTTTACTCAACTGCAGTCCTAATGCCTTTCGCTTTGTAAAGATGTGCTTGCTCCAGGTTAAACGCCGATCAAGGTAAATCCCCAGGTATTTGACAGACTCAGATTACTCAGACTAGGCACTTAAAACGTTTTTATCCTACACGTCCTATTTAAAAAAAAAAACAAGATCACATCTTAACAAGACCTGCCCTCTCTCTCAACAAAGGAAGTAGTTGACCTCACGACTCGACTAATCATGTAATTGGTGAAATTAACAGCACTTGAGACATTTCTTACTATAACGTTGACGTCACTTGCCGTTTATTAATCTCGTTAGTGTTACCACAGACAATAAAAACTGACTGAGACTACACTGGAGTTAATTAGCGCCACATTTTGACACCTGTCCTATTGGCATCTGTCATAACTTAGGACGAGTTATTTAGGAGTGATGCCGGTGGTCATACCGTACTAACTGTGGAAGGGTGCAGACTGAAATCTGAAATGGACTAACTATTTGTCTGATAATTCAATACCTAAGTTCTACGGAGCCTGGTTGTGCATTGAATGCGTTAATTTAATATATTTCATAGAATCAGAGTTAATCTTAAAATAAATTATACTTAAATAATTCTTTAAAAAAAAACCGACTTAAATAAAAAAACTATTCCATAAAAGACTTATATGGTTTTCTCATGGATGCCATTGTCAGAACTGGACTACTGAAATGGGACCATACAGGAAGCACCAGCTTTCAAATTAAAAAAGAATCATCAAAATCGGTTCACCCAGTCGAAAGTTCTGAGGTAACAAACATAAAAAAAATACAGTCGAATTGAGAACCTCCTCCTTTTCTGAAGTCAGTTAAAAAAACACGCTTTAATAGCAAGCCGAAATAAAAAGTTGAAAATATTTTTTTTATATAAAGAGTTTGTTCTATAGCGATACAAAGACCACTGGTTCATTATAATTTAAAAAATTTAATGAGTTTAAAATAAGAATTAAGTTATTAATTTGACTGTGAAAAACGTGAGACGGATAAATGGTAAGCTAATACCTATAGCGTATAAAATATTGTTTGTGTGTGTTTGGATCAAAGCAGGTATAATGTTAAGAAGTCGCAGCAGTGACCGATCCAAAAATAAAAAAAGCACGCAATATGGCATAAAACAAAAATATCCGATTATTGCCATTACAAAAAAGTTCGCAATATGTCGTTCAGAAGCCTGCACCCGTCATTTCGCTATTGGCTGTATGCGGCGCGTGCCTGTGCGACAGATGGCATAAGGTTTTTTCTCAAGTTTTTTTTACAAGACGTCCTTGTTTGGCCTTTTGGGTTTTAGGAGGTGAAGTGAGTACGTTGCTATGAAGACGCAGCTTGTATATACATCTGGTATACTCTCGTAACTATGCATATTTGCTTGTGCATTTCGGAGCTTAAACAAAGAGATACTTCAAACAATTTACAAAAAAAAACGTAATGTGTATTCTTCATAAGAAAAGTGTATAAACGATTAAATGCCTTGTCTTGTTCCCTCTCGATACGTGTACTTTAAATATAAGTAGTTTAAAAAATCAATTTCAGAGGAGATCGGCTGCAACTGCACCATAGAGAAGACCGCAAAACAGCACTAATAGCGTGGCGCTGTTTTATTCTAGAACTGAATAGAGTCGTTCTGCAGGGCTGCACAAAGACCTTCGAGTGGAAATAACCGTAACTGTCAAGTGATAGACGCGAACAGGGGCTTTTAGGGACTGTGAGCGTCAAAAGTGCGTGTTCAAAGTTTCTGGATTGTTCGCAAACGATTTAAAGGTTTTAATTGTATCCTAAGTTGTTTATTTGTTACCCATTCACGCCCTAACAACACACCCGGTCATTATATTTTGGGGTTTAGAAAAGGTCATAGGGTACTTTTCATCCCGAAAAAATGTTCCCGAGGGATTAAAATAAGGTTATAAGGTTAATTAGTAATTTATAACTCTTAAAGAACTAATTTCGGAACCAGGGACGTGAAAGTGAGTGACGTCACTCGCGCTTTACCAACCCTATCAACTAGGGAGCTCTGGCGTCCTACTGAACAGCAGACATACAATTTTCGTGCTTAATAATAATAATATCTTTATTTTCAGTAAGTTGTACAATAAACCACTTACAGGTAAAACAAAATAGACTGAATTACTGAGAAATATTACACAGTAAGTGGTGTGTTGCGACACTGGTACGGTACGGTGGATAGTAAGATTCAACTTGTGTTATGGGTACCAGGTCTCTCACATATTTAGCACATAGAGTTACATTGGTCAGTCAGATGGAGCGTGGTTACAATTGATAAAAATTATGATTATTACATGCAAAAATTAGAACCCTAGCAGACCCGTATACACCGGATACACTATACGGATACGGATACTCAGTGTGGTGTATACTTAGGAGTATATGAGAGGTATGCTACGATAGGCTTCGGCACTTATGTGCCGGCTCGACCGGAGTGATACCGCCTCAGAGAAAACCAGCAGTGAAGCAATGCTCCCATTGTTTTTCGCCGAGTGACTGAGGCTACCGGAGGCCCTAAATCTTCCCTATCCCCCTGTTCCCCTTTTTCCCTACTCCCACCTTAAATCATCAAGTTAAAGTATCAAGTGACCCATCTGTTCGTTCGCTCCTATACCATAAAAAAACAAAAATTAATGTAATATCTCTGATTTACCGTAGATTTTCTAGAAGTGAAATGGTTCCCCACTTGAGCCTACTCCTCTTCCTTCCATAGTTTGCCGAGTCCTGAGTCTCTTAACTTTATTTTATTTTGTTTACTACAACTATATAAGGCTCCTATGAGTAGGCGAGTCGTGCGGATAGGCCCCGAAAGACGTATACTGTCCAGTGCGGCAGTATACTGAACAAGTGCCAATTTAAACCCTTAACTTGCGAGCATATATTAAAGGTCTGATCAATGTGGAAGAGGAGCAAGCTGTATGTCAATATCCTTTCTTTGTTCTTTCTTAAAAAAGACAACTCCCGCATTAGGAATTACTCCTGTGTCGCGGGGGACTTTACAAACATACAAACAACGGACACAAAGAACACCCAGACTCGTAACGGTTTGCTGTACTAACTTTTAAACTTTCGCGCTCCATGATATAATTATGTACTTATACGGGAATTAACGCGATCACGAAAAGGTATTACATACCTCTGAATTGCCTGACGTTTCGACCAGGTTGCACTGGCCGTGGTCACAGGCTGACTGGCTCAGCGGTGCACGCCCTCCGTCGTCGAGATCGTGAGGTAGAAGGTTCTTCATCCACCCGCACATTTTCGATATTTTTAATATTTTGATTTCGCCATGTACCGTCACATATTATACTAACAGTGTTCCTATTCTCTAAGCAAACCGATGTGCCCCTATTCTGGTGTTCACCCGACTGCGCATAAAAGCGAGGTGGCATGTTTTTTATCACTGGATTCCACGCTGTTGATAATTTGAAACCATCTTCCCGATTGAAAGTTTTGTGTTTTTTAATTTCAATCGCTTCACGTACAACTCTTGAGTAAAAGTGACGTTCCGTGGAGAGGACTTGCGTACGGAGAAACTCAATCCAGTGATTGGTGCCCGCTTCGAGTGCATGTTCTGCAATCGCGGATTTGCTAATCTGTCGGTTCTTCACAGCAGCGATGTGTTCTTTGACCCTTTCAGCAATAGTCTGCTTTGTTTGGCCTATGTAGGAACTACCGCAGCTGCAGTTTATTTTGTAGACACCTGGAGTTTGTAAAGGCAAGACATCCTTTGGTGTGCCCACGATGTTTTGAACTTTTATGCCTGGTGTGTACACTGTCGGAATGGGGTATTTCTTTAACACGGAGCCGATCTTATCCGTTACTCCTTTGACATATGGCATGTAGGCTGGTTGTCTGTTCACCTCCGGATGCTTGCGTCTCATTGTCGGTCGCTTCCGTGATCCATTCACCTGATATCCGTTACTTTTGAGTACCTCCTGAACATGATCCAGCTCTCGCTCCAAATGTTCAGGGTCACAAAGATCGTATGCTCTGTTCTTTAGTGAAGTCATAACAAATTGCAGGTGTCGGGGATGATGATGAGACGTGGCGTGTAGGTATCTATCGGTATGAGTAGGCTTGCGGTACACACAGTGCTACAAGGACCCATCTGATCTCGCGGTTACTTTGACATCTAAAAATGACAACGACCTATCCACCTCCACTTCATATGTGAACCTTATCTTGGGGTGAATAGAGTTGAGATGTTGTAAATATTGATCTACTTCCTGTTTATTTCTTTTGACGATACTAAAGATGTCATCTACGAATCGCTATGTAATACCTTTTCGTGATCGCGTTAATTCCCGTATAAGTACATAATTACACCCAGACTCGGGTGGGAATCGAACCCACGGCCTAAGGCATAGCAGTCAGGGTCACTAACCACAAGGCCACCAGGCCAGTCAATATCGTGGAAAATGACGCTCTATCGTGTCTGCCTGCCCCGGACAGGATTATATGTATGAAGGCATGTGTGTAAGAACATTTGCACTCGCCCTTTGCTTACGTCGATATTTAATGCTAAACCAGATGAACCAATAAACAGTTGTAATAGATTTTTTCATCAAAATATCATTGACTTCCGGCAACTGCACACGCGACTGGCGCACGCATCTGTCATCGCAAATGAGTGGCGGCATTTGAATGCTTATTGAATGTACAGCTTTTGATAGCACACCTTTTTATTTACTGTTATAGTTATAATTATGCACCTATTTAGAATAAATGTAACTGTACATATTTGATAATCATCTGCAACTTACAATAGCATGTAGGTTTGGAAATATAAATATTCGAAAGTTGATCCAAGATTGACATTGTTAAAAACAAAGTTTGGTTTTAACATAGTCAATCTTGAGTGTTTTGGTTAGCAAACACATAAGACAAGCATCTGACATATATATTTTTTTTTTTTTAACTTGGCACATCTCACACACGGCCGTCTGATCCCGAAATAGACAGAGCCTGTTCTATGGTAACCAGACTGCTGATAAACATACTTATATATTTCTAAATACATACATATTATAGATAAATTATACCCAGACACAGAACAAATGATCATGCTCATCACACAAATATTTTTCCTGGGTAGGGTATCGAAGTCAGGATCACTAACCACTAGACCAACAGGCAGTCAATTAACTTTTAAAAAAGTATTTTCGACTTCGCGCCTAAATCATGATAAATTTTAATAAACTGTATTCTTCGTCCCTTAATTTTCCACCCTTAGAGGTGAAATATTTTTTTCAAATTTCAATTGGACCGAACTTGAGTAAAATCAATTCAACAAAAAAGAAATCGGTTCATTAATGACGAAGATATCACGTAATATACACCAAAAAGAAACCTCCTTTTTGAAGTCGGTTAATATAAGAACACTTTCTGAGCTGGGAAAATTAAAACAAAAACTTTGTAGCGAATTTCTCTATGATGCATGCTAGGCAACTTTTATAGGGGGCATACTGACACTGTTAGCTAGACTTCTGTAAATGCAAGAATTGCGAACACTTTACGCCTTCCTGTTTCTCAGTGTGCACAGGTTATTCTGGAGAAACTACGATGGAGTGGAAGCCGCTTAACGGAATTTACGATTTGGGATAATTACCACAGCTATACAGGGTGTTAGAGAAAGACCCAGTGAAAGAAGTAAAGCGCTTAATACAGATATCTTATTTTGAAACTGAATAATTAAACTTGAAAATTGACTGATATAGCTAACATTTCGTATGTAAGAGGGCTGACATGGATGAAACTATGGGTATTAAATACCAGGGATATTGATGGAATGTCCAGATTGTTCTGAAAATTCCTGCACAAAAAAATTAAAAACAAAATCATTAAAATTGCATGCACTTACATTAGGAAAAGCTAAAGCTAAAGAAAATATATTTTTTCAAAAACAATTTTTTTTTTAGCTGTCATCTGTTTGTCGGCTACACATAACACTCTTAAAATTTTTCCACACCTTTCTGTATTATGTATATGTATAAAAAAAAAGATTCCCTTCAAATATGTATAAAACATAATTTGAAGGGGTTCTTTTTGGAAGACATGTCTCGGTCAGGTTTGCAAATCCCTCCTCCCTTCCTTGCTTGACTCGGAGTTCACTTCACTGTTCTGCGCCCGTACGCTTAGATAGTTATAGTTATTTTAAGAGTACCTACATAAATTTGAATGTAATTTGTACTGTAGATATGTGTTTACTATACCTATAAAGCTTAGTTTTATCAACTTCACTTGATGTAGCATCTGTTGCATTTTTACAAACCTGTGTGTGTGTTTAGTGAGAGTGGTTTATAAATGCACTAAAAGTAATATTTGTAATTATCTTTGTAAAATGGTAAACAAATAAAAAAAAAAACAAAAAATGTACATATAACGGGTGTAAGTAACGGCCTGCCGAATCTTGAAATAGATCTACTATTTCAAGATTCGGCAGGCCGTTACGTCAGACCATCATTTTGAGTGGAAAATCATTGGAATTTTCTGCCGGAAAATTTACATTTTTTTATGTGAAAGTGATATCACAATGAGTACTTAAACAGAACATTTTAACGAAAAAAAACAGTAAATACTTCATACGGCCAATGTATGACTTCTGTACCTCATGATCAATGCAAAATATGACACTCGGCAAGTCCGAAGGTCAGATAAACAGTCTTGAACATCATAAATTTAATCAAAAGTAGATTGCAGAATTTGAGTACGCATGGGTTTGAGTTTGAGGTTTGAGTGTAAGGTAAATAATATTACGCATGAATAATGTGATATGCAAAGCCCATAGTTACTGCGCACTGGTTAATTATTCGAACCCATACTACTACTAAGGTATGTATTGTCCCACACCACACATAGCAGATTTTGAGGTTTCCTTTTTTATCACTAAACATCTACCCAAGTTTAGACTGCCATACTCATAGGTCAACATTAATTCGAGTATAAAATTATAATTTCTAGTAACAACTTCAAAGTAGGATAACAAAACTGTGGAAACATAGAACATATACAAACTTTCCTCCTACGCAATGTGGTCAAAAATAATAAAATAAGTAAGTAAAATAAAAAAATGTTTTTATTATTATTTTTATTGTTTTGTTATTTAATATTTCTTATTAAATTTAGTTATTTTATTATATTCTCAAAGTGTACTATTCTGCTAGTGAAGCCCTTTCATTTGATCCCATATGGAGGGGATTAAAAAAAATTAATCCTCCATTTTGTTGTTGCGGCCATCTTGGATTATGATTTTTTGATGGTGTACTGTATTCTACTAGTCAAGCACTTTCATTTGATACCCATTTTTGGAAGGTTGTAAAAAAAAAAAATCCGCTACTTTTTGGCTGCGGCCATCTTGGATTTGCAATGATACTGAATACACATAGTTGTATTGCCAACAGAATGAACGGTGTGTACTAAATTTCAGACCCATCGGTCAACAGGAAGGGGATAAAATTATGCACACGACTCAAACAAGGTAAACTAAATAACACCGTTTAAAAACGACCTCAATAATGAGATACATTTTAAACCACGGAATCGAACAAATTTCTATTATGTATAATTTCTAATAAAAGTAATATTTTTTATTCCTCAGATTTTTTTTTTATAAACGAGAATATTATCAGTCATCAATCCATTGATCCCCTATAAGATTTTAATACTTTTTTAAAGTACATACACAATAGTTGGATTCAGACTTGTAACGTATAACGATGATCGGCTTGGGGCTTTATTAATAATAATAATAATATTTTTTTATTTAATAATGTATTTAAAAATGTAATTTATATGTTTTATAAATGTTAATAAAGAGAATAATATTCAATATTGATTTCAAACATCGATATAGCTTATGCAGTTCGTTCGTTGCCGAATTGGAAATCAGCGGGACCGGACGGACTGCATAACTTTTGGTTAAAGTGGCTCCGTAGCTCACATGTTTGTTTGGCATCTCAATTTCAATCATGCTTGGAATCGGGTTCGCTTCCAACTTTTATGACCACAGGCGTGACTCACCTGCTCTATAAATCTGGTTGTGCCACGGATCCCAAAAACTACAGACCCATCACCTGTCTACCAACAGTATATAAATTACTGACGTCCATTCTGAGAGTGAAGATAGCATCTCATGTTACCAACAACTCTGTTATGTCTTACTCTCAGAATGGATGTAGAAGTGGGGCACGTGGCACTAAAGAGCTCCTTATTATTGACACGACCATTAACCAACAAGTTCGCCGTAACCGAAAAGATCTGGCGACATGTTGGATAGACTATAAGAAAGCCTATGACTCTGTGCCGCATACGTGGCTCCTGAAGGTGATGGAGTTGTATAAGATTGATACAACTCTATGCACTTTCTTGGAGGCATGTATGCAGCAATGGAGAACAGTTCTTTGCTATCCAGGATGTCGACAATCTCAGGGTGACGGCGAGTATATAAAGATCAAGCGGGGTATATTTCAGGGTGACAGTTTGAGTCCCTTGTGGTTCTGCCTGGCTTTGAATCCTCTCAGCACTATGTTGGAGGGTTCAGGACTAGGCTATCGTTTGCGGAGAGGAGGTCAGGTTATATCCCACCTCCTTTTCATGGATGATTTGAAACTCTTTGCCTGCAGCAATTTCCAACTGATAAAATGACTAAAGGTAACTGAAAACTTTAGTAAATGTATCAGGATGGAATTTGGTGTGGATAAATGTGCAGTCATGCATGTAAAAAGATTCAAGATTGTGGAATCTGAAGGCATGGAACTCTCAGATTCTACACACATTAGACGTCTTTCCGCGAACGAAACTTACAAGTATCTAGGAATGTCACAGGCGTTAGGTTTAAAGGAATTGACTATGGAGCAATCGTTACAGGAACGCTTCTTTGGCCGCCTGAAAAAAGTATTAAAAAGTCTTTTGTCAGGCGGTAATAAGGTGCGGGCCTATAATGATTGGGTCATACCAGTCCTAACCTACTCCTTTGGCATACTTAGATGGACTCAGACGGAACTTGATGCCCTGGATAGAAGAGTCCGTACATTGCTAACCGCGTACCGAATGCACCATCCACGTTCATCGGTAATGAGATTGTATATCCCGCGGAAATGTGGGGGTCGTGGTTTTTTAAATGCCAAGACATTACATAACCGCGAGGTATGCAATCTCAGAGATTACTTCCTCTCTGTTAACGTGGAGGTGCATCGGGATGTTGTGGCAGTTGACAACGGACTCACCCCGCTTGCTTTAGGTAGAGAGAACTGGCGCAAACCTGCAGTACTCAATATTACAGATCGCAGGGAAGTATGGAAGAGCAAAGAGCTGCATGGACGTTTTTATCGGGCCTTAAATGGGCCCGAAGTAGATCTATTTTCATCTGTGTCCTGGCTACGTTTCGGTGACCTCTTTGGAGAAACTGAAGGTTTTATCTGTGCAATTACTGATGAAGTTGTTATGACGAACAACTATCGGAAACATATCCTGAAGGATGGCACGATTGACATTTGTCGGGCATGTCATCGTCCCGGAGAAAGCCTCAGGCATATAATCTCCGGTTGTTCTCGTCTTGCCAACGGCGAGTACTTGCACAGACATAACCAAGTGGCCAGGATAGTCCATCAGCAACTTGCTCTTAAATATAACCTTGTGACTATGGAATTACCGTACTACAGATATGTGCCCGACCCAGTTCTTGAAAATGGTCGTGTAACATTGTACTGGGATCGGTCTATTATCACTGACAGGACTATTGTTGCCAATAAACCTGATATAGTGGTAATAGACCGATTCATGATTGCAGATATCACCATTCCCCATGACGACAATCTCTTAAGGGCTGAAAAAGAAAAACAAATGAAGTATTTGGATTTGGCCCATGAGGTGGTCGACATGTGGGATGTGGATTCGGCAATCATTGTGCCGATAGTCATATCAGTCCATGGGTTGATTGCAAAGAGCCTCGATCAACACCTTCAGAGGCTCACGTTAGGCAGCTGGATTAAGGGCCTAATGCAGAAGGCAGTCATTCTTGACACGGCACGTATTGTGAGGAGGTTTCTATCTCTGGAACCCTAACCACCGGTAGCTTGGTCCCTGTACTCGATACCGGTGGGACACTATTTTTTATATTTTTAAATATTTTTTTTTATAATAATGTATTTAAAAATGTAATTTATATGTTTTATAGATGTTAATAAAGAGAAGAATAATAATAATAATAACTTGCCACATCTCACACACGGCCGTCTGATCCCAAACTAGGCAGAGCCTGTACTATGGTGACCAGACTGCTGATAAACATACTTATATATTTCTAAATACATACATATTATAGATAAATAACACCCAGACACAGAACAAAGGATCGTGCTCATCACACAATATTTGTCCTGGGTGGGAATCGAACCCACGACCTCTGGCTTAGCAGTCAGGATCACTAACCACTAGACCAACAGGCCAGTCATTCACGCATTAAAATTGAATTTAGAATTTAAAATAGAATAAGCGCCATTAGATAGTGTTTTCTTTAAATATTTCAGTAAATTTAAACAATTTTACACAATATCTCTTACATAAACGCTACATCGTACTTATACTTACAATATTTTATATAAATAATCATGTCGTCTTAAGCTGATAATCTTTATTTAAAATTAGAAACTATTAAAGTATGTCACATTAGTTTTATAAAAACAAAATAGAATCATCAAGTACCTAAGGAAAATTAAGAAAAAATATCAAAAAGCGAGAAACCCAAATTACACTTTTTTTTTCTTTCGATAAATTTAATTAATTATCGTATTACGATAGGAGTAATTAGATATAACATATTATTATCTACTCTGTATGTATTACCACAGCATAAGATTCAAAAAATATCATCATTGCCCTCGATAGATGGCGCTATGCCATTTTCAACATCTCGTTATGGTTTCGTTACAGCCCTCCTTACATAAAGCCTGAGTAGAGAACTACCGATGGTGACTTACTCATTCGCTGAAAGGAGGAAGGTTTTTGCGTAAGCAATATTACCATCATATTTTTGAAAGTCTAGTTGTAACTACCAGTTAGTTACACTGTGACTTAACAATATACTGCACGTAGGTACTTTGAAATATATCTTCATACAAGGGATTGGTAAATCCATATCGCAACATCTATTTATATGATGTACTGATAATGGATTTTATTAATGATCAGTAACTAATTCTATTTATATATTCTAATAACGTTAGTAACGTAGTACGTAGACGTAACGTAGAGATTTTTCAGTATATTTACATTTAATTTGTTCACTAGAACAAAGTTTTATTTTGTCACTGTCTCACTCACTCACCGAACATCTGAGATACTTATAGCAGGACACAAGATTCAAATTTCGAACACAGAGCAAGGAAAAACTCAAACACCGCAATATCAGTGACGCATTCTGCAATAACTTTTTATATGATAGATTTGGCAAAATTATTCGTCACTACACACACACAGATAGGTAGGTAAATGGTGGATAGGCAGTCTGACAAATCGCAATGCAGTTTCTCTATCGCAAAAAGTTGTGTGATCTAATTGTTGACTACTTTATTACTTATTAGGCGACGGTAGTCACTTAACATCAGGTGACCCGTCTGCTCGTTTGCCCCTTATAATATAAAAAAAAAACGTTTTTTCCTTCATCAGATTTTTTTATAATATATATTTATATAAGGAAAATATTATCAGTCATCAATCCATTGAACCCTATATAGATTATAATACTTTTTAAAGGACATACACAATAGCTGGGTTTTGACTTGTAACATTTAACGATGATCGGCTTGGATTGCTTGCATCCACGGATTAAAATTGAAGTAAGCGCCATTAGATAGTGTTTTCTTTAAATATTTTAGTAATTAAAAACAATTTTACATATTATTTCTTACATAAACACTACATCGTACTTATACTTACAATATTTGTATAAATAATCATGTCGTTTTAGGCTGGTAATCTTTATTTAAAGTTAGAAACTATTAAAGTATGTCACATTATGAGATTAGTTTCATTAAAAAAAATAGAAGCATCACACAAGGAAAATTAAGAAAAAATATCAAAAAGCGAGAAACCCAAATTACACTTTTTTTTCTTTCGATAAATTTAATTAATTATTGTATTAGGATCGGAGCAATTAGATATAACATATCTACTCTGTAGGTATTACCAGAGCATAAGATTCACAAAATATTACCACTGCGCTCGATAGATGGCGCTATGCCATTTTCTACATCTCGTTATGGTTTCGTTACAGCCATCCTTACATAAAGCTTGAGTGGTCCATAGTTGAGTATTGCTTAAGACTGATCTTATGCAATATTACCATCATATTTTTGAAAGTCTAGTTGTAACTACCAGTTAGTTACACTGTGACTTAATAATATACTGCACGTACTTTAAAATATGTATCTTCGTACAATATACTTGCATTGCATATCCATATCGCAACTTCTATTTTTATGATGTACTGGTAATGGATTTTATTAATGATAAAGTGGATAGGCAGTCTGACAAATCGCAACGCAGTTTCTCTATTGCAAAAAAGTTGTGTGATCTAATTGTTGACTACTTTATTACTTATTAGGTAATATATAAACGTAACTATGTATATTGCGGTCCCCAGTAAAATTATTTTATTCAATCAATCATGAATTTTGATTTGCCAAATTATTTTATTATGTTTCTATACTTTTTATTGTACAGTATATCAATAGACGCAGAAAAATAGTGAGATCACTGGATTCAATAGGAGCACAAGATAGAAGATAAGAAAGTTATTGCTAGGCAAACTTATCTGTGTGTATGGTAGTGGCGCCACTGTCTATTGACTAAACAACATTTTAGGATCAACAGAAATAACTTCAACTTTTGGTTAATGGCTTTGTGGTTCTGTTACGTTAATTTATATTTTATTGTTAATTAGTTGACAGTTTATAGAAATAAGTGAAAAATTACGTATAAGCCGCCATTAATGTGTAATGTTTTTGATGTTAGCTAATCAAGGATTTCAATAATCAAATGTTGTTTGTATTTGTTTTTTTTTTGTGCATTGTACAATGACTTATCTCGTATAGAATTGTTATGCTTATACTTAATTTCACATCAATATTTCTATTAGGTACATAAACCTTAAAACTGCTCTATTCAATATAACCATCTTATCTGACTAAGTATACCCCTATACGGATACTGTTTTGTGATGTCATACATTGTGTAGTAGTGTCAAGGACCTTTCAGCACTACGACTGCCATATTGCGAAACGTCACTTCAATGTTGCCCGAAACATACATACGGTCTTCCACTGTTTACCTCGCGATAACGAGACTAAGTAGATCCGCCTTCTACATCCAATATTCACAGTTCCACTGCTCTCAAATCGTTTTGTAACCATGGTTTTTATTATTACACCGTACTTTGCAGTTTCACTCTCGTTAATGGTCTCTACACCGCTCTTAATGGTAGTAGCGTGATGTTATATAGCCTAGGTCCAAAGAGCGCGTTCGGCCAAAAAAAACAAACTCCACACATTGGCCGGGACTCAAGTATGTCATTGATTATTTCTTAAAAAAAGACAAAGAAATTCAAAAATGGAAATTCTCAAAAAAGAAACAGTTTTTACTAACTGGCAATCATAAATACACCGGCTGTCAATGTCATCCACATGCCAAACGAATCTTGTATGTAAACAGTTTGGTCTTTTAGACTTTTTTTTTTAAATAAATGTACCATGGCTAGCATTGTACATGTAGAAAGGATCAGGTGTACAGCCAGCTGTCGCTGGGTTACTTAGTGACACGGTCAATGACTCTCGTATGCGGGCACTTATATTTATTTTGTATGCAGACTGCTTTTTCTAATAACAATAATATGAAGCTTAATTTGATTAAATGTGTTGCAGCATTTTATTATATTATATTTTAGACTACTGTAGTTGTAAACAAACCGATTCAGGTCAAATCTGTTTTTTTTTATTTGATAGTATCCCTAACTCTTCATCTCAATGTCGCTCAGAGGCCGAAAGTCTAGTCGAAGCAATTGTAACCCTAAAACGTTTAAAAGTAGAGTGAATAGGTTTCTCTTCGCCCTCATCGTCACTTTTCATCAGGTGAGTTTGAAGAAAAATGCCTATTCCATTCATCAATAAAAAAAACAGTCAATCGTAAGACTGCACGTCAGAAGTGAAAACATAACTTCACAATGTATTTGCATATACTTACACATCTGTATATATATAATTAAGTTAAAAATAAAAAGTAGGTAATAACATATCTAAATGTATACATAGGGTACACTGGAAGTTCTGCGCTCTTGGCCGCTCATAAATGTTTGAATTTCGAATGTTATATTTTTTAAATATAAGAAACTCGGCTCCGTCTTACGAATTTTCGATCAGGTCACGTGTCCTGACGCGAGTTTAACATTTTTTACCCATCCCAAAAAGTGCACAACGCCGCTAAAGAGGTTTTCACTTCAAAAATATATATCATTGCTGTAGCTAAATAATTTGTGACTATAAATTGAGATAAAAACTATGCAATCTCTCAAGCCAAATTGCTAAACAATATTGAAAATCTTATTAAAATCTATCCTAATAGTATAAAGCTGAAGAGTCTGTTTGTTTGGTTGAAGGCGCTAATCTCAGGAACTACCGGTTCGAATTGAAAAATTATTTTAGTATTGGATAGCCCATTTATCGAGGAAGGCTATAGGCTATATAACATCACGCTACGACCAATAGGAGCGGAGAATCAATGGAATGTGTTGCAAAAAAGAAAATTTACAAACGTGGACGAAGTTGCACGGGTCAGCTAGTCATAAATAAAAATGGTAACATAGAAAAGTTCTCCCAAGACAGGGATCAGACGGCCGCGTGTGAGGTATCTCAAGTTATTATGTGTTTATTTATTATTACTATATATTAAATACTAGCAACCCACCCCGGCTACGCACGGGTACAAATTATACACATAAACCTTCCTCATGAATCACTCTGTCTATTAGTGAAAACCGCATGAAAATCCGTTCAGTAGTTTTTCAGTGTTTCGCGAACAGACAGACAGACAGACGCGGCGGGGGACTTTGTTTTATAATATGTAGTGATTATCCCTACTCATTTCAGTTAATTTATTCAGTAAGTATATGTAATATGGTTGCCAAAATTCCGTAATGAATTCGATTGTATTTTTTTTCAACAAATACTGCATTCTGAAAAGTATAGACAGATAGCATATTTAGTAAATTCTTAAGTAACAACGATACCCTAAAAAGTCCATCACTTTTTAGGGTTCCGTACCTCGAAAGGAAAAAAGGGAACCCTTATAGGATCACTTTGTTATCCGTCCGTCCGTGGGTCTGTCTGTCTGTCAAGACCCTTTTTCTCCGGAACACGTGGAGGTATCAGGCTGGAATTTATATCAAATACTCAAGTCTACTGTCCCTTGGAGCTGTGAAAAAATCAAACTTCTAAGCCAACGCAATCAAAAGATACATCCGTTTATGCCGCAAATTTCTGCAAATTTTCGACATTCGCAAGGGAATCAAAACCTACAAGGCACTTCCTGTGAACTCAGAATCTTGAAATTTGGTACGAAGCAACGTCTTATAACACAGATAAAGGAAAAATTGCGAAAACCGTATATATTTAGTTACATCATATAATAAAAATATTTTACGGAACCCTCGGTGCCCGAGTCCGACTCGCACTTGGCCGGTTTGTTTTTATTAATATGATGATGATTATATGATGGAATAGGCGTTTGTCTTCCAACGCCTATCAAAAAGAAACCTATTCACTCTACACTTTTACACGATTATAATTGACTGGAAAAAATAGACGCTTAATCATAATCATTTATTTATTTGTTTAACATAGGTATATAGATTTAGATGATAACATTTATTATGTCGCAGGCAGTTCATTCCACACCTTGGCGACTTGAACCAAAAAGGAGCTGTCAAAGCGTTTAATTCGACTTTTTCGTGTTGTCGACAACAAAAGGATGGATCGACTAAAGAATTTCCTATAACTCAACTGGTTACTAAACCCAGTTACGATGGCGTCCGGAGCCTATCTGCGCCTGGTAGTGTCATTAATATTTATCCTAAAACAAATATATTAAGACGTTTAACTTCTCAATTCGTTTCTCGACTGTTAATATAGCATATTATAACTACCTATTAAACTTCTTCAACTCATCTCTACAATGGCCAGTGTTAAACACTACGTACGTGTCAAGTAGGGGTACGAGTCAAAATCCTCACTGCGTTATCAATGAAACACAACACAATAACACGGACATAACCTCCATCTCGTTTTCACGTTGCCTAATATTTTCCGAAAACATTCTAAACCCTTAAACAAACTTGGTTGAGATTTCGAGTTAAAAATCCTGCGTTCTCTTTTGATATCACTACCACAAATCCAGCAAAAAGCATAAGCATACAGCCTAACTAACCACCTGGCAGTAACCACATAGCCTGCATCATGCCACCATCATCATGCAAGTGGAGTATGAAGTTAATAAAAAACTATTTGAAATGAGATGCCCGAGCGCGAGGTTATTCGCGTAGGTAGTAATGGTGATGTTAATACGATTGACTCCTATTTTATGTAACTATTGCGCGTTATTGATATCTTCACAGATTGAAAAGAGATTTTAATTATCCTGTTTTCATTGGTTGAATTACATCTTCATGGTGGAACCTTGAATGAGTGTATCCATTCAGTCATTCATTTATCCAGCCTATAAAAAAAAAATATCCTACATGATAGTAATATAAACATCATATGAACCTACTCGCATTTACGAACATTGAAGTCGGTTTTTCTTCTCAATTCGACAGATTTGTTTTTGACGTGATGACGTCTTATAAATCGATGAACGCCGGCTTCACGCACGAAAAATTGTCACGTGCTGCCTGAGCCGAGCGTGCAAGCGAGAGCGCGGAACAAGCCATAGAGGCACGATCGACCTAAGCGTTCGTTTATTGACATTGATTTGATTTCAGTTTATTTCTATAACAAATTGCTCGTGATTATATTTAAACAAATTATTTTAATTAAATTTGCAAAAACTGTAAATAATATTTGAAAATTAAAAATTAATATTTTTTAATAGAGTTTTAAAACTATTGTGTTTTCTTATACCGTTATCACGTAAAATTATCGTCCGTAAACAGACTTTACAGACAACCAATTTTTTTTTCTTTTAATAATTAAATTAATTAAATTTAAATTAATATAATCTTAACCGAATTAAATATTTTTTTAATTGAATGCTACCATTCAAGGTTGGTTCCATTTAAAATTGAAGAAAATATTCCTTCTCTAAGGGTGGAAATTGAAGGGATGAAGGATACAGCTTACTACAATTTATCATGATAGGCGCATAGAAATGGTGATACTTTATCAAAAGTTAATTGTTTAAGAACGAATTACAAAATTGTTAAAAATGCAGAATAAAACTTCATTCTTGAGTTATATTATAGAAAATTAGAAATATCGCAGTTTGATTAGAATTATTATCAAATAGAATTCAGTATTTTGAAGAAAACCCTTCTAACTGTAGCGTAACGACGATTTTAAATCGTGTGGGGCAAAGGAATCATCGTTCATCCGGCCTCTGAATGCATTCTATTATATCCGTGAGTTATAACATCGTGTAGGAGGGGCTTTTGTCAGTTTTTTGTAACTTCTTATAGTCATGTGTCGCCCTGGTACTTACAACTGATGCTTCCCATGTGAAATGTTCTGTTAAATGACTGCAGTGATGGTAGAGTGGTGCAATCACATGAGCTTTGTATAAGAGTTTCACCCCGGTGGCTCAAATTCGATGCCGTGATCGCTCACGTCTGACTATGATAAGTTCATGAGTGTATTAGAAATTAATTATCATGTGGTTTAACGATGGAGGAAAACAGTATGAAATTTTCATGAGTTTCATGACAAGAACAACAGCAAAGAAAGGACTTTCTCGCACCTTTCGCCTAATGACAGTTCTTGGTCAAATCATTTAAATAAATAGTGACTCTTGTTTCTACACAATAAAGTCGCATATATACACCTAGAAATTGCATTGAATTGAAACTCTTATCTGTTCTGACGACGCTGCGAAGGGTTGTCTTTTTTTTTAATTTAATTAATCTGAATATTTAATTACCAGTAAGTTATGTGCCTATTACTCTATTTTTGTAAACAAATAATTCTAGGCTAGGTACTAATAACTCGATAGTCTCGATACGAACAGATGACGCAGCGCGTGACTGAGCATCGAACCGCGCGGCAGCCCACTAAATTTTGGCACGATTAGTCGAGCCGGCCGCGTATTTGTAGCTTTACACCTAAACTGCAGAGTAGACCTGGCCTGACCTCACGACTGAGGTCCTAAGGGACCTCTAAAAAAACACCGCATTTCTTGACAAGAGTCTCAATGGGAGATAAAGAGTACACACAAGTCATACCACTTCTGCTGCTATTTATGTACCCTGGGAACCGCTTACCGTTAGGTAGGCCCTAAAATAAGTCGGTGTAGAAGTGAACAAAACAGACCCCTGTTCTTTCCTTTCCTGAAACAATATCAGTCTTTATCACTCTTGCTTAGCAACCCAAGCCATCAAAAAACTAATCCACCAACCCATTACTGAAATTTCAACCTTAATTTCATACACAAAGCATTCAAATTCTATAAAAACCAAAGGACATTTTCAGGACGCGATATAGAATTACATAATTTTAACTGTAAGTCCATGTCATTATGGTTGAATTTTGTTTGCTACAATTTCAGGTAGACATTCTTCGGGCAGCTGGACCGATCAGCTGTTGTCCAATACCTTGAATAGTTTTAAATTTACTTCTCAATTACAGCGTTTATTGAAGTTCTTAATAAGATGAAGCAGATGGACCAAAGGTTTTTAGCCCTATTAAGAGAAACAATGACTATTTAATACTGGGGAGGGACTGAAATATCCCTAACTATATTTGTTCCGGTGACCCGACTGCTCGTTTGCCACCTATACTATAAAAAAGGCATACAATCTAAATGGCGCGGTGGTAGAACATTCAACTTCCACATCGAATTATAGGTTCGATTCCCGCCAAGTAAAAATATTCGTATACACGAAATGTGTCACACAGTGAAGGAACTCAGGAATTTAACTTCACAAATATATCGATAAACTGCCATGGAAGTAATTGGTATTTAATGAAATTAAGTTTAATTAAGTTGAGCAAAAAGTTCAGCTTAAATTGGAAAAATCCGACTTGGATCGTATCTGCCAGTAGACCGCAGTTAACTGCTGCTTTTTTTTGCAGAAGTCTATTGGGAAGACCCCCCACACTTCCCAGGATTACGTCCCCCCCCCCAAAATAAAGACCACTTTTGTTTGCAATTGTCTATAGTCACAGTCACCGATAACCACTACCCATCAGGCGGGCATGCCATTATTTGTGCAACTTACTTGTATGACACAAATCAGCTGATTTGAATAGCAAAAGTATCCATCAGCTGATACGCAGGTAGTCTTTACACAATTGTGGTTTGGCAAAAAAGGGCCTTCTTATCCCAACGTAAAAAAAGGAGGCTCTCAATTCGACAGTTTTTTTTCATGGGTATGTTACGCGATATCTTCACCATTTGTGAACCGATTTCAGCTCCGGGTGTCCACACGAAAAAAAAAGGCTGGTCCCATTTAAACTTGAAGAAAATATTTCAGGATTTCGGACTCGTAATCCCAATAATATTATAAATGTGAAAGTTTAGATGGATGGATGGATGTTTGTTACTCTTTCACGCAAAAACTACTGAACCCATTGCGATGAAACTTAGTATGTAGATAGCTGGAGACCTGGATTAACGCATAGGCTACTTTTATCGCGATATTCCCACGGGATCGGGACTTACTCGGGTGAAACCGCGAGGCGCTGCTAGTATAAACTAATTTTGAATCGGCGCCAAACAACAAACTGATTAATTATCTAAATTTTATATGTACCTACTTAGAAATGGACGAGGCTCTACGTAGGTAATTAATCATTTTATTATTTGGCGCCGACTCAAAATAAGTTAATATAAAATTTGATAGTTTATCTCCTTTTTTTTTCGTCGGTTAAAAATGATAACTATATGTTGTTTCGTTTAAGAAACCTGTTTGAAATACGCAGCGTTTTGTGACAAGAAACCGATCAAGTGAAGGTAACAGTGCCACTCCAAGGAATTTAACAAACGCTTATTAATTTGGAGGTGAACCTGCACCACTCCAAAATAATAACTAGACTGGAGTCCTACACATTTTTATTCAATTGGGGTTCGGAAAATTGCCTTTAAACAGCAATCTTTGCGTAGTATTTAAATTATCCAAATCCCTCAGGAACGAGATGTTTGTCCAGATGAAAGACACCTATATCCTTTTTTGAAAGTTTCACAACGTGTATGCAAAATTTCATTATGATTGGTTGAGTAGTTAGGGAGTAACAAACAAACAAACTCACATTTGCATTTATAATATTAGTTGTTAGGATATATTAATGTTTTTAGCGCGGAACCCTATTTCTTTTTCATTAGTCAAGGTAGCAAAAGGTAGTAAAGTTACTTCTTATAACATCAGCTATCGGCAAGTGAAAGTCCCGTGGATTTAGCCCACCCGTTCCGGAGATTATCAAGAACAACCATGACAGGCAAACATGTAATTTTTTTTGGTACGATTACTGTGTAAACTTTCAGATGTATATATAGATGAACTGAAAACATACATAGATCGTTCGCAAACTTCAATATTTTTGTTGTATATATTATACTAGCAGCGCCACGCGGTTTCACCCGCGTAAGTCCCGATCCCGTGGGAATTTCGGGATATGCGTTAATCCAGGTCTCCAGCTATCTACATACCAAGTTTCAGCGCAATCGGTGCACTAGTTTTTACGTGAAAGAGTAACCAACATCCATCCATCCATCTATCCATCCATTTAAACTTTCACATTTATAATATTAGTGGAACATTTTTAAATCGTTCAATGTACTCCTTCAGATTTTTAGTATAAACACTGCCAAACTCAAACGAATACATCCCTTTCAACACGGACGGAGTCAGATTAACGAATAAATACCATAGACTAACAATATTACAACAATAAATCAGCTGATCTGTATAGAGAGCGGTTCTCTTCAGCTAATTCTAAAGGTACAGGGATTGCGGTAAAATGGACGATACTAGAAAAAAAACCATTGTTATTTGCACAATACAGTACAAGTTACTTTGATGGTTGTCTCGATTCAAGCTAAGATACACTACTACTGTCATGCGTTGTATTCTGGCTTGAGAAGATTAGTGGTAAAAAATTCTCCGTGTATATCTGGATATCGTCCAGTTAGCAGACGAAGGCCTCTTGCCACCACACGGGCTGGCGCTGGATAGACCGTTGAGGACATATCGTCGCAGCACCAACAGCCCACTAATTTGTAACCGACTTAAAAAAGGAGGAAGGAGGCTCTCGATTCGTCTGTTTTTTTGTGTAAGTCTGATGAAATCTTCGTCATGTGTGCATTGAAGTCGGTGATACTTTTTTTAAAAATTAATTACTGGCGAAATATGGTAACCGCTGTGGTTCAAGTCCGTTCAATTTTGAATTACGAGGTCATTGCCCCGGTGAGGTGTCATATGGTTTAAGAAAACACTCGCAAACACCTTTGCCATTGGGGGCCATCCATACATTACGTCACGCGTTAAAGGGGAGGGGAGGTGTCAACGAAGTGTGACATTGTGTGACAAGGGATTCTTGACGTCACATGACTCACATGTCGAAATCTAAAGTATTAAACATAAAATATTACCAGTAAACGAACGACTAGACACGTTACTACAAATTTAATAAAAAAAAATTAGAACTGCTCTTTTCAGTTCTAGGACGTCACACCAGGGAGGAGCTTTCTGCACTTCTTCTATATAAACAACAAGTATTCCAAATTTCACGTTAATGCGTTAGCGAAATATCCTTGAAAAGGTTTACAAAGAATTCACTTTATGAAATCTACTAGCAGCGCCCCGTGGTTTCACCCGCGTGAGTCCCGATCCCGTGGGAATATCGGGATAAAAAGTAGCCTGTGCGTTAATCCAGGTCTCCAGCTATTTACATACCAAGTTTCATCGCAATCGGTTCAGTGGTTTTTGCGTGAAAGAGTAATAAACATCCATCCATCCATCCAAACTTCCACATTTATAATATTAGTGGGATTACGAGTCCGTCCGGCCGTTCTATCCAACCGATTTGTATATTTTTTCTTAAAATCAAGCATTGGAAATCACCTCTTTTCAAGTTAAACTTAACGTGATTTCCACCTGTACATTTCTTATGTTTTCATAGCTTTCTTTCTCTATTTCTCCGTTTCTAATTCGCGGTATAAAAACCAGACGAACGTGTGTACAAAAAAGTCAAACATCGTTTTTTTTTTCATAATACGGGTCACAAAGTGCTCCTTTATCAAATGCCTAAACAATAAATAGTAAATGCAACATTTCACAAATTCCAAAATAACAAAATAGCTAAGGAACCACAAGAAACTAGGTAAATTCTCGGAGTATTTTTGCTCTCCTGTAAAATTAAGAAAATATGTAAATACGTTCATCTGGTTCTTATACCGACTGGAACACTGGACCGAATTGATGTACGCGGTTCGTTTTGGTCGAAGAACACTCGCTGAACAAACTTACATTTGGGATTTTGCCCACTTAAATTGGTTGAGTAGGAGGGAACCTAGGTGTGCCACATCCAACTTATCCACAGCACGGACCCTCTCTAATCATTACCTTGTTATTACAGTTTCACAGGTTTCGTGCGTATAACTTAGTGCATGTAGACAATAACGGAAGAAACTTCATAGATACCATATTGCGACAATAGATTTTTTACATCAGCTGATTTCAATAGAAGGATGTTGTTCCATCAGCTGACTCGACAAAGATCGCAGGTAGAATTCTCGATGCGTTGCATAAGTAAATGTTAGAAAAAGTGTAATTGATAATTTCTTCCTTGGAACCTTTGTACATACATACTCGTATGATACTAGATGCTTCGCAACGATGGACGAGGCACGGTGTGAATTGATGGCATATTTATCTACTCCGATTAAAGGAAGACAGGCCAGGTCCGCACCACAATCTAGGTATAAAGTTACAAATACACGGCGGGGTCGACTAATCGTGCCAAAATGCAGTGGGATGCCGCGTGCCGGCCGTGCCGCATGTTAGTTCGTTGCTTATTCACGCACTGCGTCGCCTAGGTTTATTTGTTCACAAATATAGAGTAATAGGCACTTACACAATAACTTATTTTTAATGAAATATTCAGATTGCAGAGTAATTAATTCTTAAAAAAAGGCAACCCTAACATCGCGGCGTCGTCAGAACAGATAAGAGTTACGCGATAGAAAGAGAGGCAACTTCTAGGTGAATATAACTGTAGGTAATTAGCGCTGTACGACATGAATTGCGACTTTATTTTGTTGGAACAAGAGCCGATATTTATTTAAATGATTTAGTGGAGTGGGACTTATGTACCTTGACTATTATGTATTTTGTGATGAAGATGAATATTTCTTTATGAATGTGAAGAAGAAGAAATTATTCTTTCCAACACGTTTTTATTATTAGCTTCACTTGTAATAAACTAATATAATTGGCGTACCCAAATTCCAAATCAAACTTTGTATGTATAGTTCGGATGACAATACTATAATTTTGCATCTTGGAGCTGATCTGATAATGAGGCCAGGAAGTGATTAGTGGAATTCTTCAGTGGCTACTAGTAAACCTTTCGAGTTTGGGCTCATATGATTCGTTTTGACGAGTCCAAGAGATTGGCCTTGGTAAAGATGATCTGATGATTAACCAGGTGGATGGTGGAATTCTGTTTTACTTTTTAATTCAGTTGGCTGTTAAAGCGCGTCTATTTGGTTTTATATAGTTATATAATAACGCGAAAATAAATTCACCCTATATATATATTAACGTCTCTGTTTTTTCCCGTTTAACATTGAAATTTCTAACATCACAAAAGAATTTTTACATCAACTGATTTACGTAGAAAGCTCTTTCACGTCAGCTGATTGTAGGGCAGGTAGACGTTACGCAAGTTGAAAGAAAAAAATACAATGTCAATGTAAAATTCTTTGTATGAAAATCACGGGATATCTCAGCTGACTTGAGCTTGTCTTGAATATATCAGCTGAGTCGTATCCAACACATAAAAAAATTTGTCTCGGGTCGGATCAGTCTGTTGACTCTCTTCGGTGACAAATGCAGCTTCTGCTCGACAGGGAAAATAGAATGTAGATACATTCTATTTTCCCTGCTTTTACTATTATCTGTGCACCCCATGATGGGCATGATTTTGAGATCCAACTGAATTGAAAATATTTAATTGATAACTTATAATAATAACTGGACACATCTCATACACGGCCGTCTGATCCCAAACTAGCCAGAGCCTGTACTATGTTAACCAGACTGCTGATAAACATACTTATATATTTCTAAGTACATACATATTATAGATAAATTAATTACACCCAGACACAGAAAAAATAATAATGCTCATCACACATTTGTCCTGGGTGGGAATCTAACCCACGACCTCTGGCTCAGCAATCAGGATCAATAACCACTAGACCAACAGGCCACGCAAATACGATACATATAGAAAAGTTTCTAACTTCACATGATTTTTAAAATGATGTGATCACCTGATTGTTTATCTACGATACGTACCTGAATCTTATTGTATTTCAGAAAAAAAATTGTACAACATTTGGTATATTTATTTCTGAGGTACTGGGCATACGTTTATTTCTGTGATTTTTACAAAAAATAGACGATTTATTTCTATGTTTGTTTCTTTGTTTACTATAGGGGGCAAACGAGCAGACGGGTCACCTGATGGTAAGTGACTACCGTCGTCACAAGTGCGTTGCCGGCCTTTGAGATGGGAGTACGCTCTTTTCTTGAAGGTTTGAATTTGGTTTTCGTATCGGTTCGGATATATTCGATATCGACAATTTGTTCCTTTTGCGAGGAGGTAATGTATGCCAAGGAGGCGGCGGAAAGGGAACGGGAGAGAACTCGTACTCTCCCATCCCGCAGAAGACGCACCAGGCGCCGGAGAGAGCAAGTCGATCTCCGGCCTCCATGAGCGCTTGCCTGGGGGCGACGGACAGGGTTATCCGGCGCCTTAGCAGAAGCAGGCCCGAGACGGTGGCGCCGTGTTCCGCGCGTGCCTCTCTTACTGACAGGGAATAAAATCCCCACGACACAGCGGGGTCGCCTGTTTGACCCTACCGCTTGGCCCGGGTGGGGTGTTGACCCGTGGAGGTTTCCAGACGTTAAAAAAAAAGGTGACAATTTGTTCTAGAGAACTGCGAGAATTCTGCGAGGCAAAAAATTTCGTTCGTTATACTGGAGTAATGCTACATATGGCAGCCGAAGGCTATTGTATTTTTTTATATTTTTTAGAGCTCACGTTCAAAATACTCCAGTGTAAAAGAAATGGTATACATAATAATAATTTCCATACATACAGACGCGACTAAGAAGCGGTCACCATGGCATATCTAGTATTGCAACAGTGAAGTTGCCAACTTGCACAAAACTTTTTATGCCTTTTTTTAAGAAACCCCATCATAGTGACAAATCATTCGATTTTATATTTTGTAAAGCTATGAAGTCCCCATAATTACGTCACTCTCAAACCTACAAGCACTGTAGACAAATAAGGTTTCAAGATTATTTCGTTTTATTTCTGAGTCCTTAAATATCTACGGCCAAAAATCACTTCTATTTTTACACACATATAAAGCCGAATATCCATTAACATACCCATGTCCATTTTGCAGTAAACACAATAAGCTTGACGCACGTGCAATGAACGGAATTTAAAAAAAAAACGCACAGGTATTCAATTTTACAGCTGACAATCAGCTGTTAGCGTTGTCAAAGACAAAATCGACCTTATAATAATTTTGTGAGGTATGAATTTAGAGTGTAGTAGAGAAATTATTATTTTGCAAGTACTCTCTTATGTGCATGTTGAAGTATTATTATGTATATTCCGCTTCTTTGTTCAAACGATAAAATTATTAAAATATATAAAGGTGGTGTTGCAAACATTTGGCAGTATAAAAAAAAAATTAGGTTCTCAACTTCCTCACTGAAATGGGTTAATTTTATCATTCATTTTCTCAATGATAAGACTCTTTAAATGTATTTAATAACTAATTGTAAAATAATTATAAATCAAATATTGTTGTTAATATGCGTATTTTAACATTAGCTGTAAGTCTGACATTAGAAATTAACATTAATTTAGGTATTACAACTATTAATATTTGTACACCAATAATGGTTAAATATGTTGATACCATAAACTTAGTAGTAATATATTAAGTTTATGGTTGATACCTCTATTAACTAAGACCTACATATAATAAGTATATAACCATGTATTGTTTACTATGTGCCTACACATGTTTTGCAAATAAATATATCTTTATCTTTATATTTTGCGCGGAACCCTAATTCTTTTTCCAAAATAAAAGTAGCTTAAGTTACTCCTTAAAATACCAGCTCACCAGCCAGTGAAAGTCCCGTAAAAATCGGTAAACCCGTTCCGGAGATTAGCCGGAACAAACAGATAGACAGCCAGACAAAAAATTTAAAAACTGATTTTTAGGCATAGATATTGTGCAAATAACTGTATGAGCTTAAAAAAATAACTATTGTTTTGACATTACAGACACTTCAGTTTTATTTATTTGTATTGATTACTTGTCCTGACTGACTGAGTCATTAACAACGCAGAGCCTAAACTGCTGGGGCTACAAACTGGCTTTTTCCCTATTTGGGTCAGCCCTACTGATACTTTTATTTCCACTCTGCCACTCTTGGCGATTTTCCGTTAAGCCCATCGTCAAAATATCATTGTGGATTGTCCTCTGCCTCTTTTGCCTTCCTTAAATGGCCAACTCCGTGTGGCTGCATGGTCTTCTCTACGACGCATTACATGACCAAATTAGTACAGTCGTTTTTTTCTTATTTTTGCTGTATTTCAATCTACTTTACTACTACTACTTATTTTGGATTTTGTCCGGCCTCGACACACTACCTGTCTATTGTAGCATTTTCATCTCGGTGACATGCATTTTTGGCTCTTCACGTTTGCTTATCGCCCAACACTCTGATCCATACAACATTGCTGGTCTGACTGCTTGTTTATATACTGTGCCTATACTTCTTTCTTACGGGTATTTTTGCATCACAGGGACAAACTAAGTTTAATATAATGAATAAAAGATTTTCAAAATTTATTTCAAGATTAATATAGATTCAAGTTATTTAAAACAAATAGGCATATTATAAAGTAATTAATAAAAATATGGAAAATTTACATGCATGGTGACCATGTGAAACAATTTACCAGAAACTGCGATTAGCGCACAATCAGTGAACTGTTTTAAAAAAGATTTAATGAATATTTTAAAAAACAAACTTAAACACAAACAAATGCATTATGTAAATAATAACAATGCATCATGAAACTCTGCCGCATCATCACATACTGGTATCATTCCCAAAAGGCTGGTAGCATTGTTAAGTTGAATAGCAATACTAATTCTCTGTGCAAGAAAAAGGCCTGCCTTCAGCTCATGAATACATATATATTTATGTATAGTATTTAATATAAACCACTCCTGTGATATTATTCCTTATGCAGTCAGTCATTTTTATTACATAAAAGGAGGGTTTGATGTGTCTGTGTGTCTGTCTGTAGCATCATAGCTCCCAAACGAATGTTTTTTTTTGTTCAAAAGTTGACATGTAAGAGTGTTCTTGGAGATCTACTGAGAAATACATGTCTTTATAAGTAATTACAAGAGTATAATTATGATGATCTCTTGTTCAGATAAGTCTAAAGCCAAGGTTATTGATTTGTATCACCGCAATGTAAATGAACATACATATGAATGACATAGGTAATTAAATAAATCATTTTGTATAAGTGCCGTAGGGTGGAGACCTGGTGTCCTGAAATACTGGCCTAGAGCTTAGTTTAGGCACAGGAATCCCACAAAAAAAGAATATTGTAATTCTGTGTAATGTAATTTGTAAGATTTTTGGGCTATAAATATTATTATTATTTCTAAACATAGTATTTTTAACCGACGAAAAAAGGAGGAGGTTCTCAATTCAACCATATATAGATTTTTTTTTTTTTGTTTCTTCAGTCTTCACTCCATTATTTATGAACCGATTTTGATAATTCATTGATGATGATTTGATGTTTTTTTGTTAGATAGGGTATACCTCAAAGAAGTCAGGATCTGATGATGGGATCCTCACAAAATTGAGGGAAACCTTCGAAAATTATGGGCACGAATAGTGTTTCTATTTACTTTTCATAACTTAAACAGGTATTTGCGTTTACCAATCATCACATCATGAGCTCAATACTCAAGACTTAAAAGGTTTATTTCTTGTTTTTTATTTCTCCTACTAGAACTTCTATTACTTCTTTTCATAGGTTCAAACTTTCAAGAAAAGAGCATACTCCTATCTCAAAGGCCGGCAACGCACTTGTGACTTTTGAGATTTGTCCATGGGCGATGGTAGTCACTTAACATCAGATGACATGTCTGCTCGTTTGCCCCCTATAATATAAAAAAAAAAATGTTTAATTTTCTGTAAACAAGTTTTTATTACCATACTCTTTCCTAATATAATAAAGAGCCTTTTGTTTGACTGTTGATTTGTTTAAATGCCCTAATCTCTGGAACTACATTGGATACGAAAAATTTCTTTGGTATTGAATAGAGTATACATTGAGGAAGGTTATAGGGTGTGTAAGATCACGCTACGACCCTTAGAAGGGAAGCAGTGACGATAAACGAGGATTTAACTGCAGGCAATAGCTAGATTACGTAGATGAAGACGTAGTAGACGTAATTAAGTAGTAACAAAACGTATGAAAAAATTTGTTTGTAAACAAAGAAAAGCATTATCTGTTGAGTTCTGATTAGATATGAGTGTTTGTAACTCAAAACGTGAGTATTTATTACACCATACAACAGTAGAGGTTAGAACTCGTAAACATCACTTTTATTCCAATTAGAATCTAACTAGAACATTCTGGCGCGTATTTAGAGTATAATTATCATCACTTACCGGGTACGGAGCTGCCTGTCTGACCCATTTCTGGTAATTCTTCAAACCGCTGCTTACACACTAAATTCCACAGATTATTACAATGTTTATACAATATTTCCGCCCATTTAACACATTTAGGGACTATTAATATTAACTAATACACACAAACTTGACCTATGAACCACTTCCGATCATGTTTACTAATTTTATTTAATTAAAATAATATCGCTGATACTCCGCACACAAGTAATTAAATTGAAGGGTATTAGCCTTAACTTAGTACATAAATTTGTTTTGGATTATTTTATTATATTATGTAATTAATATTGCACGTGGTATTACAAAATTATTGTGATTAAAACAAAATATTTTTATTCACATTACTATTCACTACGATAACTTTGACATGTATGTTGCGATAAAAGTCCTTGATCGGATATGTTTGCAAAAATATTTTTGCATTATCAGTGGAACAGTAATGGACTCTTATTAGGCATTCATTTTAGAATATCTGAAATAGTTCTTAATATACTTTTACATAGATGTACAAGTTTTATTAGTAGATATAATTTTAGATAAGTATTCATAGAGAAATATCACATACTCGTTGGAGTAGCAAATTCTTAGATTTCATAAGTGTACAATGGTGTATCCAAAACAAGGAAATGTCATTCAACTTTACAATCAAATTTAATAAAATGGCTCCATTGTTAGAAAACCCATGATTTTGCTCTGAATAAGGTTAAAAGAGAAAACCAAGAAAGTATATACAAACACTACGTGAGAAAAGGTTTTTTTTGTGTAGGTAAATCTGTGATCTGTTGACTTAAGACTATAAGCAGGAAGGTTGCAGAAGATTTAGGTTTGGCGAGATAGGACCATTGCCCTAGCTTCCCGTATTTAATGAGAACGTTACGTTGAGTCTCATAAACGTATTTGGCTGCAGAAGCACAATGTCGCAGAACCTTATTTTTGTTGCAGGCGTTTTTATTAAAAAATTCAAAGATATCATCATTTCAATTGCAAGAGTAAAACTCCCAGTTTGATATTTCTAGTGTTATTTTTTACAAAAAATAGTTTAATTTTGAGCGCCAGATGAAAAACCAACTACACGATTCATAAAACTTTTCTTCTACACCAATATTGAAGCGTACAATTGAACATATTCCCAAAAATGTTAAAGGATCTGTGATGTACGGATAAATAAATAATATTTTTTTCTCAGTTTTCATATTTTTTTTAACATAAAAAAGGCGTATTAGGTACAGATTTTTTGCCGAACGATTCCTTACACCATTCTCCGCTAGCACCATTAATATCATTACCTACTTCCGTTTTATCTACAAGTTATTATTGATTTAATTATTTTCATCACCGTTGTCACACATTTTTGAATTTTCGTACAAAATAAATACCTATGTTTTTTCAGAGCATTGCTTGAATTGACTATACTTCTAAAGATTCTAATTGTACAGGAGAGCGTGACAAAGATTAATTACTTAGAACTTTTCAAGTTTTTGTATTAGGATTATGATTTTTTTAAGGTTTGTGTTTTAATAACTATGTGGTTCATTAAGTATTACGTATATTCGTGTCATCGTATGAATCATGTAGTTGCCTCAGTGAAAGAAATACGGAAATCGATCGATCGATAGAAACTTGTGTAGAAGTTGAGTTATATTTAACGTGTGAGAGCCATGCTTTGGCACGTAAGGGCCGACTCAACTCTGCTCGATAGTGAATCAATGCTTGCATTGCTTTTCGCCGCGTGAGTGAGGTTACCGGAGGCCCAAACCCTTCCCTCTCCCCTATTCCCAGCCTTCCCTTCTCCCCTATTCTCCTACTCCCAACATAAAGGGTGGCAACGTACTTGTGACTCTTGAGTTACAGGCAGCGGTAGTCATTTACCATCAGGACCCGTCTGCTCGTTTTCCCCTTTATTCCATAAAAAGAGAAGTAAAGTTTTATAAAACGTGTAGTTTCTTTTATAAAAATAATAATAATAACTTGAGACACCTAACATACAGCCGTCTGATTCCAAACTCGGCAGAGCCTGTACTATGGTAACTACATACATAATATTAAAAAATATATTATTCGTTTTTCGTCAGGCGCCCAAAGTGAAAATTTGGGCTTTTTTCATAAAAAAATTACTACGAATATCAAAGCGGGAGTTTTCAAATACTTTATTATGGACAATGTAAATATAACACAACTATAACATAAATATAAAACAATAGTATAAAGCTTTTCCCATATTTTAGCTTTCATTTTCCAGTACCTATTAAATCTTTATCATACATGTCATATGTTGTGATATTATCACAGGCGTAACTCGTTAGGGGGTCGAGTGGCAATCTGGGGTTAACACTAGTGACTGTACAGGCCATGAGAATTCACAATGTGTATAACTATACGTCAATAATGGTGAAGAAGAAAAGTTTTATGAAACGTGTGGTTTTATTATGAAAAAATATTATTCGTTTTTCATCAGGCGCTCAAAGTGATACTTTGGATTTTTTTTATAAAAAGATACTACTAGAAATATCAAAGCGAGAGAATATTACTCTTGCATTTGAATTTTTTTTAAGATAACTTAAGAATATTCCTGCGTGGCGCGGGACTTCACAAACATTTAAAAAACGGACACAAAGAACACCCAGACTCGGGACAATTATTTGTGGATCACACAAATTTTTGTTAAGAAAAAACTGCATTTAACAAAAATGATGTTCTTACCACACTGTGAGAAGTGAATGGGATAATGGGTTCGGAGTGTTGGTATTTCCAGGTATTTGAATTCGGAGGCCTCGGATACGTCACTATTATAATAACAATAACTTAGGACACCTCACACACGTCGTCTGATCCCTAACTAGGCAGAGCCTGTACTATGATAACCAGACGGCTGATAAACATACTTATTTATCTAAGCTGCTTAGGGATGCAGGATCTTCCATCTAGTTTCAGAGTGGGGATACCCCATAGTTCTAGCCATAGCATGACCGGTCTTGTACAACATATTTACTTATGACCTACCGCGATCTTCCAAAGTGGCTTCCCTTCACCGATGATGCTGCCTTTTTGACTTGCAACCCAAGCCCAACTTGACGTCACCAACACCTGGTTGAACAAATGGCTATTTGCTATTTTTTTCGAATACTCGAATACTCATATAACAAAAAAAAAGACTAGTCAATTATACGCAAACCTATGCATTGATACGGTTTTGAATGATTGTCCAATTTGTAAAATGTATTTTTTTTAGTAATAAATTGAATAAGTAAACGATACAAACATTTAAAAACAAAAAAGGTTATTATTTTGGAGTTGTATACAAAGTAATCAGGAAAGTAGCACTGGCGTAAAATTTTATTTTTCAAATTTCTTTAATTGCTAATTGAATTGTGTAAAAACTACTTTATTGATTCTGACCAAATTTCGAGGGTAGGTTGAGTATATGTATATGGAAGCAATCAAATATTAATTTTCATTTCAAAAAACGTATTCCTTCAATAATTTTTACTGCATTGAATTATAGATAGGTTTTTCACACTTTTTCGCTATTTTAAAATTAACAAATACTTTCTTTTTATGTAATTAGTACTATCTTGTGGCAAAAAGGAAGAGGAACAAAAAAGTTCATTTCAACTTTCCTCTGGGTCTTGGAGGCTTACATCTCGAGTTATTTTCAAAAATGTGTCGAAAATTTGCAGTTTTTTAATCATGAAAATTCCTATTATAAGAATCAGTGCGCACGCATCCCCTACATAATATTATTCTGTATGTTGTTCCCTATCGATTCCTAGTTTCCTACCAAAAACGTAATTGTGCCAAATAACTAAATTAAACCGACCACTATTTTTTTTATTCATTTTCTCAATATGATCATATTGAGACTAATCTTTTCTTTAAGTTACATCAAGAAAGTTTATTTCTGCCACTGCCTTATGTATCCTGTTTGTATAGTAGAATGCATTGTATAATTGGATACAATGTCCTTACTGACGCTATGACGAAATAAGTATTACATACACATAGAGTTAAAGTTTAAACACCTTTACATTTGTTACTTACTAATATATTATATTGTTAACATATTTATTGAAATCCCCACAAAGTGACGTACTATAGTTGTAGTTTGTACAACGCTAATTTTGTATAACAGTACGTGATTTTGTATAAGTTCTGAGACTCGGTTGTATAAAATAATTTGTCCTTACTGGCAGCCCTGATTCACACGCTCGGACACATATCGAATCTGTATTAATTGTGGCGTGGATACACGACAGGACAGTAGGGTGTTATGACCATTTTTTGGTCCTTGGGCTGGGCAAGGTTTCAATCCAAAATAAAACCCCGAGCCCAGTTTCTAGATGACGTGTTAATTCTATATTTAAATAAGGACGCATAAAGAATCGAAAAAACTAAAAATGTTTTTTTTGGTTTTCTCTTTTATTAAAGGTTTTTTTTTTAATAATACACTCATATAACATAAAAACATCATATAACTTACAAAAAATTAGAAGAAATACTTGGGTTTGAACTTAGGACCTTTCATTTGCCAGTCAACGGTCATACCGCTTTGGCTATCAAAGAAATTTATGTCCTAATCCTATCTAAAATATATTAGCGGTTCCTATATATCTATGATTTCAACCCTAATGCCTAAAATTTATTTCATTCATATGTAACATTCGAAATACAAACATTTATGAGTGGCCAGGAGCGCAGAACTTTCAGTGCACCCTACGTATACATTTAGATATGTTATTATCTACTTTTCATTTTTAACCTAATTATATATATACAGATGTGTGTGTTTATGTAAATGCAAATACATTGTGAAGTTATGTTTTCACGTCTGACGTGTAGTCCTACGACTGACTGTTTTTTTTTTTGTCTTTATGATGCTTATTTTGGGGGTCCCATATTATTTGTTCTTCCTGGTAACACTCCAGGAAGCGTAATATTTGCTCGCTAGACCACTCCGACATATTTCTTTTCAAAAATTAATTTGTCATATTCGTAAAACTTAATTCAGTCATCGCGTCGTCCATTCGCCACAAAGACGCAAACTATACTAACGCGGCTAAGCACCGAACGCGTGTGTGTGAACACGCACACAAGCACATTCATCCTTTGGTGTGTGTCAAAAAACCGACAGTCATCCCGATCGGCGCCAAGCGTGAGCACATTCACGCAAGCATGCACAAAGAGCCTGTTCACATGCTTGTGTCGTTGAATGTCGGTTTGAACGCGAGCGTGTAAACGCATCCGATAGTCATCCCGGTCGGCGGCAAACGCGAGCACATTCACGCATGAATTCACAAACAGCCTGTTCACATGCTTGTGCACGTGCTTGTGCTCGTTGAATGTCGGTTTGAACGCGAGCGTGTAAACGTACTATTAAATTGCATAATTTTGTTTTTTTTTACAAGCAGCAACACTCTCTGTCATCATGTCACTAATGACAGTAATGTCACTGTTTTAGAACGGTAGACGCTTTATGTTATTTTATTTGAAAAAGAGTCGTTGTCTTTTTCTGAAGCGAATCGATTTGAGCAATTTATTGTAAAATGTCTAACAACAATCCCATAAATGAAAAAAAGAAGGCCTTGTTGGCTTACAAGGAGAAGATTTTAGAGGAGATGCAGTATTATGATAAGAGAATTGAGGAATTTCGAACAAACCACAAAAATAACTGTTACTACTATGATTCAGATAGGTAAACTAATCCAAAAGCCTTAGAACAAAAACAATTTAAGTCCTATTTACACAATATAAACTGATTCTATTATTTTATTACTACCTATATTTATTGTGCTGTCTTCATAACATTTCAGTTCGGATTCCGAAGAATATTTTCATAATATATTGGACCAAGTCCCTGCAGTCTCTGAACTGAAGGCAGAGCAATCATTGCTTAAAACTTGTCTGCAAGCTACACAAGAACTTACAAACCTTACTATTTTGCAATCTGAAATCAATGTGTTAGTTCAGGATCCTGATTTGGATGGGTGAATATAAATTTTAGATTAACAATTAACATCCTAACTTCTAATCGAGTGGTTGCGGGTTCGAACCTCACCCATTGCACTACTGACGTGAACCTACTCCTAACACAAGCATTTAGCTTAGCTGGAGGGGTTAATAAGAATACTAGTAATGTGTGACCCACATTACTAGTATTCTAAAAAAAAAAATGTTACAAATGCGAAAGTGAGTTTTTTTTTTTAAAATAACTGTGTCAGGAATTACTCCTACGTAGTGGTGGACTTTACAAACATACAAACAACTTACACAAGACTCGGGTGGGAATCTAACCCACAACCTATGGCATAGCAGTCAGGGTAGCTAACCACTAGGCCAACAAGCCAGCCGAACAAATCTTGTTGTGAACGAAGTTTGTTTTGCTTTAACATCTTAACTAATTAACCAATCATCATTAAATTTTTCATACACATTGACAAGAGCTGGTTAATGCCGCGTTCCAATAAACAAGAAACAATTTGTTTTGCTTACGGACGGTAAAACTTCATTGAATTTTCAATGAAAATTTAACCGTCCGTAAGCAAAACAAATCGTTTCTTGTTTATTGGAACGCGGCATAAGTGGTAAGCGAGTAGGTTAGCACATCGCATGGTTAAGTAATACTAGCCAGGATTAGACTGGACTAGGATTATTCCTTCACAAAAATTGAGAAATAGGTACATAACTTACAAGTAATTCAATGTTCAGATTATTAATTCTCTACAAAAATACAACCCTTCGGGGCATCGTCAGAACAGTTAAGAGTTACGCAATAGAAAGTGAAGCAACATTTAGGTATATAAATGCGACTTTATTGTGTTGGAACAAGTGTCGCTATTTATTTAAATGATATGGTGGAGTGAGATTGTACCTGTAAGTTCAAAGCCAGCTTCAAATATATTAATTAAATCACTCACTTTATTTAGAAATATATTATGTAATTATGTATGTTTATCAGTAGTCCGGTTACCATAGTACAGGTTCTGCCTAGTTTGGGATTAGATGTGTGTGTCCGTGTGTGAGATGTGTGAAGTTATTATTATTATTCTCTTTATTTATTTACATATACATATAAATTACATTGCACATTAATACATAAAAATTTATATTTAAAAATAAAAAAAAACAGTATCCTACTGGTATCGGGACATAGGGGGTTTCATGGACACAACTTATTATTGTTATTATAATGCCTCTTTACTCCTGATGGTTGGCAGTATAATTTTCTTTAAATTTTGACAAAAGTATTAATTTATCAATCTATTTCAATTTATTTTACCATTGATTTTGATTTCAGAAACTCTTATTTTTTATTATACTTACTCTTATTTACAGGGAGAAACCAGTAACAGAACCCGGTACTTGGCAGGAAGTAACAGCTGAGTGCAGAATAGATTTAGTCCCGTTTACTATTGCATTTTATATGCATACCCCAGTAAGTGTTAATTTTATTTTATCAATTAATAATATATTCGAAATCTGATATGACAATATCGAAGGGACTACACATATGTGTTCGTGAAAACCATATGTCATAACTTTAATGTTTTTAAGGTACAAATTCGCCTACACATAAATCCATAGATATTACTAGGAATATTATGTTTGTGTATAAATTAAAAGTACCTGGGAGACCGAGCTTTGACAGGGAATACAACTATGCAGTTCAACTTAAAATGCAAAACTGTATCTGTATACAAAATTTCATCAAAATCGTTGGAGCCGTTTCCTAAATTCCGATTATACATATATACAAGAATTGCTCATTTAAAGGTATTAGATTACAGCCCTACTGCAGTGTTCATTTATAAGGCATTCATATAGCATTCAGCTTTGACCTATGGTTCAGGTCAATATAACCAATATGTTGTTCTATACTATGTTGTATTAAACAGTTTTGACTGTATATAGAGAGCTAAGTGGAATCCCAATTGAACTTCTTTCATTCTACTCTGGAGAAATGCCTTCACCTTACAGGAAATTTCATCTATAGGGAACATGGAATATTTTTTTGCTCATTTTAAAGAATTCATTCATTAACAGTCAGACGGTCTGTATGCTTGTTGCCAGCGTTTGTGTTTTAAATAAAACTTAAATAAATTAAACTATTTGAATACACACATAGAGAACACACAGGTTTCTTTCCCGACGTTTTCTCCAAGTAAAAATTTATTTCTGATAAACAGACAAAAAATATATTTTTTGGTAAAAGTGCTGTGTAAACATCTACATATTTCTACTAAAAATTAAATTAAATGGATTTGTATAGGTAGATAAAAATGTTTTGTGAGCATATTGTATCCAATTTTTTTTTTTTATGTTATAGGGGGCAAACGAACAGACGGGTCACCTGATGGTAAATGACTACCGCCGCCCATGGGCACTTGTAACTCGAGTGTCACAAGTGCGTTGCCGCCCTTTAAGGTGGGAGTAGGAGAAAAGGGGGAAGGTGGGGAAGAGTAGGAAAAGGGGAGAGGGGAAGAATGGGAATAGGGGAGAGGGAAGGGTTAGGGCCTACGGTAACCTCACTCATGCGGCGAAATGCAATGCAAGCCTTGCTTCCCTACCGGTTTTCTGTGAGGCTTTGGTATCGAGCGGAGTCGAGCCGGCCCATACGTGCCGAAGCATGGCTCTCCCACATACGCAATAAAATGTAGTAAATTTAATAAATGATTAATTTCAGAATCGAAAATTCGGTCCGACATCGTACCGTGGACTACAGCTGTCCCTGGTAAAGGCATCCCACGAGGTGGAGCTCAACAACTCTGTGTTACATAAGTTAAAAAGACCCAGTGATGCAGTTGAAGTAAGCATTACTCTTTATTTCGATAGCTTATAAATATAAATTTTTTTATAAGCTATAGGAGGCAAACGAGCAGGCGGATCACCTAATGGTAAGTGACTAACACCGCCCATGGGCACCTGCAACTCAGAGTCACAAGTGCGTTGCCGGCCTTTAAGGTGGGAGTAGGGAAGGGTGGGTGAGGGGGAGGGGTAGGGGAGTTAAGGGTTAGGGCCTCCGGTAACCTCACTTACTCGTCGAAAAGCAATGCAAGCAATTGCTTCATTGCCGGTTTTCTGTGAGGTGGTATCACTCCGGTCGAGCCGGCCCATACGCAATGATTACGTTGTGTTTCGCCGAGTGAGTGAGGTTCCCGGAGGCTCTGACCCTTCCCTTCTTCCCCCCTTCCCCTACTCCCACCTTAAAGGCCGGCAACACACTTGTAATTTTTCAGTTGTAGATAACCATGGGCGTCTGTAGTCACTTACCATCATGTGACCCGTCTGCTCGTTTGCCACTATTTCAATAAAATATTAATATCGATATCGATTAATATCAGGTGACCCACCTGATGGTCGCCTATGTCTACTCCTCCGTTGATACAGCCCTAGTGTATGTATGTTACACATCTATGTTTTGTAGGTGGTTCGAAGCTATGCGGTTAGTCATCGTTCCCGACGTACAACCCTTGCTCGATTAGCTAACAAGTATGCTAGTTCACTGTTTATGGAAACACATGTAAGTACTTTAAGGCATTATACAGATATTTTTATTTATGTAAATGTGTCTTTTTGCAAACTTACTGTACAACATCTTTTTTACGAAATATACACAATTTATTTAATTAATTCACAAACAACTATAATTAATGGATTTAATCAATTGTATCAAAATATACTATAAATTGTAAAAACTCGAAATTAAAATTGCGCCATCTGTAAAAGTTGCCCGAACTAATATATGGATAATTATTCGGAAATCGTCGAATCGTCGCATTGAATTATCGGATAAGTATACATCATCAAAGTACAGTAGTATTAAATCCACAGATGGCGTAAATAAAATAAATCAACTCGCGGTCAGCATTTTTCGTTGCGCTAACTCTTTTTTCTCTCTAGCCCTCATCCGCCGAGCGTCTGAAGTGTAACGTGCGATAAGGAAAAGGGTTTTTGTTCCAATAAACACAACAATTGTCACTGATATTCGCTTGTACTCTTAGCTATTCTTCGCACTTGTTACTCGCTGATCGCAAAACTCAAATGAATCCACCCCGCTTACCAGTGACATTTTATACCGGCGGCCTATCTTACAGAAAGTTCGCGAAATTTTCCGAAAAATCACTTAAAAATTATCCTTTTCTAGAACAACGTAAAAATTCTAGTTACAACATATTAGTTCCGTTATTCGTTAACAGATGGCGCCAAGCGTTTCAATTTAGGTAATCGCAATCATCTATTAGTTCCGCTACTCGTTAACAGATGGGCTCGCGTGTCAATTTAGGCTTCCGTAACAATGCTTACCGACTGCTGGTTAGCAATTACTGTAGCCTGTTATAATTCTTTTTTATATTATTGATATGGGTAACCATATGTAAGACCCTCCTGATGGAAAGATAGCTTCGCCTTATGCCGCGAACCTTGTATTTGCTTTTTAACACGCATTTATTAGCTTATCTTTCTATCGTGGGAGAGTCATGCTTCGGCACGTATGGGCCGGCTCGACCGGAGTGGTACCACGGCCTCACAGAAAACTTGAGTGCGAATGAGAGCCGCGTGAGCGAGGTTACCAGAGGCCCTAACCCTTCCCTCTCCCCCCTTTCACCCATCTCCCCTCCTCTCCCTCCTCTCACCCCTCTCCCTCCTCTCACCCCTCTCCCATCCTCTCCCCCTAAAAGGCTGGCAACGCACTTGTGACTCTTGTTTTATCACCAGGTGACGTGCTTGCTCGTTTGCCCCATATACCATAAAAAAATGCATTTTTTAGCATCACAGTCCTGTCATTTTTTAAATCTATTTTATTACATGGCCTTTTTATTACATGCCACGGGTCCACTGGATCTGTAACTGGTGTTAATTGCTTGAACCTTTCTCTTTACAGCCAGAAGGTGGGTTCGTACTGAAATGTGCGAATCTTCTCGAGGTCCTCTGGCGATTGGAGAACAAATGGTCACCAGTCGCTCCATTCCATCACAGAATGAAGTTCGACTTAGAATATATGGGTGAGTTAAAAATAAAATAATGTAACCTATTGCCATTTTCATTTCACAGTTCAAGCGGAAAACAATAATAATAATAACTTTAGACACATTGAAATAAAACTATTTTTCACGGATTCTATCGCGATTTTCACAAAACACAAAAAACACAGCAAGGCTTCAAGACACTTTGAGCTCATTCTGCGTAAATAGTAACACCAACAATCAACAAACTTCGGGTACTTTGAGATAACTTTGCACTTCGATACATGAGACGACCACCATCTTAGTCTACCCGTGACCATGGCTGCTGAAAAGCAACTGAAACGTCGGGATCAGTATAGATAGTAAAATAACACCAAATAAATCGCGATAGAATCCCTGAAAAATAGTTTTATTTCAATGTGTAATATTCGCGTAAACTTTCGACAATATCAACTTTAGACACCTCACACACGGCCGTCTGATCCCCAACTCGTTAGAGCCTGTACTATGGTAACCAGACTGCTGATAAATGTACTTATATATTAATAAAATACACACATATTATAGATAAATTACACCCAGACGTAGAAAAAATGGTCGTGCACATCACACAATCAGCCCACTGAATTTACGCACGATTAGTCGACCCCGCCGGGTACTTATAACTTTATACATACACTGCGGAGTGGATCTGGCCTGATAGTCATAATAATTACTACTACAAATAAAATATATATATATATACTCTCACGCCGAGTTTAGGTTACCGAAAATATTAAACTCCATCCTTGTTTAGTATCCCTTACGTGTGATTTTTGCAATTTTTAAACAAGTACTGTGGCGTGTTGACTGTTAAAGCGATCAAACGCGACTATATCAAAAGCACACCCAAACAGCTCGGTGATTGCTCATTTGGTGAGGACGTATTTGGCGTTGATAGTGTATCTAAGGTTGTTATATATCAATGATGTAGATACTTTATCAGAGACACTCGCTGTGTCCTACCACTTTTTCTTTTCACTTCTTCTTTAAGGATTCAGTCTTCATAGTTTCTTATGTAATGGTGTCGATTCTATTGTCAGACTCACTAAACTAAAACCTAACTAAATTTCTTCATATGAAATGAACTTTGTCTTCTTCGCAACAAGGTCTATTTGTTACTGGCATCTATTTCTCAGCGCCAATAAATTTCACTAAAACCTGTCAACGTATACTCAACTTTATTTCCACGCAGCGAGAGTCCCCATTTATTCAAATGCCGTACAATTGCCGTATAAAAACTTGTTCAAAACGAACTAAGATGACGTTATTTTAATCGACACCTACGAAGACGCTTACTAAAAATACAGAGCAAAAGAGATGGCATTCAACGGATAGCAGCTCTCGCTACGTGGTATTAAAGTTTATTTAAGCGTGTCAGACTTTAGTCGACAAATAAATTGCTTATTTCGATAGCGACGTATGTTACCTACTTGTTTATATTTGAAATAAGACCTTGTTTCGAAGGACACAAGGTTTACATCTTGTATGAAGAAAATTTAGTCAATGATAGTTAAGAGAGAAATTCAAGAGAATTGACACCAATAGCATTCGCACTAAACCCTTCAGAAGTAATAAAGTCCAACATGTTTTATATTTCAGATGAATCCTACATAAAAACAATTACTCAGACTCACAAACAGCTTTTAGATCCTGCGATACAAACAGACGAACGAACTCTACTCTTATCTAAAATAATCAATACATGCTTAGAGGCCAGAGGTCCTGTAGACTCCGAGTCTGACTTAGAGTCTAAACAGACAGATGTACAGACAGTATCAGACCCGAAGAATGACGATAGTGAAGTTATGGCCCCACCTAAAAGTTTTCCAAAGAAAGCTAAGAAAATGACGGCGAAAGATAAAAAAATTAATGAAGATGTACCCAAAGAGAAAAGTGTTCCTCAGAAAAGAAGTTTGGAAGATGAAAATGAAGGAGGTAAAGCTAAAAAAGTTAAAACGACGGAAAACATTAATAGTGGGGCAAAAAAGCTTGTCAAAACTAAAGCAAAAAGTGGAGAGAAACAAAATGATGACACTAGGAAAAAAGATAAAAATAATGATGGTGATAATGGAGGTAAAAAAAAGTCCAATGAGGACATAGATACGGCTAAGAATATGAAAAATAATGATAAGGGTAAACAGATTACCAAAAAAAGTAGTCAAAATGATCACACAGACAACATTTCTAAAATAAATACTGATAATGGTAATGAGAACAATAAAAATACTGCAAACATAGCAAAGAAAACGAAAAACAATGCTAATGTTCCAGAGGTAACCAAAATTAATACAAAAGATAATAAAGAACTGAAAAAAACAAAGAGTAATGAGGAATTAAAAAGAAAAAATGTCGAAACTAGTGAACCAGAACCAAAGAAAGTTAAAAGCACTTCTGATGTTAACAAAACTGATGAACAAATTTTGAATAATAAGAAGGCTGAAAATGAAACTAACAACCTAAAATGCAAAATTCAAAAAAATAGTAAAGAAAAGAAAAATGATGATATTGAAAATAAGGAATCAGAAAATATCGAAGCTACAACTATCGTTGGAAAAGAAAAACCTAAAAATAATAAAAACGACGAAGTCCCACCTAAAAAAATCGACAAAAAGAGTAAGATGTCAATTGCTAATGATAAAAAATTTGACCTAATTACTAAGAAGATATCTGGCAACATTGAAAATAAAAATTTAAAAACTGTTACTACTTCAAAAACTGCGAAAGTAAATAATAAACCTGAAGTTATTACTAATAAACAAACTGAGAAGGAAAACACTAAAAATATCGAAAAAAAAACAACTGATATTCCTAGAAATGAAGGATTTCAAAATGATAATGTCAATAAAAAGAAATTGACCGAAACAGCAAAAAATATAAATTCTGGTCACACTAAAGGTTTTCAAACAGTGAAAACAGTTACTGAGAAGAATGCTAATAATATTAAAAATAAAGAAAGGATTATCAACGTCAATAAGGTTCCAGAGAAAATCATTAAAGACAAACCTACCACAACTTTTAATAAACCAGAGAAAATTGTAAACAGTAGCAGTACACCTAAAAATGGTGTAATGAATAAGAAACTTCCTAAAATAACAACGAAAACTGTAAGAAATATTATTCACAAATCACCAAATCCCAAAAATACAATAAAAGTACAAAATTCACAAAAAAGTATTAGGACTAAAATTTCGAATGGCAACACTCAAGTGTTTTCTGGCAACTCTGAAAAAGAAAATGGCGGTTTAATATCGAAGATTCCACAGAAAAAAATGTCGTTCAATAGCGAAAAGATTTTAAAGACGAATATTCTGAGGATAAGCCCAAGTAAGTATAATGTAATTATTATAATAACTATGGAGGGTAGAAGTAAGGACAACCATCTCTGTATGTGAAACAGTGTCCATCGCAAGTGCCAGAGATATACTAACACCCGTGACGATGGCGCGACGTGTTCCGCGCGCGCCTCTGTGATCTAGAGAGGGGAAGGCCCTCGTTCTTCATCGCGTGGTCGCCTGCTGACAGGCGGCCAAGCTCTGCAGAGGTTTTCGGAGGCTTCCTTTTCCTGGGTCCCCTGCAAATACCTATTTGTGACGGAAGACCGTGTGGTTTTAGTTGGTTCGATTCCGACATACCACTTCACGGTAGCTCCGGTGGGGTGATGACCCGTGGGGGTTTCCACACGATAAAAAAAGAGGTGTTGTATCAAGGAAAAAGAAACTTTCATTTTGTAATGGCGCATTTTAAAAATAAACATTCAATAAAATTGATTTATTCACCAATTTATTACGAAGTAGACACACTTTATTTAAATAAATTGCAACTGACATAAATTCTCAATTGTACTGTTCACTATTTTTCACTTGTTAACTCTTTGTATCGCAATACTAGAATGAATGTCCGTACCAGATGTTGGTGCCTTTTGTACCGGTAACCTTATTTCATAGAAAGTTCTACAGGGTTCGTGAACTTCCCTGATAATTCTTGTAATAATCCGACTCACTCGACACCCCTCTTCAAACTTCTAGAATATCGTGGAAAATTCTGAAACGTTCAAAAGTTTTCTTCAAACATTCGATTAGTTCTGCTACTCGTTTACAGATGACGCCACGAGTATCATCTAGGCGACCGCAATAATACTACATGAGACTCATTTTTTATTTCCATTATTAATCTTTTCATCAACTTTGTTGTTAATGATCCCACTCAGCAGAGAAGAACAGCAATATGATATTTCTGTCTGATCTGTTTAATTCAAATCATATTAAAAATATACGCATCTCTTGTTCTGATTTTCTCTACATTATATTTTTCTCTTGTCTTAAGCAACGAAATATGGTTAAACGTGGCGGTTCCATTATAGTCCAGTCAGTAGGTAGGTTCCGAGTCACAAAAGGTCAAGGAGAGTTGCAATTTGGCAAAGTGTTACAGTTTAATGCCCTAATTAATATTCCGAATTTGCGACCTTGAGGGACCGCTGGTCGCGCTGCCATATTGGAAACATGGTACCGACCAGTTTTTGAGGAATATCAAGTTAAATATTAAGTTATAAATCGTCATTACACAAACTATAGAATAGAGCATAAAATTTACTGCAACTTTTGTGGCAAAGACTTTTTGATCAGATAAACAGTCAAGAGTTACAGTGAAGTCAAAGTATCAATTTTTTTGGTGGGAGTAGGGGAAAGGGGGTCGGGGGAGTTAGGGCCTCCTAAGCATTGCTTCACGCTAGTTTTCTGTGAGGCCGTGGCATCACTCCGGTCGAACCGACCCAAAATGACGACTATTAAATTTCCTTCTCAATTCTCGTGCAGTACTGACTATCGAATCGCCGCCTAAGAAGTTTGACTCAAAAATAACATTTGTAAATAGTGAAAATAAATAGTTATACATTCTTAATTTATAATCTTATCTTTACATTTTTCAGGAAGACTACCTTCGAAGTTCAAAACCATTTCTCAAAATACAAATCCCAAACAGATCACCAAAACTACAAATATACCAAGTAAATGTATTTAAAAATTATTAAAATGGTTGAGATGGACGGTGACAGGTGCGTGCATCATGCTCGTGAACGAGTGCCATTGGTTGGGGCTGGTCATCTCTGGACTTCTATATCTTAAATATAGTGGCATTTGGGCGACTGTTTATATTTTAACAATATGTTACATTGTCCTCACATATAATTTGCACTTATAAGCAATTAGGTACCCCGTCACACGTTGCTGTGGCTAAGTTATTTGAAACTGCACACATTGTGCAAAATTACAATAAAATCGGTTCATTAGTTTAGGAGTTCATCGCCAAACAGTGTGTCACGAAATCACTACATATTATAAAACAAAGTCCCCCGCCGCGTCTGTCTGTCTATCTGTTTGCGATAAACTGAAAAATTACTGAACGGTTTTCACTAATAAACAGAGTGATTCATGAGGAAGGTTTAGGTGCATAATTTGTACCCGTGCGAAGCCAGGGCGGGTTGCTAGTTTTTATATATAAAGAACAATAAAGCATATGTAATAAATAACAGTGTTCTTGGAGTTTCTTGCCTGTTCTTCTCTATAGGATCTACGTATTAGAACAGGCAACTAGCTTCACGACTGACTTATGCTGACTGACTTCCTACTTCCACAGAATACATAATAGTACAGGTATAGAAGTTTCACTCCGCCAAATCATTTAAATAAATAAAGACTTTTTTCCGACACAATAAAGTCGCAATTCGGGTCGCACAGCGCTAATTACCTACAGTTAAATTCACCTAGAAGTTGCCTCTCTTTCTATCGCGTAACTCTTATTTGTTCTGACGACGCCGCGACGTTAGGGTTGTCTTTTTTTAAAGAATTAATTGATCTGAATATTTAGTTAGAAGTAAGTTATGTGCCCATTACTCTTTTTTTGTGAACAAATAAACCTAGGCTAATTACTAATAACTCGATAGTCTTTATACGAACTGATGAGGCGACGAAGCGCGTGAGTGGGCATTGAACTAACGTGCAACCCATTGAATTTTGGCACGTTTACTCGACCCCGCAGTGTACTTGTAGCTTTGACCTGGCCTGCTACTTCTGACAATTCAAAAATACTTATAATTTGTTTAATTTAAATAAATGTTTTTGACTGATAGTCCTTGTGGGCGTCCATGTTTCAAAATTCGACTGTCATTCACAAAACTATTGTAAACATTAAGCTCTGTCGTCGGTAGGAAATTGTTTTAAGAGGCCTGACATTAATGAAACTATGGGAAATAATACCAAGGTTAACTATTTGTCGGCTACACAATAATATATGTACAACTTTTCTAGCAAAGTGCGTGCACATCCGTACCCGTTCGCTGTATTGATCATGTAATCGCTTGACAGTCGGGCGATAGTTTAGTTGAATGCAGTGCGCTCATTCTTCACACACGTTACTTGATGGCCGATAGTTACTAAAGAGCGACCGTTAACACTTTCAGTCCTGGGGACACGCCTGGCGTGTTCTCCTAAATTTCCTCCAGGTGCCGAGAAGACGCCTGGCGTGTCCACAATGTATGGCAAGATTTAAGCCATTATGCAGTATTATTTATTAAAAATAACAGTGTAGCTTAATTATTTGATAAGTTAACCAAATTTGAAGTGGCTCCTGTGCTACAATGATTTTTATATTCCACAAAAAATGTTTTACATACAATGCTGGGAACACGCTAGGCGCGTTCAGCTGCATAGATTATCAACCATGGCAACTTTGACTTAACTAAAAATGTTGGTATGCTTGATATTATTTCTAAAGAATCGGGTAATCACATCAAAATCATACCCTTGCTAAGTTCTTTCGCTCTTGTAACTAGTATTGCTTGTGACACAAACTGTGATACCTTTTTAGAATCTACATGAACTAGACATAGTGTTAAGATAATGGGCAACTATGCCACAGTACTTTTATTTTTCACAGTCAAAGGTTAAAACTCCACGTAATAAAAAAAATATACTAAAAAGGCTTGAAATGTTAATTTTTAAAGTGTTTCACATTAATAACGCAAATAATGATAACTAAATAAAATAATACAAGTCTCCAGGAGTACGATACTAAAAAAAACTAGCGTGAAGCACCTTCATTTGTTGAAATGGCATCAGAATCAATGAGCAAGGTAGAAAATCTTCGAAAAACTACAAAAGTGGTCACCATTTTCACATCTATGACAAACCCGGACATGAAAATGTGATTTTCTTATAGCCTGGCACCAGGGCTACCTCAAATTAAAGGGTTATCCATTACTTACGACAGATCCTGTATATTTCTGAACAGATAATCCTAGAATCGTAGGCACTACTAGCTAGGTACTAATAACTCCTTAGTCTAGATGCGAACGGACGAGGTGCGGCCGAGTGCGGCGGAGTGGACCCTGCCTGGTTCAGTTTCAGTTATATAGCTATCTTAAAACATGATTTTGACTTTAAACAAATTTGAAATTAATTACATAGATTAATCATCTTATGAGGACAGTCAAATAAGTTATTCTGTACAAGAAAACTAAGCATCCAATGGTTGCCTGGAAGAGATCGCAAATTGCAATAAGGTCGCCAATTGTACATAGCATTAGCTAGTAAGTAGATATAAGTAAAATATAGTAACCTATTTGTTTGTGTACAATAAAGAGTACATCTATCTATCTATCTAATTATTGCTTGCTTTTTTTTTCAGGATTCATGAAGAACACGGTCCCGAAAGTCTCAAAATAAATAGTATTATTAGTTTTAATCTGTACATTAATAAGTATTAAGATCAAGGACGTGTGTAAGATATTGTATACTCTCGCTGCGCCGGCGCATCACCAAAACTCTAAATCGTGGCCGAGAAAATGGATTTTATTTACGAAAAAAAAATGTAATAGCACTGGTCAAGTGGCGTCTGTGAAAATTAAAGTACTTTTAATAGGAATAGTGAAGTCATAATGGAGAGCTGGCCACCAAAATCAGAAATGATAAGGTACAGTAAAATTTTTTGTCTGAAAACACTCCTTGCTATATAACAAGCCTATAGCGCTTACAGCTTGAAGTCGCTCCCAGGGTTGGAAGCGTGGATTAATCAAAATAAAATCATTGAGGGCAGTCCTGAAATTTTGTGTAGTTATAGTTTTTAACTGTAGAAATCGCATAAAATTATTGCCAGAAGTCTAGGTCCGGGGTCGGGCATAATTCAAATTTAGCATTTTACCCTTTCGGTACGGAACCCTAATAAAAAAACAACTGCGCTGCAAAAACTAAACCTACGCGCCATGAAGCGTCATATTGATTTTATATAAAAAAAATTTAAGCTCGTGTCACTGTGGGATAATATAAGGATGCTATACATTCAAATCTGTTCAGGCATTTATATGTTTAACCAGCAGCGCCCCGATCCTGTGGGAATATCGGGATAAAAAGTACTCTATATGTTAATCCAGGTCTCCAGCTATCTACATACCAAGTTTCATCGCAATCGGTTCAGTAGTTTTGGCGTGAAAGAGTAACAAACATCCATCCATCCATACTTACAAACTTTCGCGTTTATAATATTAGTAGGATAAAGAAATATGAACCCTCAAAACATTACCCTTTTTTATGCAATCGTGTAATTAACCAAATGGTTAAGAAAGCTACTAACTACGTGGGTATCTTAACCTTTGCATTGCGTTGCAGAAATATATTTCCTAAAACCTACACTATGTTAAATTTTATTTAAATACGTGATTAAATTAATTAATTAATTATTTGGCTTACTGCTGACTTAATATAGAAATTAATAATATATACATCATAAACGGGACTGTTCGTCTAGTGGTTAGTGACCCTGACTGCTGAGCCCGAGGTCGTGGGTTCGATTCCCACCCAGGACAAATAATTATGTGATAAGCATTGTCATTATATAAGTATGTTTATCAGCAGTCTGGTTACAATAGTACGGGCTCTGCCTAGTTTGGGATCAGACGGCCGTGTGTGAGATGTCTAGAGATATTATTATTTTATATTACTCAGACACTTCAATAGAATAATATGTTAAAATCATAATGCATAGACTGAATTTAACGTTTGTATACGAAAATATACATATTTTAAAAAGTAAGAAGTTATTGTCAGCAATTTTCATTCTTCAGTTAAGCGACGTTTTGCAGGATAGGCTTATTTCACACGGACCACAACCACACCACACCGTCGCGACAAAATGTGGTCAAGCTGTGGTCACGTGTGACTAGTGTCGCTGTGGCTTCTTGCGGTTGCGTCGCGAAACCTACAAAATGTGGATGTGGTTACGTTGTCTCTAAGAGTTGCGACGTGGTTGCGTAGTGTACAGATAGACAGTTCGACTCCGGCTTTTGTCATCGCGTCGGCGAACGTTGTGGTTACGACGTGGCTGCGATGTGGTCGGTATTGCACACGCGGTCGATAATGACGGCAAAATGTAGTCCGTGTGAATTTAACTATTAATTTTCATATAAATTAGCGCCCACCCACGTACTGTGGTTGTAGTGTAGTTGTGGTGTGGTTGTGGTAGGTGTGAAATAAGCCATAAGGAAGAATAAAACAAAAAAAGAAGCAAGTTGAGGAATATTCGTTCTTTTTAATCCTTGATTTTTCTGCGTCAATGTTCTTCTAAAATAATGTAATAATAATATTAATAAATCTTTATTTAATTCCGTGCAAATTACAAACTATACCTTAGAAAATAGAAACTTAAAAATATACGAAATAATATGTTAGTTTTTACGGACTTCTTTCGGGTAAAAGCCTCCTCCAAGGAATGCCAGTAGTCTTTGTTGCTGAGTTTGACGAGTCGTCACCTCCACAATCTCATCTACATATCTAGCGTTAGGTCTGCCTCTGCTTCTAGTTCCTCGTGGTCTAGTCCATTTAACTACTGTTCCCGTCCATCTATCATCTTTAAGCCTGGCCACGAGACCTGTTATCTTCTGCAGAGCTGCTTCTTGTATGCTCTTCTGCAGAGATATAATTATCGTTGGTAATTGTTCTATAATACTATATTATTTAAATTAATGACAACATCATGACAAGGGTTACAATTTCCAGTTTATTTTAAGAGATTGAATGATTCGGAGGGAAAACGAACGAAGAATCATCCAGGTACGCTCAAAGTCGTACACGTTTAGTAGGACTCGCATAATCGCTCTCTCGAACTCGCATATCTGTTATTACGCTCAGTGAAGAACTGACTATAATAAAATTCTGATACTAATTATACAGTGCTATCTAGACTCTTCTCGATCCAAACACGACAGTGTCAAGCGTCACACTAGGTTGGCGACGCTGCCGGCACGCGTGTGGTACCCACCACACGCCTGTCAGTAACAACATTTACATCCGCACGTTCCAAAAGACAAAGGAACCGGTGGCAGCGTCGCCAATCCAGTGTGACGCCTGACACCGTCGCGGCAGGACGTTACACTCATTGACAAAGGGCCCCCGTCGGGTCCGTACCTAGTCGGGCATTCCCGAAATACACAAGTGAGTAAACCTTTATTTATATCTTTGACAAATATAGATTACTAGAGCTGCGCCCCTCGATTCCGTGGGAATATCGGGATAAAAAGTAGCCTATGTCTCTCCAGCTGTCTACATACCAAGTTTCATCGCAACCGGTTCAGCAGTTTTTGCTTGAAAGATAACAAACATGCACACATCCTGACAAACTTTCACGTTTATAATATTAGTGGGATACTGTTAACGGTATTCTTTAAGTCTGTGTACATACTTTATTTTCCCTGAATTTTATTATGATTTATTTGGTAGTAATGTAGATAATTAGTTGATCTATAATAAGGAAAATTGGAATAGTATTATCTTATACTAACTTTTAAACTTTCACGTTCCATGATATAATTATGTATTCAGGCGGGAATTAACAGTGGTGGCCATAGGCTGACTTGAATCAGCCTGTGGCCACGGCCACTTAATTGAAAAGAAAAAATCGAGAAAGTTATGAGATTGATTTAATTTATTAACCGATAAACACATTTAAGTACATAATGCAGGTAATATTATGATACCAACTGACAGCTGTCAGCTTGTTTGTCGGTTAGTGACGTAATGGATATGATTGGTGTTTGCAGACACGTGATAAGAGACTATTTAAACCTTTTTTAATCAATTTTAAGGAAATAAAATGTTTGTGCCATTTTTGTAATACTTGTCGTATTAAGCGATTCAGTCCTGTTAAGATTAGTTAAATAATTATGTTTTTTGACCATCATTATTATTAAGAATAACACTGTAAAATAAAATATATGTTTTTTATTACATTCTGTGTGTTTTATTTACTGAATGGTGATTGATTGGAATAGAACAATCAAATCAATCAAATCAAAACCATTTATGTCAATTAAACCAATAATAGGTATTTTTGAATTGTCAGGAGTAGGAGTCATTCAGACTAAGTCAGCCGTGAAGCTAGTTGCCTGTTCCAATAAGTAGATCCTGTGGAGAAGAACAGGCAAGAAACTCCAAGGACACTCTTATTCAAAATGTTTTTTACAAATTTCTGGTTACATTGCTTATAAGCGTAAATGAAATGTGAGGACAATGTAACATATCTATTATTCTAAAATATAAATGGACGCGCTAATTACTACTATACATATTTAAGTAATAGCAGTCCGGAGATGACCAGCCCTGACCAACGGCACCCGTTCACGAGCATGACGCACACGCCAGCCATCGTACAGATCAACAATATGTTAAGTTTGACTTACAAAGACCATTATTGAGCTCTTTGTAAGTCGCTCGTTGGTGGGAATAAAAACTATTCCAGCCACCGTAACTCCCTGAAGAATTCTAAGTAACTCTTTTATGTTACCGATGATCGCGAAGAGTGACCCTGGCGAACCAAGGTACGTAGCCCGGTATTATACAATCCCCTGATAGTCCATCAGTACATGGGTTGCTGTTTCCTCTGCTTCCAAGCATTCTCTGCACAGTGGGATACCCGTAGCACCTATAGCAAAAAGCTGTTTGTTAAACGAGCCCTGTCTGGTGAAAACTCCAGTTGCCGTTATGCTTGTCCAGCCGGAGTAGTATCCTCGACAGCCGGCTGTTGATGATGGGGAGAACCGACCTCGACTGCTACAGTCTTCATGGCTTGCCCATATGAAATTGTGTTGATCTCTAGTGCGTTTCCTTACCAATGTCTGAATTTGTCCGAAGGGGAGGGGCACAATGGGGACACAGAAATAGATTATAGTCTGTAATAGCATATGTGCTGGAATAGCATAACAGCTAGTATATTATGTTCCCAATTTTGACTAAAGTACGATATACACCGAACGAGCCGTTCCGGAGTGCGTTTCTAGTACGGTGATGGAAATTGAAGTTTATATTTATTACTTAAAATTCATTTTTGCATGGCACTGCTTGCCGCCGCGGGCGGTTGACTCGATCCACTTGTGCTCGGATACCGAGGCGCGACTCGACGTCCGGCGCGACACGTTCGGTGTGAATCGTACATAAGACCGCTCATCCTCTGTGGCACAATGACGAGTTGTTTAGTGGTTAATAATAAAGCGACGCTGCTATAATTAGAAGAATTAGACTTACAATAAAACATTTTACCACCACGCTTTACATGCAAGAGATATATCCGACAGTTGAGAGCGGTTCGAAAGGGCACTTCATCTTTGGATGCTCATATGGGGCTCTCACTTTGTGCTATGGTTTTCCAAATGGACTAGTTAGAAATTCCTAAAAAGAAGTCGAAAGTGGATACCTACAGAACTGACAGTCGTAGGACCGCGCGTCAGAAGTGACTTCGCACGGGTGCAATGTAGATACTAATGTGGTGTCAGTGTGGAGTGATTAATAATATTATGATAAGACCTAGTAGCCACTATGTTAATCCAGGTCTCCAGCTATCTACACACCAAGTTTCTTCGTAATCAGGTCAGTAGTTTTTGCGTAAAAGAGTGACAAACATCCATACATCCTCACAAACTTTTACGTTTATAACAAGTAGGATGTTTACAGCTGTTTGTTCGTGAGACAATACAAACATGTTTTTTATCAAATTTTGTAAACATTAAAATGGTTACAAAAAGCTCATATGCCATCGCTGACTTTTTTTGTAGTAGTCCTAACAAAGACAACACCACAACAACAAGAAAAAAAAAAAAAAATCCAACATACATTATCCCACTAATCCCACTAATATTATAAATTTGAAAGTTGGATGGATGAATGGATGTTTGTTACTCTTTCACGCCAAAACTACTGAACCGATTGCGATAAAACTTGGTATGTAGATAGCTGGAGACCTGGATTAACATATAGGCTACTTTTTATCCCGATATTCCCACGGGATCGGGACATACGCGGGTGAAACCGCGGGGCGCTGCTAGTATTATAAATGTGAAAGTTTGGATGGATGAATGTTTGTTACTCTTTCACGCAAAAGCCACTGAACCGATTGCGATGAAATTAGGCATGTAGATAGCTGGAGACCTGGATTAACGCATAGGCTACTTTTTATCCCGATATTTCCACGGGATCGGGACTTCACGACCGCGGGGCGCTGCTAGTTTGTTACATTTTCAAAGAATTAGACAGCAATTCGATGAAAGCTCTCAGTCGGCTTGATTTCTTCCGACATGTTAAACTATTATCGTCATATTTCAACTAATTAAAACAACAATAACAACAACTCTTGAATAACTCTATCTATTGATGAAAACCGCAATAAAATCTGTTGCGTAGTTTAAACATCTAAGCGTTCAGAGGGACAGACGGCGACGACTCTGTTATACATTATGTAGAGATGCAGGAACAGTCAAAATATTACCCTTTTTTAGGGTTCCGTACCTCGAAAGGAAAAAACGGAACCCTTAAAGGATCACTTTGTTGTACGTCCGTCCGTCTGTCAAGACCTTTTTTTTCAGGAACGCGTGGAGTTATCAAGCTGGAATTTATATCAAATACTCAAGTCTACTGTCCCATGGAGCCGTGAAAAAATCAAACTTCTAAGCCAATGCAATCGAAAGATACAGTCGTTTATGCCACAAATTTTCGACACTCGCAAGGGAATCAAAACCTACAGGGTACTTCCCGTGAACTCAAAATCTTGAAATTTGGTACGAAGCAAAGTCTTATAGCACAGATAAAGGAAAAATTGCGAAAACCGTAAATTTTTAGTTAAATCATATAATAAAAATATTTTACGGAGCCCTCGGTGCGCGAGTCCGACTCGGAATTGGCCGGTTTTTTGTGAGTTAAACACGCTGTCTCTATTCGTTGACTTACCCAAAACGATTGGGTATCCCAAGTCTTAAAATTTGAGGGGTGGGCGCCTCATGCCGCCCTGAGTGTGGCCGCGGGTGGACGAGACGGGTTTTCCCCTCCACCCGCTGTAGTGGCCCCCCGCGAGGAGGCGGCGTCCGCGTGTGCCTGGAGGTCGCCTAATTGAGGGGATTTTACCCGAAGGTGGTGCCCGCGCTTTTGGGGGCAGGCGCTAGGAGGGTTCCGGATGTCTTAATAAAAGCTGTTCCGGATCCCTCCTACTCAAGGCGCAGTACGGCACACCGTGTGGTTTTAGTCGGTTCGATTCCGACACACCGCCTCACCGAAAGCCCCGGTGGGTTGACGGCCCGAGGGGGTTTCCACACGAACAAAAAAAAAAGGGAGGGGTGGGGCGAGGAAATGGTTAGGGTCTCCGTTAACCTCACTTTAGCTGTATCTACGAGTACATTGCTCAATTAATTGTTGTCATGGTGTACATTTTGCATTAGAGTACGTTGATCGAAGAACATTAGTTTTTCTTAATCTTTATTATATTATTGAGGGGCTCGTGGCTAAGTGGTAGTCGAGTAGGTTAGCACATTCCTGGTTAAGTAATACTAGCCCGGTCAGTCTTAGGATGGGTGACCATTCTTAGCACATTGAGACCCTTACGTGCCTCGGACAGCACGCCGTCGGTCCCGGTTGCCGTACGAAGATCTGTGGCATTCGTTACAGGAGTTGGAGCCCTAAAAAGTCCGACAACCTGGTCTAACTGCAGAACTTTGATATTGCCTAGTACTTGGGTTATGGAGGTCTGATGACAGTCGCTTCACCTAAAATATAGAATTTCGGCCGTATCGTAGTTAGACTGAAAGCCGACCCCAACTTACTTGGAAAAAGGATGGAGGATAATTATTTTAAGATAATTACTGTTTGGGTAATTTATGATACACGCAATATGTGCGTTTAATTTTACCATGAACAATTACAGTACTATCGTCAGCCAATAGTGTCATGTCTGAAATACTTTATGCAAATCATTTATAAATACGAGTATAGCAAGAATAATAAAGGATCTGAAACGTTCCCTCGTGGTACTCCTAATAGAGGTTCCAAAATAATAGATATACCTACATAAAAATAACATCACAAACATAATTTTGTTTATATTTTAGCGTTTTCTTGTGCTTATTATAATGAAAACATGCCATAACTTTCAATGCTGCTTGGAACATCATCATCAGTTACTTTCGCTTACAAAAATATCCCAAATTTACAAAGTTTTTAAATTGCTGATGTTTCGTGAAACAGTATTTTTGTAAAGCGCCATCTATTTCATTGTTGTGAACTAATTGTCAGACATGTTCAGTCTGCAAGAAATATTGATCGATGTCGCTACTGTAGACGAAAGGGGTGTCTCGCTTCGTTTGGGAGTGCCTGGAGTTGCACCTGGTTTATTCTGCGGAATGCATTCCGGTATTCATTCTCCATAATCGTTTCATAGTTTGGTGTGTTTTGTAGTTTTTACACAGAACAAGAAATTATTCGTGGTTTTTAATTGTTTCATTTTGCACAGAGTATTTTAAAACCACATAGATTGTAATTAAAACTTTCTAATAGCAAATAAAATAGTGAAAATACTAAAAAAAATGAATTATTATAAGGTACGTAAGTAGGTAAATGTACTTCAAAAAGAAAAAGCAGTGATTTAGTGACTGAATCTATGTTGTAGTAAGTGTTTTTGTCATTCGTAGCTTTATAAATACGGCATAATATATTAGTTTCATTGCAGTGCATTTGTCGACTGTTCTTCTATCTTATAAATAGATACCTTACCTTTGCATCAGGACCCGTTAACTGCGTTTTTATATGTGTGTTGGTGTCGTCGTGAAGTCGTCTTGTCAATGAGAAACTTGCACAAGTAATTATCGTTTTAATCTCAACGGTTCATTTTATAATGTCATAAAGAATATAAACATGGGGGCTTCTACACTAATTTACGTTAGAAATGTGTAAAATGTGTAAATACCACTTTAAAACTCGTCGTTTCTCATAGAACAACAACAATAACATTGGTTCATTATGCCACAAGAAGGACAAACGCATTGTTATTGAAATGCGTGGGTTGTTTTTTATTGTCATTCGTTGCCGCCAGTCGAACTGCCTCATTATTGGTTGTTCTGTTCAGTTTATTAATATGTCCTTATAAAAGACTTGTCTATTTATTTTAAGCAATATGTTGTTGAAATACAATAAAGATTATTCTATTTAATTACCGAAATAATATGGTTTAAATAAATTATTTAATAGGCCTCATGGAATTAAATGTTACAGAGAGTGAATTTTTGTCTTGTTTAGCAAAGTCTGATGTCACAAGTTACTATTTCATGCCGGCACTTTGGTTAGTTACTGTTACATGGTTTTGTTTCGTTGTTTTTCTTTGTGAGTGAATCGTCTATAGGTTTGTTTCATTTTTGTGGTGTGTTCCTCAGTGTCTCGTTTGTACTGTCGTAATTTTCATTCCTTCGTTTTGAATAACAGTTATTTTAAAATGTATCCATAGGAAAGAAATGCAAAATGAATGAGTCGCCGCTTTCCACTAAATAGCGGCCCAATTACGCCCCGCCCCATCACGCTTTTGATGACGTAACCGCGGCATACAGTGGGGCAGTCTATAATTGGTCATAGAGTAATAAAATAGAGGTGATATTATACCCTTACATTTCAGTGTTAAATTGAACAACAAAGTTTTGAAAAGCATTTTTATTTATTTTTCATTATCTACATACAAAATATTGACTGCTAAATATGTATAAAAAAAATAAAATTAAATATCTCAATTAATAAAAAAATAACACTTAAATAAAATAAAAAATTAGAAGTTTAGAAAGTTTCATAAAAAAGTTTCACATCAATCAATTATCAATTAATTGCCTTCGAATAGTATTAATTTTGTTAATTTTTGACTTTTCGAAGTTGATTTGACTGATGGATCAGATTTCGCTTCATGATAAAGTCGTATTTTGGCGTACTTTTGTATGATAGCCCTGATCAGATGAACTCGATGATTAAAAGTGCCTGGTTGGTTTAGGGAGTGATCGTTTAGACATTCGAAAATAACAGAATCAATAAAACATTTTATGGTATTTGTAACTATGTACTGAAGAGTACTACCGCCGCTTTCTCGGATTAAAATACGAATTAATGTGTCAGTCTTTGGGCATATTTTATAAACGTCTGTGGAGTAACACAACCCTCTCATATTTTTAATAGTTTTAAGTGTTTATGGTTTACATATAATGGCTCCTATGAATCCAGTTTTGCTTGCTGTCTCAACCACTCTTTTTTTTTTTAAAGGGTAGAAATTATTCGAGGTTCCCTTTTAATAATTATTATTTATTGACATATATTTGGAGAGACAGAATGTGTTCTTTGAATTTATTTTTTGAACCTTAAATCTACTGGTCGTTTGTATCCGTAAAGATGGCGCTTTTGCGAATTCATTCTATCGAAAAAGTTATTCATTAAAATAATAAAATTAACTGTGCTACCAGTGTTATAGAATGACGACGAATGTAACACTTCATCACAAACGGTCAAAGCATTAGCAACGTTTAACTAAGCAACTGAACTGCCTTACTTTCATCACCTGATACGAAAGTGAATATGGCGTTCCGTTAATTTATTAGCAAATTTCAATCCTTCAGATTGCTGAAGTTTAACTAGATTAATTAGTAACTGCCATTCTGTGCACCTTGTCTATCAAAACATAACCTATTGTTTTCTCAAGCATTCCTTATCATCTTTAATACATGACACGGATCAACAAATACACAAACTTTGTCAACAGTAGATAGATCTGGAAAATGAGTTTGCATGTTCGATATGTCCGTCAAATTGCAACCTAATGTTTCAACAGCACTAAAATTTGCGGCGCATCCATCATAAGTAAGGTTTACGATCATTACTCCTGCGTCGTGGCACATTTGAAGACAAGTTTTTATCAAATTACTTTTTATTATTTATTTATTAGCAGTTATCCCAGCAATAAAAAAATATCCAACTGGTATTTTCCAGTTCTTGTTTAATAATACCATCATAAAGACTAACGCCTGTGATGCCACTTTTTCAGTATCTTCGCCTTCTATGGGCCCTGTACCGAAATCATTTGCTCCTATTTTTCTTTGTCCACTAAACAACTTCTGTTGATGAATTGACATTTCATTAAATACTAAAAAACATAAAAGAGTTTATTTTACGTTCTTCTTTTTGTTGCACTTTACGTTCCTCTTCTCTGCACTGTGCACATCTCGGTCGCTCACTAAACCGCGAATGAGGCTCATTGAGGAGCGTGCACCAATGTTTTGTACAACGCAGTTCGTGTTGGTAGTCGACTCTATGTAAATATAACTCTATGATAAAACACAGTAAATTAAATTAAAATTAAGGAAATTCAAACATCGATCTATAACGTGAAATAGCTCTTAAAACAGTGTAATATTTGTGCCTTTTTTTTTCTTAATATTTGTGCTTAGTTTTCTTATGGTATTGGTACGTTTTAAAAATAACAATGGACTACATAATTATATGGAAATAAAAGTTACAATTTTTTACTACCATTTTGGTAGTTCTATTTATCATTAAAGCTATTTTTATTTGCACACAAAGATGTGCAAAAAATCCTAAGTGTGTTAATTTTTATGTTACGCTTTTACTAACTACTCAATCAATCATCATCATCATCAATCAAATTTTGCATACAAGTTGACAAGGATACAAAAAAAGTACTGTTCCAGAAAAATAACTTTTACGCGAGCGAAGCCGCTGGCTTAACTAAATAAAATGACTGTACAGTCGAATCTTGTCCTAAATCCGAGGACATGAAATTTAACGGTGTTTTACTATTGAGTGTTGTTTCAAAGCTGTCATATGTGTGTATAAATTACTAAAATAAAACTGGCAAACTAAGAAAAAAGTGTGCGTGTGCAATTCACACACGGCAGTAGGGAAACTTCAGAAAAGTACAATAAATTTAATTTTAGATAATTTATATAAAAGTTATTGTTAAATTAACACAGATGTGTTAAATAATTAACATAAATTAATTACCCAACGAATTTTAATACGCAAAAGCACAAAAATGATACACCACGTTGACTTTGACGCATTTTCTGAAGGCTTCGTAGTACGCAAGAGCAAAGACACGTGCTAGCATACGAAGATTATAGGCAACATTGTATACTTGTATTCTACCTCATTCTCTCGCAGGCTAAATCCTATTTATGAATTTGTTTGTCTCTTTTTAGTGTGACTTTTTCGTTTCATCGAATTTTCAAATCACAACGATTTAAAGAAGTTTCACTTCAAAATTAAAAACTGTCAATTGTTAGAGGATCGGACTTCCTGGCGACAGCCAGTTCGAGTTACAGGTGCGACCTTGACTTGTTCGAGCTACACTCTAAAATCTATCCGTATAAGCAATATCCTTTACCTTCAATTGCCTTCTCTTCTTACCTACTTTTCTCTTTCATCATACTTGCAATTTTCCCATTTTTAATTCCCAAAGTTCTCGATTGAAAGGCCTACGTGCCTGTCGTGGGGCAGTAAGCAAAACCTGAGGTCCAGTTACAACTGTACACAACTTTCAAAACAATACTTCGTTTTCAATATAGGTTAAGGTTGGATTTAAATGTAAATTTGTAAATAATCAATGAAGTGTAAGTGAAATATGGAGAAAATGCAACTAAAATAAATTTAATACGCAAATGCACAAAAATTACACCACGTTGACATTGACATATTTTCTTCTGGTCCCGTAAATGGGGGCACCCATTTACGGGACCAAATTATTATTGGCAAAATGTGGGTGTTTAACATATCTCTACCTACTCCTTCGGGGATATAGGCGTGGGGGTATGTATGTATGTAAATTGTTCTTCAATCTCTTCGTCGTTTGGCTCATTTTCCCTCATCAGAACATAATTCTCAGCAGTTGGTGCACAAATTGCAAGAGTTATCGACATCAATTAACTCCTGGGTTATGTAGCAGATAAAGTCGCCATTGTTATGCTAATTGATCTAAAGATACCTATCCTTATAGATAGATATCCTTTCTATCTCTCAAAACAATCTCTTAAAAATAAATCAATTAAAATTAAAAGACTGAAATTATGTAAAAAGAAAATGATTTAAATAAAAAATTGAATAAATTTACAAAGAAAAGAAAATAGTCAAGAAAATTGTCAAAAGGAAAAATAACTACAAATAATTAAACAAATTGACGGAACTGGAAATTATGTTATATGTCTTAATAATAATTATTGTACACCAAAAGCAAAGAAAACGAATATACAAAAAAAACAAATATTATATAAATAAAATGCACAATGGGCGACCTTATCGCAATAAGCAATGTCTTCCAGGCAACCTTTGGATGGACAGGAGTGTTACGTGAGTGGTTTTGGTGTTAAAAGGTGAACGAAGATCTTTTGGATTTTTATCCGCCTTAAATTGTTTTTAAATATTAAAAAAAAAAGAGACATTTATGCAGTTTCTTGTTCAAAAATGATCTTGACGATTTCACTATTTTCATATTTCGGATACTTCCAAAAACATTATCCGATAAATCCGTAAATTATGTCAAAAAGCTTAATCTAACTTATACATATATCTATTCAATCAACATTAAGTAATAATACCAATGTACTTAATAATAAACATCATAAAATGATTACAATAACATTTAAAACGTTTGTGCTCGGCAAAGGGTTTCTAAATCCTCATTGTAAGCTAGTATTGCAATTTGACAAGGTCCTTTTGCTGTCTTTGCTTGTTCGTTTCATAATCGTTAATATTCTTTTTGGGTTTTGCTTGCTTTTAGTAATGAATGAATGCGTTGTCAGACTCCTTCGTCATCATCTTCCTTGTCGGTAACCAAAGTACCTATTGACCTTTGGGTAAAAGTACTTTTTAAATGTCTTTATGATAAATGTAGAAATTGTCTGATATCTAGACTTAAGTCAAAGCGGCAATCAAACGCGTTATGTAAGTGTTACCAACTCCCAAAATATTTACGCCTGAAGGCAAAGTCGAAAGCCTCTAAAATTTCAACAATTAAAAAAAAAAAAATATCAAAAAATATTTTGATCGGTTTCGGCCAGATCATATAAAAGGTTCTATCTTTCTATGACATCTAGGACGTAATTTCAAGTTCTTCCAATATGTTTTGGAACTACAACAACAACAAAACTAAAATTTATTGATGCTATATGCATTAGATGAATTCAAATTCAATATCTTTATTTCATAAAATTGACCATCAATTATTCGAAATCGTCGATTTAATAAATAATTATTATAATTAAAAATTATAGATCAACACATACAGAGTCGTCACCGCAACAATAGTTTGCTTCGGCTTCGTGTAATGTAAAATTATAAAAAAAAAAAAATGGATAACATAATATCATATCTGCCTGTTTCGATCTATAACCGCCCGTTTCCAAATGGTTGAGCCTTGTGAGAAGAAATCGTGCAAACAAACTCACGGCCACTCTTTTAATGCTCCCGGTAATTCCAGCTCAACTCGTCTTTTTTATATAATACAAAATTTCTCTCCGATAAATCTGGTGGACTCAACATCGTCACTTAAAAAAAGTTAACGAACATTATTTAAATAAAAAATCGTTGAAAGGTGTTCAATTCATGAGCTCATTGTGGAGGAAGGGCTCAGACCAGGCTAGGACAAAGACCTCAGCCCAACGCACGTGTTTTAAGAAAGTCTTACATGTACTATTAAACAAGATTTTTTATCCCACACCTACCTTATGTAGTTAATGAGTATTTTTTTTGAAAATCGCCCAATTTTCATCCGGCTAATTACAAAAACTCTTGCATAAACTTTGGTGATGGGAATAATGATGGTAAATTTTACGCACAGAGATCTGTGATCATAAGTTAATCTCCTAGTTATATTAGATAAATTATATACACAATTTTTAAGAATTTAGTTTTTCTTTCTTTTCTCGAGAGTTTCGCAGTATTGGAAATTCAGCCGTCATCGTTTTCACCCTATCAATTTTTCGACAGTGACGCTCACGATCATTTCTTCAAAATTTATTTCGCGATTCTGACGCCTGTTCGGAGAGCATTCCAATAGGAAGTGATGTGGAATTATTTATTATTGCACCAACATTTTGTGCAAAGTTGGATGTCAATTATAACTTTTTACATACTTGTAGGCGACGTGTTTACCAAAGCATCTGAATTCATCGGTATTAATTAGTAGACCACTGGACACGGAAAACGTTCTTTAGCCACTGCTCGAAGTCCAGAATTTGTGCAAAAATTTTGCGGTTCTTGTCAGATAGAGCGATTGGCGCAGTATTTTGTGTGACACCGGAATTAGGTTTGACATCTTTAACAATTAGCAACCCCTGTTTGCGGCAGTGTTGCCACTCTCTGATATTGTTTTTCCCCTATCTCCTCGTTGAATTACCCTAAATTAGGACGTTTTCGAAAAAAATCCCCTAATTTCATTTCTCATCTCTCATCATTTATTCTCAAAATAAAACATAAATTAAGGCGAATTATTATGTATTAAACTATACTACTTACCATAAAATTTCTAAACATTCTTGAAATGCATCCATAGTTTAGGTTTTCGTGTCATCATTATTTTTTTCTTAAATCATACATGTCATTTGTAAATTTTTTCAACATTGCTTCCGTCGGGGTAAATGATACACAAGACTTATAATTAAGTTTTAAGCCGTACCTCACCAGCATCAAATGTTGTAATATCTCAATAGCTAATCGATTCCTCAGCTTATTTTTTATGATTGAATAAATGGAGAACGCCCTTTCCACTGTAGCATAGTGGCATGATTAATACAGCTAAACCAAATTTAGAAATAGCAGCGAACCTCTTGTTTTACCCAGCGTCTAAATCATCATTCACCTCGGCCCAAAATGGCACGCTGGACGATATATTCTTCCATTCTTTGTAATGCAAATAGTTCCATTGAGATTCTGCATCAATTTTATTACCATAAACCTTCTCTCGTTCAAATGTTTGCACCAAAGGTGTCAGATTAGGTTTCCCTTGTGAGGTGGCAATTTGTGGTGTCAGCAATGATACAGACTTTAATATTTATATGTGTTCAGGAGTTCTATCTTGCACCTCTGAGCACAAAGTGACCATGAAATTTTTGCAACGCTCACGAAGTTCACGTGATTCATTCTCATTCGGTCTCAGTTTCGTATTCAAGATTAATCGCACTTGTGTGCGTAAACATTTTTTTGAAGTCGAATGTTATTAAATCTTTATCAGTAACTTTTTCGAGTTGTGCGGGCTCAACCAGTTTTTGTAGGATTCCTCTCAATAAGAAGTAAACGTCCTCCAGTAATTTGACATTTTCACTTTGAAATAACATGTTGAGAGTTGTTACAGCTGTACACTCAAAAATGTAAGATAGCTTTTTTAACTAGATAGATAGCTTTTTAACGACTCTTTTCTTAGTAATTCAACGTCACACTTAGCTTAACGCAGCCAATTTTAACTTAAAGGAAATCAGTTTCAAACTTAGCCAGTCGCTTAGTCATCTTCGACAATCAAATAAAAACCTTCATGATTAACAAATTAACAATATCAAAAGTATATAAAATTCAACGTTCTCTTAAAAAAACATCTCTTATCCAAACTAATTTTGCGCTGAAATTAGCCTCGTATCTGCAAATTCTTCGGGTCGGTTATATAACTATTTATCAAAATCAAAAGTGATCTTTTTTTTTGACAAAATTACAATATTTTTTGGCGAAATAGAAATAACATAATACTCCGAGATACATTGGTTACATTAGCAACAACTGAATTTTTTTAGTTCTTACGAGAGGAGCTATGTATGGTTTATTCAGGAACTCAGAGCTCGGTACAGGTTTTCTCTCTTCGTTGGCTCATAGTTTAGAACTTTTGAAATACCCAAATGTTTATCATGTATACAAACATAATCACAGTCAAAATAGCTGGCGTTTCTGAAAACGAGATATGGGTGACAATATTTCCATAAGACTTGATGAACATTTAAAGTACTTTGAAAAAGCTTAAATCTTTTTGGCAGCAGAGCTTCTTTGGCTAAACTTCATCTTCATCAACGGTCATTATAGCAATATTTTTGACGTTCTACAGTGTCTTAAAACTGACTAAATGTGCTGACGTCTAAACCGAAATTCACAAGATTGTCTGCAGTCCGTTTTAGAATGTTTTGCAGTGATACCATGTGATCCTCGAATGGTTTTATGCTTGCATTCTATAGGTGTTCAGCATTAGCAGCTTTATTGCTTTATGCCTTTGCGATAGAAATCTGGGGATCTAGATTCGACAAACTGTGTGAAAGCATTTTGTACTGCCTCCTGGGAAGAAATTTTTTTACCATGTAGAAAATTGTCCAAATCACGAAAAAAATGGTAGTTAGTTGGAGCAAGGCCAGACCTTGCTCCAACTAACGAGTACGGAGGATGACGTACGGTTTCTAACTGCAGCTCCTGTAGAGTTACAACGGTGGCCCGTGCAGTGTGAGGTCTTGCGTTATCATGGAGCAATAATGGTGAAGATCGATTCACGAGTCGGTGCTGTTTCACTGCCAGTTTCGCCATCGTTGTTCGAAGTTCGGCACAGTAAACATCTGCTGATATTGCTATAGTGAATAACACCATGAAGAGACTATTAAACAGTTACCATTACCTTTTTATTGGTAAGCTTTGCTTTAGGGCACTGTTGCGGTGGTTGACCTGGGGTCAGCCATTGCAGTTTTCGCTCACGGCTATCGTAAAGAATCCACTTTTCGTCACATGTCACAATTCGATCCAATATTTCTTCATCTCTATACCGATTCAACAAGGCAGCGCAAGTTTCAACATGCGTTTCTTTCTGCAGATCAGTCATATCATGAGGCACCATATTTTCATATTTTTTTATCTTATAGATTTGATGCAAATGAGTCAATATTGTAAGGTAACGTTAAACCATGCTGCTAATTCCTGGGTAGTTTGACTCGGATCGGCTTCCACCAAAATCCTCCTTCAATTCAGCATTATTCACCTGTGTGGGCGGTCTTCCACGTGGTTCGTTCTTCAACCAAAAATGCACGGTGCATTCATTACCAGTCTCCTCTCCAGACGGAGCATTGATATTGCGAGCCGTTTCTGCCGCATTAGTTCCGCATCGGAACTTGTATTCAATAATTGCTAGAATTTTCGAAGTATCCATCTTCTCCGTCTAAGCTGAATAAAAAAAAACAATTGAATCGAATGTTCTACATTTTTAAAAGAAAAATCTTATAAGTATAAAGGTATAATGTAAAAAAAGTTTCACTCGAATATCTCGCACCATGAAGGCTTAATGTCAATTCAAAGTATCTATTACTATAAAACGGCAATTTCATACTTTAACCCCTATTATATTTGCTTTCTACAGAATGTAATTTCAAACCGCATTTTCTTCAAAATCTACTTTTCACATTACTGCAACGCGATGTGTAGGTACTTACGCAATGTGTGTGTGTACGATCGCCCGATTTCTAAGGTCGATACCCTTGTAGGTAAATTAATGACCTATATCACAATAGCTTTAAAATGACTCCAATTTTCCCTTCATACTTTATCGGGCTTCGGACCATCTGAATAACACTTTAATAACGCAACATAATAAAATAAGTGGTAATTAATAATGATTGGTGGGTCATACTCATAACATAAGTCATAACAAAAAAACTTAATAAGCACATCAGGCGTATTTAAAAAATTGGAATCAGCTTCCTTATATACAACAATTTGATAATCAAACCACTTACCGCTATAATCGTATTACTTTAATCCTAAAAACTAACGGCATTGACGCAGTTGCTCAAAGTGTTATCCTTCCACTTCAATACACAATCTTACACGTTTGAACAAATTTTCTTTTAAGGATCGTAATGTATTTGTGTCTCTTTTCACTTCGTCAAAGGCACACATTATTTTTCTTTTCAAATCATCCGCACTACGAGCTTCATCTCGATACACAACTCTTTTCATTTCCGACCACAAAAAGAAGTCTAGCGGAGTTAAATCAGGGCTTCTTGGCGGCCATGGTACCGGTCCGCCTCTTCCAATCCATTTATCAGTGAATTGTTGGTTAAGATAAACACGTACCTACACTGAGTTCGTAATATGCAGGGCACCCGTGATGCAGGTAGAACATATCCCGAATGTATGCTAATGGTACATTGTCTAGAAGCAGCGGCCCCATTTCCCTTATTAATTGTAAATAGCAAGTTTCCGTCAATAAAAATAGGTCCAATGATAATGTTGTTAATAATCCCTGCCCAAACATTTACACTAAATCTAACTTGATGCGAAAGTGCAACTATTACGTGTGGATTATTAAAATCCCAATAATGTTCATTGTGAATATTAAAACCGCCCACTCCGGTAAATCAGACTCGTCTGTCCACAAAATATTTATATTTTGGTGCTCTAATAACCAGTGACAAAAAGTAACACGATGTTGTGGGTCGTTGTCGTCATGAAGAGCCTGTATACGTCTGAAGTAGAATGGGTGCATTCCTATTTGATTTAGTAGCCGCCACACGAAGTAGTGACTAACACTAAACCGTCTCGCTGCTTCCCTCGTACTACGGTGTGGATCTTCTTCAAAAAAATTTAAAATATCCTCTACTAATTGTGGAGAGTGTCGGTGAGGTCATCCTCGAGCCTGACCATGTGTAGGCACTTGGAATTGTCCATACGTCAACAGACGTTCTGTGGCTGCCAGGATGTTCGCAGGTGTAGGAACCTGTAGATCCACGATGCCGCGTCTGCGTAGCGAATCCAAATGATCTGGCTGAGCATAGAGGCGCCTAGCCTCAGCCAGATTATCTCCAGCAATAGCATAAAACCGCACCATGTCTAACCACTCCACGATCGAATACGAAGACATTTCACTTATTTACGCGTGGAAGGCACACCGCGCTTGCTTAGCTAGCTGGCTTGCTTATGTATACTCTAAGCCTATGACTGTGTCTGATTTCTCCGCAATGTTTACACTTTGTTTCATTACTGAAACCCAAATTTGTAATACCTCTGATCCAAAATTGTGCTGAATCCTATAAAATTATTGTCCTCTCATTCGTGAAATAACCTCAAGTTTACTTCTTTTTGTTGGATTTATTTGTAAATATATTTTTTATTGTTCTAAATAGGTTGTGGTAGACGATATGGTGACTTTTTTCTCTGTACCAATGACAATTCGATATACAATGTAAATATTTGGGTAAATTTCTTTCAAGTTATTTTCTATTATGTATTGAAGCAGTTCTTTCACATCTTTAACGAAGTCTGGTACATTTAGGATCATAGTTAGTAATTCTTCATATAATTCGTAAGGTTGGAAGTCACTACCCTCACCCACTCGCAGGACTGTGTGTAAATCTTGTCAGTTTTTTAGTATTTGTTCTTTTGGTATATTCTTTAGTTTTCTCAGGTCGTAGAGAAAACCAAAATTTTCAGAATGTTCATTTATCGACATTAATCTGGAATCCAGATTGCTTATTATAGAGTCAGTCAACCACTGTGGTAAAAAAACCTGACTCATATCGACTTCTGGGAGACTGTATAGACTGATCTCTGCCTTCATAATCATACATCCTTTTCTCTTTGGCTACCCTTTTTATTTTTAAAGTCTCCGGGCAGATCATATCTGCTTTTCTCAATCAATTGAAGAAACAAGGATTTTTCAAATCCGGTTTGTTGATTTTCTTTGATCCAGTCACAAAATGTACGCACAATGTTCCAGGGAAATACTTAAATGAACTTGTACAGACTGCCGTAATTTGCTTATAAAATTTGCAAGCGATAATATCTCTTACCATACATGTAATGATATGCTAAATTCTTAACGGAGCATTTCGTTTAAAACCAAATCACAATCACTGAGTGTGTCTGATTGTTCCGTTTGATTTTTTAAGCTTTCAATACATTCAACAACATCATCGAATTGCAGTAATATGACCTTCACTGCCTCGATTCTGCTTTCCCATCTTGTCTCCGATAAAACAAAAAAAAAGTTTTTGCTGGCACAGAAAAACTATCTGCGTCTACCAACAACAGATTCCAGCTGTGACAACTTGTTCAAGCTTCTTATGTTTAATAAAATCTCCCGGGAATGCGGACCAAATCAAGCACTTAATAATACCGGTATTCATTTCACTAAAACCGAGATTTTCGGTATTTTCCAAATTAAGATAAAGTAACATTCGAATTAGATAGATTAATAATTGTAATAAAATTTCACAAGTTTAAACTGCGTCTGCAACTGCATCGAAAACAAATGTATGAAGGTATTTAGACCCGGCTTCGATTCAGCGCGGTGTTTCTTGCGGAGAGGCGAGTTGCGCGAAAACACACGAGTGGTCATGGCCGGCGGCGAGCGGTGAGAACAAAAGTACTAGATCACAGCGTGGCGGCCACGGGTCAGGCGCACGACCAGCGACTGCATCGGACTAATTCAGTGTCAAGCGTCTTGATCGACTGCCAAAGCTGAAAGTCTTTCCTGACCATTGTACTTCTCAAATAATTTTTTATAAGTTTTAATTTTGAAAAGCTCCTTTCAGCGAAGGCTGTACTTAACCGGTATCGTTAGCAAAATTCGATACACAATGTAAATATTTGGGTAAATTTCTTTCAAGTTATTTTCTATTATGTATTGAAGCAGTTCTTTCACATCTTAACAAAGTCTAAGACATTTAGGATCATAGTTAGTAATTCTTCTAATGATTCGTAAGGTTGGAAGTCACTACTTTCACCCACTCGCAGGCCTGTATGTAAATCTTGACAGTTTTTTAATATTTGTTCTTTTGGTGTATTCCTTAGTTTTCTCAGGTCGTAGAGAAAATCAAAATTTTCAAAATGTTCATTTATCGACACAAATCTTGAATCCATATTGCTTATTATAGAATCAACTGGGAGACTGTATAGGCTGATCTCTGCCTTTATAATCAAACATCCTTCTCTTTTTGGATATCCTTTTAATTTTAAAGTCTCCTGGCAGATCATATCTGCATTTCTCAATAAATTGACGAGACAAAGATTGTGTTGTTAATCCGGTTTGTCGATTTTCTTTGATCCAGTCACAAAATGTACGCACAATGTTGAAGGGAAATGCTTAAATGAACTTGTACAGACTGCCATAATTTGCTTATAATATTCACAGACGATAATATCTCTTACCATACATGTAATAATATGATAAGTTCTAAACGGAGCATTTCGTTTAAAATCGAATCACAGTCACTGAGTGTGTCTGATTGTTCCGTTTGATTTTTTAAGCTTTCAATACATTCAACAACATCATCGAATTGCAGTAATATGACTTTCACTGCCTCGATTCTGCTTTCCCATCTTGTGTACGATAGAACCAAAAAAATGTTTTTGTTGCCACAGAAGAACTAGCTGCTCTACCAGCAACAGATTCAAGCTGTGGCAACCGCAAGGTGTAAAAAATGCCCTGGAATTAATATTGAATATCCGAGTTTTAACTCCAGTATTTACACAATGGGTAATGGTCGTCTTCCCACTCGGTGACCCGTCTTGGGGTGAGTTTGTATGTTGTTTCGTTGGGTGTATACTTTTTGTTGGTTGGTTTTGGTTTTACGTTGTCGATGTCTATTGCTCGTTGTTTTGTATTTGAGGGTGTAGACAGTAACACTGTTGTACACGGACATATAGTTAAGAATATTATTTGTCTTGTTAATCTTTTTTGAGGCCAACGTCCGTTGGTTATTGGGTGAAATGCTGCAGTCTCTTTTCCTGTTATCTCTTTTGTCATCTTTCGACTCCTTTAAGACAATTTTGTCTTTAACAAAGTAACAAATTTTGCCCTTTGCTCTTTCTTCCTGTAGCTGAGGAAGAAGCTCTTTCCTTTTCTCCAAGTTTTCTTTGCTGAGATCTTCCTTGATGTAGATTTCTTGGTCCAGTTTCTTTTTGTTTTTAAGAATTTCATTATGGAGTAGGCATTTGCCAATGTTGGGCAAACAGACGAAGTTGTCGATATCATCGACTCAGCAGAGTCGTTAACTTAAATTTGTTATTTGTAAATATTCTTTTTGCGTCGGAATAAAGGCTATTATTAGTATTATTTACGCAAACCTTATTTGCACCATTGTCGTATCCTTGGCCACGACAATGTTGAATATCTAAGCCTTTCTTTTACTACTACTACTACTGATTTATAGTTTGAGACGGTGCAAAAAGCGTCGGGGGAGCCTGAAGCGGTGCGCTTGTTTCGTGTGTGCCCAAATTGGAGGCACCTGTTGGACTGAACAAAGCATGTAAAAGGTTCTATATGAACTTGCTGATAATCAATGGACTCTCGACTGAGACCTTGTAGGGGGAAGTACTAAGAAGGCTGTATATCTATTACTGTGTTGTAAAGTGATTCGCAGCGGTTTTTAATGAGGAAATAGAGCCTGATTCCGGATGCTGGGGTAGAATTCTGGTTGCTGATCGTTTGTATCAGCTCCTCTTTTGGTGTTTTTTTTTATCTATTTCCTTGAGAATTACAAGAGCAGAGCACTTTCTGGCTTCCTCGGCCATAAGGGCAGACGTTTTATTAACGATTTACAGTGTTTCTTGGCGTTGTTGATCGTTATCAAATTCAATTAAAGTTTTACCCTTAGATATAGGTTGAATTTTAGTGGAGCGTAGGTTATTCTTAAATGAAACATTATTTACCTTTAGAAAAAACATTTTTAGCTTTTTGTACCTAAAGCCTTCTGGATTTAGATAAGATTCTAACTCTGCTTTAGTTAGCTCTTTAGTTGAAGTCCGTCTTTTAATATGTTCTCGTAATTCATCGTTTCCTTCCCTCAGTGTAGGGTCGCTCGACGGAGTGAACGATTTTACTTCTATTGACATTTCGTCTTTATTGAAGGTTGGCGTCACTACAGTAGAGGTAGTACTTATTGGAGAAACATAAGAGTATACCGTGGCAGAGGGTCCGTGTAAGGAATCGTTGGTGAACGTGCTCAACTGGTGACCGTTTTGTCCTTGTTCGCAGAGTACGTAAAGATATTTAAAGTTTTGGAATATGTTGTAAAACATTTTTTTTTTTAAAAAGAAAACTCGGAAAAGAATTACTCAGGTTACTTTACAAACATAGAAACAACGGACACAAAGAACACCCAGACTCAGGTGGGAATCGAACCCACGACCTATAAGCATAGCGGTCAAGGTCATTAACCACTAGACCAACAGGCTAGCCAAATTTCTCTATTCTATTCTTTTGTATTTGCTTTTTTTTCTAAATTCAGCTACACTTGGTTTTTTTCAAATCTATACAACTACTTTCATTACCACTAATTTTTGAAATACAAGTAAAAATTGTAAATGAAATTAAAACCCAAGAATCTAAAAGAAAAATACATTGTCTATTAATACCTAATCATTGAGACTATTTCAATAAGATCAAACACGATTCCTCTGCTATAAGTTGGTGAGGAGTTGGATAACCTGCTAATTTCAGACGATTTTGCGGAATCAGGTCAATGTTGTCCAAATAACAGGCTTTATAACATTTTGAATCAAGCAGACCAAGAGAAGGCACATTCCTTTAAGGATTAGAAAAGAGCTGATGATCTTCAAACGGCTGAACAAATTTTCTTGAATTATAGCTAAGAACCCTCTTGATCAAGTGACCTTTTGAACATATAAAAAGAAATCAAAATCTATCCATTCGTTAGGAAGTATGTTGCCACAGAAGATTAAACTTATGTGGCAGATTTAAAGTTCTTCTTGGCGGGAATTTGATGGTACTGGCAATAGTGGCAACAGCGACTGGCATAATGGGAGGATGTCAATTTCTATCGTGGATAAATAGTGGGTGCGCAACATGCCGGAATTGATGACCTGAATAACCTTCATGAATAAAGAGCCATCCAGGTTGTTTACCAAGTGATGTTTAAGCACTATCATGGGGATGGGTTCAACTCCGATCCTGGAAGTTCATGCTTCTAAATATTTAAAAAAATCTCTGTGTGTGAATACATGTAAGCAGGTGTAAAATAAAATAGAATTTTGCTTATTGTTAAAAAAAATATTATTAAATCCGTATAAAAAATCTTATTATCCTAATTATTGCTTATATTTATATCATATCCTAAAAAAACAATTTTTATTATTCATGATTTCATTATTAAAATTCGTTTTAAGTACAATATCTGTTTATGAAAGTTACTTACAATACATAATATATAAACATGTGATGTTGACTTAAAAAATACATACATACTTTTAAAAGGCCCTCATTCCAATTGAAAATGTACCGATGAATTTAATATGGACAAAATCCATGAGTTCAATGCAGTCGGGCCTGAGGCAAAGGGCGGGAGCATCTCCCCCCGCCGCGGCCGCCCGCATATCTCGCCTCGCACGTTCGCAGTGAAGTGACTGCGCTTCCTAAGCTCTTCATTCAAATCATGCGACTACCGTACGTAAGATTATTATACTATTGCATTTTGCATACTCACTAAACTAAAGCAAACAGGATTTTTTAAATTAATGTTATTTTAAATATTATTGTTATTGACTGCTTGCTATTGTTACTATGGCAGTCACGTAGCAGAGCGTCACAATCTCTACGTGATTCCTCATAGGAAGTTATTCAATCGTACATTCGTACATCCAAGCCTAGCAGACTGCTCATACATGTTTGTACGCTGTGACAAACTATGTCCTTCGCTGACACCTCCCTATGACGGACCGTTCCAAATCATAAAACGTGCCGATAAAGTATTCACTATTCAGAAGAACGGTAAAGAAACCAACGTGTCGATAGATCGATTAAAACCGGCATTCCTAATCAGCGAGGAGATAAACGAAGACAAAGATAGAGCAGATAGTCAGTAAAAAGTCTACAAGAGAAAAGAAGGTCAGTTGCCAAACCGACGACATCATGGGAAACAGCGCCACGCATGAGAAGGAGCAAGTAAACATGGTGCAAAACAACGCATTGCCAGAAACTACAGCCAAAGATACGCACAAAAAAGACATCAACAACATATATATCTGGATCGCGGTAATAATGACGATCATGGTGGTATATACAATCATCATGATAACGCATATCATAATCAAGAAGGCAAACAAAGCGATGGAAAGAAAAAATAACACAGCAATCAAAAACATAAACAATGTGTAAGAAAACGAGTCAAGGCGAATAATAGACGAACAGAGCGAGCGAAAACAGCAGCCTGATAGTTCACTGAATTACCGAAATCACTTCGTAATAGACATCACCGCAGCATAGCAGCGAAAAGAAGACAATTTTCATCAAGGGGGAGTAATATGGCAGTCACGTAGCAGAGCGTCACAATCTCTACGTGATTCCTCATAGGAAGTTACTCAATCATGAATGCTGACACTGCATATTATAATACGTGTCTCTAGTTGCTAAGACCTGAGATCCCCACTTAATAATATATGAAATTAACTAGTATATAAGATAGGATATTTTGTAAATAAATTATCATTCGATCAACCATATAGCGAGTCGTTATTAACTCCGCAATAGTTACATACATTTGCAAAAAGAAATAAAAGGCACGTTTTAAAATGCTATTACTACATAACACTGATGATAAAAAATATATTACGTATTTTGCATAAATTAAAAAGAAAGCCTAAGTACGAAGATAAATAATTGTTTCTTTTTTAGTTCTTATTATAAAGTCTACTTACAAAAATATAAATAAATGCCTATTATTATTATTATTATTTTGTTTTAGTTACTGCATATTAAAATGGCACGTTAAACGGGTAGTTTCTGTGTAATTCTCCTAACCTGAAAAAAAGATAAACAATATATTTTTATTTGTAGACTGAGTCGGGGGTGGCTCGACTTTTCTATACTAGTTTCGAAAAGTATAAGTTTAGAAATCACATCTTACTTCTTCAGGTCAAAAATCCTCTTGTTCCTGTTTAAAGCGTTGATTGCCTCGATCTGATGGGGTTCAAGGACGAAGGTGAGCGCCTGCAGAATATCATACACATGGCCAGGGGAGGATGCTTTAACAACTGCCTGGCGACCAGACTGGATCTGATATCTGTGGACAAAATAAAAACTAAAATGCCACAGACAATATGTTTCAACAATAACTTATGACGTTCTTTCTATGATGTCTTGATTAGAAGAATATTAAACTGTCGTGGTACTTCGACGAGGACGTCCTCTCGAATTTAAGAATGGTCTAGAGCAATCAAGACGTTTTCCCGAACGTGCACTCTCGTCGACCATGGGCCTATACAATAATTTCCTTCAAAATAAATTTAATTTCTTACCTAACCAATAACTGGGCAGGAGTCTTGTTCAACCCTGAAGCCATAACCTTGACCAGGGGATCGTCTATAGCTGGGGCGACTGCGGTCTTGTACTCAGTAGGTGTTCCCTTAGATCCCAGTACAGAGAAGCAGCTCAGGGTTATGTTACGTTCTCTGCAGAAGGCCTGGAGAGGTTGCTGTGTAAGATAGGGGTGACATTCCACCTGTGGGAGGAGAAAAAAGAATCAGTGAATAAAATTAAGTAGTTAGGTAGTAGGCCTATTGTTGTTACGCAGGTGGACATAGCCCTTCGCTACTTTGCACGATTACACCTGGTCTTCTATCTTGCTCTTCCAATTTACCTCAGTTATCTACTTGAAATCTCCGGTCTATCTGCTTATGGGAATGGATATTTAAAATGTTTCATGCACACCGGTCGGTATTAACTGTGCGAAAGGAGTCCAGTATATTTATTTCCCGTTCTACACTGGACTCTGGACTGGAGTATTTTAAGGAGAGAAGTTGGTTGTAATAGCAATTCTCTACCTAACCTCCACGTTTAAACGTTGCCTCATATCCGTTACTTCTTATCAATCCAAATTATTGTTTTTTTTTTTAAAACTCTGCCTAAGTGAATATTTACAGATTTTATTTAAAGTAGATTTCAAAAAATCCATACGCTCGCACCTGTATGCCCGGTAAACGTATTAAACACGAACATTTTGCCAACTATAACTTGACCTCTCGCTGTCAACCGGGCACTTTGGGAATTGAATATGGGAAAATTAGGAAGATATTGGAAGGGAAAGAAGAAAAGGGATATTGCATATGCGAATAGATTCGGGAATGGGACCAATGGCTAGAGTAGGCAAAGGTCGCAAACCTGTAATTGTTGCCGGGAAGTCCGAGCTCTCTCACAACGCAATTAAAATAAACTAAGATAATACCTGATTAACAAGTGGCTTAATATGTCCCTTGTCAAGAATCTTCTGAATCTGCTGCGAATTGAAGTTGCTGACACCGATGGCCTTCACCAAACCCTTGCTGACGAGAGCTTCCATCGCAAACCATGCGTCCATATAATCGTATTGGGAGAGTTGGAGCACGTTTGCTATCTGTGGTATTGGATCGCCACCTTCCTGGTAAAAAAATAAGAATTAAATAGAAATATTACACAGGGTGGAAGGGACAACGTACCGAATCCTGAAATATTGTATTCAGACCATAATTCTGAGTCGAAAATCATTGGAATTTTCTGCCGGAAAATTCATAACTTTTTTTTTATAATTTTACATTTTTTTGGTTAAAAGTGATATCACAATAAGTAAACAGAACATTTTACTGAAAAAAATTAATAAATACCACATATGGCCAAAAACTGCAATGTAACCAATCAAACTACATTTAAACATTTTATGCAATCAGCTGGTTTCGACGTTGCAGGTCATGCACAGTACCGCATAAACATAATACCTAAGGTTGTTAAGCTTACATTGCGTAGCGTCAAATGAAACTAATGACTATAATCCTTAATTTGCATTTTTATGACGAACTGACTTTTGTATTTTGAAAAGTATCCACAGAAAGACGTTTTTGTAAGTTTTTCGCGTAGCTCAAACTTACACGCTGTATAGGAATTAAAAAACCGCATTAGTGTTTTCACCTTGGACGACACTCGTCTCCAAAAAGTTTAATGCCATTTCACGTATTTGCTACGTGAAATGAACAATATGTAAATAACTTACAAAATAAACTTAGCTTTCTTGTGTTCTGCGTCACTGCGCCATGTCATGTGTGTATGCCATGTCGTTAAAAAAATAAAAATAGAACATACCGAATACAACACATGCGATTGACGTTCGTAAAAATAGATGATTGACACTGTTTGGTGCGTTATTACAGTGCTTAATTCTGAGCGAACATGGTTCAACCTCATCTGAAGTCTGCGAAAAGAACTCGAACTTCGCCGCGCGCAAATGGATTACCGGGTATATATTATGCTTGGCTACATACCTACATGCGCGTGAGATCCTAATCATTTAATGTTGCTGATCAATATTGGACTTTATTTAGTTCCTGGATAAGAATTCCTATTCCGTTCCGCGGACAGGTTGGTCACTTTATCAGAGAAAAAAAAATCAATGATATCAATCTTTCGCTAATCCCAAAAACGCACTTACTTTCAAGGACATGGGATTGTGAATCATATAAAGATCAAAATAATCCAGGCCCAGCGCCTCTAGAGATGCTCTGCAGGCAGTTTCCACTAACTCTGGCTTGTGGAATGTGCTCCAGAGCTTACCCATGATGAAGAGCTCCCCCCTGGGGAAGAAGAGATACTTATGTCAGTTAAATTCTACATTGAAACCTTTAGATTGATATTTTACTGGCGTTTAATTAATATGGTGCTGAGATTGTCTCAGAAGGTGTCAAAATTATGAATAAGAGTTGTCTCTTCATTTTATAATTGTAATAAAGTCAACTTAAAACATATAACTAAATAAAATAAATATCTAACTAAAGTAAATTGATTAATTATAGCAATTCCTGCTAGATGAATAAGTATTTTCAACTGAAATTTTATCATCAAATTTTTGGATGTTTTTAATGACACTATGTCACGGTAATATTATCTATACAGTATTCTATCTTCATACAATCGTTTGGAAAGCGAGTCATATCTGCGCGTTACAAGTTCGGTATACACTCTGTACACAACCAAACGCGAATGCGTCGCAGTGACGAACGGTGTGGTGCTTTTGTAAGCAGTAAGCTTACGATTTGTGTATTTGATTGAAATAAGTACAAGTACTTACTTAATATGGCAATGGATTTTTTATACGATTAAATTTAACAATAAAGCTTTTCGTACCTCTCAGTCGAGGCGCAAATATTTTTCAGTCTTAAAATAAGGGTGGTTTTTTATGAAATCTCCTAATAAAAAAACACAACATGTATTTTTATTGAACACTCCCTTTTCCATTCACAGCAAATTTAATTTTTTTTAATAAAAATGATAGATGATATTTACAATCACAAAACTAGAAAGAAACTCTTAAATCTACTAATAAAAAAACACAACGTTGACTTTTATTGAACACTTCCTATTTCATTCACAACAAATTAATTTTTTTAATTAAAAAAATATTATAATATTTACAATCACAAAACTAGAAAGAAACTCAAGTAGTTAGATGAAATTAAAATACTGTAGGCGGGCACGGGCAGCTCTGTCGCATGTTTACGTGCCGCGCGGCTGTATGTAATTATTTCAAGGACAGCGCCGAGTCGCAATACTGGATACGCGATTAATTTCTCACTTATTAGATTTTTCAAGCTTGTTATTGAAAGAAATATTAAAATTAATATAAATGAAACGATAAGTGTGAGCCACAGCCAGGCGTGTCATGATTTACGTAATTTAGTAAAATACGAGGCAAATTTTAATTTTTATACTAAAAGCATAAATAATATTGAATACGAGAAATTTAAAAGGGTGTCGCGCCGCCCATTTTTTGAAATTATTACTTTTTTATTTCCGCCATTAAAATATGTTATTAACTCACCGTGTTACAGTTCCATCGTCTATTTTCTTCTTGATACCCTCTCCCACTAGTCGCTCTGTGCCGTAGATGAAAGCCGTGTCTATAGCTCTATAGCCTAAGTCTATGGCCGCAGACACAACATGTGAAGTGAGACGGGGGTCAAACTAGAAAAAATACCACAATATTTTTCTTTACCATGTATCATAGTTTCTATTCTGAGATTTTTTATCAAGCATGCGTATTACAACTGCAAAGAAGCCGGCAAAACTCCATTCAGTGGGTTGTCGCGCATCATTAAATGTTGAATAATTTATATACCAATAATATAACTTCTACAAGTGATGTTTTGTCTAGTAAATAACAGAGAGTTATATACAAAATATATATGTAAAGGAATACCTAGATTATAGAGTCATATATATATATACATATATATATTGTTTTTGAGTATTAATACCAAATAATTTCCAGTAAAGCTTCTAATTTAGTCCACGTTTGTCTCAGTCATAGTGTTTTTAGCAAATATCTAAAAATCACGCTGACGTTGAGAGAAAACCTTGTGCTTCGTCGGTCATTTTGCTCGGCACTTTTTTATATTTTTCTTTTTATTGTAACGATGTGGTGTTGATAATATGGTTCTATTTTACTACTTTAAATCTAAATCTAAACTTTAAATTAGGATTTTTCAGTTTTTTTTAAAAACAAACTCACCGAAACAGTACCGAGTGCTATCGCAGGCATCTGGTCCCCATTACCCAAACTCAAATGAAGCATATCCGTTTTGCTATATCTCATTTTGACCGTAGAGAGGTCCTCTATTTTCCGGAGGTACATCTCTTCGGTGAGGCTCTGGTTCGAAGGTTGGGTTAAGTTTTTAGATGTCGTTGCGATGTCAACACGTCTCGGGTTTGGTGTTGTTGGTGAGTTAGCTTTTCCCTGGAAAAAATAGAAAAATGAAATAAAAAAGTTTCAGGACATAGTGATCTTTGCTGAAATCGAATGGCTGAGGTCATTAACATACATTTTGAAGACGCAAAAATAAAAATAAATATGAATAAAAACGTTTCATTATGTATTTACACGGGAATTAACGCGATCACGAAATAGCTATTATCACACTGTATTAACACTTAGTGCGAAGTATTGTTGAAAACTGCTTATCTGTGTGGGCAATACTCACATAGATCGTTGGGAAAATCCATAAAAACTAACTTAAATAAATTTTGATGTTTGTTTTTATCCAAAATAAAAAAAATGTGTCATTTAAAATTTTTAACTTCAGACATTCAACTTACTTTTTCGGAAAACGGATGCAAAAATACCTGGAAATTCAATCGGTCATAACATGTAAACGGATGGCTTTTTTAAAAAAATTCTTATTGTAACTGCATGCTAGAGTCATGCCCTTTCAGTGGTAAGTAGATGTTTTATTTTCAAATAAACCCTGTAAAGGCGAGAGTTAGTTTTTTTTGTAACGCGTTCGCACCTTAACTACTCAAATCATAATAAAATCTCCGCAAACACTCAAATCATTGGTGATGTACATTGTACTTGTTTATAAGCACCGTCAGCCGTTAATCATTAGGTGGTATAAAAAAAAAGAATTTCGTGATCTAAATCTAATTTAATCGAATACAGTTTAAAGTGAAAAAAAAGGACAACGAATATTGTGCGTTCTTTTTTTGTACTGTTTATTACCTAAAAAGAAAAAAAAACCGGACAAGTGCGACTCTGACTCGCGCACCGAGGGTTCCGTAAGCAAACAAACTTGTATATGTCCATCTTGGGAATCAATTCTCAAAGACTTTTGCCCGGCTTTTGTCGAAAGACAAACATAACTTTGCGGTTGCGATGTACGACAAAGGAAACAATCCAACCGCAAAATATAAATTTGTAATCACAAAATCTTTTTTTATGTGATGAACAACAAATTAACGACTTTCGGATTTTTTCTTTCACTTGTGCTGTCAGACCTTGCTTCTTACCAAATTTCATGATTCTAGGTAAATGGGAAGTACCCTATAGGTTTTCGACCCAAAGCCTATAGGGTACTTTCGGTTGACCTAGAATTGTCAATTTTGGTTAAAAGCAAAGTCTTACAGCACAAGTAAAGGGAAAATTCCGAAAAATAAAAAAGAGGCAGTCATGAGACTGCCGACAGAAGTGCGTGTGTGCCTGTCATGTGGTCATGTGGAGGGACATACTTGGCAAAAATTGGAATTATAGGTGTACTAGCAGCACCCCGCGGTTTCACCCGTGTAAGTCCCGATCCCGTGGGAATATCGGGATAAAAAGTAGCCTATATGTTAATCCAGGTCTCCAGCTATCTACATACCAAGTTTCATCGTAATCGGTTCCGTAGTTTTGGCGTGAAAGAGTAACAAACATCCATCCATACATCTATCCATCCATCCATCCATCCATCCAAACTTTCACATTTAAAATATTAGTGGGATGGGATACCAATTTTAATCAAAAACATCGCTTATGGCTATATAAGTATCGACAAAGAACTACTCACTTGCATATTTTGTTGTTATGAAGATGCTGTTTAAGAAGTATGATTGGCAACCAATACACTCTGATGATGTCTGTTTAAATGAGTTCGGAAATACGTTGTATTACTTTTCGTTTGTACAATCATGTGCCACAAGTTACACTTCACCGTTATCTGATTTGATAAAAAAATTATCTTAACCTTCCCACAAGTTAAAACAAAGGTTGCTCTTATTCCCTAAACAGTTTTGTCAATAGTATCTCTTATTACGAATAACCAATAGCACTGTGTATCTTTTTGTTATAATGTACTGTGAATCTTTAAATTATGATCAAATAAAAGATTGTCATTTGTCAATCGTCAATTGATATTATTGTACGGAGGCAGGGGTACGCCGTAACGCTACGAGTCACGTGAGCGGAATCGTTTGCAGAAGCGACTATTACGTTTTGAGTCTGGACGGACATTAGAGCGCACTCTTTTTAAGCGATTGAGTGGTTTGGACCCTCGCAACGGGACCGCTGGTTCACTCGCTCAGATAAAGTAAAAAAGAAAAATGATTGTGAGAAATGTAGCCCGGGTTTGAAATCTACGCCGTGTATCTTCTAGCAGAGAACCCTACTGATGACCGCTCAGCCGCTAACTTATCACGTTACTCGTAATATTATTATATAAAAGCTCTGTATCGATGTTCCGATATATCGCATCGTATTAGGCATCCTTAGCTCCAGGATTAATAGAGAGCGAGCCGGCGGGTTCCGCTAAGCCTTTTAGTTTTTTTAGATCCTTGTTTCGAATAATTTTTTCATAGTACCTACTTCAAGCGCTTAGAGCTCCATGAAAATAAATTTATGGGTTTCTCTTACAAACTCTCTCTCTCTACTTTTGTAAATGTATATATATACCAAATATCTTTATGATCGGGAGAATTGTAATGATCAAATATTACGTTACTATTTTTCTACTCATTAAATCGACTTTATTAATCGTTGTTTTTTCATTTAATTTGAAGGGGCTACATAGCACATGACAGGTGTATTCCGATTACAGCAACCAGTTTCTCTTAACAATTTCACCATTGATAAATATTCTTTTCAAACAAACTTTTAGAAAAACATTTTTACCTTTTTGTACTGCCTTGTGGATTTAGGAAATTCTAACTCTGCCTTTAGTTGATGTCCGTCTTTTAGAATATGTTCTCGTAATTCATCGTTTCCTTCCCTCAGTGTAGGGTCGCTCGACGGAGTGAACGATTTTACTTCTATTAACAGTTCCTCTTTGTTGAAGGTTGGCGTCACTTCAGTAGAGGTAGTACTTATTGGAGAAACATAAGAGTATACCGTGGCAGAGGGTCCGTGTAAGAAATCGTTGGTGAACGTGCTCAACTCGTGACCGATTTGTCCTTGTGCGCAGAGCACGTAAAGATATTTACAGTTTTGGAATATGTTGTAAAACATTTTTTTTTTAAAAAGACAACTCCCGATTTAGGAATTACTTAGGTTACTTTACAAACATAGAAACAACGGACACAAAGAACACCCAGACTCAGGTGGGAATCGAACCCACGACCTATAAGCATAGCGGTCAGGGTCATTAACCACTAGACCAACAGGCTAGCCAAATTTCTCTATTCTATTCTTTTGTATTTGCTTTTTTTTCTAAATTCAGCTACACTTGGTTTTTTTCAAATCTATACAACTACTTTCATTACCACTAATTTTTGAAATACAAGTAAAAATTGTAAATGAAATTAAAACCCAAGAATCTAAAAGAAAAATCCATTGTCTATTAATAACCTAATCAATGAGACTATTTCAATAAGATCAAACACGATACCTCTGCTATAAGTTGGTGAGGAGTTGGATAACCTGCTAATTTCAGATGATTTTGCGGAATCAGGTCAATGTTGTCCAAATAACAAACAGGCTTTATAACATTTTGAATCAAGCAGACCAAGAGAAGGCACATTCCTTTAAGGATTAGAAAAGAGCTGATGATCTTCAAACGGCTGAACAAATTTTCTTGAATTATAGCTAAGAACCCTCTTGATCAAGTGACCTTTTGAACATAAAAAAATAAATCAAAATCTATCCATTCGTTAGGAAGTATGTTGCCACAGAAGATTAAACTTATGTGGCAGATTTAAAGTTCTTCTTGGCGGGAATTTGATGGTACTGGCAATAGTGGCAACAGCGACTGGCATAATGGGAGGATGCCAATTTCTATCGTGGAAACATGCCGGAATTGATGACCTGAATAACCTTCATGAATAAAGAGCCATCCAGGTTGTTTACCAAGTGATGTTTAAGCACTATCATGGGGATGGGTTCAACTCCGATCCTGGAAGTTCATGCTTCTAAATATTTAAAAAAATCTCTGTGTGTGAATACATGTAAGCAGGTGTGAAATAAAATAGAATTTTGCTTATTGTTAAAAAAATATTATTAAATCCGTATAAAAAATCTTATTATCCTAATTATTGCTTATATTTATATCATATCCTAAAAAACAATTTTTATTATTTATAATTTCATTATTAAAATTCGTTTTAAGTACAATATCTGTTTATGAAAGTTGCTTACAATACATAATATATAAACATGTGATGTTGACTTAAAAAATACATACATACTTTTAAGGCCCTCATTCCAATTGAAAATGTACCAATGAATTTAATATGGACAAAATCCATGAGTTCAATGCAGTCGGGCCTGAGGCAAAGGGCGGGAGCATCTCCCCCCGCCGCGGCCGCCCGCATATCTCGCCTCGCACGTTCGCAGTGAAGTGACTGCGCTTCCTAAGCTCTTCATTCAAATCATGCGACTACCGTACGTAAGATTATTATACTATTGCATTTTGCATACTCACTAAACTAAAGCAAACAGGATTTTTTAAATTAATGTTATTTTAAATATTATTGTTATTGACTGCTTGCTATTGTTACTATGGCAGTCACGTAGCAGAGCGTCACAATCTCTACGTGATTCCTCATAGGAAGTTATTCAATCGTACATTCGTACATCCAAGCCTAGCAGACTGCTCATACATGTTTGTACGCTGTGACAAACTATGTCCTTCGCTGACACCTCCCTATGACGGACCGTTCCAAATCATAAAACGTGCCGATAAAGTATTCACTATTCAGAAGAACGGTAAAGAAACCAACGTGTCGATAGATCGATTAAAACCGGCATTCCTAATCAGCGAGGAGATAAACGAAGACAAAGATAGAGCAGATAGTCAGTAAAAAGTCTACAAGAGAAAAGAAGGTCAGTTGCCAAACCGACGACATCATGGGAAACAGCGCCACGCATGAGAAGGAGCAAGTAAACATGGTGCAAAACAACGCATTGCCAGAAACTACAGCCAAAGATACGCACAAAAAAGACATCAACAACATATATATCTGGATCGCGGTAATAATGACGATCATGGTGGTATATACAATCATCATGATAACGCATATCATAATCAAGAAGGCAAACAAAGCGATGGAAAGAAAAAATAACACAGCAATCAAAAACATAAACAATGTGTAAGAAAACGAGTCAAGGCGAATAATAGACGAACAGAGCGAGCGAAAACAGCAGCCTGATAGTTCACTGAATTACCGAAATCACTTCGTAATAGACATCACCGCAGCATAGCAGCGAAAAGAAGACAATTTTCATCAAGGGGGAGTAATATGGCAGTCACGTAGCAGAGCGTCACAATCTCTACGTGATTCCTCATAGGAAGTTACTCAATCATGAATGCTGACACTGCATATTATAATACGTGTCTCTAGTTGCTAAGACCTGAGATCCCCACTTAATAATATATGAAATTAACTAGTATATAAGATAGGATATTTTGTAAATAAATTATCATTCGATCAACCATATAGCGAGTCGTTATTAACTCCGCAATAGTTACATACATTTGCAAAAAGAAATAAAAGGCACGTTTTAAAATGCTATTACTACATAACACTGATGATAAAAAATATATTACGTATTTTGCATAAATTAAAAAGAAAGCCTAAGTACGAAGATAAATAATTGTTTCTTTTTTAGTTCTTATTATAAAGTCTACTTACAAAAATATAAATAAATGCCTATTATTATTATTATTATTTTGTTTTAGTTACTGCATATTAAAATGGCACGTTAAACGGGTAGTTTCTGTGTAATTCTCCTAACCTGAAAAAAAGATAAACAATATATTTTTATTTGTAGACTGAGTCGGGGGTGGCTCGACTTTTCTATACTAGTTTCGAAAAGTATAAGTTTAGAAATCACATCTTACTTCTTCAGGTCAAAAATCCTCTTGTTCCTGTTTAAAGCGTTGATTGCCTCGATCTGATGGGGTTCAAGGACGAAGGTGAGCGCCTGCAGAATATCATACAGATGGCCAGGGGAGGATGCTTTAACAACTGCCTGGCGACCAGACTGGATCTGATATCTGTGGACAAAATAAAAACTAAAATGCCACAGACAATATGTTTCAACAATAACTTATGACGTTCTTTCTATGATGTCTTGATTAGAAGAATATTAAACTGTCGTGGTACTTCGACGAGGACGTCCTCTCGAATTTAAGAATGGTCTAGAGCAATCAAGACGTTTTCCCGAACGTGCACTCTCGTCGACCATGGGCCTATACAATAATTTCCTTCAAAATAAATTTAATTTCTTACCTAACCAATAACTGGGCAGGAGTCTTGTTCAACCCTGAAGCCATAACCTTGACCAGGGGATCGTCTATAGCTGGGGCGACTGCGGTCTTGTACTCAGTAGGTGTTCCCTTAGATCCCAGTACAGAGAAGCAGCTCAGGGTTATGTTACGTTCTCTGCAGAAGGCCTGGAGAGGTTGCTGTGTAAGATAGGGGTGACATTCCACCTGTGGGAGGAGAAAAAAGAATCAGTGAATAAAATTAAGTAGTTAGGTAGTAGGCCTATTGTTGTTACGCAGGTGGACATAGCCCTTCGCTACTTTGCACGATTACACCTGGTCTTCTATCTTGCGCTTCCAATTTACCTCAGTTATCTACTTGAAATCTCCGGTCTATCTGCTTATGGGAATGGATATTTAAAATGTTTCATGCACACCGGTCGGTATTAACTGTGCGAAAGGAGTCCAGTATATTTATTTCCCGTTCTACACTGGACTCTGGACTGGAGTATTTTAAGGAGAGAAGTTGGTTGTAATAGCAATTCTCTACCTAACCTCCACGTTTAAACGTTGCCTCATATCCGTTACTTCTTATCAATCCAAATTATTGTTTTTTTTTTTAAAACTCTGCCTAAGTGAATATTTACAGATTTTATTTAAAGTAGATTTCAAAAAATCCATACGCTCGCACCTGTATGCCCGGTAAACGTATTAAACACGAACATTTTGCCAACTATAACTTGACCTCTCGCTGTCAACCGGGCACTTTGGGAATTGAATATGGGAAAATTAGGAAGATATTGGAAGGGAAAGAAGAAAAGGGATATTGCATATGCGAATAGATTCGGGAATGGGACCAATGGCTAGAGTAGGCAAAGGTCGCAAACCTGTAATTGTTGCCGGGAAGTCCGAGCTCTCTCACAACGCAATTAAAATAAACTAAGATAATACCTGATTAACAAGTGGCTTAATATGTCCCTTGTCAAGAATCTTCTGAATCTGCTGCGAATTGAAGTTGCTGACACCGATGGCCTTCACCAAACCCTTGCTGACGAGAGCTTCCATCGCAAACCATGCGTCCATATAATCGTATTGGGAGAGTTGGAGCACGTTTGCTATCTGTGGTATTGGATCGCCACCTTCCTGGTAAAAAAATAAGAATTAAATAGAAATATTACACAGGGTGGAAGGGACAACGTACCGAATCCTGAAATATTGTATTCAGACCATAATTCTGAGTCGAAAATCATTGGAATTTTCTGCCGGAAAATTCATAACTTTTTTTTTATAATTTTACATTTTTTTGGTTAAAAGTGATATCACAATAAGTAAACAGAACATTTTACTGAAAAAAATTAATAAATACCACATATGGCCAAAAACTGCAATGTAACCAATCAAACTACATTTAAACATTTTATGCAATCAGCTGGTTTCGACGTTGCAGGTCATGCACAGTACCGCATAAACATAATACCTAAGGTTGTTAAGCTTACATTGCGTAGCGTCAAATGAAACTAATGACTATAAATCCTTAATTTGCATTTTTATGACGAACTGACTTTTGTATTTTGAAAAGTATCCACAGAAAGACGTTTTTGTAAGTTTTTCGCGTAGCTCAAACTTACACGCTGTATAGGAATTAAAAAACCGCATTAGTGTTTTCACCTTGGACGACACTCGTCTCCAAAAAGTTTAATGCCATTTCACGTATTTGCTACGTGAAATGAACAATATGTAAATAACTTACAAAATAAACTTAGCTTTCTTGTGTTCTGCGTCACTGCGCCATGTCATGTGTGTATGCCATGTCGTTAAAAAAATAAAAATAGAACATACCGAATACAACACATGCGATTGACGTTCGTAAAAATAGATGATTGACACTGTTTGGTGCGTTATTACAGTGCTTAATTCTGAGCGAACATGGTTCAACCTCATCTGAAGTCTGCGAAAAGAACTCGAACTTCGCCGCGCGCAAATGGATTACCGGGTATATATTATGCTTGGCTACATACCTACATGCGCGTGAGATCCTAATCATTTAATGTTGCTGATCAATATTGGACTTTATTTAGTTCCTGGATAAGAATTCCTATTCCGTTCCGCGGACAGGTTGGTCACTTTATCAGAGAAAAAAAAATCAATGATATCAATCTTTCGCTAATCCCAAAAACGCACTTACTTTCAAGGACATGGGATTGTGAATCATATAAAGATCAAAATAATCCAGGCCCAGCGCCTCTAGAGATGCTCTGCAGGCAGTTTCCACTAACTCTGGCTTGTGGAATGTGCTCCAGAGCTTACCCATGATGAAGAGCTCCCCCCTGGGGAAGAAGAGATACTTATGTCAGTTAAATTCTACATTGAAACCTTTAGATTGATATTTTACTGGCGTTTAATTAATATGGTGCTGAGATTGTCTCAGAAGGTGTCAAAATTATGAATAAGAGTTGTCTCTTCATTTTATAATTGTAATAAAGTCAACTTAAAACATATAACTAAATAAAATAAATATCTAACTAAAGTAAATTGATTAATTATAGCAATTCCTGCTAGATGAATAAGTATTTTCAACTGAAATTTTATCATCAAATTTTTGGATGTTTTTAATGACACTATGTCACGGTAATATTATCTATACAGTATTCTATCTTCATACAATCGTTTGGAAAGCGAGTCATATCTGCGCGTTACAAGTTCGGTATACACTCTGTACACAACCAAACGCGAATGCGTCGCAGTGACGAACGGTGTGGTGCTTTTGTAAGCAGTAAGCTTACGATTTGTGTATTTGATTGAAATAAGTACAAGTACTTACTTAATATGGCAATGGATTTTTTATACGATTAAATTTAACAATAAAGCTTTTCGTACCTCTCAGTCGAGGCGCAAATATTTTTCAGTCTTAAAATAAGGGTGGTTTTTTATGAAATCTCCTAATAAAAAAACACAACATGTATTTTTATTGAACACTCCCTTTTCCATTCACAGCAAATTTAATTTTTTTTAATAAAAATGATAGATGATATTTACAATCACAAAACTAGAAAGAAACTCTTAAATCTACTAATAAAAAAACACAACGTTGACTTTTATTGAACACTTCCTATTTCATTCACAACAAATTAATTTTTTTAATTAAAAAAATATTATAATATTTACAATCACAAAACTAGAAAGAAACTCAAGTAGTTAGATGAAATTAAAATACTGTAGGCGGGCACGGGCAGCTCTGTCGCATGTTTACGTGCCGCGCGGCTGTATGTAATTATTTCAAGGACAGCGCCGAGTCGCAATACTGGATACGCGATTAATTTCTCACTTATTAGATTTTTCAAGCTTGTTATTGAAAGAAATATTAAAATTAATATAAATGAAACGATAAGTGTGAGCCACAGCCAGGCGTGTCATGATTTACGTAATTTAGTAAAATACGAGGCAAATTTTAATTTTTATACTAAAAGCATAAATAATATTGAATACGAGAAATTTAAAAGGGTGTCGCGCCGCCCATTTTTTGAAATTATTACTTTTTTATTTCCGCCATTAAAATATGTTATTAACTCACCGTGTTACAGTTCCATCGTCTATTTTCTTCTTGATACCCTCTCCCACTAGTCGCTCTGTGCCGTAGATGAAAGCCGTGTCTATAGCTCTATAGCCTAAGTCTATGGCCGCAGACACAACATGTGAAGTGAGACGGGGGTCAAACTAGAAAAAATACCACAATATTTTTCTTTACCATGTATCATAGTTTCTATTCTGAGATTTTTTATCAAGCATGCGTATTACAACTGCAAAGAAGCCGGCAAAACTCCATTCAGTGGGTTGTCGCGCATCATTAAATGTTGAATAATTTATATACCAATAATATAACTTCTACAAGTGATGTTTTGTCTAGTAAATAACAGAGAGTTATATACAAAATATATATGTAAAGGAATACCTAGATTATAGAGTCATATATATATATACATATATATATTGTTTTTGAGTATTAATACCAAATAATTTCCAGTAAAGCTTCTAATTTAGTCCACGTTTGTCTCAGTCATAGTGTTTTTAGCAAATATCTAAAAATCACGCTGACGTTGAGAGAAAACCTTGTGCTTCGTCGGTCATTTTGCTCGGCACTTTTTTATATTTTTCTTTTTATTGTAACGATGTGGTGTTGATAATATGGTTCTATTTTACTACTTTAAATCTAAATCTAAACTTTAAATTAGGATTTTTCAGTTTTTTTTAAAAACAAACTCACCGAAACAGTACCGAGTGCTATCGCAGGCATCTGGTCCCCATTACCCAAACTCAAATGAAGCATATCCGTTTTGCTATATCTCATTTTGACCGTAGAGAGGTCCTCTATTTTCCGGAGGTACATCTCTTCGGTGAGGCTCTGGTTCGAAGGTTGGGTTAAGTTTTTAGATGTCGTTGCGATGTCAACACGTCTCGGGTTTGGTGTTGTTGGTGAGTTAGCTTTTCCCTGGAAAAAATAGAAAAATGAAATAAAAAAGTTTCAGGACATAGTGATCTTTGCTGAAATCGAATGGCTGAGGTCATTAACATACATTTTGAAGACGCAAAAATAAAAATAAATATGAATAAAAACGTTTCATTATGTATTTACACGGGAATTAACGCGATCACGAAATAGCTATTATCACACTGTATTAACACTTAGTGCGAAGTATTGTTGAAAACTGCTTATCTGTGTGGGCAATACTCACATAGATCGTTGGGAAAATCCATAAAAACTAACTTAAATAAATTTTGATGTTTGTTTTTATCCAAAATAAAAAAAATGTGTCATTTAAAATTTTTAACTTCAGACATTCAACTTACTTTTTCGGAAAACGGATGCAAAAATACCTGGAAATTCAATCGGTCATAACATGTAAACGGATGGCTTTTTTAAAAAAATTCTTATTGTAACTGCATGCTAGAGTCATGCCCTTTCAGTGGTAAGTAGATGTTTTATTTTCAAATAAACCCTGTAAAGGCGAGAGTTAGTTTTTTTTGTAACGCGTTCGCACCTTAACTACTCAAATCATAATAAAATCTCCGCAAACACTCAAATCATTGGTGATGTACATTGTACTTGTTTATAAGCACCGTCAGCCGTTAATCATTAGGTGGTATAAAAAAAAAGAATTTCGTGATCTAAATCTAATTTAATCGAATACAGTTTAAAGTGAAAAAAAAGGACAACGAATATTGTGCGTTCTTTTTTTGTACTGTTTATTACCTAAAAAGAAAAAAAAACCGGACAAGTGCGACTCTGACTCGCGCACCGAGGGTTCCGTAAGCAAACAAACTTGTATATGTCCATCTTGGGAATCAATTCTCAAAGACTTTTGCCCGGCTTTTGTCGAAAGACAAACATAACTTTGCGGTTGCGATGTACGACAAAGGAAACAATCCAACCGCAAAATATAAATTTGTAATCACAAAATCTTTTTTTATGTGATGAACAACAAATTAACGACTTTCGGATTTTTTCTTTCACTTGTGCTGTCAGACCTTGCTTCTTACCAAATTTCATGATTCTAGGTAAATGGGAAGTACCCTATAGGTTTTCGACCCAAAGCCTATAGGGTACTTTCGGTTGACCTAGAATTGTCAATTTTGGTTAAAAGCAAAGTCTTACAGCACAAGTAAAGGGAAAATTCCGAAAAATAAAAAAGAGGCAGTCATGAGACTGCCGACAGAAGTGCGTGTGTGCCTGTCATGTGGTCATGTGGAGGGACATACTTGGCAAAAATTGGAATTATAGGTGTACTAGCAGCACCCCGCGGTTTCACCCGTGTAAGTCCCGATCCCGTGGGAATATCGGGATAAAAAGTAGCCTATATGTTAATCCAGGTCTCCAGCTATCTACATACCAAGTTTCATCGTAATCGGTTCCGTAGTTTTGGCGTGAAAGAGTAACAAACATCCATCCATACATCTATCCATCCATCCATCCATCCATCCAAACTTTCACATTTAAAATATTAGTGGGATGGGATACCAATTTTAATCAAAAACATCGCTTATGGCTATATAAGTATCGACAAAGAACTACTCACTTGCATATTTTGTTGTTATGAAGATGCTGTTTAAGAAGTATGATTGGCAACCAATACACTCTGATGATGTCTGTTTAAATGAGTTCGGAAATACGTTGTATTACTTTTCGTTTGTACAATCATGTGCCACAAGTTACACTTCACCGTTATCTGATTTGATAAAAAAATTATCTTAACCTTCCCACAAGTTAAAACAAAGGTTGCTCTTATTCCCTAAACAGTTTTGTCAATAGTATCTCTTATTACGAATAACCAATAGCACTGTGTATCTTTTTGTTATAATGTACTGTGAATCTTTAAATTATGATCAAATAAAAGATTGTCATTTGTCAATCGTCAATTGATATTATTGTACGGAGGCAGGGGTACGCCGTAACGCTACGAGTCACGTGAGCGGAATCGTTTGCAGAAGCGACTATTACGTTTTGAGTCTGGACGGACATTAGAGCGCACTCTTTTTAAGCGATTGAGTGGTTTGGACCCTCGCAACGGGACCGCTGGTTCACTCGCTCAGATAAAGTAAAAAAGAAAAATGATTGTGAGAAATGTAGCCCGGGTTTGAAATCTACGCCGTGTATCTTCTAGCAGAGAACCCTACTGATGACCGCTCAGCCGCTAACTTATCACGTTACTCGTAATATTATTATATAAAAGCTCTGTATCGATGTTCCGATATATCGCATCGTATTAGGCATCCTTAGCTCCAGGATTAATAGAGAGCGAGCCGGCGGGTTCCGCTAAGCCTTTTAGTTTTTTTAGATCCTTGTTTCGAATAATTTTTTCATAGTACCTACTTCAAGCGCTTAGAGCTCCATGAAAATAAATTTATGGGTTTCTCTTACAAACTCTCTCTCTCTACTTTTGTAAATGTATATATATACCAAATATCTTTATGATCGGGAGAATTGTAATGATCAAATATTACGTTACTATTTTTCTACTCATTAAATCGACTTTATTAATCGTTGTTTTTTCATTTAATTTGAAGGGGCTACATAGCACATGACAGGTGTATTCCGATTACAGCAACCAGTTTCTCTTAACAATTTCACCATTGATAAATATTCTTTTCAAACAAACTTTTAGAAAAACATTTTTACCTTTTTGTACTGCCTTGTGGATTTAGGAAATTCTAACTCTGCCTTTAGTTGATGTCCGTCTTTTAGAATATGTTCTCGTAATTCATCGTTTCCTTCCCTCAGTGTAGGGTCGCTCGACGGAGTGAACGATTTTACTTCTATTAACAGTTCCTCTTTGTTGAAGGTTGGCGTCACTTCAGTAGAGGTAGTACTTATTGGAGAAACATAAGAGTATACCGTGGCAGAGGGTCCGTGTAAGAAATCGTTGGTGAACGTGCTCAACTCGTGACCGATTTGTCCTTGTGCGCAGAGCACGTAAAGATATTTACAGTTTTGGAATATGTTGTAAAACATTTTTTTTTTAAAAAGACAACTCCCGATTTAGGAATTACTTAGGTTACTTTACAAACATAGAAACAACGGACACAAAGAACACCCAGACTCAGGTGGGAATCGAACCCACGACCTATAAGCATAGCGGTCAGGGTCATTAACCACTAGACCAACAGGCTAGCCAAATTTCTCTATTCTATTCTTTTGTATTTGCTTTTTTTTCTAAATTCAGCTACACTTGGTTTTTTTCAAATCTATACAACTACTTTCATTACCACTAATTTTTGAAATACAAGTAAAAATTGTAAATGAAATTAAAACCCAAGAATCTAAAAGAAAAATCCATTGTCTATTAATAACCTAATCAATGAGACTATTTCAATAAGATCAAACACGATACCTCTGCTATAAGTTGGTGAGGAGTTGGATAACCTGCTAATTTCAGATGATTTTGCGGAATCAGGTCAATGTTGTCCAAATAACAAACAGGCTTTATAACATTTTGAATCAAGCAGACCAAGAGAAGGCACATTCCTTTAAGGATTAGAAAAGAGCTGATGATCTTCAAACGGCTGAACAAATTTTCTTGAATTATAGCTAAGAACCCTCTTGATCAAGTGACCTTTTGAACATAAAAAAATAAATCAAAATCTATCCATTCGTTAGGAAGTATGTTGCCACAGAAGATTAAACTTATGTGGCAGATTTAAAGTTCTTCTTGGCGGGAATTTGATGGTACTGGCAATAGTGGCAACAGCGACTGGCATAATGGGAGGATGCCAATTTCTATCGTGGAAACATGCCGGAATTGATGACCTGAATAACCTTCATGAATAAAGAGCCATCCAGGTTGTTTACCAAGTGATGTTTAAGCACTATCATGGGGATGGGTTCAACTCCGATCCTGGAAGTTCATGCTTCTAAATATTTAAAAAAATCTCTGTGTGTGAATACATGTAAGCAGGTGTGAAATAAAATAGAATTTTGCTTATTGTTAAAAAAATATTATTAAATCCGTATAAAAAATCTTATTATCCTAATTATTGCTTATATTTATATCATATCCTAAAAAACAATTTTTATTATTTATAATTTCATTATTAAAATTCGTTTTAAGTACAATATCTGTTTATGAAAGTTGCTTACAATACATAATATATAAACATGTGATGTTGACTTAAAAAATACATACATACTTTTAAGGCCCTCATTCCAATTGAAAATGTACCAATGAATTTAATATGGACAAAATCCATGAGTTCAATGCAGTCGGGCCTGAGGCAAAGGGCGGGAGCATCTCCCCCCGCCGCGGCCGCCCGCATATCTCGCCTCGCACGTTCGCAGTGAAGTGACTGCGCTTCCTAAGCTCTTCATTCAAATCATGCGACTACCGTACGTAAGATTATTATACTATTGCATTTTGCATACTCACTAAACTAAAGCAAACAGGATTTTTTAAATTAATGTTATTTTAAATATTATTGTTATTGACTGCTTGCTATTGTTACTATGGCAGTCACGTAGCAGAGCGTCACAATCTCTACGTGATTCCTCATAGGAAGTTATTCAATCGTACATTCGTACATCCAAGCCTAGCAGACTGCTCATACATGTTTGTACGCTGTGACAAACTATGTCCTTCGCTGACACCTCCCTATGACGGACCGTTCCAAATCATAAAACGTGCCGATAAAGTATTCACTATTCAGAAGAACGGTAAAGAAACCAACGTGTCGATAGATCGATTAAAACCGGCATTCCTAATCAGCGAGGAGATAAACGAAGACAAAGATAGAGCAGATAGTCAGTAAAAAGTCTACAAGAGAAAAGAAGGTCAGTTGCCAAACCGACGACATCATGGGAAACAGCGCCACGCATGAGAAGGAGCAAGTAAACATGGTGCAAAACAACGCATTGCCAGAAACTACAGCCAAAGATACGCACAAAAAAGACATCAACAACATATATATCTGGATCGCGGTAATAATGACGATCATGGTGGTATATACAATCATCATGATAACGCATATCATAATCAAGAAGGCAAACAAAGCGATGGAAAGAAAAAATAACACAGCAATCAAAAACATAAACAATGTGTAAGAAAACGAGTCAAGGCGAATAATAGACGAACAGAGCGAGCGAAAACAGCAGCCTGATAGTTCACTGAATTACCGAAATCACTTCGTAATAGACATCACCGCAGCATAGCAGCGAAAAGAAGACAATTTTCATCAAGGGGGAGTAATATGGCAGTCACGTAGCAGAGCGTCACAATCTCTACGTGATTCCTCATAGGAAGTTACTCAATCATGAATGCTGACACTGCATATTATAATACGTGTCTCTAGTTGCTAAGACCTGAGATCCCCACTTAATAATATATGAAATTAACTAGTATATAAGATAGGATATTTTGTAAATAAATTATCATTCGATCAACCATATAGCGAGTCGTTATTAACTCCGCAATAGTTACATACATTTGCAAAAAGAAATAAAAGGCACGTTTTAAAATGCTATTACTACATAACACTGATGATAAAAAATATATTACGTATTTTGCATAAATTAAAAAGAAAGCCTAAGTACGAAGATAAATAATTGTTTCTTTTTTAGTTCTTATTATAAAGTCTACTTACAAAAATATAAATAAATGCCTATTATTATTATTATTATTTTGTTTTAGTTACTGCATATTAAAATGGCACGTTAAACGGGTAGTTTCTGTGTAATTCTCCTAACCTGAAAAAAAGATAAACAATATATTTTTATTTGTAGACTGAGTCGGGGGTGGCTCGACTTTTCTATACTAGTTTCGAAAAGTATAAGTTTAGAAATCACATCTTACTTCTTCAGGTCAAAAATCCTCTTGTTCCTGTTTAAAGCGTTGATTGCCTCGATCTGATGGGGTTCAAGGACGAAGGTGAGCGCCTGCAGAATATCATACAGATGGCCAGGGGAGGATGCTTTAACAACTGCCTGGCGACCAGACTGGATCTGATATCTGTGGACAAAATAAAAACTAAAATGCCACAGACAATATGTTTCAACAATAACTTATGACGTTCTTTCTATGATGTCTTGATTAGAAGAATATTAAACTGTCGTGGTACTTCGACGAGGACGTCCTCTCGAATTTAAGAATGGTCTAGAGCAATCAAGACGTTTTCCCGAACGTGCACTCTCGTCGACCATGGGCCTATACAATAATTTCCTTCAAAATAAATTTAATTTCTTACCTAACCAATAACTGGGCAGGAGTCTTGTTCAACCCTGAAGCCATAACCTTGACCAGGGGATCGTCTATAGCTGGGGCGACTGCGGTCTTGTACTCAGTAGGTGTTCCCTTAGATCCCAGTACAGAGAAGCAGCTCAGGGTTATGTTACGTTCTCTGCAGAAGGCCTGGAGAGGTTGCTGTGTAAGATAGGGGTGACATTCCACCTGTGGGAGGAGAAAAAAGAATCAGTGAATAAAATTAAGTAGTTAGGTAGTAGGCCTATTGTTGTTACGCAGGTGGACATAGCCCTTCGCTACTTTGCACGATTACACCTGGTCTTCTATCTTGCGCTTCCAATTTACCTCAGTTATCTACTTGAAATCTCCGGTCTATCTGCTTATGGGAATGGATATTTAAAATGTTTCATGCACACCGGTCGGTATTAACTGTGCGAAAGGAGTCCAGTATATTTATTTCCCGTTCTACACTGGACTCTGGACTGGAGTATTTTAAGGAGAGAAGTTGGTTGTAATAGCAATTCTCTACCTAACCTCCACGTTTAAACGTTGCCTCATATCCGTTACTTCTTATCAATCCAAATTATTGTTTTTTTTTTTAAAACTCTGCCTAAGTGAATATTTACAGATTTTATTTAAAGTAGATTTCAAAAAATCCATACGCTCGCACCTGTATGCCCGGTAAACGTATTAAACACGAACATTTTGCCAACTATAACTTGACCTCTCGCTGTCAACCGGGCACTTTGGGAATTGAATATGGGAAAATTAGGAAGATATTGGAAGGGAAAGAAGAAAAGGGATATTGCATATGCGAATAGATTCGGGAATGGGACCAATGGCTAGAGTAGGCAAAGGTCGCAAACCTGTAATTGTTGCCGGGAAGTCCGAGCTCTCTCACAACGCAATTAAAATAAACTAAGATAATACCTGATTAACAAGTGGCTTAATATGTCCCTTGTCAAGAATCTTCTGAATCTGCTGCGAATTGAAGTTGCTGACACCGATGGCCTTCACCAAGCCCTTGCTGACGAGAGCTTCCATCGCAAACCATGCGTCCATATAATCGTATTGGGAGAGTTGGAGCACGTTTGCTATCTGTGGTATTGGATCGCCACCTTCCTGGTAAAAAAATAAGAATTAAATAGAAATATTACACAGGGTGGAAGGGACAACGTACCGAATCCTGAAATATTGTATTCAGACCATAATTCTGAGTCGAAAATCATTGGAATTTTCTGCCGGAAAATTCATAACTTTTTTTTTATAATTTTACATTTTTTTGGTTAAAAGTGATATCACAATAAGTAAACAGAACATTTTACTGAAAAAAATTAATAAATACCACATATGGCCAAAAACTGCAATGTAACCAATCAAACTACATTTAAACATTTTATGCAATCAGCTGGTTTCGACGTTGCAGGTCATGCACAGTACCGCATAAACATAATACCTAAGGTTGTTAAGCTTACATTGCGTAGCGTCAAATGAAACTAATGACTATAAATCCTTAATTTGCATTTTTATGACGAACTGACTTTTGTATTTTGAAAAGTATCCACAGAAAGACGTTTTTGTAAGTTTTTCGCGTAGCTCAAACTTACACGCTGTATAGGAATTAAAAAACCGCATTAGTGTTTTCACCTTGGACGACACTCGTCTCCAAAAAGTTTAATGCCATTTCACGTATTTGCTACGTGAAATGAACAATATGTAAATAACTTACAAAATAAACTTAGCTTTCTTGTGTTCTGCGTCACTGCGCCATGTCATGTGTGTATGCCATGTCGTTAAAAAAGTAAAAATAGAACATACCGAATAAACTGTAATACCGAACCATGCGATTGACGTTCGTAAAAATAGATGATTGACACTCTCTGGTGCGTTATTACAGTGCTTAATTCTGAGCGAACATGGTTCAACCTCATCTGAAGTCTGCGAAAAGAACTCGAACTTCGCCGCGCGCAAATGGATTACCGGGTATATATTATGCTTGGCTACATACCTACATGCGCGTGAGATCCTAATCATTTAATGTTGCTGATCAATATTGGACTTTATTTAGTTCCTGGATAAGAATTCCTATTCCGTTCCGCGGACAGGTTGGTCACTTTATCAGAGAAAAAAAAACAATGATATCAATCTTTCGCTAATCCCAAAAACGCACTTACTTTCAAGGACATGGGATTGTGAATCATATAAAGATCAAAGTAATCCAAGCCCAGCGCCTCTAGAGATGCTCTGCAGGCAGTTTCCACTAACTCTGGCTTGTGGAATGTGCTCCAGAGCTTACCCATGATGAAGAGCTCCCCCCTGGGGAAGAAGAGATACTTATGTTAGTTAAACTCTACATTGAAACCTTCAGCTTGATATTTTACTGGCGTTTGATTAATATGGTGCTGAGATTGTCTCAGAAGGTGTCAAAATTATGAATAAAAGTTTTCTCTTCATTTTATAATTGTAATAAAGTCAACTTAAAACATGTAACTAAATAAACTAAATATCTAAATAAGTATATTGCAGAGGAAGGCATCAGTTTAAAATTTAATTATAGCAATTCCTGCTAGATGAATAAGTATTTTCAACTGAAATGTTATCATAAATTTTTTTTTAAATTTTGAATGGCACTATGTCACGGTAATATTATCTATACAGTATTCTATCTTCATACAATCGTTTGGAAAGTGAGTCATATCTACGCGTCACAAGTTTGGTATACACTCGGTACACAACCAGACGCGAATGCGTCGCAGTGACGAACGGTGTGGTGCTTTTGTAAGCAGTAAGCTTGCGATTTGTGTATTTGGTTAAAATAAGTATAAGTACTTACTTAATAAGGCAATGGGTTTTTTTACGATTAAATTTAACAATAAAGCTTTTCGTACCTCTCAGCCGAGGCGCAAATATTTTTCAGTCTTAAAATAAGGGTGGTTTTTTATGAAATCTCCTAATCAAAAAACACAACATGTATTTTTATTGAACACTCCCTTTTCCATTCACAGCAAATTTAATTTTTTTTAATAAAAATGATAGATGATATTTACAATCACAAAACTAGAAAGAAACTCTTAAATCTACTAATAAAAAAACACAACGTTGATTTTTATTGAACACTTCCTATTTCATTCACAACAAATGAATTTTTTTTAATTAAAAAAATATTATAATATTTACAATCACAAAACTAGAAAGAAACTCAAGTAGGTAGATGAAACTACCTACTTGAGATGAAATTAAAATACTGTAGGCGGGCACGGGCAGCTCTGTCGCATGTTTACGTGCCGCGCGGCTGTATGTAATTATTTCAAGGACAGCGCCGAGTCGCAATACTGGATACGCGATTTATTTCTCACTTATTAGTTTTTTCAAGTTTGTTATTGAAAGAAATATTATAAAATTAATATAAATGAAACGAGAAGTGTGAGCCACAGCCAGGCGTGTCATGATTTACGTAATTTAGTAAAATACGAGGCAAATTTTAATTTTTATACTAAAAGCATAAATAATATTGAATACGAGAAATTTAAAAGGGTGTCGCGCTGCCCATTTTCTGAAATTATTACTTTTTTATTTTCGCCATTAAAATATATTATTAACTCACCGTGTTACAGTTCCATCGTCTATTTTCTTCTTGATACCCTCTCCCACTAGTCGTTCTGTGCCATAGATGAAAGCCGTGTCTATAGCTCTATAGCCTAAGTCTATGGCCGCAGACACAACATGTGAAGTGAGACGGGGGTCAAACTAGAAAAAATACCACAATATTTTTCTTCACCATGTATCATAGTTTATATTCCGAGATTTCTTATCAAGCATGCGTATTACAACTGCAAAGAAGCCGGCAAAACTCCATTCAGTGGGTTGTCGCGCATCATTAAATGTTGAATAATTTATATACCAATAATATAACTTCTACAAGTGATGTTTTGTCTAGTAAATAACAGAGAGTTATATACAAAATATATATGTAAAGGAATACCTAGATTATAGAGTCTTATATATATATACATATATATATTGTTTTTGAGTATTAATACCAAATAATTTCCAGTAAAGCTTCTAATTTAGTCCACGTTTGTCTCAGTCATAGTGTTTTTAGCAAATATCTAAAAATCACGCTGACGTTGAGAGAAAACCTTGTGCTTCGTCGGTAATTTTGCTCGGCACTTTTTTATATTTTTCTTTTTATTGTAACGATGTGGTGTTGATAATATGGTTCTATTTTACTACTTTAAAAGTAAATCTAAACTTTAAATTAGGATTTTTCAGTTTTTTTTAAAACACAAACTCACCGAAACAGTACCGAGTGCTATCGCAGGCATCTGGTCCCCATTACCCAAACTCAAATGAAGCATATCCGTTTTGCTATATCTCATTTTGACCGTAGAGAGGTCCTCTATTTTCCGGAGGTACATCTCTTCGGTGAGGCTCTGGTTCGAAGGTTGGGTTAAGTTTTTAGATGTCGTTGCGATGTCAACAGGTCTCGAGTTTGGTGTTGTTGGTGAGTTAGCTTTTCCCTGGAAAAGATAGAAAAATGAAATAAAAAAGTTTCAGGACATAGTGATCTTTGCTGAAATCGAATGGCTGAGGTCATTAACATACATTTTGAAGACGCAAAAATAAAAATAAATATGAATAAAAACGTTTCATTATGTATTCACACGCGATCACGAAATAGCTATTATCACACTATATTAATACTTGGTGCGAAGTATTGTTGAAAACTGCTTATCTGTGTGGGCAATACTCACATAGATCGTTGGGAAAATCCATAAAAACTAACTTAAACAAATTTCGATGTTTGTTTTTATCCAAAATGAAAAAAAATGTATCATTTAAAATTTTTAACTTTAGACATTTCACCTACTTTTTCGGAAAACGGATGCAAAAATACCTGGAAATTCAATCGGTCATAACTTGTAAACGGATAGCTTTTTTTCAAAAATTCTTATTGTAACTGCATGCTACAGTCATGCCCTTTCAGTGGTAAGTAGATGTTTTATTTTCAAATAAACCCTTTAAGGCGAGAGTTAGTTTTTTTTGTAACGCGTTCGCACCTTAACTACTCAAATCATAATAAAATCTCCGCAAACACTCAAATCATTGGTGATGTACATTGTACTTGTTTATAAGCACCGTCAGCCGTTAATGATTAGGTGGTATAAAAAAAAGAATTTCGTGATCTAAATCTAATTTAATCGAATACAGTTTAAAGTGAAAAAAAAGGACAACGAACATTGTGCGTCCTTTTTTTGTACTGTTTATTACCTAAAAAGAAAAAAAAACCGGACAAGTGCGACTCTGACTCGCGCACCGAGGGTTCCGTAAGCAAACAAACTTGTAAATGTCCATCTTGGGAATCAATTCTCAAAGACTTTTGCCCGTCTTTTTCGAAAGACAAACATAACTTTGCGGTTGCGATGTACGACAAAGGAAACAATCCAACCGCACTATATAAGTTTGTAATCACAAAATCTTTTTTTAATGTGATGAACAACAAATTAACGACTTTCGGATTTTTTCTTTCACTTGTGCTGTCAGACCTTGCTTCTTACCAAATTTCATGATTCTAGGTAAATGGGAAGTACCCTATAGGTTTTCGACCCAAAACCTATAGGGTACTTCCGGTTGACCTAGAATTGTCAATTTTGGTTAAAAGCAAAGTCTTACAGCACAAGTAAAGCGAAAATTCCGAAAAATAAAAAAGAGGCAGTCATGAGACTGCCGACAGAAGTGCGTGTCTGCCTGTCATGTGGTTATGTGGGGAGACATACTTGGCAAAAATTGAAATTATAGGTGTACTAGCAGCACCCCGCGGTTTCCCCCGTGTAAGTCCCGATCCCGTGGGAATATCGGGATAAAAAGTAGCCTATTTGTTAATCCTGGTCTCCAGCTATCTACATACCAAGTTTCATCGTAATCGGTTCCGTAGTTTTGGCGTGAAAGAGTAACAAACATCCATTCATCCATCCATCCAAACTTTCACATTTATAATATTAGTGGGATGGGATACCAATTTTAATCAAATAACATCGGTTATGGTTATATAAGTATCGACAAAGAACTACTCACTTGCATATTTTGTTGTTATGAAGATGCTGTTTAAGAAGTATGATTGGCAACCAATACACTCTGATGATGTCTGTTTAAATGAGTTCGGAAATACGTTGTATTACTTTTCGTTTGTACAATCATGTGCCACAAGTTACACTTCACCGTTATCTGATTTGATAAAAAAATTATCTTAACCTTCCCACAAGTTAAAACAAAGGTTGCTCTTATTCCCTAAACAGTTTTGTCAATAGTATCTCTTATTACGAATAACCAATAGCACTGTGTATCTTTTTGTTATAATGTACTGTGAATCTTTAAATTATGATCAAATAAAAGATTGTCATTTGTCAATCGTCAATTGATATTATTGTACGGAGGCAGGGGTACGCCGTAACGCTACGAGTCACGTGAGCGGAATCGTTTGCAGAAGCGACTATTACGTTTTGAGTCTGGACGGACATTAGAGCGCACTCTTTTTAAGCGATTGAGTGGTTTGGACCCTCGCAACGGGACCGCTGGTTCACTCGCTCAGATAAAGTAAAAAAGAAAAATGATTGTGAGAAATGTAGCCCGGGTTTGAAATCTACGCCGTGTATCTTCTACCAGAGAACCCTACTGATGACCGCTCAGCCGCTAACTTATCACGTTACTCGTTATATTATTATATAAAAGCTCTGTATCGATGTTCCGATATATCGCATCGTATTAGGCATCCTTAGCTCCAGGATTAATAGAGAGCGAGCCAGCGGGTTCCGCTAAGCCTTTTAGTTTTTTTAGATCCTTGTTTCGAATAATTTTTTCATAGTACCTACTTCAAGCGCTTAGAGCTCCATGAAAATAAATTTATGGGTTTCTCTTACAAACTCTCTCTCTACTTTTGTAAATGTATATATATACCAAATATTTTTATGATCGGGAGAATTGTAATGATCAAATATGACGTTACTATTTTTCTACTCATTAAATCGACTTTATTAATCGTTGTTTTTTCATTTCATTTGAAAGGGCTACATAGCACATGACTGGTGTGTTCCGATTACAGTAACCAGTTTCTCTTAACAATTTCACCATTGATAAATATTCTTTTCAAACAAACTTTTAAAAAACATTTTTACCTTTTGCCTTGTGGATTTAGAAAATTCTAACTCTGCCTTTAGTTGATGTCCGTCTTTTAGAATATGTTCTCGTAATTCATCGTTTCCTTCCTGCAGTGTAGGATCCCTCGACGTAGTAAACGATTTTACTTCTATTAACATTTCGTCTTCATTGAAGTTCGGTGTCACTACAGTAGAGGTAGTACTTTATGGAGAAACATAAGAGTATACCGTGGCAGAGGGTCCGTGTAAGAAATCGTTGGTGAACGTGCTCAACTCGTGACCGATTTGTCTTTGTGCGCAGAGCACGTAAAGTTATTTACAGTTTTGGAATATGTTGTAAAACATTTTTTTTTTAAAAGACAACTCCCGAATTAGGAATTACTCAGGTTACTTTACAAACATAGAAACAACGGACACAAAGAACACCCAGACTCAGGTGGGAATCGAACCCACGACCTATAAGCATATCGGTCAGGGTCACTAACCACTAGACCAACAGGCCAGCCAAATTTCTCTATTCTATTCTTTTGTATTTGCTTTTTTTTCTAAATTCAGGTACACTTGGTTTTTTTTTAAATCTATACAACTACTTTCATTACCACTCATTTTTTAAATACAAGTAAAAATTGTAAATGAAATTAAAACCCAAGAATCTAAAAGAAAAATACATTGTCTATTAATAACCTAATCATTGAGACTATTTCAATAAGATCAAACACGATACCTCTGCTATAAGTTGATGAGGAGCAGACCAAGAGAAGGCACATTCCTTTAAGGATTAGAAAAGAGCTGATGATCTTCAAACGGCTGAACAAATTTTCTTGAATTATAGCTAAGAACCCTCTTGATCATTTGACCTTTTAAACATAAAAAAATAAATCAAAATCTATCCATTCGTTAGGAAGTATGTTGCCACAGAAGATTAAACTTATGTGGCAGATTTAAAGTTCTTCTCGGCGGGAATTTGATGGTACTGGCAATAGTGGCAACAGCGACTGGCATAATGGGAGGATGTCAATTTCTATCGTGGATAAATAGTGGCTGCGCAACATGCCGGAATTGATGACCTGAATAACCTTCATGAATAAAGAGCCCTCCAGGTTGTTTACCAAGTGATGTTTAAGCACTATCATGGGGATGGGTTCAACTCCGATCCTGGAAGTTCATGCTTCTAAATATTTAAAAAAATCTCTGTGTGTGAATACATGTAAGCAGGTGTGAAATAAAATAGAATTTTGCTTATTGTTAAAAAAAATATTATTAAATCCGGAAAAAAATCTTATTATCCTAATTATTGCTTATATTTATATCATATCCTAAAAAAACAATTTTTATTATTCATGATTTCATTATTAAAATTCGTTTTAAGTACAATATCTGTTTATGAAAGTTACTTACAATACATAATATATAAACATGTGATGTTGACTTAAAAAATACATACATACTTTTAAAAGGCCCTCATTCCAATTGAAAATGTACCGATGAATTTAATATGGACAAAATCCATGAGTTCAATGCAGTCGGGCCTGAGGCAAAGGGCGGGAGCATCTCCCCCCGCCGCGGCCGCCCGCATATCTCGCCTCGCACGTTCGCAGTGAAGTGACTACGCTTCCTAAGCTCTGCATTCAAATCATGCAACTACCATACGTAAGATTATTATACTATTGCATTTTGCATACTCACTAAACTAAAGCAAACAGGATTTTTTATATTAATGTTATTTTAAATATTATTGTTATTGACTGCTTGCTATTGTTACTATGGCAGTCACGTAGCAGAGCGTCACAATCTCTACGTGATTCCTCAGAGGAAGTTACTCAATCATGAATGCTGACACTGCATATTATAATACGTGTCTGTAGTTGCTAAGACCTGAAATCCCCACTTAATAATATATGAAATTAACTACTATATAAGATAGGATATTTTGTAAATAAATTATCATTCGATCAACCATATAGCGAGTCGTTATTAACTCCGCAATAGTTACATACATTTGCAAAAAGAAAAAAAAGGCACGTTTTAAAATGCTATTACTACATAACACTGATGATAAAAAATATACTACGTATTTTACATAAACTAAAGAGATAGCCTAAGTACGAAGATAAATAATTGTTTCTTTTTTAGTTCTTATTATAAAGTCTACTTACAAAAATATAAATAAATGCCTATTATTATTATTATTATTTTGTTATAGTTACTGCATATTAAAATGGCACGTTAAACGGGTAGTTTTTGTGTAATTCTCCTAACCTGAAAAAAAAAATAAACAATATATTTTTATTTGTAGACTGAGTCGGGGGTGGCTCGACTTTTCGATACTAGTTTCGAAAAGTATAAGTTTAGAAATCACATCTTACTTCTTCAGGTCAAAAATCCTCTTGTTCCTGTTTAAAGCGTTGATTGCCTCGATCTGATGGGGTTCAAGGACGAAGGTGAGCGCCTGCAGAATATCATACAGATGGCCAGGGGAGGATGCTTTAACAACTGCCTGGCGACCAGACTAGATCTGATATCTGTGGACAAAATAAAAACTAAAATGCCACAGACAATATGTCGAGATGGTCTAGAGCAATCAAGACGTTTTCCCGAACGTGCATTCTCGTCGACCATGGGCCTATACAATAATTTCCTTCAAAATAAATTTAATTTCTTACCTAACCAATAACTGGGCAGGAGTCTTGTTCAACCCTGAAGCCATAACCTTGACCAGGGGATCGTCTATAGCTGGGGCGACTGCGGTCTTGTACTCAGCAGGTGTTCCCTTAGATCCCAGTACAGAAAAGCAGCTCAGGGTTATGTTACGTTCTCTGCAGAAGGCCTGGAGAGGTTGCTGTGTAAGATAGGGGTGACATTCCACCTGTGGGAGGAGAAAAAAGAATCAGTGAATAAAATTAAGTAGTTAGGTAGTAGGCCTATTGTAGTTACGCAGGTGGACATAGCCCTTCGCTACTTTGCACGATTACACCTGGTCTTCTATCTTGCGCTTCCAATTTATCTCAGTTACCTACTTGAAATCTCCGGTCTATCTGCTTATGGGAATGGATATTTAAAATGTTTCATGCACACCGGTCGGTATTAACTGTGCGAAAGGAGTCCAGTATATTTATTTCCCGTTCTACACTGGACTCTGGACTGGAGTATTTTAAGGAGAGAAGTTGGTTGTAATAGCAATTCTCTACCTAACCTCCACATTTAAACGTTGCCTCATATCCGTTACTTCTTATTTCTAGATAAAATCCAATCCAAATTATTGTTTTTTTTTTAAGAAATCTCTGCCTAAGTGAATATTTACAGATTGAAGTTAAAGTAGGTTTCAAAAAATTCCATACGCTCGCACCTGTATCCCCGGAAAACGTATTAAACACGAACATTTTGCCAACTATAACTTGACCTCTCGCTGTCAACCGGGCACTTTGGGAATTGAATATGGGAAAATTAGGAAGATATTGGAAGGGAAAGAAGAAAAGGGATATTGCATATGCGAATAGATTTGGGAATGGGAGCAATGGCTAGAGCAGGCAAAGGTCGCAAACCTGTAATTGTTGTCGGTAAGTCCGAGCTCTCTAACAACGCAATTAAAATAAACTGAGATAATACCTGATTAACAAGTGGCTTAATATGTCCCTTGTCAAGAATCTTCTGAATCTGCTGCGAATTGAAGTTGCTGACACCGATGGCCTTCACCAAGCCCTTGCTGACGAGAGCTTCCATCGCAAACCATGCGTCCATATAATCGTATTGGGAGAGTTGGAGCACGTTTGCTATCTGTGGTATTGGATCGCCACCTTCCTGGTAAAAAAATAAGAATTAAATAGAAATATTACACAGGGTGGAAGGGACATCGTACTGAATCTTGAAATATTGTTTTCAGACCATAATTCTGAGTCGAAAATCATTGGAATTTTCTGCCGGAAAATTCATAACTTTTTTTTTTTATAATTTTAAATTTTTTTGGTCAAAAGTGATATCACAATAAGTAAACAGAACATTTTACTGAAAAAAAATAATAAATACCACATACGGCCAAAAATTGCGATGTAATCAATCAAACAACATTTAAACATTTTATGCAATCAGCTGGTTTCGACGTTGCAGGTCATGCACAGTACCGCACAAACATAATATCTAAGGTTGTTAAGCTTACATTGCGTAGCGTCAAATGAAACTAATGACTATAAATCCTTAATCTCGCATTTTTATGACGAACTGACTTTTGTATTATGATAAGTATCCACAGAAAGACGTTTTTGTAAGTTTTTCGCGTAGCTCAAACTTACACGCTGTATAGGAATTAAAAAACTGCATTAGTGTTTTCACCTTGGACGACACTCGTCTCCAAAAGTTTAATGCATGCAAATTTGGCATGTGAAATGAACAATAACTATATGGAAATTACTTACAAATTGAACTTACGTGTATGTTATGTCATGTGTGTATGCCATGTCGTTAAAAAAGTAATATATGGTTTAAAAAACTAAAAAACACGCTTTTATAGAAAATTCAACCAAAAAAAATAAAAAATTTAATCGAATTATTGCATTGTCATCGGTCTTTGACAGGTGTGCAAAATTTGAATGAAATCTGGCCGTTTAAAATGGGTCAAAATCGCGCTCAAAGGAGTCGGTTACAAACATACAAACAAACATACAAGTGAAGTTAATAGAAAGCGTGTAAAAATAGAACATACCGAATACAACACATGCGATTGACGTTCGTAAAAATAGATGATTGACACTCTCTGGTGCGTTATTACAGTGCTTAATTCTGAGCGAACATGGTTCAACCTCATGTGAAGTCTGCCAAAAGAACTCGAACTTCGCCGCGCGCAAATGGATTACCGGGTATATATTATGCTTGGCTACATACCTACATGCGCGTGAGATCCTAATCATTTAATGCTGCCGATCAATATTGGACTTTATTTAGTTCCTGGATAAGAATTCCTATTCCGTTCCGCGGACAGGTTGGTCACTTTATCAGAGAAAAAAAAAACAATGATATCAATCTTTCGCTAATCCCAAAAACGCACTTACTTTCAAGGACATGGGATTGTGAATCATATAAAGATCAAAATAATCCAAGCCCAGCGCCTCTAGAGATGCTCTGCAGGCAGTTTCCACTAACTCTGGCTTGTGGAATGTGCTCCAGAGCTTACCCATGATGAAGAGCTCCCCCCTGGGGAAGAAGAGATATTTATGTCAGTTAAATTCTACATTGAAACCTTCAGATTGATATTTTACTGGCGTTTAATTAATATGGTGCTGAGATGGTCTCAGAAGGTGTCAAAATTATGAATAAGAGTTTTCTCTTCATTTTATAATTGTAATAAAGTCAACTTAAAACATATAACTAAATAAAATAAATATCTAACTAAAGTAAATTGATTAATTATAGCAATTCCTGCTAGATGAATAAGTATTTTCAACTGAAATGTTATCATCAATTTTTTTGAAAATTTTGAATGGCTAGTGCCATTAAAAATTTGGTCACGGTAATATTATCCATACAGTATTCTATCTTCATACAATCGTTTGGAAAGCGAGTCATATCTGCGCGTTACAAGTTCGGTATACACTCTGTACACAACCAAACGCGAATGCGTCGCAGTGACGAACGGTGTGGTGCTTTTGTAAGCAGTAAGCTTACGATTTGTGTATTTGATTAAAATAAGTATAAGTACTTACTTAATATGGCAATGGATTTTTTATACGATTAAATTTAACAATAAAGCTTTTCGTTCGTCTCAGTCGAGGCACAAATATTTTTCAGTCTTAAAATAAGGGTGGTTTTTTATGAAATCTCCTAATCAAAAAACACAACATGTATTTTTATTGAACACTCCCTTTTCCATTCACAGCAAATTTAATTTTTTTTAATAAAAATGATAGATGATATTTACAATCACAAAACTAGAAAGAAACTCAAGTAGGTAGATGGAACTACCTACTTGAGATGAAATTAAAATACTGTAGGCGGGCACGGGCAGCTCTGTCGCGAGTTTACGTGCCGCGCGGCTGTATGTAATTATTTCAAGGACAGCGCCGAGTCGCAATACTGGATACGCGATTAATTTCTCACTTATTAGATTTTTCAAGCTTGTTATTGAAAGAAATATTAAAATTAATATAAATGAAACGAGAAGTGTGAGCCACAGCCAGGCGTGTCATGATTTACGTAATTTAGTAAAATACGAGGCAAATTTTAATTTTTATACTAAAAGCATAAATAATATTGAATACGAGAAATTTAAAAGGGTGTCGCGCCGCCCATTTTTTGAAATTATTACTTTTTTATTTCCGCCATTAAAATATATTATTAACTCACCGTGTTACAGTTCCATCGTCTATTTTCTTCTTGATACCCTCTCCCACTAGTCGCTCTGTGCCGTAGATGAAAGCCGTGTCTATAGCTCTATAGCCTAAGTCTATGGCCGCAGACACAACATGTGAAGTGAGACGGGGGTCAAACTAGAAAAAATACCACAATATTTTTCTTTACCATGTATCATAGTTTCTATTCTGAGATTTTTTATCAAGCATGCGTATTACAACTGCAAAGAAGCCGGCAAAACTCCATTCAGTGGGTTGTCGCGCATCATTAAATGTTGAATAATTTATATACCAATAATATAACTTCTACAAGTGATGTTTTGTCTAGTAAATAACAGAGAGTTATATACAAAATATATATGTAAAGGAATACCTAGATTATAGAGTCATATATATATATACATATATATATTGTTTTTGAGTATTAATACCAAATAATTTCCAGTAAAGCTTCTAATTTAGTCCACGTTTGTCTCAGTCATAGTGTTTTTAGCAAATATCTAAAAATCACGCTGACGTTGAGAGAAAACCTTGTGCTTCGTCGGTCATTTTGCTCGGCACTTTTTTATATTTTTCTTTTTATTGTAACGATGTGGTGTTGATAATATGGTTCTATTTTACTACTTTAAATCTAAATCTAAACTTTAAATTAGGATTTTTCAGTTTTTTTTAAAACACAAACTCACCGAAACAGTACCGAGTGCTATCGCAGGCATCTGGTCCCCATTACCCAAACTCAAATGAAGCATATCCGTTTTGCTATATCTCATTTTGACCGTAGAGAGGTCCTCTATTTTCCGGAGGTACATCTCTTCGGTGAGGCTCTGGTTCGAAGGTTGGGTTAAGTTTTTAGATGTCGTTGCGATGTCAACACGTCTCGGGTTTGGTGTTGTTGGTGAGTTAGCTTTTCCCTGGAAAAAATAGAAAAATGAAATAAAAAAGTTTCAGGACATAGTGATCTTTGCTGAAATCGAATGGCTGAGGTCATTAACATACATTTTGAAGACGCAAAAATAAAAATAAATATGAATAAAAACGTTTCATTATGTATTTACACGGGAATTAACGCGATCACGAAATAGCTATTATCACACTGTATTAACACTTAGTGCGAAGTATTGTTGAAAACTGCTTATCTGTGTGGGCAATACTCACATAGATCGTTGGGAAAATCCATAAAAACTAACTTAAATAAATTTTGATGTTTGTTTTTATCCAAAATAAAAAAAATGTGTCATTTAAAATTTTTAACTTCAGACATTCAACTTACTTTTTCGGAAAACGGATGCAAAAATACCTGGAAATTCAATCGGTCATAACATGTAAACGGATGGCTTTTTTAAAAAAATTCTTATTGTAACTGCATGCTAGAGTCATGCCCTTTCAGTGGTAAGTAGATGTTTTATTTTCAAATAAACCCTGTAAAGGCGAGAGTTAGTTTTTTTTGTAACGCGTTCGCACCTTAACTACTCAAATCATAATAAAATCTCCGCAAACACTCAAATCATTGGTGATGTACATTGTACTTGTTTATAAGCACCGTCAGCCGTTAATCATTAGGTGGTATAAAAAAAAAGAATTTCGTGATCTAAATCTAATTTAATCGAATACAGTTTAAAGTGAAAAAAAAGGACAACGAACATTGTGCGTCCTTTTTTTGTACTGTTTATTACCTAAAAAGAAAAAAAAACCGGACAAGTGCGACTCTGACTCGCGCACCGAGGGTTCCGTAAGCAAACAAACTTGTAAATGTCCATCTTGGGAATCAATTCTCAAAGACTTTTGCCCGTCTTTTTCGAAAGACAAACATAACTTTGCGGTTGCGATGTACGACAAAGGAAACAATCCAACCGCACTATATAAGTTTGTAATCACAAAATCTTTTTTTAATGTGATGAACAACAAATTAACGACTTTCGGATTTTTTCTTTCACTTGTGCTGTCAGACCTTGCTTCTTACCAAATTTCATGATTCTAGGTAAATGGGAAGTACCCTATAGGTTTTCGACCCAAAACCTATAGGGTACTTCCGGTTGACCTAGAATTGTCAATTTTGGTTAAAAGCAAAGTCTTACAGCACAAGTAAAGCGAAAATTCCGAAAAATAAAAAAGAGGCAGTCATGAGACTGCCGACAGAAGTGCGTGTCTGCCTGTCATGTGGTTATGTGGGGAGACATACTTGGCAAAAATTGAAATTATAGGTGTACTAGCAGCACCCCGCGGTTTCCCCCGTGTAAGTCCCGATCCCGTGGGAATATCGGGATAAAAAGTAGCCTATTTGTTAATCCTGGTCTCCAGCTATCTACATACCAAGTTTCATCGTAATCGGTTCCGTAGTTTTGGCGTGAAAGAGTAACAAACATCCATCCATACATCTATCCATCCATCCATCCATCCATCCAAACTTTCACATTTAAAATATTAGTGGGATGGGATACCAATTTTAATCAAAAACATCGGTTATGGTTATATAAGTATCGACAAAGAACTACTCACTTGCATATTTTGTTGTTATGAAGATGCTGTTTAAGAAGTATGATTGGCAACCAATACACTCTGATGATGTCTGTTTAAATGAGTTCGGAAATACGTTGTATCACTTTTCGTTTGTACAATCATGTGCCACAAGTTACACTTCACCGTTATCTGATTTGATAAAAAAATTATCTTAACCTTCCCACAAGTTAAAACAAAGGTTGCTCTTATTCAATAAACAGTTTTGTCAGTAGTATCTCTTATTACGAATAACCAATAGCACTGTGGATCATCTTTTTGTTATAATGTACTGTGAATCTTTAAATTATGATCAAATAAAAGATTGTCATTTGTCAATCGTCAATTGATATTATTGTACGGAGGCAGGGGTACGCCGTAACGCTACGAGGCACGTGAGCGGAATCGTTTGCAGAAGCGACTATTACGTTTTGAGTCTAGACGGACATTAGAGCGCACTCTTTTGGAAGCGATTGAGTGGTTTGGACCCTCGTAACGGGACCGCTGGTTCACTCGCTCAGATAAAGTAAAAAAGAAAAATGATTGTGAGAAATGTAGCCCGGGTTTGAAATCTACGCCGTGTATCTTCTACCAGAGAACCCTACTGATGACCGCTCAGCCGCTAACTTATCACGTTACTCGTTATATTATTATATAAAAGCTCTGTATCGATGTTCCGATATATCGCATCGTATTAGGCATCCTTAGCTCCAGGATTAATAGAGAGCGAGCCAGCGGGTTCCGCTAAGCCTTTTAGTTTTTTTAGATCCTTGTTTCGAATAATTTTTTCATAGTACCTACTTCAAGCGCTTAGAGCTCCATGAAAATAAATTTATGGGTTTCTCTTACAAACTCTCTCTCTCTACTTTTGTAAATGTATATATATATACCAAATATTTTTATGATCGGGAGAATTGTAATGATCAAATATGACGTTACTATTTTTCTACTCATTAAATCGACTTTATTAATCGTTGTTTTTTCATTTAATTTGAAGGGGCTACATAGCACATGACAGGTGTGTTCCGATTACAGTAACCAGTTTCTCTTAACAATTTCACCATTGATAAATATTCTTTTCAAACAAACTTTTAGAAAAACATTTTTACCTTTTTGCACTGCCTTGTGGATTTAGGAAATTCTAACTCTGCCTTTAGTTGATGTCCGTCTTTTAGAATATGTTCTCGTAATTCATCGTTTCCTTCCCTCAGTGTAGGGTCGCTCGACGGAGTGAACGATTTTACTTCTATTAACATTTCGTCTTTATTGAAGGTTGGCGTCACTACAGTAGAGGTAGTACTTATTGGAGAAACATAAGAGTATACCGTGGCAGAAGGTTCGTGTAAGAAATCGTTGGTGAACGTGCTCAACTCGTGACCGATTTATCCTTGTGCGCAGAGCACGTAAAGATATTTACAGTTTTGGAATATGTTGTAAAACATTTTTTTTTAAAAAAACAACTCCCGATTTAGGAATTACTTAGGTTACTTTACAAACATAGAAACAACGGACACAAAGAACACCCAGACTCAGATGGGAATCGAACCCACGATCTATAAGCATAGCGGTGAGGGTCACTAACCACTAGACCAACAGGCCAGCCAAATTTCTCTATTCTATTCTTTTGTATTTGATTTTTTTTCTAAATTCAGCTACACTTGGTTTTTTTTCAAATCTATACAACTACTTTCATTACCACTCATTTTTTAAATACAAGTAAAAATTGTAAATGAAATTAAAACCCAAGAATCTAAAAGAAAAATACATTGTCTATTAATAACCTAATCATTGAGACTATTTCAATAAGATCAAACACGATACCTCTGCTATAAGTTGGTGAGGAGTTGGATAACCTGCTAATTCCAGATGATTTTGCAGAATCAGGTCAATGTTGTCCAAATAACAGGCTTTATAACATTTTGAATCAAGCAGACCAAGAGAAGGCACATTCCTTTAAGGATTAGAAAAGAGCTGATGATCTTCAAACGGCTGAACAAATTTTCTTGAATTATAGCTAAGAACCCTCTTGATCATTTGACCTTTTAAATACAAAAAAATAAATCAAAATCGATCCATTCGTTTAGGAAGTATGTTGCAACAGAAGATTAAACTTATGTGGCAGATTTAAAGTTCTTCTTGGCGGGAATTTGATGGTACTGGCAATAGTGGCAACAGTGACTGGCATAATGGGAGGATGCCAATTTCTATCGTGGAAACATAGTGGCTGCGCAACATGCCGGAATTGATGACCTGAATAACCTTCATGAATAAAGAGCCATCCAGGTTGTTTACCAAGTGATGTTTAAGCACTATCATGGGGATGGGTTCAACTCCGATCCTGGAAGTTCATGCTTCTAAATATTTAAAAAAACCTCTGTGTGTGAATACATGTAAGTAGGTGTGAAATAAAATAGAATTTTGCTTATTGTTAAAAAAAATATTATTAAATCCGGAAAAAAATCTTATTATCCTAATTATTGCTTATATTTATATCATATCCTAAAAAACAATTTTTATTATTCATGATTTCATTATTAAAATTCGTTTTAAGTACAATATCTGTTTATGAAAGTTACTTACAAATACATAATATATAAACATGTGATGTTGACTTGAAAAATACATACATACTTTTAAGGCCTTCATTCCAATTGAAAATATGCGCATTGACAAAATCCGCGCGTAAGTTCAATGCAGTCGGGCTTGAGGCAAAGGGCGGGAGCATCTCCCCCCGCCGGCCGCATACCTCGCCTCGCACATTCGCAGTGAAGTGACTGCGCTTCCTAAGCTCTGCATTCAAATCATGCGACTACCATACGTAAGATTACTATACTATTGCATTTTGCATACTCACTAAACTAAAGCAAACAGGATGTTTTTTATATTAATAATAGTTTAAATATTATTGTTATTGACTGCTTGCTATTCTTACATACATTCGCAAAAAGAAATAAAAGGCACGTTTTAAAATGCTTTTACTACATAACAATGTAATAACTTGACACATCTCACACACGGCCGTCTGATCCAAAACTAGGCATAGCCTGTACTATGGTAACCAGACTGCTGATAAACATACTTATATATTTCTAAATACATACATTATAGATAAATTACACCCAGACACAGAGCAAATGATCGTGCTCATCACACAATTATTTGTCCTGGGTGGAAATCGAACCCACAACCTCTGGCTCAGCAGTCAGGGTCACTAATCCTAGACCAACGGGCCAGTCATGTCAACAATGATGATTAAAAAATATATTACGTATTTTACATAAATTAAAAAGATAGCCTAAGTACGAAGATAAATTATTGTTTCTTTTTTAGTTTTTATTATAAAGCCTACTTTCAAAAATATAAATAAATGCCTATTATTATTATTATTATTTTGTTATAGTTACTGCATATTAAAATTGCACGTTAAACGGGTAGTTTTTGTGTAATTCTCCTAACCTGAAAAAAAAAATAAACAATATATTTTTATTTGTAGACTGAGTCGGGGGTGGCTCGACTTTTCGATACTAGTTTCGAAAAGTATAAGTTTAGAAATCACATCTTACTTCTTCAGGTCAAAAATCCTCTTGTTCCTGTTTAAAGCGTTGATTGCCTCGATCTGATGGGGTTCAAGGACGAAGGTGAGCGCCTGCAGAATATCATACAGATGGCCAGGGGAGGATGCTTTAACAACTGCCTGGCGACCAGACTGTATCTGATATCTGTGGACAAAATAAAAACTAAAATGCCACAGACAATATGTCGAGATGGTCTAGAGCAATCAAGACGTTTTCCCGAACGTGCATTCTCGTCGACCATGGGCCTATACAATAATTTCCTTCAAAATAAATTTAATTTCTTACCTAACCAATAACTGGGCAGGAGTCTTGTTCAACCCTGAAGCCATAACCTTGACCAGGGGATCGTCTATAGCTGGGGCGACTGCGGTCTTGTACTCAGCAGGTGTTCCCTTAGATCCCAGTACAGAAAAGCAGCTCAGGGTTATGTTACGTTCTCTGCAGAAGGCCTGGAGAGGTTGCTGTGTAAGATAGGGGTGACATTCCACCTGTGGGAGGAGAAAAAAGAATCAGTGAATAAAATTAAGTAGTTAGGTAGTAGGCCTATTGTAGTTACGCAGGTGGACATAGCCCTTCGCTACTTTGCACGATTACACCTGGTCTTCTATCTTGCGCTTCCAATTTATCTCAGTTACCTACTTGAAATCTCCGGTCTATCTGCTTATGGGAATGGATATTTAAAATGTTTCATGCACACCGGTCGGTATTAACTGTGCGAAAGGAGTCCAGTATATTTATTTCCCGTTCTACACTGGACTCTGGACTGGAGTATTTTAAGGAGAGAAGTTGGTTGTAATAGCAATTCTCTACCTAACTTCCACGTTTAAACGTTGCCTCATATCCGTTACTTCTTATTTCTAGATAAAATCCAATCCAAATTATTGTTTTTTTTTTAAGAAATCTCTGCCTAAGTGAATATTTACAGATTGAAGTTAAAGTAGGTTTCAAAAAATTCCATACGCTCGCACCTGTATCCCCGGAAAACGTATTAAACACGAACATTTTGCCAACTATAACTTGACCTCTCGCTGTCAACCGGGCACTTTGGGAATTGAATATGGGAAAATTAGGAAGATATTGGAAGGGAAAGAAGAAAAGGGATATTGCATATGCGAATAGATTCGGGAATGGGACCAATGGCTAGAGTAGGCAAAGGTCGCAAACCTGTAATTGTTGCCGGGAAGTCCGAGCTCTCTCACAACGCAATTAAAATAAACTAAGATAATACCTGATTAACAAGTGGCTTAATATGTCCCTTGTCAAGAATCTTCTGAATCTGCTGCGAATTGAAGTTGCTGACACCGATGGCCTTCACCAAGCCCTTGCTGACGAGGGCTTCCATCGCGAACCATGCGTCCATATAATCGTATTGGGAGAATTGGAGCACGTTTGCTAACTGTGGTATGGGATCGCCACCTTCCTGGTAAAAAAATAAGAATTAAATAGAAATATTACACAGGGTGGAAGGGACAACGTACTGAATCCTGAAATATTGTATTCAGACCATAATTCTGAGTCGAAAATCATTGGAATTTTTTGCCGGAAAATTCATAACTTTTTTTTTAAATTTTATATTTTTTTGGTTAAAAGTGATATCACAATAAGTAAACAGAACATTTTACTGAAAAAAATTAATAAATACCACATATGGCCAAAAACTGCAATGTAACCAATCAAACTACATTTAAACATTTTATGCAATCAGCTGGTTTCGACGTTGCAGGTCATGCACAGTACCGCATAAACATAATACCTAAGGTTGTTAAGCTTACATTGCGTAGCGTCAAATGAAACTAATGACTATAAATCCTTAATCTCGCATTTTTATGACGAACTGACTTTTGTATTACGATAAGTATCCACAGAAAGACGTTTTTGTAAGTTTTTCGCGTACCTCAAACTTACACGCTGTATAGGAATTAAAAAATTGCATTAATATTTTCACTTTGGACGACACTCGTCTCCAAAAAGTTTAATGCAATTTCACGTATTTGGCACGTGAAATGAACAATAACTTTATGTGAATAACTTACAAAATAAACTTAGCTTTCTTGTGTTCTGCGTCACTGCGCCATGTCATGTGTGTATGCCATGTCGTTAAAAAAGTAAAAATAGAACATACCGAATACAACACATGCGATTGACGTTCGTAAAAATAGATGATTGACACTGTCTGGTGCGTTACTACAGTGCTTAGTTCTGAGCGAACATGGTTCAACCTCATCTGAAGTCTGCGAAAAGAACTCGAACTTCGCCGCGCGCAAATGGATTACCGGGTATATATTATGCTTGGCTACATACCTACATGCGCGAGAGATCCTAATCATTTAATGTTGCTGATCAATATTGGACTTTATTTAGTTCCTGGATAAGAATTCCTATTGGTCACTTTATCAGAGAAAAAAAAAACAATGATATCAATCTTTCGCTAATCCCAAAAACGCACTTACTTTCAAGGACATGGGATTGTGAATCATATAAAGATCAAAGTAATCCAAGCCCAGCGCCTCTAGAGATGCTCTGCAGGCAGTTTCCACTAACTCTGGCTTGTGGAATGTGCTCCAGAGCTTACCCATGATGAAGAGCTCCCCCCTGGGGAAGAAGAGATACTTATGTTAGTTAAACTCTACATTGAAACCTTCAGCTTGATATTTTACTGGCGTTTGATTAATATGGTGCTGAGATTGTCTCAGAAGGTGTCAAAATTATGAATAAAAGTTTTCTCTTCATTTTATAATTGTAATAAAGTCAACTTAAAACATGTAACTAAATAAAATAAATATCTAAATAAGTAAATTGCAGAGGAAGGCATCAGTTTAAAATTTAATTATAGCAATTCCTGCTAGATGAATAAGTATTTTCAACTGAAATGTTATCATAATTTTTTTTTTAAATTTTGAATGGCACTATGTCACGGTAATATTATCTATACAGTATTCTATCTTCATACAATCGTTTGGAAAGCGAGTCATATTTACGCGTTACAAGTTCGGGATACACTCTGTACACAACCAAACGCGAATGCGTCGCAGTGACGAACGGTGTGGTGCTTTTGTAAGCAGTAAGCTTACGATTTGTGTATTTGATTAAAATAAGTATAAGTACTTACTTAACATGGCAATGGGTTTTTTATACTATTAAATTTAACAATAAAGCTTTTCGTACGTCTCAGTCGAGGCGCAAATATTTTTCAGTCTTAAAATAAGGGTGGTTTTTTTATGAAATCTCCTAATCAAAAAACACAACATGTATTTTTATTGAACACTTCCTATTCCATTCACAACAAATTATTTTTTTTTTAATTAAAAAAATATTATAATATTTACAATCACAAAACTAGAAAGAAACTCTAGTAGGTAGATGAAATTAAAATACTGTAGGCGGGCACGGGCAGCTCTGTCGCATGTTTACGTGCCGCGCGGCTGTATGTAATTATTTCAAGGACAGCGCCGAGTCGCAATACTGGATACGCGATTTATTTCTCACTTATTAGTTTTTTCAAGTTTGTTATTGAAAGAAATATTAAAATTAATATAAATGAAACGATAAGTGCGAGCCACAGCCAGGCGTGTCATGATTTACGTAATTTAGTAAAATACGAGGCAAATTTTAATTTTTATACTAAAAGCATAAATAATATTGAATACGAGAAATTGGCCGCCGCACCGCCCATTTTCTGAAATTATTACTTTTTTATTTTCGCCATTAAAATATATTATTAACTCACCGTGTTACAGTTCCATCGTCTATTTTCTTCTTGATACCCTCTCCCACTAGTCGCTCTGTGCCGTAGATGAAAGCCGTGTCTATAGCTCTATAGCCTAAGTCTATGGCCGCAGACACAACATGTGAAGTGAGACGGGGGTCAAACTAGAAAAAATACCACAATATTTTTCTTTACCATGTATCATAGTTTCTATTCTGAGATTTTTTATCAAGCATGCGTATTACAACTGCAAAGAAGCCGGCAAAACTCCATTCAGTGGGTTGTCGCGCATCATTAAATGTTGAATAATTTATGTACCAATAATATAACTTCTACAAATGATGTTTTGTCTAGTAAATAACAGAGAGTTACATACAAAATATATATGTAAAGGAATACCTAGATTATAGAGTCTTATATATATATACATATATATATTGTTTTTGAGTATTAATACCAAATAATTTCCAGTAAAGCTTCTAATTTAGTCCACGTTTGTCTCAGTCATAGTGTTTTTAGCAAATATCTAAAAATCACGCTGACGTTGAGAGAAAACCTTGTGCTTCGTCGGTAATTTTGCTCGGCACTTTTTTATATTTTTCTTTTTATTGTAACGATGTGGTGTTGATAATATGGTTCTATTTTACTACTTTAAAAGTAAATCTAAACTTTAAATTAGGATTTTTCAGTTTTTTTTAAAACACAAACTCACCGAAACAGTACCGAGTGCTATCGCAGGCATCTGGTCCCCATTACCCAAACTCAAATGAAGCATATCCGTTTTGCTATATCTCATTTTGACCGTAGAGAGGTCCTCTATTTTCTCTTCGGTGAGGCTCTGGTTCGAAGGTTGGGTTAAGTTTTTAGATGTCGTTGCGATGTCAACAGGTCTCGAGTTTGGTGTTGTTGGTGAGTTAGCTTTTCCCTGGAAAAAATAGAAAAATGAAATAAAAAAGTTTCAGGACATAGTGATCTTTGCTGAAATCGAATGGCTGAGGTCATTAACATACATTTGAAGACGCAAAAATAAAAATAAATATGAATAAAAACGTTTCATTATGTATTTATACGGGAATTAACGCGATCACGAAATAGCTATTATCACACTATATTAATACTTAGTGCGAAGTGTTGTTGAAAACTGCTTATCTGTGTGGGCAATACTCACATAGATCGTTGGGAAAATCCATAAAAACTAACTTAAATAAATTTCGATGTTTGTTTTTATCCAAAATAAAAAAAATGTATAATTTAAAATTTTTAACTTTAGACATTCCACCTACTTTTTTCGGAAAACGGATGCAAAAATACCTGGAAATTCAATCGGTCATAACTTGTAAACGGATAGCTTTTTTTCAAAAATTCTTATTGTAACTGCATGCTACAGTCATGCCCTTTCAGTGGTAAGTAGATGTTTTATTTTCAAATAAACCCTGTAAAGGCGAGAGTTAGTTTTTTTTGGAACGCGTTCGCACCTTAACTACTCAAATCATAATAAAATCTCCGCAAACACTCAAATCATTGGTGATGTACATTGTACTTGTTTATAAGCACCGTCAGCCGTTAATGATTAGGTGGTATAAAAAAAAGAATTTCGTGATCTAAATCTAATTTAATCGAATACAGTTTAAAGTGAAAAAAAAAGGACAACGAACATTGTGCGTTCTTTTCTGTACTGCTTATTACCTAAAAAGAAAAAAAAAACCGGACAAGTGCGACTCTGACTCGCGCACCGAGGGTTCCGTAAGCAAACAAACTTGTATATGTCCATCTTGGGAATCAATTCTCAAAGACTTTTGCCCGTCTTTTTCGAAAGACAAACATAACTTTGCGGTTGCGATGTACCACAAAGGAAACAATCCAACCGCAATATATAAGTTTGTAATCACAAAATCTTTTTTTTTATGTGATGAACAACAAATTAACGACATTCGGATTTTTTCTTTCACTTGTGCTGTCAGACCTTGCTTCTTACCAAATTTCATGATTCTAGGTAAATGGGAAGTACCCTATAGGTTTTCGACCCAAAACCTATAGGGTACTTCCGGTTGACCTAGAATTGTCAATTTTGGTTAAAAGCAAAGTCTTACAGCACAAGTAAAGCGAAAATTCCGAAAAATAAAAAAGAGGCAGTCATGAGACTGCCGACAGAAGTGCGTGTCTGCCTGTCATGTGGTTATGTGGGGAGACATACTTGGCAAAAATTGAAATTATAGGTGTACTAGCAGCACCCCGCGGTTTCACCCGTGTAAGTCCCGATCCCGTGGGAATATCGGGATAAAAAGTAGCCTATTTGTTAATCCAGGTCTCCAGCTATCTAACATACCAAGTTTCATCGTAATCGGTTCCGTAGTTTTGGCGTGAAAGAGTAACAAACATCCATCCATACATCTATCCATCCATCCATCCAAACTTTCACATTTATAATATTAGTGGGATGGGATACCAATTTTAATCAAAAACATCGGTTATGGTTATATAAGTATCGACAAAGAACTACTCACTTGCATATTTTGTTGTTATGAAGATGCTGTTTAAGAAGTATGATTGGCAACCAATACACTCTGATGATATCTGTTTAAATGAGTTCGGAAATACGTTGTATTACTTTTCGTTTGTACAATCATGTGCCACAAGTTACACTTCACCGTTATCTGATTTGATAAAAAAATTATCTTAACCTTCCCACAAGTTAAAACAAAGGTTGCTCTTATTCAATAAACAGTTTTGTCAGTAGTATCTCTTATTACGAATAACCAATAGCACTGTGTATCTTTTTGTTATAATGTACTGTGAATCTTTAAATTATGATCAAATAAAAGATTGTCATTTGTCAATCGTCAATTGATATTATTGTACGGAGGCAGGGGTACGCCGTAACGCTACGAGGCACATGAGCGGAATCGTTTGCAGAAGCGACTATTACGTTTTGAGTCTAGACGGACATTAGAGCGCACTCTTTTGGAAGCGATTGAGTGGTTTGGACCCTCGTAACGGGACCGCTGGTTCACTCGCTCAGATAAAGTAAAAAAGAAAAATGATTGTGAGAAATGTAGCCCGGGTTTGAAATCTACGCCGTGTATCTTCTACCAGAGAACCCTACTGATGACCGCTCAGCCGCTAACTTATCACGTTACTCGTTATATTATTATATAAAAGCTCTGTATCGATGTTCCGATATATCGCATCGTATTAGGCATCCTTAGCTCCAGGATTAATAGAGAGCGAGCCAGCGGGTTCCGCTAAGCCTTTTAGTTTTTTTAGATCCTTGTTTCGAATAATTTTTTCATAGTACCTACTTCAAGCGCTTAGAGCTCCATGAAAATAAATTTATGGGTTTCTCTTACAAACTCTCTCTCTCTACTTTTGTAAATGTATATATATATACCAAATATTTTTATGATCGGGAGAATTGTAATGATCAAATATGACGTTACTATTTTTCTACTCATTAAATCGACTTTATTAATCGTTGTTTTTTCATTTAATTTGAAGGGGCTACATAGCACATGACAGGTGTGTTCCGATTACAGTAACCAGTTTCTCTTAACAATTTCACCATTGATAAATATTCTTTTCAAACAAACTTTTAGAAAAACATTTTTACCTTTTTGCACTGCCTTGTGGATTTAGGAAATTCTAACTCTGCCTTTAGTTGATGTCCGTCTTTTAGAATATGTTCTCGTAATTCATCGTTTCCTTCCCTCAGTGTAGGGTCGCTCGACGGAGTGAACGATTTTACTTCTATTAACATTTCGTCTTTATTGAAGGTTGGCGTCACTACAGTAGAGGTAGTACTTATTGGAGAAACATAAGAGTATACCGTGGCAGAAGGTTCGTGTAAGAAATCGTTGGTGAACGTGCTCAACTCGTGACCGATTTATCCTTGTGCGCAGAGCACGTAAAGATATTTACAGTTTTGGAATATGTTGTAAAACATTTTTTTTTAAAAAGACAACTCCCGATTTAGGAATTACTTAGGTTACTTTACAAACATAGAAACAACGGACACAAAGAACACCCAGACTCAGATGGGAATCGAACCCACGATCTATAAGCATAGCGGTGAGGGTCACTAACCACTAGACCAACAGGCCAGCCAAATTTCTCTATTCTATTCTTTTGTATTTGATTTTTTTTCTAAATTCAGCTACACTTGGTTTTTTTTCAAATCTATACAACTACTTTCATTACCACTCATTTTTTAAATACAAGTAAAAATTGTAAATGAAATTAAAACCCAAGAATCTAAAAGAAAAATCCATTGTCTATTAATAACCTAATCATTGAGACTATTTCAATAAGATCAAACACGATACCTCTGCTATAAGTTGGTGAGGAGTTGGATAACCTGCTAATTCCAGATGATTTTGCGGAATCAGGTCAATGTTGTCCAAATAACAGGCTTTATAACATTTTGAATCAAGCAGACCAAGAGAAGGCACATTCCTTTAAGGATTAGAAAAGAGCTGATGATCTTCAAACCACTGAACAAATTTTCTTGAATTATAGCTAAGAACCCTCTTGATCATTTGACCTTTTAAACACAAAAAAATAAATCAAAGTCGATCCATTCGTTTAGGAAGTATGTTGCCACAGAAGATTAAACTTATGTGGCAGATTTAAAGTTCTTCTTGGCGGGAATTTGATGGTACTGGCAATAGTGGCAACAGCGACTGGCATAATGGGAGGATGTCAATTTCTATCGTGGATAAATAGCGGCTGCGCAACATGCCGGAATTGATGACCTGAATAACCTTCATGAATAAAGAGCCATCCAGGTTGTTTACCAAGTGATGTTTAAGCACTATCATGGGGATGGGTTCAACTCCGATCCTGGAAGTTCATGCTTCTAAATATTTAAAAAAATCTCGGTGTGTGAATACATGTAAGCAGGTGTGAAATAAAATAGAATTTTGCTTATTGTTAAAAAAATATTATTAAATCCGTATAAAAAATCTTATTATCCTAATTATTGCTTATATTTATATCATATCCTAAAAAATATTTTTTTTTATTTATAATTTCATTATTAAAATTCGTTTTAAGTACAATATCTGTTTATGAAAGTTACTTACAATACATAATATATAAACATGTGATGTTGACTTAAAAAATACATACATACTTTTAAAAGGCCCTCATTCCAATTGAAAATGTACCGATGAATTTAATATGGACAAAATCCATGAGTTCAATGCAGTCGGGCCTGAGGCAAAGGGCGGGAGCATCTCCCCCCGCCGCGGCCGCCCGCATATCTCGCCTCGCACGTTCGCAGTGAAGTGACTGCGTTTCCTAAGCTCTGCATTCAAATCATGCGACTACCATACGTAAGATTACTATACTATTGCATTTTGCATACTCACTAAACTAAAGCAAACAGGATTTTTTATATTAATGTTATTTTAAATATTATTGTTATTGACTGCTTGCTATTGTTACTATGGCAGTCACGTAGCAGAGCGTCACAATCTCTACGTGATTCCTCATAGGAAGTTACTCAATCATGAATGCTGACACTGCATATTATAATACGTGTCTCTAGTTGCTAAGACCTGAGATCCCCACTTAATAATATATGAAATTAACTAGTATATAAGATAGGATATTTTGTAAATAAATTATCATTCGATCAACCATAAAGCGAGTCGTTATTAACTCCGCAATAGTTACATACATTTGCAAAAAGAAATAAAAGGCACGTTTTAAAATGCTATTACTACATAACACTGATGATAAAAAATATAATACGTATTTTACATAAATTAAAAAGAAAGCCTAAGTACGAAGATAAATAATTGTTTCTTTTTTAGTTCTTATTATAAAGTCTACTTACAAAAATATAAATAAATGCCTATTATTATTATTATTTTGTTATAGTTACTGCATATTAAAATGGCACGTTAAACGGGTAGTTTTTGTGTAATTCTCCTAACCTGAAAAAAAAAATAAACAATATATTTTTATTTGTAGACTGAGTCGGGGGTGGCTCGACTTTTCGATACTAGTTTCGAAAAGTATAAGTTTAGAAATCACATCTTACTTCTTCAGGTCAAAAATCCTCTTGTTCCTGTTTAAAGCGTTGATTGCCTCGATCTGATGGGGTTCAAGGACGAAGGTGAGCGCCTGCAGAATATCATACAGATGGCCAGGGGAGGATGCTTTAACAACTGCCTGGCGACCAGACTGTATCTGATATCTGTGGACAAAATAAAAACTAAAATGCCACAGACAATATGTCGAGATGGTCTAGAGCAATCAAGACGTTTTCCCGAACGTGCATTCTCGTCGACCATGGGCCTATACAATAATTTCCTTCAAAATAAATTTAATTTCTTACCTAACCAATAACTGGGCAGGAGTCTTGTTCAACCCTGAAGCCATAACCTTGACCAGGGGATCGTCTATAGCTGGGGCGACTGCGGTCTTGTACTCAGCAGGTGTTCCCTTAGATCCCAGTACAGAAAAGCAGCTCAGGGTTATGTTACGTTCTCTGCAGAAGGCCTGGAGAGGTTGCTGTGTAAGATAGGGGTGACATTCCACCTGTGGGAGGAGAAAAAAGAATCAGTGAATAAAATTAAGTAGTTAGGTAGTAGGCCTATTGTAGTTACGCAGGTGGACATAGCCCTTCGCTACTTTGCACGATTACACCTGGTCTTCTATCTTGCGCTTCCAATTTATCTCAGTTACCTACTTGAAATCTCCGGTCTATCTGCTTATGGGAATGGATATTTAAAATGTTTCATGCACACCGGTCGGTATTAACTGTGCGAAAGGAGTCCAGTATATTTATTTCCCGTTCTACACTGGACTCTGGACTGGAGTATTTTAAGGAGAGAAGTTGGTTGTAATAGCAATTCTCTACCTAACTTCCACGTTTAAACGTTGCCTCATATCCGTTACTTCTTATTTCTAGATAAAATCCAATCCAAATTATTGTTTTTTTTTTAAGAAATCTCTGCCTAAGTGAATATTTACAGATTGAAGTTAAAGTAGGTTTCAAAAAATTCCATACGCTCGCACCTGTATCCCCGGAAAACGTATTAAACACGAACATTTTGCCAACTATAACTTGACCTCTCGCTGTCAACCGGGCACTTTGGGAATTGAATATGGGAAAATTAGGAAGATATTGGAAGGGAAAGAAGAAAAGGGATATTGCATATGCGAATAGATTCGGGAATGGGACCAATGGCTAGAGTAGGCAAAGGTCGCAAACCTGTAATTGTTGCCGGGAAGTCCGAGCTCTCTCACAACGCAATTAAAATAAACTAAGATAATACCTGATTAACAAGTGGCTTAATATGTCCCTTGTCAAGAATCTTCTGAATCTGCTGCGAATTGAAGTTGCTGACACCGATGGCCTTCACCAAGCCCTTGCTGACGAGGGCTTCCATCGCGAACCATGCGTCCATATAATCGTATTGGGAGAATTGGAGCACGTTTGCTAACTGTGGTATGGGATCGCCACCTTCCTGGTAAAAAAATAAGAATTAAATAGAAATATTACACAGGGTGGAAGGGACAACGTACTGAATCCTGAAATATTGTATTCAGACCATAATTCTGAGTCGAAAATCATTGGAATTTTCTGCTGGAAAATTCATAACTTTTTTTTTTAATTTTACATTTTTTTGGTTAAAAGTGATATCACAATAAGTAAACAGAACATTTTACTGAAAAAAATTAATAAATACCACATACGGCCAAAAACTGCAATGTAACCAATCAAACAACATTTAAACATTTTGTGCAATCAGCTGGTTTCGACGTTGCAGGTCATGCACAGTACCGCACAAACATAATACCTAAGGTTGTTAAGCTTACATTGCGTAGCGTCAAATGAAACTAATGACTATAAATCCTTAATCTCGCATTTTTATAACGAACTGACTTTTGTATTACGAAAAGTATCCACAGAAAGACGTTTTTGTAAGTTTTTCGCGTTGAGCTACGCTTACACGCTTACTTACACGCTGTATAGGAATTAAAAAACCGCATTAGTGTTTTCACCTTGGACGACACTCGTCTCCAAAAAGTTTAATGCCATTTCACGTATTTGCTACGTGAAATGAACAATATGTAAATAACTTACAAAATAAACTTAGCTTTCTTGTGTTCTGCGTCACTGCGCCATGTCATGTGTGTATGCCATGTCGTTAAAAAAATAAAAATAGAACATACCGAATACAACACATGCGATTGACGTTCGTAAAAATAGATGATTGACACTGTTTGGTGCGTTATTACAGTGCTTAATTCTGAGCGAACATGGTTCAACCTCATCTGAAGTCTGCGAAAAGAACTCGAACTTCGCCGCGCGCAAATGGATTACCGGGTATATATTATGCTTGGCTACATACCTACATGCGCGTGAGATCCTAATCATTTAATGTTGCTGATCAATATTGGACTTTATTTAGTTCCTGGATAAGAATTCCTATTCCGTTCCGCGGACAGGTTGGTCACTTTATCAGAGAAAAAAAAATCAATGATATCAATCTTTCGCTAATCCCAAAAACGCACTTACTTTCAAGGACATGGGATTGTGAATCATATAAAGATCAAAATAATCCAGGCCCAGCGCCTCTAGAGATGCTCTGCAGGCAGTTTCCACTAACTCTGCCTTGTGGAATGTGCTCCAGAGCTTACCCATGATGAAGAGCTCCCCCCTGGGGAAGAAGAGATACTTATGTCAGTTAAATTCTACATTGAAACCTTCAGCTTGATATTTTACTGGCGTTTAATTAATATGGTGCCTAGATTGTCTCAGAAGTGTCCAAAAATATGAATAAGAGTTGTCTCTTCATTTTATAATTGTAATAAAGTCAACTTAAAACATATAACTAAATAAAATAAATATCTAACTAAAGTAAATTGATTAATTATAGCCATTCCTGCTAGATGAATAAGTATTTTCAACTGAAATGTTATCATCAAATTTTTTGAAAATTTTGAATGGCACTATGTCACGGTAATATTATCCATACAGTATTCTATCTTCATACAATCGTTTGGAAAGCGAGTCATATCTGCGCGTTACAAGTTCGGTATACACTCTGTACACAACCAAACGCGAATGCGCCGCAGTGACGAACGGTGTGGTGCTTTTGTAAGCAGTAAGCTTACGATTTGTGTATTTGATTGAAATAAGTACAAGTACTTACTTAATATGGCAATGGGTTTTTTTTACGATTAAATTTAACAATAAAGCTTTTTGTACGTCTCAGTCGAGGCGCAAATATTTTTCAGTCTTAAAATAAGGGTGGTTTTTTATGAAATCTCCTAATCAAAAAACACAACATGTATTTTTATTGAACACTCCCTTTTCCATTCACAGCAAATTTAATTTTTTTTAATAAAAATGATAGATGATATTTACAATCACAAAACTAGAAAGAAACTCTTAAATCTACTAATAAAAAAACACAACGTTGATTTTTATTGAACACTTCCTATTTCATTCACAACAAATGAATTTTTTTTAATTAAAAAAATATTATAATGTTTACAATCACAAAACTAGAAAGAAACTCAAGTAGGTAGATGAAACTACCTACTTGAGATGAAATTAAAATACTGTAGGCGGGCACGGGCAGCTCTGTCGCATGTTTACGTGCCGCGCGGCTGTATGTAATTATTTCAAGGACAGCGCCGAGTCGCAATACTGGATACGCGATTTATTTCTCACTTATTAGTTTTTTCAAGTTTGTTATTGAAAGAAATATTATAAAATTAATATAAATGAAACGAGAAGTGTGAGCCACAGCCAGGCGTGTCATGATTTACGTAATTTAGTAAAATACGAGGCAAATTTTAATTTTTATACTAAAAGCATAAATAATATTGAATACGAGAAATTTAAAAGGGTGTCGCGCCGCCCATTTTTTGAAATTATTACTTTTTTATTTCCGCCATTAAAATATATTATGAACTCACCGTGTTACAGTTCCATCGTCTATTTTCTTCTTGATACCCTCTCCCACTAGTCGTTCTGTGCCATAGATAAAAGCCGTGTCTATAGCTCTATAGCCTAAGTCTATGGCCGCAGACACAACATGTGAAGTGAGACGGGGGTCAAACTAGAAAAAATACCACAATATTTTTCTTCACCATGTATCATAGTTTATATTCCGAGATTTCTTATCAAGCATGCGTATTACAACTGCAAAGAAGCCGGCAAAACTCCATTCAGTGGGTTGTCGCGCATCATTAAATGTTGAATAATTTATATACCAATAATATAACTTCTACAAGTGATGTTTTGTCTAGTAAATAACAGAGAGTTATATACAAAATATATATGTAAAGGAATACCTAGATTATAGAGTCTTATATATATATACATATATATATTGTTTTTGAGTATTAATACCAAATAATTTCCAGTAAAGCTTCTAATTTAGTCCACGTTTGTCTCAGTCATAGTGTTTTTAGCAAATATCTAAAAATCACGCTGACGTTGAGAGAAAACCTTGTGCTTCGTCGGTAATTTTGCTCGGCACTTTTTTATATTTTTCTTTTTATTGTAACGATGTGGTGTTGATAATATGGTTCTATTTTACTACTTTAAAAGTAAATCTAAACTTTAAATTAGGATTTTTCAGTTTTTTTTAAAACACAAACTCACCGAAACAGTACCGAGTGCTATCGCAGGCATCTGGTCCCCATTACCCAAACTCAAATGAAGCATATCCGTTTTGCTATATCTCATTTTGACCGTAGAGAGGTCCTCTATTTTCCGGAGGTACATCTCTTCGGTGAGGCTCTGGTTCGAAGGTTGGGTTAAGTTTTTAGATGTCGTTGCGATGTCAACAGGTCTCGAGTTTGGTGTTGTTGGTGAGTTAGCTTTTCCCTGGAAAAGATAGAAAAATGAAATAAAAAAGTTTCAGGACATAGTGATCTTTGCTGAAATCGAATGGCTGAGGTCATTAACATACATTTTGAAGACGCAAAAATAAAAATAAATATGAATAAAAACGTTTCATTATGTATTCACACGCGATCACGAAATAGCTATTATCACACTATATTAATACTTGGTGCGAAGTATTGTTGAAAACTGCTTATCTGTGTGGGCAATACTCACATAGATCGTTGGGAAAATCCATAAAAACTAACTTAAACAAATTTCGATGTTTGTTTTTATCCAAAATGAAAAAAAATGTATCATTTAAAATTTTTAACTTTAGACATTTCACCTACTTTTTCGGAAAACGGATGCAAAAATACCTGGAAATTCAATCGGTCATAACTTGTAAACGGATAGCTTTTTTTCAAAAATTCTTATTGTAACTGCATGCTACAGTCATGCCCTTTCAGTGGTAAGTAGATGTTTTATTTTCAAATAAACCCTTTAAGGCGAGAGTTAGTTTTTTTTGTAACGCGTTCGCACCTTAACTACTCAAATCATAATAAAATCTCCGCAAACACTCAAATCATTGGTGATGTACATTGTACTTGTTTATAAGCACCGTCAGCCGTTAATGATTAGGTGGTATAAAAAAAAGAATTTCGTGATCTAAATCTAATTTAATCGAATACAGTTTAAAGTGAAAAAAAAGGACAACGAACATTGTGCGTCCTTTTTTTGTACTGTTTATTACCTAAAAAGAAAAAAAAACCGGACAAGTGCGACTCTGACTCGCGCACCGAGGGTTCCGTAAGCAAACAAACTTGTAAATGTCCATCTTGGGAATCAATTCTCAAAGACTTTTGCCCGTCTTTTTCGAAAGACAAACATAACTTTGCGGTTGCGATGTACGACAAAGGAAACAATCCAACCGCACTATATAAGTTTGTAATCACAAAATCTTTTTTTAATGTGATGAACAACAAATTAACGACTTTCGGATTTTTTCTTTCACTTGTGCTGTCAGACCTTGCTTCTTACCAAATTTCATGATTCTAGGTAAATGGGAAGTACCCTATAGGTTTTCGACCCAAAACCTATAGGGTACTTCCGGTTGACCTAGAATTGTCAATTTTGGTTAAAAGCAAAGTCTTACAGCACAAGTAAAGCGAAAATTCCGAAAAATAAAAAAGAGGCAGTCATGAGACTGCCGACAGAAGTGCGTGTCTGCCTGTCATGTGGTTATGTGGGGAGACATACTTGGCAAAAATTGAAATTATAGGTGTACTAGCAGCACCCCGCGGTTTCCCCCGTGTAAGTCCCGATCCCGTGGGAATATCGGGATAAAAAGTAGCCTATTTGTTAATCCTGGTCTCCAGCTATCTACATACCAAGTTTCATCGTAATCGGTTCCGTAGTTTTGGCGTGAAAGAGTAACAAACATCCATCCATACATCTATCCATCCATCCATCCATCCATCCAAACTTTCACATTTAAAATATTAGTGGGATGGGATACCAATTTTAATCAAAAACATCGGTTATGGTTATATAAGTATCGACAAAGAACTACTCACTTGCATATTTTGTTGTTATGAAGATGCTGTTTAAGAAGTATGATTGGCAACCAATACACTCTGATGATGTCTGTTTAAATGAGTTCGGAAATACGTTGTATCACTTTTCGTTTGTACAATCATGTGCCACAAGTTACACTTCACCGTTATCTGATTTGATAAAAAAATTATCTTAACCTTCCCACAAGTTAAAACAAAGGTTGCTCTTATTCAATAAACAGTTTTGTCAGTAGTATCTCTTATTACGAATAACCAATAGCACTGTGGATCATCTTTTTGTTATAATGTACTGTGAATCTTTAAATTATGATCAAATAAAAGATTGTCATTTGTCAATCGTCAATTGATTTTATTGTACGTCGTAGTCACGTGAGCGTAATCGTTTGCAGAAGCGACTTTTGAGACTGAACGGACATTAGAGCGCACTCTTTTGGAAGCGATTGAGTGGTTTGGACCCTCGCAACGGGACCGCTGGTTCACTCGCTCAGATAAAGTAAAAAAGAAAAATGATTGTGAGAAATGTAGCCCGGGTTTGAAATCTGCGCCATGTACCTTCTACCAGAGAACCCTACTGATGACCGCTCAGCCGCTAACTTATCACGTTACTCGTTATATTATTATATAAAAGCTCTGTATCGATGCTCCGATATATCGCATCGTATTAGGCATCCTTAGCTCCAGGATTAATAGAGAGCGAGCCGGCGGGTTCCGCTAAGCCTTTTAGTTTTTTTAGATCCTTGTTTCGAATAATTTTTCATAGTACCTACTTCAAGCGCTTAGAGCTCCATGAAAATAAATTTATGGGTTTCTCTTACAAACTCTCTCTCTCTACTTTTGTAAATGTATATATATACCAAATATTTTGATGATCGGGAGAATTGTAATGATCAAATATTACGTTACTATTTTTCTACTCATTAAATCGACTTTATTAATCGTTGTTTTTTCATTTAATTTGAAGGGGCTACATAGCACATGACAGGTGTGTTCCGATTACAGTAACCAGTTTCTCTTAACAATTTCACCATTGATAAATATTCTTTTCAAACAAACTTTTAGAAAAACATTTTTACCTTTTTGCACTGCCTTGTGGATTTAGGAAATTCTAACTCTGCCTTTAGTTGATGTCCGTCTTTTAGAATATGTTCTCGTAATTCATCGTTTCCTTCCCTCAGTGTAGGGTCGCTCGACGGAGTGAACGATTTTACTTCTATTAACATTTCGTCTTTATTGAAGGTTGGCGTCACTACAGTAGAGGTAGTACTTATTGGAGAAACATAAGAGTATACCGTGGCAGAAGGTTCGTGTAAGAAATCGTTGGTGAACGTGCTCAACTCGTGACCGATTTATCCTTGTGCGCAGAGCACGTAAAGATATTTACAGTTTTGGAATATGTTGTAAAACATTTTTTTTTAAAAAGACAACTCCCGATTTAGGAATTACTTAGGTTACTTTACAAACATAGAAACAACGGACACAAAGAACACCCAGACTCAGATGGGAATCGAACCCACGATCTATAAGCATAGCGGTGAGGGTCACTAACCACTAGACCAACAGGCCAGCCAAATTTCTCTATTCTATTCTTTTGTATTTGATTTTTTTTCTAAATTCAGCTACACTTGGTTTTTTTTCAAATCTATACAACTACTTTCATTACCACTCATTTTTTAAATACAAGTAAAAATTGTAAATGAAATTAAAACCCAAGAATCTAAAAGAAAAATCCATTGTCTATTAATAACCTAATCATTGAGACTATTTCAATAAGATCAAACACGATACCTCTGCTATAAGTTGATGAGGAGTTGGATAACCTGCTAATTTCAGATGATTTTGCGGAATCAGGTCAATGTTGTCCAAATAACAGGCTTTATAACATTTTGAATCAAGCAGACCAAGAGAAGGCACATTCCTTTAAGGATTAGAAAAGAGCTGATGATCTTCAAACCACTGAACAAATTTTCTTGAATTATAGCTAAGAACCCTCTTGATCATTTGACCTTTTAAACACAAAAAAATAAATCAAAGTCGATCCATTCGTTTAGGAAGTATGTTGCCACAGAAGATTAAACTTATGTGGCAGATTTAAAGTTCTTCTTGGCGGGAATTTGATGGTACTGGCAATAGTGGCAACAGCGACTGGCATAATGGGAGGATGTCAATTTCTATCGTGGATAAATAGCGGCTGCGCAACATGCCGGAATTGATGACCTGAATAACCTTCATGAATAAAGAGCCATCCAGGTTGTTTACCAAGTGATGTTTAAGCACTATCATGGGGATGGGTTCAACTCCGATCCTGGAAGTTCATGCTTCTAAATATTTAAAAAAATCTCTGTGTGTGAATACATGTAAGCAGGTGTGAAATAAAATAGAATTTTGCTTATTGTTAAAAAAATATTATTAAATCCGTATAAAAAATCTTATTATCCTAATTATTGCTTATATTTATATCATATCCTAAAAAACATTTTTTTTTATTTATAATTTCATTATTAAAATTCGTTTTAAGTACAATATCTGTTTATGAAAGTTACTTACAATACATAATATATAAACATGTGATGTTGACTTAAAAAATACATACATACTTTTAAAAGGCCCTCATTCCAATTGAAAATGTACCGATGAATTTAATATGGACAAAATCCATGAGTTCAATGCAGTCGGGCCTGAGGCAAAGGGCGGGAGCATCTCCCCCCGCCGCGGCCGCCCGCATATCTCGCCTCGCACGTTCGCAGTGAAGTGACTACGCTTCCTAAGCTCTGCATTCAAATCATGCGACTACCGTACGTAAGATTATTATACTATTGCATTTTGCATACTCACTAAACTAAAGCAAACAGGATTTTTTATATTAATGTTATTTTAAATATTATTGTTATTGACTGCTTGCTATTGTTACTATGGCAGTCACGTAGCAGAGCGTCACAATCTCTACGTGATTCCTCAGAGGAAGTTACTCAATCATGAATGCTGACACTGCATATTATAATACGTGTCTGTAGTTGCTAAGACCTGAGATCCCCACTTAATAATATATGAAATTAACTAGTATATAAGATAGGATATTTTGTAAATAAATTATCATTCGATCAACCATATAGCGAGTCGTTATTAACTCCGCAATAGTTACATACATTTGCAAAAAGAAAAAAAAGGCACGTTTTAAAATGCTATTACTACATAACACTGATGATAAAAAATATACTACGTATTTTACATAAACTAAAGAGATAGCCTAAGTACGAAGATAAATAATTGTTTCTTTTTTAGTTCTTATTATAAAGTCTACTTACAAAAATATAAATAAATGCCTATTATTATTATTATTATTTTGTTATAGTTACTGCATATTAAAATGGCACGTTAAACGGGTAGTTTTTGTGTAATTCTCCTAACCTGAAAAAAAAAATAAACAATATATTTTTATTTGTAGACTGAGTCGGGGGTGGCTCGACTTTTCGATACTAGTTTCGAAAAGTATAAGTTTAGAAATCACATCTTACTTCTTCAGGTCAAAAATCCTCTTGTTCCTGTTTAAAGCGTTGATTGCCTCGATCTGATGGGGTTCAAGGACGAAGGTGAGCGCCTGCAGAATATCATATAGATGGCCAGGGGAGGATGCTTTAACAACTGCCTGGCGACCAGACTGGATCTGATATCTGTGGACAAAATAAAAACTAAAATGCCACAGACAATATGTCGAGATGGTCTAGAGCAATCAAGACGTTTTCCCGAACGTGCACTCTCGTCGACCATGGGCCTATACAATAATTTCCTTCAAAATAAATTTAATTTCTTACCTAACCAATAACTGGGCAGGAGTCTTGTTCAACCCTGAAGCCATAACCTTGACCAGGGGATCGTCTATAGCTGGGGCGACTGCGGTCTTGTACTCAGTAGGTGTTCCCTTAGATCCCAGTACAGAGAAGCAGCTCAGGGTTATGTTACGTTCTCTGCAGAAGGCCTGGAGAGGTTGCTGTGTAAGATAGGGGTGACATTCCACCTGTGGGAGGAGAAAAAAGAATCAGTGAATAAAATTAAGTAGTTAGGTAGTAGGCCTATTGTAGTTACGCAGGTGGACATAGCCCTTCGCTACTTTGCACGATTACACCTGGTCTTCTATCTTGCGCTTCCAATTTATCTCAGTTACCTACTTGAAATCTCCGGTCTATCTGCTTATGGGAATGGATATTTAAAATGTTTCATGCACACCGGTCGGTATTAACTGTGCGAAAGGAGTCCAGTATATTTATTTCCCGTTCTACACTGGACTCTGGACTGGAGTATTTTAAGGAGAGAAGTTGGTTGTAATAGCAATTCTCTACCTAACCTCCACATTTAAACGTTGCCTCATATCCGTTACTTCTTATTTCTAGATAAAATCCAATCCAAATTATTGTTTTTTTTTTAAGAAATCTCTGCCTAAGTGAATATTTACAGATTGAAGTTAAAGTAGGTTTCAAAAAATTCCATACGCTCGCACCTGTATCCCCGGAAAACGTATTAAACACGAACATTTTGCCAACTATAACTTGACCTCTCGCTGTCAACCGGGCACTTTGGGAATTGAATATGGGAAAATTAGGAAGATATTGGAAGGGAAAGAAGAAAAGTTATATTGCATATGCGAATAGATTTGGGAATGGGAGCAATGGCTAGAGCAGGCAAAGGTCGCAAACCTGTAATTGTTGCCGGTAAGTCCGAGCTCTCTAACAACGCAATTAAAATAAACTGAGATAATACCTGATTAACAAGTGGCTTAATATGTCCCTTGTCAAGAATCTTCTGAATCTGCTGCGAATTGAAGTTGCTGACACCGATGGCCTTCACCAAACCCTTGCTGACGAGAGCTTCCATCGCAAACCATGCGTCCATATAATCGTATTGGGAGAATTGGAGCACGTTTGCTATCTGTGGTATTGGATCGCCACCTTCCTGGTAAAAAAATAAGAATTAAATAGAAATATTATACACGGTAGAAGGGACAACGTACTGAATCCTGAAATATTGTATTCAGACCATAATTCTGAGTCGAAAATCATTGGAATTTTCTGCCGGAAAATTCATAACTTTTTTTTTATAATTTTACATTTTTTTGGTTAAAAGTGATATCACAATAAGTAAACAGAACATTTTACTGAAAAAAATTAATAAATACCACATATGGCCAAAAACTGCAATGTAACCAATCAAACTACATTTAAACATTTTATGCAATCAGCTGGTTTCGACGTTGCAGGTCATGCACAGTACCGCATAAACATAATACCTAAGGTTGTTAAGCTTACATTGCGTAGCGTCAAATGAAACTAATGACTATAAATCCTTAATTTGCATTTTTATGACGAACTGACTTTTGTATTTTGAAAAGTATCCACAGAAAGACGTTTTTGTAAGTTTTTCGCGTAGCTCAAACTTACACGCTGTATAGGAATTAAAAAACCGCATTAGTGTTTTCACCTTGGACGACACTCGTCTCCAAAAAGTTTAATGCCATTTCACGTATTTGCTACGTGAAATGAACAATATGTAAATAACTTACAAAATAAACTTAGCTTTCTTGTGTTCTGCGTCACTGCGCCATGTCATGTGTGTATGCCATGTCGTTAAAAAAGTAAAAATAGAACATACCGAATAAACTGTAATACCGAACCATGCGATTGACGTTCGTAAAAATAGATGATTGACACTCTCTGGTGCGTTATTACAGTGCTTAATTCTGAGCGAACATGGTTCAACCTCATCTGAAGTCTGCGAAAAGAACTCGAACTTCGCCGCGCGCAAATGGATTACCGGGTATATATTATGCTTGGCTACATACCTACATGCGCGTGAGATCCTAATCATTTAATGTTGCTGATCAATATTGGACTTTATTTAGTTCCTGGATAAGAATTCCTATTCCGTTCCGCGGACAGGTTGGTCACTTTATCAGAGAAAAAAAAACAATGATATCAATCTTTCGCTAATCCCAAAAACGCACTTACTTTCAAGGACATGGGATTGTGAATCATATAAAGATCAAAGTAATCCAAGCCCAGCGCCTCTAGAGATGCTCTGCAGGCAGTTTCCACTAACTCTGGCTTGTGGAATGTGCTCCAGAGCTTACCCATGATGAAGAGCTCCCCCCTGGGGAAGAAGAGATACTTATGTTAGTTAAACTCTACATTGAAACCTTCAGCTTGATATTTTACTGGCGTTTGATTAATATGGTGCTGAGATTGTCTCAGAAGGTGTCAAAATTATGAATAAAAGTTTTCTCTTCATTTTATAATTGTAATAAAGTCAACTTAAAACATGTAACTAAATAAACTAAATATCTAAATAAGTATATTGCAGAGGAAGGCATCAGTTTAAAATTTAATTATAGCAATTCCTGCTAGATGAATAAGTATTTTCAACTGAAATGTTATCATAATTTTTTTTTTAAATTTTGAATGGCACTATGTCACGGTAATATTATCTATACAGTATTCTATCTTCATACAATCGTTTGGAAAGTGAGTCATATCTACGCGTCACAAGTTTGGTATACACTCGGTACACAACCAGACGCGAATGCGTCGCAGTGACGAACGGTGTGGTGCTTTTGTAAGCAGTAAGCTTGCGATTTGTGTATTTGGTTAAAATAAGTATAAGTACTTACTTAATAAGGCAATGGGTTTTTTTACGATTAAATTTAACAATAAAGCTTTTCGTACCTCTCAGCCGAGGCGCAAATATTTTTCAGTCTTAAAATAAGGGTGGTTTTTTATGAAATCTCCTAATCAAAAAACACAACATGTATTTTTATTGAACACTCCCTTTTCCATTCACAGCAAATTTAATTTTTTTTAATAAAAATGATAGATGATATTTACAATCACAAAACTAGAAAGAAACTCTTAAATCTACTAATAAAAAAACACAACGTTGATTTTTATTGAACACTTCCTATTTCATTCACAACAAATGAATTTTTTTTAATTAAAAAAATATTATAATATTTACAATCACAAAACTAGAAAGAAACTCAAGTAGGTAGATGAAACTACCTACTTGAGATGAAATTAAAATACTGTAGGCGGGCACGGGCAGCTCTGTCGCATGTTTACGTGCCGCGCGGCTGTATGTAATTATTTCAAGGACAGCGCCGAGTCGCAATACTGGATACGCGATTTATTTCTCACTTATTAGTTTTTTCAAGTTTGTTATTGAAAGAAATATTATAAAATTAATATAAATGAAACGAGAAGTGTGAGCCACAGCCAGGCGTGTCATGATTTACGTAATTTAGTAAAATACGAGGCAAATTTTAATTTTTATACTAAAAGCATAAATAATATTGAATACGAGAAATTTAAAAGGGTGTCGCGCTGCCCATTTTCTGAAATTATTACTTTTTTATTTTCGCCATTAAAATATATTATTAACTCACCGTGTTACAGTTCCATCGTCTATTTTCTTCTTGATACCCTCTCCCACTAGTCGTTCTGTGCCATAGATGAAAGCCGTGTCTATAGCTCTATAGCCTAAGTCTATGGCCGCAGACACAACATGTGAAGTGAGACGGGGGTCAAACTAGAAAAAATACCACAATATTTTTCTTTACCATGTATCATAGTTTCTATTCTGAAATTTTTTATCAAGCATGCGTATTACAACTGCAAAGAAGCCGGCAAAATTCCATTCAGTGGGTTGTCGCGCATTATTAAATGTTGAATAATTTATATACCAATAATATAACTTCTACAAGTGATGTTTTGTCTAGTAAATAACAGAGAGTTATATACAAAATATATATGTAAAGGAATACCTAGATTATAGAGTCATATATATATATATGCATATATATATTGTTTTTGAGTATTAATACCAAATAATTTCCAGTAAAGCTTCTAATTTAGTCCACGTTTGTCTCAGTCATAGTGTTTTTAGCAAATATCTAAAAATCACGCTGACGTTGAGAGAAAACCTTGTGCTTCGTCGGTAATTTTGCTCGGCACTTTTTTATATTTTTCTTTTTATTGTAACGATGTGGTGTTGATAATATGGTTCTATTTTACTACTTTAAAAGTAAATCTAAACTTTAAATTAGGATTTTTCAGTTTTTTTTAAAACACAAACTCACCGAAACAGTACCGAGTGCTATCGCAGGCATCTGGTCCCCATTACCCAAACTCAAATGAAGCATATCCGTTTTGCTATATTTCATTTTGACCGTAGAGAGGTCCTCTATTTTCCGGAGGTACATCTCTTCGGTGAGGCTCTGGTTCGAAGGTTGGGTTAAGTTTTTAGATGTCGTTGCGATGTCAACAGGTCTCGGGTTTGGTGTTGTTGGTGAGTTAGCTTTTCCCTGGAAAAAATAGAAAAATGAAATAAAAAAGTTTCAGGACATAGTGATCTTTGCTGAAATCGAATTGCTGAGGTCATTAACACACATTTTGAAGACGCAAAAATAAAAATAAATATGAATAAAAACGTTTCATTATGTATTCACACGGGAATTAACGCGATCACGAAATAGCTATTATCACACTGTATTAATACTTAGTGCGAAGTATTGTTGAAAACTGCTTATCTGTGTGGGCAATACTCACATAGATCGTTGGGAAAATCCATAAAAACTAACTTAAATAAATTTCGATGTTTGTTTTAATATAAAATAAAAAAAAAAATGTATCATTTAAAGTTTTTAACTTTGGACATTTCACCTACTTTTTCGGAAAACGGATGCAAAAATACCTGGAAATTCAATCGGTCATAACTTGTAAACGGATAGCTTTTTTTCAAAAATTCTTATTGTAACTGCATGCTACAGTCATGCCCTTTCAGTGGTAAGTAGATGTTTTATTTTCAAATAAACCCTGTATAGGCGAGAGTTAGTTTTTTTTTGTAACGCGTTCGCACCTTAACTACTCAAATCAAAATAAAATCTCCGCAAACACTCAAATCATTGGTGATGTACATTGTACTTGTTTATAAGCACCGTCAGCCGTTAATCATTAGGTGGTATAAAAAAAGAATTTCGTGATCTAAATCTAATTTAATCGAATACAGTTTAAAGTGAAAAAAAAGGACAACGAACATTGTGCGTTCTTTTTTTGTACTGTTTATTACCTAAAAAGAAAAAAAAACCGGACAAGTGCGACTCTGACTCGCGCACCGAGGGTTCCGTAAGCAAACAAACTTGTATATGTCCATCTTGGGAATCAATTCTCAAAGACTTTTGCCCGTCTTTTTCGAAAGACAAACATAACTTTGCGGTTGCGATGTACCACAAAGCAAACAATCCAACCGCAATATATAAGTTTGTAATCACAAAATCTTTTTTTTTATGTGATGAACAACAAATTAACGACATTCGGATTTTTTCTTTCACTTGTGCTGTCAGACCTTGCTTCTTACCAAATTTCATGATTCTAGGTAAATGGGAAGTACCCTATAGGTTTTCGACCCAAAACCTAAAGGGTACTTCCGGTTGACCTAGAATTGTCAATTTTGGTTAAAAGCAAAGTCTTACAGCACAAGTAAAGGGAAAATTCCGAAAAATAAAAAAGAGGCAGTCATGAGACTGCCGACAGAAGTGCGTGTCTGCCTGTCATGTGGTCATGTGGAGAGACATATTGGCAAAAATTGAAATTATAGGTGTACTAGCAGCACCCCGCAGTTTCACCCGTGTAAGTCCCGATCCCATGGGAATATCGGGATAAAAAGTAGCCTATTTGTTAATCCAGGTCTCCAGCTATGTACATACCAAGTTTCATCGTAATCGGTTCCGTAGTTTTGGCGTGAAAGAGTAACAAACATCCATTCATCCATCCATCCAAACTTTCACATTTATAATATTAGTGGGATGGGATACCAATTTTAATCAAATAACATCGGTTATGGTTATATAAGTATCGACAAAGAACTACTCACTTGCATATTTTGTTGTTCTGAAGATGCTGTTTAAGAAGTATGATTGGCAACCAATACACTCTGATGATGTCTGTTTAAATGAGTTCGGAAATACGTTGTATTACTTTTCGTTTGTACAATCATGTGCCACAAGTTACACTTCACCGTTATCTGATTTGATAAAAAAATTATCTTAACCTTCTCACAAGTTTAAACAAATGTGGTTCTTATTCCCTAAACAGTTTTGTCAATAGTATCTCTTATTACGAATAACCAATAGCACTGTGTATCATCTTTTTGTTATAATGTACTGTGAATCTTTAAATTATGATCAAATAAAAGATTGTCATTTGTCAATCGTCAATTGATATTATTGTACGGAGGCAGGGGTACGCCGTAACGCTACGAGTCACGTGAGCGGAATCGTTTGCAGAAGCGACTATTACGTTTTGAGTCTGGACGGACATTAGAGCGCACTCTTTTGGAAGCGATTGAGTGGTTTAGACCCTCGTAACGGGACCGCTGGTTCACTCGCTCAGATAAAGTAAAAAAGAAAAATGATTGTGAGAAATGTAGCCCGGGTTTGAAATCTACGCCGTGTATCAGAGAACCCTACTGATGACCGCTCAGCCGCTAACTTATCACGTTACTCGTTTTATTATTATATAAAAGCTCTGTATCGATGTTCCGATATATCGCATCGTATTAGGCATCCTTAGCTCCAGGATTAATAGAGAGCGAGCCAGCGGGTTCCGCTAAGCCTTTTAGTTTTTTTAGATCCTTGTTTCGAATAATTTTTCAAAGTACCTACTTCAAGCGCTTAGAGCTCCATGAAAATAAATTTATGTGTTTCTCTTACAAACTCTCTCTCTCTACTTTTGTAAATGTATATATATACCAAACATTTTGATGATCGGGAGAATTGGAATGATCAAATATTACGTTACTATTTTTCCACTCATTAAATCGACTTTATTAATCGTTGTTTTTTCTTTTAATTTGAAGGGGCTACAAAGCACATGACAGGTGTGTTCCGATTACAGTAACCAGTTTCTCTTAACAATTTCACCATTGATAAATGTTCTTTTCAAACAAACTTTTAGAAAAACATTTTTACCTTTTTGTACTGCCTTGTGGATTTAGGAAATTCTAACTCTGCCTTTAGTTGATGTCCGTCTTTTAGAATATGTTCTCGTAATTCATCGTTTCCTTCCCTCAGTGTAGGGTCGCTCGACGGAGTGAACGATTTTACTTCTATTAACATTTCGTCTTTATTGAAGGTTGGCGTCACTACAGTAGAGGTAGTACTTATTGGAGAAACATAAGAGTATACCGTGGCAGAAGGTCCGTGTAAGAAATCGTTGGTGAACGTGCTCAACTCGTGACCGATTTGTCCTTGTGCGCAGAGCACGTAAAGATATTTACAGTTTTGGAATATGTTGTAAAACATTTTTTTTTTAAAAAGACAACTCCCGAATTAGGAATTACTTAGGTTACTTTACAAACATAGAAACAACGGACACAAAGAACACCCAGACTCAGGTGGGAATCGAACCCACGATCTATAAGCATAGCGGTCAGGGTCACTAACCACTAGACCAACAGGCCAGCCAAATTTCTCTATTCTATTCTTTTGTATTTGCTTTCTTTTCTAAATTCAGCTACACTTGTTTTTTTTTCAAATCTATACAACTACTTTCATTATCACTCATTTTTTAAATACAAGTAAAAATTGTAAATGAAATTAAAACCCAAGAATCTAAAAGAAAAATCCATTGTCTATTAATAACCTAATCATTGAGACTATTTCAATAAGATCAAACACGATACCTCTGCTATAAGTTGATGAGGAGTTGGATAACCTGCTAATTTCAGATGATTTTGCAGAATCAGGTCAATGTTGTCCAAATAACAAACAGGCTTTATAACATTTTGAATCAAGCAGACCAAGAGAAGGCACATTCCTTTAAGGATTAGAAAAGAGCTGATGATCTTCAAACGGCTGAACAAATTTTCTTGAATTATAGCTAAGAACCCTCTTGATCAAGTGACCTTTTGAACATAAAAAAATAAATCAAAATCTATCCATTCGTTAGGAAGTATGTTGCCACAGAAGATTAAACTTATGTGGCAGATTTAAAGTTCTTCTTGGCGGGAATTTGATGGTACTGGCAATAGTGGCAACAGCGACTGGCATAATGGGAGGATGTCAATTTCTATCGTGGATAAATAGTGGCTGCGCAACATGCCGGAATTGATGACCTGAATAACCTTCATGAATAAAGAGCCATCCAGGTTGTTTACCAAGTGATGTTTAAGCACTATCATGGGGATGGGTTCAACTCCGATCCTGGAAGTTCATGCTTCTAAATATTTAAAAAAATCTCTGTGTGAATACATGTAAGCAGGTGTGAAATAAAATAGAATTTTTGCTTATTGTTAAAAAAATATTATTAAATCCGTATAAAAAATCTTATTATCCTAATTATTGCTTATATTTATATCATATCCTAAAAAACAATTTTTTTTATTTATAATTTCATTATTAAAATTCGTTTTAAGTACAATATCTGTTTATGAAAGTTACTTACAATACATAATATATAAACATGTGATGTTGACTTAAAAAATACATACATACTTTTAAAAGGCCCTCATTCCAATTGAAAATGTACCGATGAATTTAATATGGACAAAATCCATGAGTTCAATGCAGTCGGGCCTGAGGCAAAGGGCGGGAGCATCTCCCCCCGCCGCGGCCGCCCGCATATCTCGCCTCGCACGTTCGCAGTGAAGTGACTGCGTTTCCTAAGCTCTGCATTCAAATCATGCGACTACCATACGTAAGATTACTATACTATTGCATTTTGCATACTCACTAAACTAAAGCAAACAGGATTTTTTATATTAATGTTATTTTAAATATTATTGTTATTGACTGCTTGCTATTGTTACTATGGCAGTCACGTAGCAGAGCGTCACAATCTCTACGTGATTCCTCATAGGAAGTTACTCAATCATGAATGCTGACACTGCATATTATAATACGTGTCTCTAGTTGCTAAGACCTGAGATCCCCACTTAATAATATATGAAATTAACTAGTATATAAGATGGGATATTTTGTAAATAAATTATCATTCGATCAACCATAAAGCGAGTCGTTATTAACTCCGCAATAGTTACATACATTTGCAAAAAGAAATAAAAGGCACGTTTTAAAATGCTATTACTACATAACACTGATGATAAAAAATATATTACGTATTTTACATAAATTAAAAAGAAACCCTAAGTACGAAGATAAATAATTGTTTCTTTTTTAGTTCTTATTATAAAGTCTACTTACAAAAATATAAATAAATGCCTATTATTATTATTATTTTGTTATAGTTACTGCATATTAAAATGGCACGTTAAACGGGTAGTTTTTGTGTAATTCTCCTAACCTGAAAAAAAAAATAAACAATATATTTTTATTTGTAGACTGAGTCGGGGGTGGCTCGACTTTTCGATACTAGTTTCGAAAAGTATAAGTTTAGAAATCACATCTTACTTCTTCAGGTCAAAAATCCTCTTGTTCCTGTTTAAAGCGTTGATTGCCTCGATCTGATGGGGTTCAAGGACGAAGGTGAGCGCCTGCAGAATATCATACAGATGGCCAGGGGAGGATGCTTTAACAACTGCCTGGCGACCAGACTGGATCTGATATCTGTGGACAAAATAAAAACTAAAATGCCACAGACAATATGTCGAGATGGTCTAGAGCAATCAAGACGTTTTCCCGAACGTGCATTCTCGTCGACCATGGGCCTATACAATAATTTCCTTCAAAATAAATTTAATTTCTTACCTAACCAATAACTGGGCAGGAGTCTTGTTCAACCCTGAAGCCATAACCTTGACCAGGGGATCGTCTATAGCTGGGGCGACTGCGGTCTTGTACTCAGCAGGTGTTCCCTTAGATCCCAGTACAGAAAAGCAGCTCAGGGTTATGTTACGTTCTCTGCAGAAGGCCTGGAGAGGTTGCTGTGTAAGATAGGGGTGACATTCCACCTGTGGGAGGAGAAAAAAGAATCAGTGAATAAAATTAAGTAGTTAGGTAGTAGGCCTATTGTAGTTACGCAGGTGGACATAGCCCTTCGCTACTTTGCACGATTACACCTGGTCTTCTATCTTGCGCTTCCAATTTATCTCAGTTACCTACTTGAAATCTCCGGCCTATCTGCTTATGGGAATGGATATTTAAAATGTTTCATGCACACCGGTCGGTATTAACTGTGCGAAAGGAGTCCAGTATATTTATTTCCCGTTCTACACTGGACTCTGGACTGGAGTATTTTAAGGAGAGAAGTTGGTTGTAATAGCAATTCTCTACCTAACTTCCACGTTTAAACGTTGCCTCATATCCGTTACTTCTTATTTCTAGATAAAATCCAATCCAAATTATTGTTTTTTTTTAAGAAATCTCTGCCTAAGTGAATATTTACAGATTGAAGTTAAAGTAGGTTTCAAAAAATTCCATACGCTCGCACCTGTATCCCCGGAAAACGTATTAAACACGAACATTTTGCCAACTATAACTTGACCTCTCGCTGTCAACCGGGCACTTTGGGAATTGAATATGGGAAAATTAGGAAGATATTGGAAGGGAAAGAAGAAAAGGGATATTGCATATGCGAATAGATTTGGGAATGGGAGCAATGGCTAGAGCAGGCAAAGGTCGCAAACCTGTAATTGTTGTCGGTAAGTCCGAGCTCTCTAACAACGCAATTAAAATAAACTGAGATAATACCTGATTAACAAGTGGCTTAATATGTCCCTTGTCAAGAATCTTCTGAATCTGCTGCGAATTGAAGTTGCTGACACCGATGGCCTTCACCAAGCCCTTGCTGACGAGAGCTTCCATCGCAAACCATGCGTCCATATAATCGTATTGGGAGAGTTGGAGCACGTTTGCTATCTGTGGTATTGGATCGCCACCTTCCTGGTAAAAAAATAAGAATTAAATAGAAATATTACACAGGGTGGAAGGGACATCGTACTGAATCTTGAAATATTGTATTCAGACCATAATTCTGAGTCGAAAATCATTGGAATTTTCTGCCGGAAAATTCATAACTTTTTTTTTTTATAATTTTAAATTTTTTTGGTCAAAAGTGATATCACAATAAGTAAACAGAACATTTTACTGAAAAAAATTAATAAATACCACATACGGCCAAAAATTGCGATGTAATCAATCAAACAACATTTAAACATTTTATGCAATCAGCTGGTTTCGACGTTGCAGGTCATGCACAGTACCGCACAAACATAATATCTAAGGTTGTTAAGCTTACATTGCGTAGCGTCAAATGAAACTAATGACTATAAATCCTTAATCTCGCATTTTTATGACGAACTGACTTTTGTATTATGATAAGTATCCACAGAAAGACGTTTTTGTAAGTTTTTCGCGTAGCTCATACTTACACGCTGTATAGGAATTAAAAAACTGCATTAGTGTTTTCACCTTGGACGACACTCGTCTCCAAAAGTTTAATGCATGCAAATTTGGCATGTGAAATGAACAATAACTATATGGAAATTACTTACAAATTGAACTTACGTGTATGTTATGTCATGTGTGTATGCCATGTCGTTAAAAAAGTAATATATGGTTTAAAAAACTAAAAAACACGCTTTTATAGAAAATTCAACCAAAAAGAATAAAAAATTTAATCGAATTATTGCATTGTCATCGGTCTTTGACAGGTGTGCAAAATTTGAATGAAATCTGGCCGTTTAAAATGGGTCAAAATCGCGCTCAAAGGAGTCGGTTACAAACATACAAACAAACATACAAGTGAAGTTAATAGAAAGCGTGTAAAAATAGAACATACCGAATACAACACATGCGATTGACGTTCGTAAAAATAGATGATTGACACTCTCTGGTGCGTTATTACAGTGCTTAATTCTGAGCGAACATGGTTCAACCTCATGTGAAGTCTGCCAAAAGAACTCGAACTTCGCCGCGCGCAAATGGATTACCGGGTATATATTATGCTTGGCTACATACCTACATGCGCGTGAGATCCTAATCATTTAATGCTGCCGATCAATATTGGACTTTATTTAGTTCCTGGATAAGAATTCCTATTCCGTTCCGCGGACAGGTTGGTCACTTTATCAGAGAAAAAAAAAACAATGATATCAATCTTTCGCTAATCCCAAAAACGCACTTACTTTCAAGGACATGGGATTGTGAATCATATAAAGATCAAAATAATCCAGGCCCAGCGCCTCTAGAGATGCTCTGCAGGCAGTTTCCACTAACTCTGGCTTGTGGAATGTGCTCCAGAGCTTACCCATGATGAAGAGCTCCCCCCTGGGGAAGAAGAGATACTTATGTCAGTTAAATTCTACATTGAAACCTTCAGCTTGATATTTTACTGGCGTTTAATTAATATGGTGCTGAGATTGTCTCAGAAGGTGTCAAAATTATGAATAAGAGTTTTCTCTTCATTTTATAATTGTAATAAAGTCAACTTAAAACATATATAACTAAATAAAATAAATATCTAACTAAAGTAAATTGGAGACGAGGGCATCAGTTTAAAATTTAATTATAGCAATTCCTGCTCAATGAATAAGTATTTTCAACTGAAATGTTGTCATCAAATTATTGGATATTTGAATGACAGTATGTCACGGTAAAATTATTTATACAGTATTCTATCTTCATACAAACGTTCGCGTCACAAGTTCGGTATACACTCGGTACACAACCAGACGCGAATGCGCCGCAGTGACGAACGGTGTGGTGCTTTTGTAAGCAGTAAGCTAGCGATTTGTGTATTTGGTTAAAATAAGTACAAGTACTTACTTAATATGGCAATGGATTTTTTATACGATTAAATTTAACAATAAAGCATTTCGTACGTCTCAGTCGAGGCGCAAATATTTTTTAGGTTTTAAAATAAGGTTGGTTTTTTATATAATCTCCTAATCAAAAAACACAAAATGTATTTTTATTGAACACTTACTATTTAATTTACAACATTTTTTTTTAATTAAAAAATATCTTAATATTTACAATCACAAAACTAGGAAGAAACTCAAGTAGGTAGATGAAATTAAAATACTGTAGGCGGGTACGGGCAGCTATCGCGTGTTTACGCGCCGCGCGGCTGTAGGTAATTATTTCAAGGACAGCGCCTAGTCACAATACTGGATACACGATTTATTTCTCACTTATTAGTTTTTTAAGGCTTGTTATTGAAAGAAATATTAAAAATGAATATAAATGACACGAGAAGTGTGAGCCCCAGCCAGGCGTGTCATGATTTACGTTATTTAATACGAAACGGGCGATCACGGGCAGCTCTGTCGCGTATTTACGTGCCGCGCGGCTGTAGGTAATTATTTCAAGGACAGCGCCGAGTCACATTACTGGATACACGATTTATTTGTTAGTTATTAGTTTTTTCAAGCTTGTTATTGAAAGAAATACCATAAAATTAATAGAAATGAAATGAGAAGTGTGAGCCCCAGCCAGGCGTGTCATGATTTACGTAATTTAATCCGAGGCTAATTTTAATTTTTATACTAAAAGCATCAAATAACATTGAATACGAGAAATTTGCCGCCGCGCCGCCCATTTTTTGAAAGCATATTTTTTTTATTTTCGCCATTAAAATATATTATTAACTCACCGTGTTACAGTTCCATCGTCTATTTTCTTCTTGATACCCTCTCCCACTAGTCGCTCTGTGCCGTAGATGAAAGCCGTGTCTATAGCTCTATAGCCTAAGTCTATGGCCGCAGACACAACATGTGCAGCGAGACGGGGGTCCAGCTAGAAAAAATACCAAGGGATTTTTATCAAGCATGCGTATTACAACTGCAAAGGAGTCGCCAGAAGTCCATTCAGTGGGTTGTTGCGCGTCACTCGGGTAACCTGTCTGTGATGCGCGATAAAGTATATGTTGAATAATTATATGCCAATAATATATAACTTCTACAAGTGATGTTTTTTGTCTAGTAAATAACATAGAATTATATACAAAATTACATATATCATTTATGAGTATTAATACCAGCTCATTTTTCGAAATCCAGTAAAACCTCTTATTTAGTCAGCGTTTGTCTCAGTCATCGTGTTTTTAGCAGATATCTAAAAAACACGCTGACTGACATTGAGAGAAAACCTTGTGCTTCGTCGGTCATTTTGCTCGGAACTTTATATATTTTTATTTTTATTTTAACGATGTGCTTACTGCAACTTATTTAGTTTCACTTGTCCCATTGTATCTGTAGTCAAATCTTGCAAGTTAAATTTGACACACTTCACGGTTTCCGATTGAGCTGAAATTTTGCACGCATATGTCTATCTAATGATGGAGCTGGAAGGTGGCCATAGGAACTCTGTACTGAAACGACGCAACCCCATCGAGTTTGGACGCGTTTGATTCATAGTAAATCCCGAATTAAAAATACTAATAAGTTAAAAATAAGGAAAGTTTTCTTTTTTTAAAAACAAACTTTTATTACTTGTTTATAAAAGGAACTAAAAACTTAAAAATAATAATAAAAGCGGGTTACATTTGACGACAAGAGAAATAAAGAAGGTGTAACGCGCTTTTATTATTATTTTTAACTTTTTAGTTCTTTTTATTAACAATAAATTTCTTTATTTTTTCTACTTTAAAAGTAAATATAATTTTGAATTAGGTTTTATCAGTTTTATTTTTTAAAGAGTTTATTTTACTCACCAAAGCAGTACCAAGTGCTATCGCAGGCATCTGGTCCCCGTTACCCAAACTCAAATATAGCATATCCGTTTTGCTATACCTCATTTTGACCGTAGAGAGGTCCTCTATTTTCCGGAGGTACATCTCTTCGGTGAGGCTCTGGTTCGAAGGTTGGGTTAAGTTTTTAGATGTCGTTGCGATGTCAACAGGTCTCGGGTTTGGTGTTGTTGGTGAGTTAGCTTTTCCCTGGAAAATATAGAAAAAAGTATGTAAAAAAGTTTCAAGAGATAGTGATATTTGTTGAAATCGAATGGCTAAGGTCATTACCACACTTTTTTGAACACCCAAAAATATAATACAGTAACTACTTGTAGTTTTTGGCGATGAGCGATGGCGAAATGTTTGAACAATCGCAAGAATTACAATTAAGGCGCAATTACACTTGGTCGTTAGCTCGTATTCGGGTGCACGAAAGACATTACTCGAATTCGGGCACCCGATGCATTAATTACATTGTTTTGGTCGAATTCTGTCACTGGAATACGGGCAAACGACTCTGCGCCCGCGTTCGGGCGTACGTGCCTGCAGACGCCATGTCATCCGCCATTTTGTGCTTCGATCGATTCACGGCGTCGGGTATTCTGATTCGGGTAACCAAAACGAAAGCTGGACTAGATTGTACGAAGACGGGCGTACTCGACTCCGTTCATTTACACTTAGTCGTTTGACCGAATTCCATAGGCAATCGAATACGAGCTAACGACCAAGTGTAATTGTGCCACAAGATTTTGAATCGAGTAACGATTGTATCAGCCAGCATTGAACAATCGTGATGTATGTGGATTGTTCAGCGTCAAGTGAAAGTTCGATCATTCAAAAACTCCGGCTGTGTCGATTCTTGTCTAGCCGAATGCAATTTAAGTAATCGATCGACGTCCGAATCGGTACATACGATACATGTATCGTATAACAATTCAATAATTATGCGTTGCTTTCGTAATATTTACATAATAATTTAGTTTAATTAAAAATAAAAAATAAATACCAATAAAAAAGGTTCGTGAACGCCGTAATTCCCGTGTAAATACATAATGATATCATGGAACGCGAAAGTTTAAAAGTTAGTAAAAAAGGTTTCAGAAAATAATTAAACAAAAAAAACTATTCCATAAACACTTATATATGGTTTTCTCATGAATGCCATTGTCAGAACTAGACCAAATTGAAATGGGACCACATGGGAAGCACCAGCTTTCAAATAAAAAAAGAATCATCAAAATCGGTTCACCCAGTCGAAAGTTCTGAGGTAACAAAAAAAAAAAAAAAACATACAGTCGAATTGAGAACCTCCTCCTTTTTTGAAGTCGGTTAAAAATATAAATAAACTACGTAAACCATATAATAATGGTAGTATACCTTTTAACGTATCTTTTATACGTAACTAAATGTTGATGCTTACCTTATCCAATAATAAAAGGATTATCAAAATCGGACTACACTTTAAAAAATTACGCATTGTTACACAAAGAAATATGGTTTTTGTCGGTTAGAAACTTGTAATTTATTATAGTCTGAGCAAACACGAGTAATTAATACTTTTTTAAATGAATGAAATATTCAATTATTTTGTTACATGTTATTCGATGTTAATTGAATACTAAGTATATGTGTCTTATTGTATTCGCGTTCACTATTTATAGTGATCTTAACCAAGATCTGTATCGCGCATCTAGAGTTGATTACGCGAAGTCAGCAGTTTTCTTGCGCGTGTGACCTAGATGCAGCGAAAGATTAAATAATGTTCGTATTTTTACAGATACTTTTTATCTGTCGTATCGTACCTATAATATTATAGACGCTAAAGGGAGTTTGTTAGCCTAAACTAGTCAACCGATCATCATGAAAAATCTGCAATAAATTAACTGACCTTGTGAAAAACTTACATACACAGTTAAAGAAAGCACTACATGAACTTCTCGTTAATAAATGCTATTATAATATAAATGTCTTTTTAATGACAGGCTATTGTAATTATTGATTTTGAAATTATACTTCTTTTGGCGCGTTAAGGAAAAATGATGAGACTAAATTTTTACGATGCGCGCGCACACCGTAACAAAAAACCGACACCCTGAAGTTAGCTAGTCAACATTTTAGTTTTTCAAAAAAAGTTACCAACTTCAGGATATTTATTCAAGTGTTTCTGAACCTACAACACGTGTTTTGTATCAGTCTGAATAAAATATATATAAATATAGATAACTATATATTTTTTCAAATAATATGTCGTGGTGACTGATATTTATTAACAATTTATTGATTTAAAGATAATTTACTGTGATTATAAGTGATAAAAATGGTTTTTACATATTACTATCTCTGGTAACCGTGCGAAGCCGGGGCGGGTTGATAGTATTATGATAAAATAAATAAAATAAATTATTAAGACTACCTCTATCCGAAATCATTCGAAACTTTTATATCGGTTACGGTTTCGGATAGATTTTTATTTTGGATATCTGATAGTTTCGGTTATGGTTACGGAGTTCCATAACATCCCCGGTAGAAAAGGACATAGGATACCTTTCATCTAAAAAAAGGACTGTTGCCGAAGGATAGGCAAAATAACTTTTAATCGAGCGGAGCCACAAGCAAAAGCTAGTATCTATACTAATATTATAAAGCTGAGTTTGTTTGGTTGAACGCGCTAATCTCAGGAACTACTGGTTCGAATTGAAAATTTCTTTTAGTGTTGGATAGCCCATTTATCGAGGAAGGCTATAGGCTATATGACATCACGCTACGACCAATGGGAGCGGAGCGTCAAGGAAAAATGTTGCAAAATCGGGGAAAATTTACAAACGCAGACGAAGTTGCGCGGGTCAGATATATTATATACGCGAAAATTAGTTTGTTTGTTTGTTAAATTTTCACTCCTTAACTACTCAAATCGTAATGAAATCTCTGCAATCACTCAAATCATTGGTAAAAGGTGATGAACATTGTACTTGTTTATAGGCACCGTCACCCGTTAATCGCCATCACTATATATTATAAAACAAAGTCGCCCGCCGCGTCTGTCTGTCTGTTAAATACGAATAAATACGCGATAAACTGAAAAACTACTCAATGGGTTTTCTTGCGGTTTTCATTAATAGACAGAGTGATTCATGAGGAAGGTTTACGTGTATAATTTGTTAAGACTTTGTGTAAATTGATTGAAATATGTTGATGATTGTTGAAGATGTCTCTGCCACCCGTGCGAAGCCGGGGCGGGTTGCTAGTTAGGTGGTATAAAAAAATAATTGCGTGGTCTAATTTAATCGAATACAGTTCAAAGTGAAAAAAAAATGGGCAAAGAACATAGCGCGTTCCTTTTTTGTACGGTTCCCTACCTCAAAAGAAAAAATGGCATCCTTATAGGATCACTTCGTTGTCTGTCTGTCTATCTGTTTATACATTTCGAGGACTGATTTTGTGGTTAGACATACTCGGCAAAAATCTTCGAGAATCGATTCCTGAGATAGATGAACTGTCTACATACAAGTTAGTACCGAGTTCTCGGTGCTCAAGTCGTCCTGTTCCTGTTTTTTTTGACCACATCACCCCGTGAGAAAAATAAGTCGAAATAAATGGATTCACACGGAAGCTATTACAACGACTATTATATTTCTAGTACCCTCAAAGCATGTCAATTCGTAAGCTTTATTTAGTACTCAGACAGAATATGTACCTAACACATTTTCAGTCACACGGCTGATATCGCAATGGGACAATTACTGTCTTACTACAAAACCGTGTTTAACACAAGTTTAGTTAGACACTGCCTAACTCGAGGCGTGTTCTATATCGAATATGGTTATTAATGTAGATTTTTATTAAATTAAAAAAGCGGGTCACCTGATGGTAAATGATTACCGCCGCCCATAGGCACCTGCAACTCAAGAGTCACAGGTGCGTTGCCGGCCTTTAAGGTGGGAGTACAGAAAGGGTGGAAGGGGGAAGGGTGGAAGGGAGGGGGAAGGTTAGGGCCTCCGGTAACCTCACTCACTCGGCGAAAAACAATGCAACCATTGCTTCACCGCCGGTTTTCTGTGAGGCCGTGGTATTACTCCGGTCGAGCCGGCCCATACGTGCCGAAGCATGGTTCTCCCACGATTAAAAGCGCTATCGTATTGGTAAGAGATACGTAAATACAATGTTCTACAAAAATATAGATACGTAGTACATCTCAACAAAAGTCCACGATGCCATATGCCTATCTCTTATACGTAAGCCTGTAGCCATACACTGTGGCACCACCAATATCTCACGAATCAGCGATTTCTTTTAAATTATACGTGGGTTAAATCACGGTTGTTATGAGCAGGTTCATTGATTTAAAAATACCATACGTATCACACGTTAATATTTTTATATATTTGTATAAAATATATGTTAGATTGTTTTCATTATTGCAAATAGCTTAGATCATCAGTTTCTTAGAAGTAACGATAAGCGGTCATAAGGAACACGTCGCGTCGGCACGTAATTATAAGATCGATCGTGACGCGCATGCCCAAGACGCATACCTATGTCGGAACATTTACTTGTGAGTTAAGACGTAACTAAACTGTTAAGAAATGATAGGCAAACATTCATTAATCTTTCTGTATCTGTATTATTAGTATTCAAGCGACAAAGGAAGTGACGACAACACCTACCTTTCTTTGAGGATGCGTTGTGGCTTCAGGATTATATTCTGTCGAGGCGGGAATGATTTTGAGATGCTCGCTTTGTCTACTGATAAATTAGGATGTTCTCCTCCTCTGAATTCCTTCAAAAACGTCCCACTAATATTATAAATGTGAAAGTTTGGATGGATGGATAGATGTTTGTTACTCTTTCATGCAAAAACCACTGAAGCGATTGCGATGAAACTTAGTATGTAGATAGCTGGAGACTTTTTATCCCGATATTCCGCGCGACGCTGCTAGTTAAGACATAAACCGGGCGATCCAAATCTGACTGATAACGGATGAAAACGTCCAGAATCCCATTCTAGCTGCGGATAAAAAAATCTCTCCTTATAGTGAGGGGAGCAGATTTTGTTCTGTTGTAAGTGGATTTGGTCCTCAGAAATGCTAGCCAAGACTTGTGGTTGGCTGATACTTCGACTTCAAGTCAAAACTGGCCTGGTACTAAGTTTGTTGTCTGAAATTCTCCGTGAATTTATTCGGTTGAACAGCGACATAATTACTATGTCGGGCGCTTGTCGATGTGGTAGGGGTAGGTTACTACACAATAAATACAGACCCCACGGAAAAAATACTAGGGTTCTGTTACATTTAGTAATTACTATTGTATTTGTTTGTTTCAATATACCTTGCACCATCAACCTGTTTAAAAATTATTGGTGCCCCGCGCATCTTCGTCTGCGTTTGTCAATTTTCTCCGTTTTTGCAACATTTTTCATTGATGCTCCGCTCCTATTGGTCATAGCGTTACGTTATATAGCCTATAGCCTTCTTTGATAAATGGGCTATCCAATACTAAAATATTTTTTCAATTCGAACCAGTAGTTCCTGAGATTAGCGCGTTCAACTAAACTAACTCTTCAGCTTTATAATATTAGTATAGATTGAAGGTTATAGCAAAATATATAGCAAAGAACGATATAGGAAAGAGACTGTAGAAAGGGAACGGGAGAGAATAGCATTCTCCCGTGCTGCAGAGGACGCACCAGGCTCCGTAGAACACCTAATGACCTACGGCCTCCATGAGCGCTGGCCTAAAGCGCCGGGTAGAGTAATCTGGGTCCTGAAGAGAAGGATATAGCCCGAGACGGTGGCGATACGTGTTCCGAGCGCGCCCCTTGACTGAAGGGGGACACGGCTCCCACTCACAACTGCGAGACTATCCGTTTAAGGACAGGTGGTAAGCCCTATAGATACTCGTGACGGAACACCGTGTGGTTTTAGTCGGTTCGATTCCATGTTAATTCCGATGTAACTACTTCGCTGCGTGCTCGGTGAGGTAATTGAATTACAAAATATAAAAATAATAGTTTAAAAAACTAAAAAACACGCTTATGTAACTAGCTGACCTAAAAAGTATAAAATAATTGACTGGCCTGTTGGTCTAGTGGTTAGTGACCCTGACCGCTATGCTTATAGGTCGTGGGTTCGATTCCCACCTGAGTCTGGGTGTTGTGTCAAATACCTCACCGAGCACTCAGCGAAGTAGTAGTAGTTCCTTTTGACCTCCAACCCCTCAACTAGTTTCAAACCCAATTAGCTATTGAAACAAAGATAAGTCATCAATGAGCCTCTCGCACTCGCTAAGCGTAGACATTTATCAATTAACGCATAGCACCCAGTCCTCCATCATAAGAAGAGTAATACTGTATATAAACAATATTAAAGAAATATAATAAGAAGTTATAGAGAAGAACAGTTGACGAAAATTAGATACCTACTTAGTTATTACATATTATCTAATCATGACAAAACGTCTATTTTAAATAAATCTTGACGATGCGCGCGTACACCGTCACGAAAAACCGACTCTGAAGTTAGCTAGTCAATATTTGTTTTTCAAAAAAAGTTCCCAACTTCACGATAGTGATAAAAATGGTTTTTAGATATTACTTTGAGTACGTTTGTAGAATTTGAGGTTAGTTGCCGGTATGTATTATTTATTATGATATTTAAATAAACTTTATTTAACAAGATAAAAGTATAACTTCTTACGTGCGTACATAAGTACACATACACTTTTTTTATCTGACTAGTATTTTCAGAGATTAGCGCGTTTAACCCCAAAAAATAAACTCTTCAGCTAGATATCTCGTTAGTATACATATATTACAGCTTAGCTTAACCCCTATAAGGCTGCGTTACCACCAGAGATGTGCGAGGATGCGTAGTGAGGGATGAGTTTGTTAAGAACCAATAGAATCGCTTCATTTACCTAGCCTCGCTCAGCGCAGCTCCTGTGGAAACGCTTTGCGGAGCGAGGTTTTTGTACGTACAAAAAAAGCGGGGGATGGGTGCGTGGGATGTGTGCGAGAGAGGTGTGCGAGGGATGTGTGCTAGGCGGTGTTTATTAGAGGTCATAGTAAAAAAAAAGTAGGCAGTCAAGGGACTGCCGACAGAAGTGAAAACACATTTTTTAAAGATTAATTATTAAGAACCTGACAAAACTCAATGTTTAGATTAGCGCCCTCTAGTGGATCTACACCATATTATACATAAGTATATATCAAACTACAGTAGTATCGCTCAGAATCCACAGATGGCGTAAAAATATTTTTTTAAATTTAAGAAACTCGGATAATTTTCGATCAGGTCCATGTGTCCTGACGCGAGTTTAACATTTTTACCCATCCCAAAAAGTGCACAACGTCGCTAACGAAGTTTTCACTTCAAAAATCGAGAGTGTTTGTTTTCACTTCACGCCTTGATAAAAGTCCCCCGTCGGGTCCGAAACATTCAGGCATTACGAAAATACACACGTGAGTAAAACCGTATCTAATCTTTAATAAAATATAAAAAAAAACTACTATACTGCCAAAAAAAAAAACTTACCTCGAACAGCGCAATCTTTTCTAATACAGAGCTTTTCTTGGGCATTTCTCTTAAACTGATTTTTCTAGCCTTTGATGTTTCGATTCTATCAAAGTCCACTGACTTAATTCTGTACACCATTCTTTGTACTTGTCCTTTTACTGCATCTCCTAAATCTAATTCTGCTAAAGACTTGGTTCTTTTTATATCTTCTCTTGACTCATATTCGACATTAAAGTCGTGCATGCTATTTTGATCTATATTTTTTGTGGAGTTAAAATCATTTGTGATTTCAAGACTATCTTTTGAAACAGTATTTTCGTTAGGAACAGGATATAATGCAGTTTTATTAGTGTAGTCGTCAACGGATGAAGGAGTTGTTGGACCTGCTGATTTTTCTGTATAGTACGTCGCTTTATTTTTGTTAGCGTTTCTATTGGTGATTAAAAATACTTTATTTTTTAATTTTCCCATGATAGTATCTTTGGTGTCTCTTATTTCTGGCTCACTATCAACTAGCTCTGGATCGCTAGGTATTTCTTTATCTAGATCAATATCATTATTAAGTTTAGGGAACTTTACATTAGATTGATCAACTTTTACATAAGGATTTAAGTTAAATTTTCCAACTGGAACTTGTCTCGTGATATTCTCTTCATCTCCAGGGGTCTTAAAGTCTATTCGTTCTGGTAATATTTTTATTTTTTCAAAGCCAGTTTTGTCAGTTACAATGTTAATTTCATCTGGAGTTCGTGGAGTTTCAATTGAGTGTTCTTCTGCGTTATATTCTGACATTGTTTTAGGAACTTTAGAAGTATTAGTGTTTTGTATGATGTTAGTGGTTTCGGCTGTATAAATATTAGTTTTGAATTCAGTTATGTATGAGGTAGGGACAGGAACTTCAATATGGCTTTTCTGACTTTCAAATTTCAATTTTGTTGATACAGTTAGTGGTGTTTCTGGCAGTATAACAGGCACTTGAAGTTGTCCTTCATTTGCAGCAAAATCTAATGTTTCTGGTAATAGTTTAGGTGTTTCGTTTAATTTTATATTAGATTTAAATTCTCTCATGAATGGTAAAATAGTTGGCATTTCAGAGTGTTCTTCAGACTTTATTTTTAATTGTCCTGGTAATAATATTGAAATTTCACTTTTACTAATATCAGAGGTATAGTTTACATCACTACGTAAAGTTATAGATTCACTTTGACTCTCTAATTTTTTAGGGACTTCGTTGGCAATGAGTTCCTTTTCATAAGCCACTTTTGTTGTAGTAATTGTTTGTAATTTAATTTGGCTAGGTTCAGTAGATTTTCCCTTAGCTACAAGTTGTTTGTTGACTTGCACTTGCTTATTCCAAAGATCGAGATTAAGTTTACCCACTTTCGGTTTCTGCGCTTTTTTATCTGCATTTGCCGTAGCATTTTTTTCGAGAGAATACTTAAAAATACTATTTGGATTATCTCTCGGAATAACATTTATATTTGCCGGTAAGCTAAGAGTAGTATCTGGTTGTCTTTTAGTTGTTTCATACTTTATTTTATCTGTTAACATTTGAGAGTCTTCTGTTTGTTCTTCAGAATGTATGAAATCTATCTTTTCTGGCAATAATTCTATCTGCTCTGTATAATTTTGATTCGATTTAACAGATATTTCTGCTGATAAGAATTTGTTTGTTTCAGGGAAGCTTTCTACTATTTCAACATTACTTTCACTAACTGTAAAATCAATTGCTTCTGGTAAAATTTTAACTTCTTGTACTTGGTGTATTGTTGAAATGTTTTCTTCTTGGTATTTCATAATTTGATCTACAATAACTGGACCATCATTAAATGAAATTTGTTCTGTATCCATGTAACTACCGTTGGGTACATACACATTATTATTTAAATAGTCTAATTCAGGTTGAGTTAAATATATTTTGTCTACAGAGTTCTTCTTTTTTTCTATGTTATCTGTTGCAGATAATGTTGTTGGATTTTTATCTAATGAACATTTCTTGACTTTAATAGTATACTCTGTTCCTTTACCCTGAAAAATAAATATTGATGTAGTTTTCAAGAAACGAATAAAATGATTTAAAAAGCAATGATATAGAAATATACTAGGAATCTCAAATCTATATTTCCTCGAGTATTTTGCGAATCAACTCAACTCAAAGGATTTATAATAAAAAAAACAGGGTTACTTACTTCAAACATAGCAATTTTAGATAGCACAGATTTTTCTTTAGGCAGCTCTTTTTCGGCCTCGATATCTTTCTTTGACAAATCTGTATCTTTTACACTAAGTTGAGTGATAAGCCTGTTGACGTTGCCTTTCAAAATTGTGACATTTTGTATGTTATTATTTTTGTTTGGAAGGGCTGCATCAGTGATGTTGTTTATCCCTTCCTGTGAAGGTAAATTTTGACTTTTTGATGGGGTTCTATTTGTAGTTTCTTGAGAACTCTTGAAACTATTCAAGCTTGTATCAAATTCTTCTTGGTCTCTTGAAACAGATATATTAGTACTGTCTCTTAAGACATGATATGGTTCTTCATCGTCGTTTGACGTTTGTATACATTTTTTATCTTCGTTGTTCTCTGTTACTGAAGATTGAAATTCATCACTTTGTGTTTTTATCAGAGATGTCAATTTGATATCGTCTAAAATTGCTTTATTTTCCTCTATCATTGCCTCAGATTTTTGGTCATCAATATCATGTTTAGTGGATTTGTTTTCACTGTAAGTTCTACTAAACTTTTTTGTTATTACTTCGTCAGCTGCCTTCCATTCCACAGACTTACTTCTTTCAATATTCTTTATGTTACCTTTTATGTAGCTGTGGGTAGTTTTAGTAATTACAGGTGTAGATAATTTTGTGTTGTCTTTCGTATATTTTTCATCTTTCAGAGCACTTTGGTTGCTAATGCGTATAACGTCATGACTCGGGGTTTGATTAAATTTATCAGATTTATTGTCTTCTGTACTAAGACTTTTATTGCCTTCGTTATAACTTTGTCTGTTTTTTGATGGAAGAGTTATGCTTTTGCCGTCTCTGCTAAATGTTCTGCTGATACTACGTGTAATTTTTTCAGTTCTAATTTGTGGTTCTTTAATAACTGTTTCTCTAATTATTGTTTTACTAGTACCATCTATAAATTCTTCACGTTTAACCACTTCTCTGTTAACAAAATCTCTATCATCTAAATTTGCTGGACGTCTATTAAGTTCTCTACTAATACTCCGATTTACTCGCTCAGGTTTTATAGGAATTCTCGTTATCGTCTTGGTTATCTTACGGCCATTTTCAATTTCTTCAATTTCCATTTTTTCTTTGTAATTGTCTTGGACGTTCTCAATTTTTCTAACCTTAAAATGGTCACCACCAGTTTCACCTAGGCTAGTAGCTCTCTTGATAACATGAATTGCAGTTTTAGTTTTTTCTGGATTATCTCCAAAGATCTCGGTTGCAGTAGTTACTTTTATAACTTCGTTATCTGTAGGATTTTGTTCAATACTAGTCTCAACAACATCTAGTTTCTGAGATTTACTTAAATCCATACTATTACCCCTAGAAAATCTTTTTGTTGTAATAGTATTCGCAGACACTTTGAAACCCCCATCCTGAAGTTTAGAATTAGTTACTGTAGTTTTAGTCTTACTTACAGCACCTGTTTTATTTGAGTTGTCTTTCTTTCTCCATGGTATTTTAGATAATTTTAATTTTTCCGAAGGCGTGAAATAATTGTCATCGTTACTATCATAAGCGTGAATAATTTCCTCAAATTTAGTTTCAACTTTCTCAGGATCATCAACATTGATGGCTAATATTTTATCATCAACTCCGCTTTGTTTGTTATCAACTACTTCTTCGTATAATTTCTCAAATTCATCGTCCAGTTTTTGTTCGACTTTAAGAGATGATCTCCTTTTGACAGCTTTAGCATCCTTCAGTTTGGGAATCGATGATCTACGGCGTTTATTGTGAGGCTGAAAATAATGGAATTATTACTATTATTACATTTAATGTACTACTGATGGAGAAATTTTAACATTTGTAGAATTAATCAGATAAAATGAAAACAAAAATAGCCACTATGTATAAATTTCCTTATACAAATTATTTTTTCTTTATTCCCCTTAACTCCAACTTATACATAGCATACTTTTATATCAAAATGAATAAGAAGCTGAAGATGTTTTAATATAAAGTTACCGTTGGCTTCTGGGAACTTGAAAAGTACCATAATCATTGCAAAGTATGCAAAATTTTGAATGATCGCGTTGTATAATTTTTTGTTCTTTCGAAACTAATGAACCTTCTAAAGGTCCTAAATGTATAACTAAGTATCCGAAAATTCTACAGAAGAAAAGGTTAGTATCGGAAAAATAACAATTTAGTGTTTTAAACAGCTAATTCCTTGACAATATTTTCTGATAGGTCACGATAAGACAAGATAACCCAGATAAGAAATTCTGCTTTGAGTTGCAAGTCATTTACGAACATTTTTTTAAAACTAAATGAGTCAATCTTTAAAAACATTGCCCGAATGCTATTTTTTTAATTCCACAATAAACCATTTACTAAGTTTGTCCATTTGCACGATAAGCTTTCATCATATTATAATAACAAACTCACAGAGACAATACAATTTCTTTGGTATTAAGCATTCCATGTAGATACATTTAAGTTTTTGAACAGGATTTGAAGTCTTAAAATCTCGGTCACAAATATTTTACCTCACTAACATTCTTAGATCATAGATGGATGTACAGCGTACCTGATCTTTCATGTTCTTTTGTCTTTCATTCTGTACTCTTTCCACAGTTTGTTTGAACTTTACTAATGGTATTCTAGATTTCTTGGCAGCAGGATTTTTTTCTGAAATTTCAAGCAAAAAGTATTATTAGAGTATCAACTTTAGTCTTAAGTGTACACAAATGTTTTCACAGTTTTAGATATCTTAGAGTTTTTCAATGTAATATCATCACACCAGTATATCTTAGGTAGCTCAAAAAATATATATTTATTTCTAATAACAGACGGCATAGTAAATGTTTCTGGATGGGCTGGTCAGGTTTAAAGTATAGACTACTACTATCTCCGATACTTGGGACCGGCTCCTCACCTCTACGATGTAGTATGTGGTGAGTTCTGGGCGCTGTATGACCTTGATATTCGCGCTCCTCGGTAGCACTTTATTCTCCGAATCCCGCCTACTCACAGCTTCTGGACCAAGGCGAAAGCTAGCTTCAGCTCGATAGTCTCAATCATGAGCTCGTTTGTCGCTAACTCCTTTCGTTGGAGGTTGGCTTGAGCTACTGCATAACTTCTGGTGAGGCAACCCCACTAGAAGTTGTTTGTAGCTATAGTTAGTATTTAACAATATGCTACTTTCGATCTAGCTAGAGCCTCCCATCATTTGCGCACAGGGTATTTACAACAAAACGCATTGTGTTGGGTGCACAGACTTTACACATGATAGAGCTGCTCTAGCGGGAAGGTTTGCGGATTGAGCCCATGCGTTAGGGCCACTACAGTAGTTACATTTATCTAAACAGCATGTGCATTTTATAAAGGCGGATTGGTCTTCAACTCTTATCCGCTGTTTGTCAAGATGTACGGCAGTTTTTTCCAACATTATAATTTCTAGTCTTCCCTTATGAGATTATGGTATATGTCACTATCTTATTTTTTGAACGTCTTGATTATGTTGTCATCTGTATTGTACTTAAGTACATCCTTCATTACTAACAGAGGATCCTAGTTTTTCTCCTCTTCCACGATCAGATTTACCCCTGAGCTGACCAGCTGATGATCTTTGATCTTGGCTCTCTCCTCTTCTACAACCCACTATCACTCACCGGTCCTTGGCCTTCTTGACCCAATCTTCGTTTGCATTTACTGCTTCACTGATATTCCTTAGAACTTTTTCTTCAGACTCTGTCGTGTCTTTTGAGGCGATTACAGTGGAATGAATAGTTTTTTTGCTCTTGGGATTGCTTAATGCATTTCTGAATTTAATTTATAATTTTCATTTTTTGATCCTAATTATATTAATTGTTTGGAGTCGACATGGCATGGCATGATCGTGCTAGAGTGGAGACCGCGATTAGGCAAACGTAGTGTAGGGCGCCTTGCGGCACGATGGGCCGACGACCTGAAGAAGGTGGCTGGCTGCGGATGGATGCGGATTGCCCAAGACCAGGATAGTTGGTGCTCTTTAGGGAGGCCTACGTCCAGCAGTTGACGGCGATAGGATGATGATGACTTATGTTCCCAGTATACATCATTCACTCATTCATCGTAATACTAAACCAGACCATATAATTAATGTTCCTGTGAATAGGTATTTCTTGTAATAGTTTGATAGTAAAACAATGTTTAGTGTCTGCAGTTTATTACTTACCACAACGTTAATCTCGTGGTAGTTACTCTACAAGCACTCTCGCTAAAGTGAAAAGGACAGGTCCTCCAGCTACGTATTTACAATATAACTAACTTTTTATTTTTTTTAAATTACTATTATATATACTATATATTTTATACTATTATTACTGTAACAACTACAGTGCCAATAATAATGGCACTGTCTTGGCACTTTCAAAAATTACACCTGTCATAAAAATATTACACTTATCGAAAGTACGACATTTGCTGCTTTCTTTGTATTTCTAAAGATTAGTTTTAGCAGTTTTCGGTTACACTTGAAACGTCACACCGCTGGCGCGGGCGCGATGCGTCTGATAGCAGTGATAGTTTAACTGTGCTTACAACTGCATTTAAGCGCAGTTTAGTTAGTGCCATTTGCCAAGTATTTTATTATACAAAAGTACTAACCTTCACTCGTAGATGGTCTCTGAGTTACGTCTCTACTCTCCGTAGTACTAACAGTTCGTGTGACTGTCTGTCTGTCTGTCTGCGCAGTCGTCTTCTCCCCAGTATAGGATATCCTGTGGCCTCCATTTTTCATTTCTTGTATCTGAAATGTCATTATTTTTCTAATAAGTCACAATTCAGGACTAAAGTTAAAGTTATTTGAACGTGACTCTCAGATCTTTTTCAGATACAAGTGACTTACACTAAAATATAAACTTCTAATTAATTTGTAAGTGTATTCATATTATTTACACTTCTTCATTGAGTTCCTTTGTTTTAATAAGTGAGTGAGTAGTGTCTACTTGTTCTGGCGACTCGTTATTTAATTTTTCAGGAATTTCATTTTTACTAATTATATTTTTATTGACGTTCTTTTGTGTTGAGTGATAAATGAGTGAGTAGTGTCTACTTGTTCTTGAGACACGTTGTTTAATATTTCAGTAAGTTCTCTCTTACATTTCACATTTTATTTAGTTTTTTGTGTCAAGTGATAAGTGAGTGAGTAGTGTCTACTTGTTCTGGCGACTCGTTGTTTAATTTTCAGAAAGTTCATTCTAACTGTTTTTGTAAAGTTCTTTAATGTTGAGGGACATGTGAACAAGTATTTGCAACTTGTTTCTGGCGATTCGTTGTTTAATTTTTCATTAAATTCATTCCTACTATTTTATAGAGTTCTTTATTGTTGAGTGAGTATTGTAGACTTGTTCTGTCGACTCATTATTTAATTTTCAGTAAGTTCTTTCTAACAATTTTTCTAGAGTTTTTTATTACTGAGTGATAGATTTATCACCCAACACAAAAGAGTGAAGTGAACACAAAATCCAGTTTTACTATTTTCATAAAGTTTTTTTGTGTTGAGTGTTACATGAATAAATATTGGCAACTTGTTCTGGCGACTCATTGTTTAATTTTCAGTAAGTTAATTCTCACTATTTTGATAGAGTTCTTTTGTGGTGAGTGACAAGTGAGTGAGTATTGTCGATTTGTTCTGGCGACTCGTAGTTTGATTTTTCAGGAAGGTCGTTCTTACTATTTTTACAAAGTTCTTTTATCGTGAGTGACAAGTGAATAAGTATTTGCAACTTGTTCTGGCGACTCATTGTTTAATTTTCAGAAAGTTCATTCTCGCTATTTTTATAGAGTTCTTTTGTCGTGAGTGACACGCGAATACGTATTTGCAGCTTGTTCTGGCGACTCATTGTTAAATTTTTCAGTAAGTTCGTTCTTACTATTTTTACGGAGTTCTTTTGTCGTGAGTGACAAGTGAAAAATAGTAAAAATTAACTTACTAAAATTTAGTAAGTTAATTTTTACTATTTTTATAGAGTAATTTTGCGTTGACAAGTTCGTGATTATTGTCTACTTGTTCTGGAGACTCATTGTTTAATTTTTCAGTAAGTTCGTTCTTACTATTTTTACGGAGTTCTTTTGTCGTGAGTGACAAGTGAGTGAGTACTGTCGACTTGTTCCGGCGACTCGTTGTTTAATTTTTCAGTAAGTTAGTACTCACTATTTTTATAGAGTTCTTTTGTGGTGAGTGAGTTTTGTCGACTTGTTCCGGCGACTCATTGTTTAATTTTCAGTAAGTTCATTTTAACTATTTTTGTAAAGTTCTTTCGTATTGAGTCGCAAGTGAATAAGTATTTGCAACTTGTTCTGGCGACTCATTATTTAATTTTCAGAAAGTTCATTCTATCTATTTTTATAGAGTTCTTTTGACGTGAGTGACACGCGAATACGTATTTGCAGCTTGTTCTGGCGACTCATTGTTTAATTTTCAGTAAGTTCATTTTTACTATTTTAATAGAGTAATTTTGCGTTGAGTAACAAGTTCGTGATTATTGTCTACTTGTTCTGGAGACTCATTGTTTATTTTTCAGTAAGTTCGTTCTTACTATTTTTACGGAGTTCTTTTGTCGTGAGTGACAAGTGAGTGAGTATTGTCGACTTGTTTCGGCGACTCGTTGTTTAATTTTTCAGGAAGTTAGTACTCACTATTTTTAAAGAGTTCTTTTGTGGTGAGTGAGCATTGTCGACTTGCGACTCATTGTTTAATTTTCAGTAAGTTAATTTTAACTATTTTTGTAAAGTTCTTTCGTATTGAGTAGCAAGTGATCAAGTATTTGCAACTTGTTCTGGCGACTCATTGTTTAATTTTCAGAAAGTTCATTCTCGCTATTTTTATAGAGTTCTTTTGTCGTGAGTGACACGCGAATACGTATTTGCAGCTTGTTCTGGCGACTCATTGTTTAATTTTCAGTAAGTTCATTTTTACTATTTTAATAGAGTAATTTTGCGTTGAGTAACAAGTTCGTGATTATTGTCTACTTGTTCTGGAGACTCATTGTTTAATTTTTCAGTAAGTTCGTTCTTACTATTTTTACGGAGTTCTTTTGTCGTGAGTGACAAGTGAGTGAGTATTAACGACTTGTTCCGGCGACTCGTTGTTTAATTCTCAGTAAGTTCATTTTAACTATTTTTGTAAAGTTCTTTCGTATTGAGTCGCAAGTGAATAAGTATTTGCAACCTGTTCTGGCAACTCATTGTTAAACTTTTCAGTAAGTTCGTTCTTACTATTTTTACGGAGTTCTTTTGTCGTGAGTGACAAGTGAGTGAGTATTAACGACTTGTTCCGGCGACTCGTTGTTTAATTTTCAGTAAGTTCATTTTAACTATTTTTGTAAAGTTCTTTCGTATTGAGTCACATGTGAATAAGTATTTGCAACTTGTTCTGGAGACTCATTGTTTAATTTTTCAGTAAGTTCGTTCTTACTATTTTTACGGAGTTCTTTTGTCGTGAGTGACAAGTGAGTGAGTATTGTCGACTTGTTCCGGCGACTCGTTGTTTAATTCTCAGTAAGTTAATTTTAACTATTTTTGTAAAGTTCTTTCGTATTGAGTCACAAGTGAATAAATATTTGCAACTTGTTCTGGCGACTCATTATTTAATTTTCAGAAAGTTCATTCTCTCTATTTTTATAGAGTTTTTTTGTCGTGAGTGACACGCGAATACGTATTTGCAGCTTGTTCTGGTGACTCTTTGTTTAAATTTTAGTAAGTTAATTTTTACTATTTTTATAGAGTAATTTTGCGTTGAGTAACAAGTTCGTGATTATTGTCTACTTGTTCTGGAGACTCATTGTTTAATTTTTCAGTAAGTTCGTTCTTACTATTTTTACGGAGTTCTTTTGTCGTGAGTGACAAGTGAGTGAGTATTGTCGACTTGTTTCGGCGACTCGTTGTTTAATTTTTCAGTAAGTTAGTACTCACTATTTTTAAAGAGTTCTTTTGTGGTGAGTGAGCATTGTCGACTTGCGACTCATTGTTTAATTTTCAGTAAGTTAATTTTAACTATTTTTGTAAAGTTCTTTCGTATTGAGTAGCAAGTGATCAAGTATTTGCAACTTGTTCTGACGACTCATTGTTTAATTTTCAGAAAGTTCATTCTCGCTATTTTTATAGAGTTCTTTTGTCGTGAGTGACACGCGAATACGTATTTGCAGCTTGTTCCGGCGACTCATTGTTTAATTTTCAGTAAGTTCATTTTTACTATTTTAATAGAGTAATTTTGCGTTGAGTAACAAGTTCGTGATTATTGTCTACTTGTTCTGGAGACTCATTGTTTAATTTTTCAGTAAGTTCGTTCTTACTATTTTTACGGAGTTCTTTTGTCGTGAGTGACAAGTGAGTGAGTATTGTCGAATTGTTCCGGCGACTCATTGTTTTATTTTCAGTAAGTTCATTTTAACTATTTTTGTAAAGTTCTTTCGTATTGAGTCACATGTGAATAAGTATTTGCAACTTGTTCTGGCAACTCATTGTTAAATTTTTCAGTAAGTTCGTTCTTACTATTTTTACGGAGTTCTTTTGTCGTGAGTGACAAGTGAGTGAGTATTAACGACTTGTTCCGGCGACTCGTTGTTTAATTTTCAGTAAGTTCATTTTAACTATTTTTGTAAAGTTCTTTCGTATTGAGTCACATGTGAATAAGTATTTGCAACTTGTTCTGGCAACTCATTGTTAAATTTTTCAGTAAGTTCGTTCTTACTATTTTTACGGAGTTCTTTTGTCGTGAGTGACGAGTGAGTATTAACGACTTGTTCCGGCGACTCGTTGTTTAATTCTCAGTAAGTTCATTTTAACTATTTTTGTAAAGTTTTTTCGTATTGAGTCGCAAGTGAATAAGTATTTGCAACTTGTTCTGGCAACTCATTGTTAAATTTTTCAGTAAGTTCGTTCTTACTATTTTTACGGAGTTCTTTTGTCGTGAGTGACAAGTGAGTGAGTATTAACGACTTGTTCCGGCGACTCGTTGTTTAATTTTCAGTAAGTTCATTTTAACTATTTTTGTAAAGTTCTTTCGTATTGAGTCACATGTGAATAAGTATTTGCAACTTGTTCTGGCAACTCATTGTTAAATTTTTCAGTAAGTTCGTTCTTACTATTTTTACGGAGTTCTTTTGTCGTGAGTGACGAGTGAGTATTAACGACTTGTTCCGGCGACTCGTTGTTTAATTCTCAGTAAGTTCATTTTAACTATTTTTGTAAAGTTTTTTCGTATTGAGTCGCAAGTGAATAAGTATTTGCAACTTGTTCTGGCAACTCATTGTTAAATTTTTCAGTAAGTTCGTTCTTACTATTTTTACGGAGTTCTTTTGTCGTGAGTGACAAGTGAGTGAGTATTAACGACTTGTTCCGGCGACTCGTTGTTTAATTCTCAGTAAGTTCATTTTAACTATTTTTGTAAAGTTCTTTCGTATTGAGTCGCAAGTGAATAAGTATTTGCAACTTGTTCTGGCAACTCATTGTTAAATTTTTCAGTAAGTTCGTTCTTACTATTTTTACGGAGTTCTTTTGTCGTGAGTGACAAGTGAGTGAGTATTAACGACTTGTTCCGGCGACTCGTTGTTTAATTCTCAGTAAGTTCATTTTAACTATTTTTGTAAAGTTCTTTCGTATTGAGTCGCAAGTGAATAAGTATTTGCAACTTGTTCTGGCAACTCATTGTTTAATTTTTCAGTAAGTTCGTTCTTACTATTTTTTACGGAGTTCTTTTGTCGTGAGTGACAAGTGAGTGAGTATTGTCGACTTGTTCCGGCGACTCGTTGTTTAATTTTCAGTAAGTTCGTTCTTACTATTTTTATAAAGTTTTTTTTGTGTTGATTGACATGTAAACAAGGTTTGTAACTTATTCTGGCGACTCGTTGTTTAATTTTTCAGTAAGTTAGTTCTCACTATTTTAATAGAGTTCTTTTGTGGTAAGTGAGTATTGTCGACTTGTTCCGGCGACTCGTTGTTTAATTTTTCAGGAAGTTCGTTCTCACTGTTTATATTTTTAAAGTTATTTTGTGTTGAGTGATAAATGAGTGAGTAGAGTCTTCTTGTTCTGGCGACTCATTGTTTAATTTTTCAGTAAGTTCGTTCTTACTATTTTTTACGGAGTTCTTTTGTCGTGAGTGACAAGTGAGTGAGTATTGTCGACTTGTTCCAGCGACTCATTGTTTAATTTTCAGTAAGTTCATTTTAACTATTTTTGTAAAGTTCTTTCGTGTTGAGTAGCAAGTGAATAAGTATTTACAGCTTGTTCTGGCAACTCATTGTTAAATTTTTCAGTAAGTTCGTTCTTACTATTTTTACGGAGTTCTTTTGTCGTGAGTGACAAGTGAGTGAGTATTAACGACTTATTCCGGCGACTCGTTGTTTAATTTTTCAGTAAGTTAGTACTCACTATTTTTATAGAGTTCTTTTGTGGTGAGTGAGTTTTGTCGACTTGTTCCGGCAACTCATTGTTTAATTTTCAGTAAGTTAATTTTAACTATTTTTGTAAAGTTCTTTCGTATTGAGTCACAAGTGAATAAATATTTGCAACTTGTTCTGGCGACTCATTATTTAATTTTCAGAAAGTTCATTCTCTCTATTTTTATAGAGTTCTTTTGACGTGAGTGACACGCGAATACGTATTTGCAGCTTGTTCTGGTGACTCTTTGTTTAAATTTTAGTAAGTTAATTTTTACTATTTTAATAGAGTAATTTTGCGTTGAGTAACAAGTTCGTGATTATTGTCTACTTGTTCTGGAGACTCATTGTTTAATTTTTCAGTAAGTTCGTTCTTACTATTTTTAAGGAGTTCTTTTGTCGTGAGTGACAAGTGAGTGAGTATTGTCGACTTGTTTCGGCGACTCGTTGTTTAATTTTTCAGTAAGTTAGTACTCACTATTTTTAAAGAGTTCTTTTGTGGTGAGTGAGCATTGTCGACTTGCGACTCATTGTTTAATTTTCAGTAAGTTAATTTTAACTATTTTTGTAAAGTTCTTTCGTATTGAGTAGCAAGTGATCAAGTATTTGCAACTTGTTCTGGCGACTCATTGTTTAATTTTCAGAAAGTTCATTCTCGCTATTTTTATAGAGTTCTTTTGTCGTGAGTGACACGCGAATACGTATTTGCAGCTTGTTCTGGCGACTCATTGTTTAATTTTCAGTAAGTTCATTTTTACTATTTTATTAGAGTAATTTTGCGTCGAGTAACAAGTTCGTGATTATTGTCTACTTGTTCTGGAGACTCATTGTTTAATTTTTCAGTAAGTTCGTTCTTACTATTTTTACGGAGTTCTTTTGTCGTGAATGACAAGTGAGTGAGTATTGTCGAATTGTTCCGGCGACTCATTGTTTTATTTTCAGTAAGTTCATTTTAACTATTTTTGTAAAGTTCTTTCGTATTGAGTCACATGTGAATAAGTATTTGCAACTTGTTCTGGCAACTCATTGTTAAATTTTTCAGTAAGTTCGTTCTTACTATTTTTACGGAGTTCTTTTGTCGTGAGTGACAAGTGAGTGAGTATTAACGACTTGTTCCGGCGACTCGTTGTTTAATTCTCAGTAAGTTCATTTTAACTATTTTTGTAAAATTCTTTCGTATTGAGTCGCAAGTGAATAAGTATTTGCAACTTGTTCTGGCAACTCATTGTTAAATTTTTCAGTAAGTTCGTTCTTACTATTTTTACGGAGTTCTTTTGTCATGAGTGACAAGTGAGTGAGTATTAACGACTTGTTCCGGCGACTCGTTGTTTAATTCTCAGTAAGTTCATTTTAACTATTTTTGTAAAGTTCTTTCGTATTGAGTCGCAAGTGAATAAGTATTTGCAACTTGTTCTGGCAACTCATTGTTAAATTTTTCAGTAAGTTCGTTCTTACTATTTTTACGGAGTTCTTTTGTCGTGAGTGACAAGTGAGTGAGTATTAACGACTTGTTCCGGCGACTCGTTGTTCAATTTTCAGTAAGTTCATTTTAACTATTTTTGTAAAGTTCTTTCGTATTGAGTCACATGTGAATAAGTATTTGCAACTTGTTCTGGCAACTCATTGTTAAATTTTTCAGTAAGTTCGTTCTTACTATTTTTACGGAGTTCTTTTGTCGTGAGTGACAAGTGAGTGAGTATTAACGACTTGTTCCGGCGACTCGTTGTTTAATTCTCAGTAAGTTCATTTTAACTATTTTTGTAAAGTTCTTTCGTATTGAGTCGCAAGTGAATAAGTATTTGCAACTTGTTCTGGCAACTCATTGTTAAATTTTTCAGTAAGTTCGTTCTTACTATTTTTACGGAGTTCTTTTGTCGTGAGTGACAAGTGAGTGAGTATTAACGACTTGTTCCGGCGACTCGTTGTTTAATTCTCAGTAAGTTCATTTTAACTATTTTTGTAAAGTTCTTTCGTATTGAGTCGCAAGTGAATAAGTATTTGCAACTTGTTCTGGCAACTCATTGTTTAATTTTTCAGTAAGTTCGTTCTTACTATTTTTACGGAGTTCTTTTGTCGTGAGTGACAAGTGAGTGAGTATTGTCGACTTGTTCCGGCGACTCGTTGTTTAATTTTCAGTAAGTTCGTTCTTACTATTTTTATAAAGTTTTTTTTGTGTTGATTGACATGTAAACAAGGTTTGTAACTTATTCTGACGACTCGTTGTTTAATTTTTCAGTAAGTTAGTTCTCACTATTTTAATAGAGTTCTTTTGTGGTAAGTGAGTATTGTCGACTTGTTCCGGCGACTCGTTGTTTAATTTTTCAGGAAGTTCGTTCTCACTGTTTATATTTTTAAAGTTATTTTGTGTTGAGTGATAAATGAGTGAGTAGAGTCTTCTTGTTCTGGCGACTCATTGTTTAATTTTTCAGTAAGTTCGTTCTTACTATTTTTTACGGAGTTCTTTTGTCGTGAGTGACAAGTGAGTGAGTATTGTCGACTTGTTCCAGCGACTCATTGTTTAATTTTCAGTAAGTTCATTTTAACTATTTTTGTAAAGTTCTTTCGTGTTGAGTAGCAAGTGAATAAGTATTTACAGCTTGTTCTGGCAACTCATTGTTAAATTTTTCAGTAAGTTCGTTCTTACTATTTTTACGGAGTTCTTTTGTCGTGAGTGACAAGTGAGTGAGTATTAACGACTTATTCCGGCGACTCGTTGTTTAATTTTTCAGTAAGTTAGTACTCACTATTTTTATAGAGTTCTTTTGTGGTGAGTGAGTTTTGTCGACTTGTTCCGGCGACTCATTGTTTAATTTTCAGTAAGTTCGTTCTTACTATTTTTACGGAGTTCTTTTGTCGTGAGTGACAAGTGAGTGAGTATTAACGACTTGTTCCGGCGACTCGTTGTTTAATTTTCAGTAAGTTCATTTTAACTATTTTTGTAAAGTTCTTTCGTATTGAGTCACATGTGAATAAGTATTTGCAACTTGTTCTGGCAACTCATTGTTAAATTTTTCAGTAAGTTCGTTCTTACTATTTTTACGGAGTTCTTTTGTCGTGAGTGACAAGTGAGTGAGTATTAACGACTTGTTCCGGCGACTCGTTGTTTAATTCACAGTAAGTTAATTTTAACTATTTTTGTAAAGTTCTTTCGTATTGAGTCACAAGTGAATAAATATTTGCAACTTATTCTGGCGACTCATTATTTAATTTTCGAAAGTTCATTTTTACTATTTTATTAGAGTAATTTTGCGTCGAGTAACAAGTTCGTGATTATTGTCTACTTGTTCTGGAGACTCATTGTTTAATTTTTCAGTAAGTTCGTTCTTACTATTTTTACGGAGTTCTTTTGTCGTGAGTGACAAGTGAGTGAGTATTAACGACTTGTTCCGGCGACTCGTTGTTTAATTCTCAGTAAGTTCATTTTAACTATTTTTGTAAAGTTCTTTCGTATTGAGTCGCAAGTGAATAAGTATTTGCAACTTGTTCTGGCAACTCATTGTTAAATTTTTCAGTAAGTTCGTTCTTACTATTTTTACGGAGTTCTTTTGTCGTGAGTGACAAGTGAGTGAGTATTAACGACTTGTTCCGGCGACTCGTTGTTTAATTTTCAGTAAGTTCATTTTAACTATTTTTGTAAAGTTCTTTCGTATTGAGTAGCAAGTGATCAAGTATTTGCAACTTGTTCTGGCGACTCATTGTTTAATTTTCAGAAAGTTCATTCTCGCTATTTTTATAGAGTTCTTTTGTCGTGAGTGACACGCGAATACGTATTTGCAGCTTGTTCCGGCGACTCATTGTTTAATTTTCAGTAAGTTCATTTTTACTATTTTAATAGAGTAATTTTGCGTTGAGTAACAAGTTCGTGATTATTGTCTACTTGTTCTGGAGACTCATTGTTTAATTTTTCAGTAAGTTCGTTCTTACTATTTTTACGGAGTTCTTTTGTCGTGAGTGACAAGTGAGTGAGTATTGTCGAATTGTTCCGGCGACTCATTGTTTTATTTTCAGTAAGTTCATTTTAACTATTTTTGTAAAGTTCTTTCGTATTGAGTCACATGTGAATAAGTATTTGCAACTTGTTCTGGCAACTCATTGTTAAATTTTTCAGTAAGTTCGTTCTTACTATTTTTACGGAGTTCTTTTGTCGTGAGTGACGAGTGAGTATTAACGACTTGTTCCGGCGACTCGTTGTTTAATTCTCAGTAAGTTCATTTTAACTATTTTTGTAAAGTTTTTTCGTATTGAGTCGCAAGTGAATAAGTATTTGCAACTTGTTCTGGCAACTCATTGTTAAATTTTTCAGTAAGTTCGTTCTTACTATTTTTACGGAGTTCTTTTGTCGTGAGTGACAAGTGAGTGAGTATTAACGACTTGTTCCGGCGACTCGTTGTTTAATTTTCAGTAAGTTCATTTTAACTATTTTTGTAAAGTTCTTTCGTATTGAGTCACATGTGAATAAGTATTTGCAACTTGTTCTGGCAACTCATTGTTAAATTTTTCAGTAAGTTCGTTCTTACTATTTTTACGGAGTTCTTTTGTCGTGAGTGACGAGTGAGTATTAACGACTTGTTCCGGCGACTCGTTGTTTAATTCTCAGTAAGTTCATTTTAACTATTTTTGTAAAGTTTTTTCGTATTGAGTCGCAAGTGAATAAGTATTTGCAACTTGTTCTGGCAACTCATTGTTAAATTTTTCAGTAAGTTCGTTCTTACTATTTTTACGGAGTTCTTTTGTCGTGAGTGACAAGTGAGTGAGTATTAACGACTTGTTCCGGCGACTCGTTGTTTAATTCTCAGTAAGTTCATTTTAACTATTTTTGTAAAGTTCTTTCGTATTGAGTCGCAAGTGAATAAGTATTTGCAACTTGTTCTGGCAACTCATTGTTAAATTGTTCAGTAAGTTCGTTCTTACTATTTTTACGGAGTTCTTTTGTCGTGAGTGACAAGTGAGTGAGTATTAACGACTTGTTCCGGCGACTCGTTGTTTAATTCTCAGTAAGTTCATTTTAACTATTTTTGTAAAGTTCTTTCGTATTGAGTCGCAAGTGAATAAGTATTTGCAACTTGTTCTGGCAACTCATTGTTAAATTTTTCAGTAAGTTCGTTCTTACTATTTTTACGGAGTTCTTTTGTCGTGAGTGACAAGTGAGTGAGTATTAACGACTTGTTCCGGCGACTCGTTGTTTAATTTTCAGTAAGTTCATTTTAACTATTTTTGTAAAGTTCTTTCGTATTGAGTCACATGTGAATAAGTATTTGCAACTTGTTCTGGCAACTCATTGTTAAATTTTTCAGTAAGTTCGTTCTTACTATTTTTACGGAGTTCTTTTGTCGTGAGTGACAAGTGAGTGAGTATTAACGACTTGTTCCGGCGACTCGTTGTTTAATTCTCAGTAAGTTCATTTTAACTATTTTTGTAAAGTTCTTTCGTATTGAGTCGCAAGTGAATAAGTATTTGCAACTTGTTCTGGCAACTCATTGTTAAATTTTTCAGTAAGTTCGTTCTTACTATTTTTACGGAGTTCTTTTGTCGTGAGTGACAAGTGAGTGAGTATTAACGACTTGTTCCGGCGACTCGTTGTTTAATTCTCAGTAAGTTCATTTTAACTATTTTTGTAAAGTTCTTTCGTATTGAGTCGCAAGTGAATAAGTATTTGCAACTTGTTCTGGCAACTCATTGTTTAATTTTTCAGTAAGTTCGTTCTTACTATTTTTTACGGAGTTCTTTTGTCGTGAGTGACAAGTGAGTGAGTATTGTCGACTTGTTCCGGCGACTCGTTGTTTAATTTTCAGTAAGTTCGTTCTTACTATTTTTATAAAGTTTTTTTTGTGTTGATTGACATGTAAACAAGGTTTGTAACTTATTCTGGCGACTCGTTGTTTAATTTTTCAGTAAGTTAGTTCTCACTATTTTAATAGAGTTCTTTTGTGGTAAGTGAGTATTGTCGACTTGTTCCGGCGACTCGTTGTTTAATTTTTCAGGAAGTTCGTTCTCACTGTTTATATTTTTAAAGTTATTTTGTGTTGAGTGATAAATGAGTGAGTAGAGTCTTCTTGTTCTGGCGACTCATTGTTTAATTTTTCAGTAAGTTCGTTCTTACTATTTTTTACGGAGTTCTTTTGTCGTGAGTGACAAGTGAGTGAGTATTGTCGACTTGTTCCATCGACTCATTGTTTAATTTTCATTAAGTTCATTTTAACTATTTTTGTAAAGTTCTTTCGTGTTGAGTAGCAAGTGAATAAGTATTTACAGCTTGTTCTGGCAACTCATTGTTAAATTTTTCAGTAAGTTCGTTCTTACTATTTTTACGGAGTTCTTTTGTCGTGAGTGACAAGTGAGTGAGTATTAACGACTTATTCCGGCGACTCGTTGTTTAATTTTTCAGTAAGTTAGTACTCACTATTTTTATAGAGTTCTTTTGTGGTGAGTGAGTTTTGTCGACTTGTTCCGGCAACTCATTGTTTAATTTTCAGTAAGTTAATTTTAACTATTTTTGTAAAGTTCTTTCGTATTGAGTCACAAGTGAATAAATATTTGCAACTTGTTCTGGCGACTCATTATTTAATTTTCAGAAAGTTCATTCTCTCTATTTTTATAGAGTTCTTTTGTCGTGAGTGACACGCGAATACGTATTTGCAGCTTGTTCTGGTGACTCTTTGTTTAAATTTTAGTAAGTTAATTTTTACTATTTTAATAGAGTAATTTTGCGTTGAGTAACAAGTTCGTGATTATTGTCTACTTGTTCTGGAGACTCATTGTTTAATTTTTCAGTAAGTTCGTTCTTACTATTTTTAAGGAGTTCTTTTGTCGTGAGTGACAAGTGAGTGAGTATTGTCGACTTGTTTCGGCGACTCGTTGTTTAATTTTTCAGTAAGTTAGTACTCACTATTTTTAAAGAGTTCTTTTGTGGTGAGTGAGCATTGTCGACTTGCGACTCATTGTTTAATTTTCAGTAAGTTAATTTTAACTATTTTTGTAAAGTTCTTTCGTATTGAGTAGCAAGTGATCAAGTATTTGCAACTTGTTCTGGCGACTCATTGTTTAATTTTCAGAAAGTTCATTCTCGCTATTTTTATAGAGTTCTTTTGTCGTGAGTGACACGCGAATACGTATTTGCAGCTTGTTCTGGCGACTCATTGTTTAATTTTCAGTAAGTTCATTTTTACTATTTTATTAGAGTAATTTTGCGTCGAGTAACAAGTTCGTGATTATTGTCTACTTGTTCTGGAGACTCATTGTTTAATTTTTCAGTAAGTTCGTTCTTACTATTTTTACGGAGTTCTTTTGTCGTGAGTGACAAGTGAGTGAGTATTGTCGACTTGTTTCGGCGACTCGTTGTTTAATTTTTCAGTAAGTTAGTACTCACTATTTTTAAAGAGTTCTTTTGTGGTGAGTGAGCATTGTCGACTTGCGACTCATTGTTTAATTTTCAGTAAGTTAATTTTAACTATTTTTGTAAAGTTCTTTCGTATTGAGTAGCAAGTGATCAAGTATTTGCAACTTGTTCTGGCGACTCATTGTTTAATTTTCAGAAAGTTCATTCTCGCTATTTTTATAGAGTTCTTTTGTCGTGAGTGACACGCGAATACGTATTTGCAGCTTGTTCTGGCGACTCATTGTTTAATTTTCAGTAAGTTCATTTTTACTATTTTAATAGAGTAATTTTGCGTCGAGTAACAAGTTCGTGATTATTGTCTACTTGTTCTGGAGACTCATTGTTTAATTTTTCAGTAAGTTCGTTCTTACTATTTTTACGGAGTTCTTTTGTCGTGAGTGACAAGTGAGTGAGTATTGTCGAATTGTTCCGGCGACTCATTGTTTTATTTTCAGTAAGTTCATTTTAACTATTTTTGTAAAGTTCTTTCGTATTGAGTCACATGTGAATAAGTATTTGCAGTTTGTTCTGGCAACTCATTGTTAAATTTTTCAGTAAGTTCGTTCTTACTATTTTTACGGAGTTCTTTTGTCGTGAGTGACAAGTGAGTGAGTATTAACGACTTGTTCCGGCGACTCGTTGTTTAATTCTCAGTAAGTTCATTTTAACTATTTTTGTAAAGTTCTTTCGTATTGAGTCGCAAGTGAATAAGTATTTGCAACTTGTTCTGGCAACTCATTGTTTAATTTTTCAGTAAGTTCGTTCTTACTATTTTTACGGAGTTCTTTTGTCGTGAGTGACAAGTGAGTGAGTATTGTCGACTTGTTCCGGCGACTCGTTGTTTAATTTTCAGTAAGTTCGTTCTTACTATTTTTATAAAGTTTTTTTTGTGTTGATTGACATGTAAACAAGGTTTGTAACTTATTCTGGCGACTCGTTGTTTAATTTTTCAGTAAGTTAGTTCTCACTATTTTAATAGAGTTCTTTTGTCGTGAGTGACAAGTGAGTGAGTATTAACGACTTGTTCCGGCGACTCGTTGTTTAATTCTCAGTAAGTTCATTTTAACTATTTTTGTAAAGTTCTTTCGTATTGAGTCGCAAGTGAATAAGTATTTGCAACTTGTTCTGGCAACTCATTGTTAAATTTTTCAGTAAGTTCGTTCTTACTATTTTTACGGAGTTCTTTTGTCGTGAGTGACAAGTGAGTGAGTATTAACGACTTGTTCCGGCGACTCGTTGTTTAATTCTCAGTAAGTTCATTTTAACTATTTTTGTAAAGTTCTTTCGTATTGAGTCGCAAGTGAATAAGTATTTGCAACTTGTTCTGGCAACTCATTGTTTAATTTTTCAGTAAGTTCGTTCTTACTATTTTTACGGAGTTCTTTTGTCGTGAGTGACAAGTGAGTGAGTATTGTCGACTTGTTCCGGCGACTCGTTGTTTAATTTTCAGTAAGTTCGTTCTTACTATTTTTATAAAGTTTTTTTTGTGTTGATTGACATGTAAACAAGGTTTGTAACTTATTCTGGCGACTCGTTGTTTAATTTTTCAGTATGTTAGTTCTCACTATTTTAATAGAGTTCTTTTGTGGTAAGTGAGTATTGTCGACTTGTTCCGGCGACTCGTTGTTTAATTTTTCAGGAAGTTCGTTCTCACTGTTTATATTTTTAAAGTTATTTTGTGTTGAGTGATAAATGAGTGAGTAGAGTCTTCTTGTTCTGGCGACTCATTGTTTAATTTTCAGTAAGTTCATTTTAACTATTTTTGTAAAGTTCTTTCGTATTGAGTAGCAAGTGAAAAAGTATTTACAGTTTGTTCTGGCAACTCATTGTTTAATTTTCAGTAAGTTCATTTTTACTATTTTTATAGAGTAATTTTGCGTTGAGTAACAAGTTCGTGATTATTGTCTAATTGTTCTGGAGACTCATTGTTTAATTTTTCAGTAAGTTAGTTCTCACTATTTTAATAGAGTTCTTTTGTGGTAAGTGAGTATTGTCGACTTGTTCCGGCGACTCGTTGTTTAATTTTTCAGGAAGTTCGTTCTCACTGTTTATATTTTCAAAGTTATTTTGTGTTGAGTGATAAATGAGTGAGTAGAGTCTTCTTGTTCTGGCGACTCATTGTTTAATTTTCAGTAAGTTCATTTTAACTATTTTTGTAAAGTTCTTTCGTATTGAGTAGCAAGTGAAAAAGTATTTACAGTTTGTTCTGGCAACTCATTGTTTAATTTTCAGTAAGTTCATTTTTACTATTTTTATAGAGTAATTTTGCGTTGAGTAACAAGTTCGTGATTATTGTCTACTTGTTCTGGAGACTCATTGTTTAATTTTTCAGTGAGTTCGTTCTTACTATTTATATTTTTAAAGTTATTTTGTGTTGAGTGATAAATGAGTGAGTAGTGTCTATTTGTTCTGGCGATTCATTGTTCAATTTTCGCTTGTATTACAACTAAAGCATTCGTAAAAATAATTTTGTTACATTATTATTAGTGTTCATCATACATCAAATTTCTGTATACATGTGTAAAGTAGACTATTGACTTGACCAGGGCAAGGGGCCTGGGCTAGCTGAGATTGTTACCATCTGATTTGAAAATTTCGAATTATAGCCTTTTTATTTATTAAGAAATGATAAGCGTGTGATGTGAGTACTGGCAACCTAATAATACATGATTAATATTAATCTCGGGTAACTAACTCATCTCAATAAAAACATACAAAATTTGTTAATCAATAATAACGTAAATTTTCTCACCCCAATATACAGCATTCACATTAATGTATACTAATATAATAAACCTGTGAAGATTTTCTTGTTTGACTGTTTCTTTAAACGCGCTGATCTATGGAACTATTAGTCAGAATTGAATCATTCTTTTTGTATCGGATAGAGTATTCATCGAGGAATATTATAGGAAAATAACATAACGCTACGATCCTTAGGAGCGAAGCAGTGACCCTAAACGCAACAACCATTATATCATGTATGTATATTTTATATAGATAGATGTATAAATAGATGAATGTACTCTTTATGGTACAAAGAGCAGTAGATTATAAAATTCTCTTATATCTAAATACTTACTAGCTAATACTATGTACAATTGGTGACCTTATCGCAGTTTGCGATCTCTGTCAGGCAACCATTGGATGGATAGAGAAACAGACATGAAAAGAGGGGTTGCAGTATACATGGAGCCAATGTAATAAATAATATATAAGTACTAATTAGACATACTAACTGTAAATATTAATAGTTTGCAAAAGAATATGATGATAGGTACACAAATATACACATAGACATACACACGCTTATACACATAGATGCATGCATAAACAGACATAAACAATTACGGAGGTACATAATAAATACATAATAGTACCAGGTATGTCACAATTCACAGAGAAATATAGTGATCCTTCACTTGTTTCTTTTTTAAATTTATCAACGCTTGTGCACGTCTGATGGCCAGTGGCAATTCATTCCACAGACGGACAGCTTTTACTGTGAATTATTTGTCTATAAATGTATTATGAGTTGGTATTTTTAAACTTAGATTCTCAGACTACCGCAGGAACCTTGAATGCGTATTGTGCAAAAAATCGAAACGTTTTTGAGATAGAGTTTACAATGTTTTATTTGTGTTTTTGTTAATGATATTGAGGGAGACTAGTATCTAAGGTAAGCTCTAGACCTGTATTTTAAGAATCCAGGTCTTCGATACAGTACAGTATACCTGTAAACTTGTAAGTAGATTTTTGTTGTTCAAACGTTTTAATGAGTTCTTTTGTGTTTAGTGATAACTGAGTGAGAAGTGTTGACTTTCCCATTCCTGGGTAAAAGACACGTGAAATACATTGTAAGGGTATTTGTACTGCACGTAGTGCTTGTGGGTATTGTAACACCTAACATAACCAGGCCACTCAGGTATAGATGGCAATTAAAAAGCCGATGTACTCGCCAGAGCTGGTGCAGACAGCCGACAGCATGGACCGGAACCAAACAGCGAGCTTATTCAATCATAAACGCCCAATATACATCAATGGCAATTAAAAGATGGAAGACCTCGACTGGTCTAAGACATTCGAAAGCCTTAATAAAAGGCTATGATAAAAAAGTATCAAAAGAACTTCTGGATGTCAAAAGATACAAAACCTGTGCAGTAACAAGGATCCTCAGCGGACACTGCAAACATATGGTCAACCTGAAGTTAAGCGAGAACACAATATGCAGATTCTGTCAAGAAACTGCAATGCATATTCTATGCTCTTGTGGCCCACTAATGCGGCACCGAAGTATTAACCTAGGGTTGCACATCATGCAACCGTAGAAAATACAAACAATCACTGCGGATGAGATCTGGAGGTTTCTCGAAGCTATAAGTCTGAGCAGTGAACTTTAAAGCAAGAGTGCGCTACAAAAGACCAGAAATGGTCGAGGTAGCACTACGCATTTAAAATAATAATAAAAACACCTAACATAAGCTAGGTGGCTCTGTAACGTGATTCCGAACAATTGTTAATGTGGTTGCTTGGGTTAATATGTATACCTTTGAATATTAGACATACTTTATTTTTATATTTTAAGAAGGGGGGATGGTTGTTAGGGTCTTTGTACTGCAGTGAATTATTGTATTGTAATATGGAACATAAGCCAGTTGGCTCTGTAACGTGATTCCGAACAGTTGTTATTGTGGTTGCTTATATTAATAAAGTATGTTCATTTACTAACTATAAAATGAGAGTTTAATTTATAATTCCTAGCAGATTCAACTCAACAACATTATCTAAAGTGGGGGGTAGAGACGATGGATATTAGAGGCAGAGAAAACGGCTGGTACTTTATATAAAACCCAGAACCACAAAATCTAAAAATAACAGTTACTCAATGTGGTGATTTAAGGAATTATCATTGACGTGGGAGAGCCATGCTTCGGCACGTATGGGCCGGCTCGACTCCGCTCGATACCACGGCCTCAAAGAAAACCGGCAGTGAAGCAATGCTTGCATTGCATTTCGCCGAGTGAGTGAGGTTACCGGAGGCCCTAACCCTTCCCTCTCCGTTATGCCTGTCCTTCCCCTCTCCCCCTCTCCCCTTTTCCCCCCCTCCCCCTCTTCTCCTACTCCCACCTTAAACTGCAGCAATGCACTTGTGACTCTCGAGTTACAGGTGCCCATGGGCGGCGGTAGTAATTTACTATCAGGTGACCCGTCTGCTCGTTTGCACCCTATACCATAAAAAAAAACAAAAATTGAATAAGTTTGTATCAAACATAAGTTATTGGAACTACTGGTTTATTTCTATTCTGTAGAAGAGTTGTTGTTACTGTGAGGTGTTACTCATTGGTCACATATCGTGAGCAATGAGTAACACCTTACACCTATATTGTTAGTTCGATATATCGTTATTTATTGATCTTTTAGTTATAATTATGTTAATGAGCAATTTTAATATTATGAATGTAATTATTAAGTAATTATTATCAATTTAATGAAATTTAATATAGAATATCATTAATACTGAAATATAGTGTAGCATTGTAATGCAATGTAATCATTAATTAATAATTTTATAAATACCAATTAAGGAAAATATTGCATGCTGTTGCTTGAATGGCTAAAAGCGCGTTCCTATAATCAAGAAACGATTCGTTATGCTTACGAACGGTAAAATTTTCGTGGAAAATTCAACGAAATTTAATCATCCGTAAGCAAAACGAATCGTTTCTTGATTATAGTAACCGGGCATAAATGAGATTGTACATTTTTTTACTTACAACCTACAACCACTTTGTATCCTCATTTAAAGCGATTAAAGTGTTTTTGAAGTGAAAACTGCTTTAGCGGCGTTGTGCACTTTTTGGGATGGGTAAAAAATGTTAAACTCGCGTCAGGACACGTGACCTGATCGAAAATTCGTAAGACGGAGCCGAGTTTCTTTTATTTAAAAAATATAACATTCGAAATTCAAACATTTATGAGCGGCCAGGAGCGCAGAACTTCCAGTGTACCCTATGTATACATTTAGATATGTTATTATTACCTACTTTTTATTTTTAACCTAATTATATATATACAGATGTGTGTGTGTGTGTATATGCAAATACATTGTGAAGTTATGTTTTCACTTCTGACGTGCAGTCCTACGACTGACTGTTTTTTTATTTTGTATTTGTATTTAAACATACATTATTTTTCGTCCTAACATGAAACGTAATATCTATTTGTCTATTGTCTTGTTTTTGTGTTAATGGTATTATAAACCTTCAATTTTTCATAATAAACCAAACGTAACGGCAAAGGTCTTTTTTTTAATAGTTTGACTAATTCCTTACAGTATGTCTGGGACCTATATAAAAAAATGGAATATACAAACGAATATTATATATATATACTGGCATATGTACTAGCTGCACCCGGCATGCGCTGCAATGCCTTTTGTTTCTTTTTAAAAAAAAATTGGGGGGTGGGGCCAGGAGGGTGAAAAATACTTGACCTATTCTCATACCTACCAAATATACGAAAAAATATATCCTTGAAATTGGTCGAGCCGTTTCGGAGGACATCGACGACAAACACCGTGATACGAGATTTTTATATATCGCCACCCAGCAAAAAAAGTGTCATAATACAAAAATAGATATTTCGAAAAAACACGACTTTTATGAATGAACTGAACTGTGAACTGAACAAAACAGGTATTTCAACAATTGGGCTAATAACGATGTTTTTACAGCTGACCAAATGCAACATTTGCTATTCAATGATATAAAAATGTCAAATAGTACCTAACATGAGATATGACACTTTTTTTGCCGGGTAGCGATATTAGAGATTTATGATTGGCCTGTTAGTTTAATGATCGGTGATTCTGACTGCTTAGCCAGAGGTCGTGGCTTCGATTCCCACTCAGGACAAATAATTGTGTGATGAGCACGATCATTTGTTCTGTGTCTGGGTGTAATTTATCTATAGTATGTATGTATTTATATATATAAGTATGTTTATCAGCAGTCTGGTTACCATAGTACAGGCTCTGCCTAGTTTGGGGTCAGACGGTCGTGTGTGAGGTGTCTCAAGTTATTATTATATAGATTTTAAATCAGACATGTTTTTTTTTTGGAATTATTCAATCTGTAATTGAGATTGAATCATTAAAACTAACATGCATTTTTGAACTTAGTTTTTATTGATTTTCTCAATAAGAGATTGAATAATTTTGAAATAAAAAAAATATTTTGGATTTAAAATCTTTAACTTTACACATTCCACCTACTTTTATGAAAACGGAGGCAAAAATACCTCGAAATTGAAACGGTCATAACTTGTAAACGGATAGGTATTTTTCAAAAATTCTTTTTGTAACTGCATGCCAGAGACATGCCCTTTCAGTGATTTAAGTAAGTGTTCCTTTTTCAAATACACCCTGTATAAATATTAGATGTCTAACTCGGGGCTTAATAGCGGTAATATTAAATTGAAAAGGTACAATTATCGTCGCCACATCAAAAACTCTTATTTATTTTATTTAAATAGGAACAAACTATTATTAGATGAAAACACAGTTCACTATTTAATAAGAATAAGTTAATAGACATTATTTTAACTGGTTATACCGGTAACGCAATGGTATTGGTCGATTGATTAATGAACAGTGGGGTTATAAAAGGGTAGGAATAAGTTCAGAACGGGGAATTGAATGCGAATAGTGGTACGAACAACTTGGCAGTTACTGTTAGTTAGTTAGTGATTTTCATATTTTATATCAGTGTTTGTGAGACTGTTTCTTACACAATACCTTTTTGGTTGCCCGGTGTTTCCTGATTTCACAGATCAACCGATAATCAAAAAGAAGATACCTTATAAATATTATCGCGATTAAGTCACGAGTTACACAGCTGATATGTTTCAAGTTCGCGAAATATAAATAATCTAGAGTATAGATTGCACGGATGACCCAATAGTTTAAGTGGTCGCCTCGCCACTAGTGTGCGCACACGAGACAAACATTTGTGTGATACACAAATAGATAACCTGAGTCTGGGTGTTCTTTGTGTCCGTTGTTTAAATATTTGTGAAGCCCCCCGCGATACAGGGATGTTCCTAATGCGGGTGTTGTATTTTTATGGTAAACAAGCATACGGGTCACCTTATGGTAAATGACTACCTGACTGACTATGATCACGCGGCGAAATGCAATGAAATCATTGCTTCACTGCCGGTTTTCTGTGAGGCCGTGGTAACGAGTGGAGTCGAGCCGGCCCATACGAGCCGAAGCATGGCTCTCTCATGCTTAACTCTTTAGAAGAGGACTTATAGAAAGTGAGATTACGGCGTTTAAATAAACATACATCAGTTACCGAGAACTGTTTTCCCTTTACGTGGGAGAGGCCGGCTCGACTCCGCTAGTTACCACGGCCTCACAGAAAACCGGCAGTGAAGCAATGATTTCATTACATTTCGCCGCGTGAGTGAGGTTACCGGAGGCCCTAACCCTTCCTTCTCCCTTATTCCCGTCTTTCACCTCTCCCCTCTTCCCACTCTTCTCCTACTCCCACCTTAAAGGGACTTGTGACTCTCGAGTTACAGATGCCCATGGGCGGCGGTAGTCATTTACCATCAGGTGACCCGTCTGCTCGTTTGCCCTCTATTCCAAAAAAAAAATTAATAACTTTGTAAATTTTCCAGTAAAACCGGTAGCCACACATTGCATTCAACGCTAAAGTTATTTATGTCATTGCGATTTATCAGTGATTGGTCATTGATAAGCTATTGATAACAGATATGTCTTATCAGATGCACACTCGAATTCACTTTGCACATAATATCTTTTTAAACATTTAAATAGGTATACTGTAGTTCTAGCTGGAAATATGTCTTTTTATTGTCTTTGTAACTGGGGGATGCATAATATTAATAACTTGAGACACTTCACACACGGCCGTCTGATCCCAAACTAGGCAGAGCCTGTACTATGATAACCAGACTGCACCCAGTCACAAAAAATGATCGTGCTTATCACACAATTATTTATCTGTGGGAATCTAGCTCAGCAGTCAGGACCACTAACCACTAAACCGACAGGCCAATCGTCATAGTGATTATATCGGTTCACTAATGTTTGACAAAAACGAATGATAAATAATCATTTTAAAAGTAGCATTATAAAAACTATTAATTTGACAAACATCTCAACAGCTCTCTCAACATATTACTTGATAAGTAATCATTTAACGAAATACAGATTTTGCAACTTTTTTTTTTTTTTTTACTTATATGGGAAAGGGGGCAAACGAGCAGACACCTGATGGTAAGTGACTAGGTACCGCTGCCCTTGAGCATCTGCAACTCAAAAGTCACAAGTGCGTTGCCGGCCTTGAAGGTGTGAGTAGGGGAAGGGGGGAATAAGGGACTAAGAGGGAAGGGTTAGGGACTCCGGCAACCTCACTCACTGGGCAAAAAGCAATGCAACATTGCTTCACTGCCGGTTTTCTGTGAGGCCGTGGTGTCACTCCGGTCGAGCTGGCCCATACGTGCTGAAGCATGGCTCTCCCACAGACGACAGAATGTTTAACTTTGCAAATATTTCAAATGTTAAAATATCATTCCAAAAATATTCATTTGACCAAGTACTTCGTTTGTCAAATTTGTGATTTAACAAAATGGGACAGATCATAGACAAGTACTAATTTCATACAAATACTGATACTATTTGATTGATCAATTTAAAAAAACACGCTGCCTTAACACTGAGAGCACTGTAGGGTATGACGTCAATTCAGTATATTGCGAAGCTGTGTATAGTTAGCTATAATGGTTACTGTTTATAACGGAACGCAGTCCAATATACTGTCAGTTGTCAATTCAAGTCAATTGTCAAATCGCATAATAGAAGTGACAGTGTGACAGTCATGTGACAGCACTAAGAGCACCTTACCTCGAAAACTCCAGTGCTCAAGGTATAAAAATGGCGACGTTTATGACGTCATATATTTCCCTACGATTCTACGGTAGTATACTGTCAGTCTATAACGGAACGAATTTCTCCCCAGTACGAGCACTGAATAGTGCTCGCAGTAATATCGGAACATACCCCAAGTAATATTGGTAGAATTCGGTTCTGGTCGCAGTTCTAATCTAACCTAAACCTAGCCATTTCTGTTCAATTGACCTACCCTACTTATGACTGATGATTTTGTAATGAATTTTGTCAAACGTTATTTATGCTTTGCGTTAATTACAAATTAACATGATTATGAAAAGATTAGTTTGTCAAATGATGTTTTGATGTAAATAAATGTTGTCTTTCAATTATTATTTGTCATATTGTTAACAGAAATAATACTTTGTAAAGAGATATCTTTATCAAGAATAAATTTACTTACCTAACGTTATTTTTAAAATTTGAAAATTTGTCATTCGTTTTTTTGTCAAATGACAGGACACCGATTATATCACATTGTTATAGTCCCGATGGACTGGTTTTTGACAACTTACATAATTTTGTGTAGAGCATTCACTATTTTATAGTTTGTAGTGGGCCCATGAAACATCCCACTAATATTATAAATGTGAAAGTTTGGATGGATGGAAGGATGGATAGATGTTTGTTACTCTTTCACGCCAAAACTACTGAACCCATTGCAATGAAACTTGGTATGTAGATAGCTGGAGAGCTGGATTAACGCATAGGCTACTACTACATTTTTTATCCCGATATTCCAACGGACAGGACTTACGCGGGTAAAACCGCGTGGCGCTGCTAGTATTAGCATAAGACGACCAAAACTGATATAGGAGATGGGTCCAGCAGTTCGTAGATATAAGTGATGACCAACACATCGATTGAAATTTATGTGACTTCGTTATTTCCCTGGAAGACCGAACTTTTATTATCTTACTGATAATTTTAAACCATATTTAATCGCTGTATTCCCTGTTTCAGTACGTAGCACTATACGTTCTTGTACTCTGTGGTCGTTAGAGCCAAGAATTTAAAGAAGTCATGGGTTACTCGTAACTCTGTTTACTAATGGTCCTTCAAAAGCGTGCAATCTAAAACCGCTATTAAGCCAAACCTTCACGGATGTTAAAAATACTGATTTTAAGGAACTGTTATCACTTCAAAAATACTAGGTTGAGAATACCTGTTACATTTGTATAGAGCATTGCCCATCCCTCAAATTATTAAAAAGATTGTCTATCAGGACATCATATTTTGGATTACGTTGGAATTGGTTGCAATCCAGATCAATACATTGTATTTGCTATATGTGATATTGTTACGGTTGTAATGTGTTTTGTGCATTTAAATAAACTGAATAAACTAAAAAACAAAAATGCCTAATTGTGGCAGTTGTTGGCATTTGAGTGTCGTCTGGTTTCTATTCCTTATACTAGGTGTTCCCGCAGTTTGATCTGCGTTTATGGTGACTGCACTGCTCTTAAAGGTCATAGCGTTATGTTACATAGTCTCCAACCTTCCTCGATAAATTCTCTAATCAATACAACAATAATTATTCAAATATGGCTCATAGCTTCAGAGATTAGCTCGTTTAAACAATCAAACGATCAAAGAAAAAACTTTTGAGCTTATTATATTAATTTAAATGTTAGCTCTAGGGCTCTTTACAGGTTAAAAATAAAACGTCCCATAAAAATCAATAGTTATATTCAAGCTTTTGAACACTAGTAACAACCGTCTTCCCGGGCATGACCTCCTTTTTAAACAAATGTTGAAAACTTACCGCGATATCTTCTGAAACCGTTACTTTTTGTAACTTCAAATCACCCTTGGTGAGAGTGGTTTCAGTTTTAGTAACAGTTATTACAGGTGAAAGGGTGCAATCCGTACTTGTTACTTCGGAACTGGTACTTACATCTTCGGTACTCTCTTGATAGTGCGAGTCAACCTCTCGGATCTTCTGCTCGCCTGGTACTTCGGCTGTTATGTTTGGAGGAGTTTCATAGTCTTTGTGCACTTTGATCGAAGGTGGCTCAGCCATTATGGTTCTGAAAATGATATTATTGTAATGTAGATATTGTTTGATAGGTTGAAGAAAGAGTGAATTTACAACTCTGTCAACGGCACGGCGAAGCATTTATGCCATAATCACACCGGCGGAAACAACATGATGTCTCAAACATTAGATTTATTAGCGGAAGAGGCGGTTTACACGCCTCGAGAAATCCCCGGCAATTTCTGCCTAACTTTAACGACCGTAAACAAATGTGGCCAAAACAAACTGCGTCTCTTTTATGATAAATCACATAAAGCCCTGGAAGATTTCTCAATTAAGGTTCATGCATGTTCTGACCAGAATTCTTGCCCATGTGAGACACTTACTCGTGTCGACCACGTTAAGTATCTGGGTGTAGTGATTGATGACAGGCTAAACTGGCACAACAAAATTAATATCAGAAGACTAATATATATCTTTAAATCTTTACGACATTGCGCAGATACTAAAACAGATATTAAAACTCTGAAAATGGTCTGCATAGCGCTCTGTGAGCCTTTCATAAATTATTGCCTTCTTCATAAGTTTGGGGTGGATCTTCCAAAACCAAGTTGCTTGAAGTGGAACGAGCACCAAGAGCTGTCATTAAGGTGTTACTGTGCCGAACTTTTAGATTTCCGACCGTTCAATTATATAAGGATTTCAAGGTATTATCTGTGAGACAGCTATTTGTGCTTCGATCGACTCTCAGGAGGCATAGACAAGTCCCACTTCCAGACCATACCATGCGTAAAGCAAGAATTCTATGCCCAGTGGATAATTTCAGAACTGCATTCGCTAGATGCCAATTTTATATCTTAAGCTGCCTTGTTTACAAGAAATTATCTAGAACTAGTCCAATAACCCGCCTAAATCATCATGAAGCCCAGTCCAAATTAAAAATGTGGTTACAAGAACTAAACTTTACTCAAACAAAAGAACTACTACAATCCCATCAGTAGGCAAATATGCGTGCACTCTCAGTCGTCACTCGCGTTCTCACACACATACAAATACCCACACATTCACATACCCACACCCACTCACCTACATACTACACACACACACACACGCTAACACACACACACACTCACACGCACACACACACACGCACACACACACAGACACACACACACACTTTCTTCTCCGTTTCCCATTTGCAAATTAATATAATTGTAATTACTGTTAGACTTTATTTATAACCTTCATTGAGATTTATGCATGAAATGCAACCTATGTCAAACCTATTTAAGAAAGGACATTGTGATCATAGTGACGGCAGAACACTGACTCCCAAGTCACAGGAATACCTAGTTTGGGAGTTAGGGTTTAACTCTACTCGTGTAACCTTAAACATTGCGTAACCTAGTTTTTAAGTAAAATTGTTAAAGATTATTTTGGATCAACAAATATTATTATTATTATTAAAGCGATAAGTGCGAAGTACGTGTATTTAATAATTGAAATAGTGAGAATTAATTGTGATTGTGTATATTGGTTTACATTTATTATCCGACTTCAAAAAACGAGGAGGTTCTCAATTCGACTGTTTGTTTTTTTTTTATGTTTGTTACCTCAGAACTTTCGACTGGGTGAACCGATTTTGATGATTCTTTTTTATTTGAAAGCTGGTGCTTCCCGTGTAGTCCCATTTCAATTTGGTCCAGTTCTGACAATGGCATCCATGAGAAAACCATATATAAGTCTTTTATGGAATAGTTTTTTGTTGAAGTCGGTTTTTTTTTAAAGAATTATTTTCTAATCTCGAAGCTCAGCTCGTAAGAGTTAAGATAAAAGTTATACCAGCAATGTATTTGAATGTCTGATCTAGCCTGGGCGTATCCAGGTTTCGGCCCAAAGGGATTTTGCGGCCCATCAAATCCAAAGTTTTAATAACACATTACTCTAAACTTAATAGGTACGTAAGCATACAAAAGCTGGGGGTAGCTATCCTCTCTTGCGCAGAATTAATACTTCAAGTAGCCTATCTTTTATCACCTATTTCATCCCTTCAAGTTTTATTTTTGCGACTAAAAGTAGCCCATGTGCGTCTCCAAGGTCCCGTCTATCTCAAATGTTCATCAAAATTGGACCAGCGGTTTAGGCGTGAAATCGTAACAGTCAGATAAAATGCCAGAATTTCGCATTTATGATATTATTTAAAATGTTCATTTAGTTTTAATAATTCTTATACTTGGTTATCAACCGCCTCGCACAAGCGCATAGCATGATTAATTATTGAGTGATCGATATATAATTAATTTGATTATAAGGTTACCTTGGTACTAAATCCTATTTTATGTCAATGGGGAAATTCTTATTCTATTTATAACAAACTACGTCACTCTTACTGGTCTGAACCACCTGATAGGTAAGAGGTTATTAAATTACTGTAAGTTTTGTGAAGCTTGTTTGAACGTGGTAGTAAATATGTTGATTTTGATAACAAGCAATAAAATCGGATTCATGTGATTCGTGTGAAAGTAAATGCCCTTATGAAATGGAAAATCTTTTTTATTATTTATTTTTAATGGCTGACGTCCACCAAAAGATGCGAGTGACGCTTTGTTCTTTATTTTTTGCATCCGCGAGGAATTCCTTGTTTAAATAAATTAAATACGACCGTTATTGATATAATTATTGATAACAACAAAGCTCCTTTGAAGGAACAGAAAAATAATTAATAAAACTAAAAAACATATGAGCCCAAACGCCAGGGGTTTACTAATAGTACTAGTATAGTATTATGTTATCTGTGCTAATAGCCACTAAAGAGTTTCACTTTCCGCCTCCTGGCTCTATCTTCAGATCAGCTCCAATATGACCATTTTTTTTTTTATGATATAGGGGGCAAACGTGCAGACGGGTCACCTGATGGTAAATGACTACCGCCGCCAATGGGCACCTGGGCTGTAACTCGAGTCACAAGTGCGTTGCCTCCCTTTAACGTGGGAGTAGAGTAGGAGAAGGGAAGGGGGGAAGAGTGGGAAAAGGGGGAAAGGGGGGAGGAGTGGGAAAAGGGGGAAGAGTGGGGAGAGGGGAGGGACGGGAATAAAGGAGAGGGAAGGGTTAGGGCCTCCGGTAACCTCAGTCACTCGGCGAAATGCAATGCAAGCATTGCTTCACTGCCGGTTTTCTGTGAGGCCGTGGTATCGAGCGGAGTCGAGCCGGCCCATACGTGCCGAAGCATGGCTCTCTTCCGAGATTTGTTTGCATAGTTATTGCATAGTAAAGCATGTTAAAAAACTATTTTACAACTTTTGTATAAGTATTGATAAAACTTAGGCCATGTTCAGTTGACGGACGTTTGCAAACGTTGCTCGGGTGAAGAACGCGCGTTGTCGTAATTCACTTCGAGTTTTTCAACATACAAAACAAAAAGATTATCGGCTGACAAACAGCGGAAGAAAGGAACTGAACTCGTTTATTTGTTGGCATATTTATATTTAGATGTTATTGATTTTGAAATGAATAAATACTCACTTGTAACGTGGTTCCGTGAGAAACTTGAGTAGTCGACTATGTTCCATCCGTAGATAAACACTTTATCATTGTGATAATGTAATTATTATAATCCGCGATACGGATAACACATATACCAGCAAATTGTATATTCAAGCTTGTACTCCTTTGGGGGTAAGAGCAGGGACATTTTATATTAGAGAACTTTTTCTATGGGATAGGGGGCAAACGAGCAGACGGGTCACCTGATGGTAAGTGACTACCGCCGCCCGTGGGCACCTGCAACTCGACCTTTAAGGTCGGAGTACGCTCTCTTCTTGAAGGTTTGTAAATATATAAAAAATTTCGTGTTACTGTACTAAATTGATAAACCGATTTTAATGAAATTTTGCACATTGTGTGCAGTTTGATCCAACTTGAGAGATACGATAGTTTTTATCTCAATTGATAGTCACAATAAATATATTTTTATTACAAATTACTTAGCCATAGCAACGCAACATACATTAACATACATTTAAAATTTTAGATGTAAATTTTTGTTTCCCCTTTTAAACGACTTTAATTAGGAGGAGGTTCTCAATTCCACTGAGTAGGTATTGTTTTTTTAACCGACTTCAAAAAAGGAGGAGGTTCTCAATTCGACTGTATGTTTTTGTTTTTTAATGTTTGTTACCTTAGAACTTTCTATTGCGTGAACCGATTTTGATTATTCTTTTTTATTTGAAAGCTGGTGCTTCCCGTGTGGTCCCATTTCAATTTGGTCCAGTTCTGACAATGGCATCCATGAGAAAACCATGTATAAGTCTTTTATGGATTAGTTTTTTTGTTGAAGTCGGTTTCTTTTTGAAAGAATTATTGTGTGTATGTTACGCGATATCTTAACCATTTGTGAACCGATTTTAATAATTCTTGAATTGATTGTACTGAAGATTAGTCCTATTTATTTTTAACTAGCAACCCGCCCCGGCTTCGCACGGGTACAAATTATACACCTAAACCTTCCTCATGAATCATTGTCTATTAGTGAAAACCGCATGAAAATCCGTTCAATAGTTATTCAGTTTATCGCGAACAGACAGACTGAGAGACAGACAGACGCGGCGGGGGACTTTGTTATTATATTTTAATATTTAAAATTTTATTACTCCATAACTTAATATATCAAAATCAAGTGTTCAGATGTAGCTACTTCTATACTAATATAATAAAGCAAAAGAGGTTTTTTGTTTGTTTGTTTAAACGCGCTAATCTCTGGAACTGCTAGTAGGATTCGAAAAATCTTTTTGTATATGATAGCCAGATTCATGAGGATTACTATAGGCTATGTAACATCAAGCTACGACCTTTAGGGGTGGAGCAGTGACCAAGAACGCTTGTGAAACTGCGGGGAACTACTAGTATATTATATATTTTTACTAGCAACCCGGCTTCGCACGGGTACACATTATACATCTAAACCTTCCCCATGAATCACTCTCTCTATTAGTGAAAATCGCATAAAAATCCGTTCAGTAGTTTTTCAGTTTATCGCAAACAGACAGACAGAGAGACAGATAGACGCGACGGGGGACTTTGTTTTATAATATGTTGTGATGACTTTGAATACAAAGAAAAGGAGCACAGACATGTCAAATATACAACTCACTATAAAACATGTTTTTTTTTATGTATAACACTTATTTAATTCACTTCTTAATATTATACACAAATTAATTTTAACACCATTCAATAATAAAACTTAAAAAAACTTTATTTATATATTTTAAATTGAATAATATTTATTTTAAAGTAAAATAGACACTTCTATATCGAAAGGCAAATGAATCACTGAACATAAAAAAAATATCAATGATATCAGTCCTTGCAAATGATAAATTATGTTGATAATATCAATGCCAATGATAAGTATGTCTAAGAAACACTACATCAAAATGTATATTCAATTATATAACTTGTATTAAAAATTATGGCCTGGCCGGTTGGTCTTTTTCTTTTTTTTTTTTATTAAAAAGACAACTTCCGCATTAGGAATTACTCCTGTGTCGCGGAGGACTTTACAAACATAGAAACAACGGACCCAAAGAACACCCAGACTCAGGTGGGAATCGAACCCACGACCTATAAGCATAGCGGTCAGGGTCACTAACCACTAGACCAACAGGCCAGTCTAGTCGTAAGTGATCCTGAGCATTGAAGTAGATGGATAGATAAACTCTTTATTGTACAGAATATACGAAATTATACAAGACTCGATATACATAACCTGACAAGCTATAAACTTTGTACAATCTTTTTTTTATATTATAGATGGCAAACGAGCAGACGGGTCACCTGATGGTAAGTGACTACCTTCGCCCATGGACGCCTTTGAGATAGGAGTACACTCTTTTCTTAAAGGTTTGAAGGTCGTATCGGTCCGGAAATACCGCAGGTGACAATTTCAGAGATTGGTTGTGCGAGGCAAAAAAATTCTGGAGAACCGCACAGTGGTGGATTGCCAATTATCCAGGTGATGGGGATGAAAGTTTTGTCGCGTTGAACGATGGCGAAACGTGTTGGCGGCCTTATCGCGTTCTGCGATCTCTTCCAGAGTTCATGTATAGCAAGAGGAGTTGCAGTGTTTAGTTAATTGAAAATAATATTATCATATTATATATTACACATATGTTTTCACATACATAAATGTAAATCTACATAAATACAGATAACAATATACGTATATACACAAATAAATAAATATAGGTGCGGTGCACGCATAAGAATGCACGGGTATCATGAACCTAACCACTCAACAACTAAGGTCGTACTCCTTTATTAGTTTTTTTAAATTGGGTAGAGTTTTTGCGAGCCTGATGGGCAGTGGCAATGCATTCCACAGACGAATGGCCTGAACTGAAAAAGATTTGTCCATGAAATTCATGGAATGCGTTGGCATTTTCAATGTCAAGTTCTCTGAAGACCTAAGGACTCTTGAATGTGTATGAGCCACAGGTCTTGGGTTTCCCACCTAGGGGTGGGAATTGAATCCAAGACCTGTGGCTCTGCAAGGCCTGTGGCAAATGATACAATAATTTGTCCTAACAAAAATAATTGTATCATTTGTTCTGTGTTTAAATGTAATTTATCTAAAACCATTATATTGATACGCAAAGAGAATTCTTTGTACCCCTTTGTAAGAAAATTTCGCGACCGTAGTAACGTGAATTTTTGAGTATTTACAGTTTATATATAGAGGAAGTGCAGAAAGCTAAAATTTTTAAACAATATGTCTAACAACTTTGAAAATTACATGAAAACGGCTTAATGAAATTACACGCGTCCAGTATGTGATTACATGTCATGGTAAGTAAGTCTATACAATGACAGCTCAAGTTATACTGGCCAATGAAAAAACCATGGTCGTAATTCGACCACTACGCGATCTCTAGTACGTATGTATTATATAAGTATGTTTATCAGCAGTCTGGTTACCACAGTACAGGCTCTGCCTAGTTCGGGATCAGAAGGCCGTGTGAGAGATGTGTCAAGTTATTATTATTTTGCAAGACCTTATTTTTTTTTTTTTTTTTTTTAGTTTACGTATACAGGGTGTATAAGACAATGGAACACTTACTTAAATCACTGATATAATCTATCTATCTAATCTATCTATTTACAAGTGATGACCGTTTCAATTTCCAGGTATTTTTATCTCGGTTTCTCGTAAAATCAGGTGGAATGTGTATAGTTAAAGATTTTAAATTGTAATTTTTTTTTTCTCTTTACTCAGTTATTGAGAAAATCTCTAAACTGAAAAAAATTGGGTTTTATAGATTTTCTTAGTAACGGAATGATAAAAAAATACGTACGATTTAATTTAAGCGGCGGTAGCGTAATGGCTAAGGCGTCGGACTTGCGATCAAGTGGTTGCGGGTTCGAACCCCACCCAGTGCACTACCGAACCCCGAACCAACCGAAAAAAAGCACGATCCCATTCCTTTTTTTTTTGTGCGTGTGGAAACCCCCTCGAGCCGTCACTCCACAGGGGTTTTCGATAGGGCGGTGTCAAGCACTCAGCTTAGGTGGAGGGGTTAACAAGTATACTAGTTATTTGTGAGCCACGTTACTAAAAACTTCAACTTGACACATTCCACCTGATTATATGAGGAACGTAAATAATACCTTGAAATTCAAACGATCATAACTTTTTTTTTTTTATATTATAGGTGGCAAACGAGCAGGCGGGTCACCTGATGGTACTACCGTCGCCCATGGGCACCTGCAACTCAAGAGTCACTAGAGCGTTGCCGGCCTGTAAAGGGGGAGAGGGAAGGGTTAGGGCCAAACGCTAACGTCACTCACTCGGCGAAATACAATGAAAGCATTGCTTTACTGGCGGTTTTCTGCGAGGCCGTGGTATCACTCCGGTCGAGCCGGCCCATGGTTTCTCCCACAGATAGTCCCACAGTCGATCAGTATCTGGATCTGGTCATAATTAGAAATAGGTTAAAATTTACTTTCAAGATTTTTTTACATAGTTACAAATGAAGTTAAAATTAAAGCTTGTTAAAAACATGCTTTAATAACCAACGAAACCATAAAGAGATCATTTTTAGGGTTCCGTACCCGAAGAGTAACAAACGGGACCCTATTACTAAGCCTCCGCTGTCCGTCCGTCCGTCTGTCTGTCAGCGGGCTGTATCTCATGATCCATAATAGGTAGACAGATAAAATTTTCACAGAATTTGTATTTCTGTTGCTATAACAACAAATAATAAAAATAAATTAATAAATAAATGGTAATGGTAAAATGGATGGTAAGCGACTACCGCCGCCCATGGGCACCTGCAACTCAAGAGTCACAATTGCGTTGCCGGCCGGCCTTTAAGGTGGGAGTAGGGGAAGGGGAGGAAAGGGGGAAGAGGGAGAGTGCGGGCAGGGGGAGAGGAGGGGAAGAGGGAAGGTTTAGGGCCTCCGGTAACCTCACTCACTCGGCGAAAGGCAATGCAAGCATTACTTCACTGCCGGTTTTCTGTGAGGCCGTGGTATCACTCCGGTCAAGCCGGCCCATACGTGCCGAAGCTTGGCTCTCCCACAGTTAAACGTAAATTTGTTACGTAAAGTGCTGCTTAGGTAACATAAGTTACGCTGATGACATGGTGTTGCTGAGCGCATCGATTGGTGCATTACGTAATTTGATAGACATTTGTGAGTCATGCGGCGGCTCATGGTCTCAAGTATAATACCAAGAAGAGTGAGTATATGATCTTTAAAGCTGGTACCAAATGCTACTCAATTGTACCTCTAGTACACTCTTTGCGGTACTCCTTTAAATAAGATAAATAACTTTAAGTACCTTGGCCATTGGGTCACCGATGACTTATCAGGTGATCTTGATATTGAGAGGAAGCGTAGGGCGCTGTCTGTCCGGTGTAATACGTTGGCTCACAGGTTCGCACGTTATACTGCACCAGTCAAGGTTAGTCTTTTCAAAGCCTATTGTCAGTCCTTCTCAGCAATTGCATACATATTGTCATATTATCGTGGTACGGACATGTGATGCGGAGGGATAAGCAAAATGTGGTGAAAAGAATTTTATGTATTGTTGACGGGTACAAGAGAAGAGGACGACCAAAGAAAGATGGATGGACTGTGTGAAAGAAGATATGGCTAGAAAGGGAGTTAGTTAGGAGTGAAATGATGACCGATAGAGTAGAATAGAAGATTTTTTTTTTATGTTATAGGGGGCAAACGAGCAGACGGGTCACCTGATGGTAAATGACTACCGCCCATGTGCACCTATAACTCGAGAGTAACAAGTGCGTTGTCGCCCTTTAAGGTGCGAGTAGGAGAAGAGGGGGAAAGGTTAGGGAAGAGGGAAGGGTTAGGGCCTCCGGTAACCTCACTCACGCGGCGAAAAGCAATCCAAGCATTGCTTCACTGCCGGTTTTCTTTGAGGCCGTGGTATCGAGCGGAGTCGACCCCAAATAAAATTGGGACAAGGGTAGGCAGATGATGATTGTCAGTCCTTCTACACGTGCAGCCCGTGGACTAATTTAACACAGCAGCCGTACAGTGCACTACGCGTCCAGTACAACAATGCTTTCAGGATGCTGCTGAATCTGCCGAGGTTTTGTAGCGCCTCAAATATGTTCGCGGAGGCACATTGCGATGACGTCTATGCCACCATAAGAAAGCGGAGCGCGTCAATGTCCACTCGACTGCTAGGCAGCACCAATGGCATCCTGAGAGTATTGTCCGAGAGATGGGACCTTCCAATCCTACAAAGGTGCATGCGGCTGCATGCTAGCGCATCCCCATGATTCTTTTTGTGATTTCTTATTGTTTATAATGTAGAACTAACATAGTTCTGAGATCATTGTTACTAATACATTTATGGATCCAAAATAAATAATTATTATTATAAAATAAAATAAAATTAGATTATCTGTAAAAAAAAATTTATTACTTCCTCTAATAACAATAGAAATCTGATATTTTTTAACCCCCGACGCAAAAAGAGGGGTCTTAAAAGTTTGACGTGTTTGTGTGTCTGTCTGTGGCATCGTAGCTCCCAAACGGATGACCCGATTTGAGTGCGTTTTTTTTTGTTTGAAAGGTGACTTGATCGAGAGTGTTCTTAGATATAACTCAAGGAAATCCGAAAATCTGTTCAGCCGTTCAAAGATCATCACTTCTTTTGTAATCGTTGAAGGGACTTTCGAGCCGGGGGTACTTTAAATTTTTTATTTATTATTATTTGACTACCTACATATTGTTGATATCCCAACTAATATTGTAAACGTGAAATTCAGTTTGTTTGTTTGCTTGTTACGCTTTCACGCCCTAACTGCTCAACGGATCTTAATGAAATTTTTAATAACTTTCTTTTTTTTAATGGAATATAGGGCAAACGAGCAGACGGGTCACCTGATGGTAAGTGACTACCGCCACCCAAGGGCACCTGCAATTCAAGAGTCACAAGAGCGTTGCCAGCCTTTAAGGTGGGAGTAGGGGAAGAGGGGGAGAGGAAAGGGTTAGGGCCATCAGTAATCTCACTCATTCGGCGAAAAGCAGTGCATTCATTGTTTTACTGCCGATTTCTACTGCCTTCACGTTGTCAGGGATACAGAAAAGATATATATGATAAGTTAGGGTCGGCTTTCTGTCTAACTACGTGAAGCGACTGCCATCAGACCTCCACAACCCAAGCACTAGGCGATATCGAAGTTCTGTAGTTAGACCAGGTTGTCGGACTTTATAGGGCTCCAACTACCCGTAGCGAATGCCGCAGATGTTCGTATCGCAACTGGGACCGACCGGCTTAACATGCGTGAAGAACTGGTTTTTTCGTGTGGAAACCCCCACGGGTCATCACCTCACCGGGGTCAACGGCAAGGTGGTATGTCGGACTCAAACCGACTAAAACCACACGGTGTTCCGTCACGGGGTCCTAATGCCGGGGACTCAGGTGTACCCAAGAAAGGAAATTCCTGTGAACCCCGGCAGACTTGGCCGCCTGCTCGACAACAGGCGACCGGACAATTTGGTGCGGGGCCTTGCCCCCTCCGATTTAGAGAGGTGCGCGTGGAACACGTCGCGCCGCCGTCTCGAGCCTGCTTCTGCTAGGGCGACGGGTAACCCAGCCCATCACCCTCAGGCCAGCTCATGGAGGCCGGAGATCATTTTGCACTCTCCGGAGCCTACCTGGCTAGTATTACTTAACCTTTCAAGTTGCCAACATACTCGGTTACCAATTAGCTACGAGCCCCAAAAAAAGTACTGTTTAGGAGGGATAGAAAAATAGTTTAACGCGAGCAAAGCCGGGTGAGAAGCTAGTTAATTTATAAATCTTTCTATTGTATAGAGTTTTAAGGTAAATAAAACACTCTTGTTTAGTTCATATACCCACATTTTTATTAAATTATAACACTTTTTTTTCATTATTGTTGTAATTAATATTACATTTTGTTTTATATTAATAGTGCAACACATCAAAACAGGAAAGCTGGTTGATTATTTTAAAATCAAATCAATTTTAAGTGATAAAAAATTTATAAATATTTCGCCAACCAAAATACAAATAGGCCATGTAATATATTACTTTTCTAATGTATAACGATATAATATATATTTAAAACTTGATTTTAAATTATATTCACTGCCAAGTTGAGCCATTTCTTCAACACAATCGTTTAAATTACATTTAATAGTAAACTTACGAGTACGCTAAAGACTTAGACATTCAGGGCAGGACTAGGTATGCTATTAATCTATATAAAATACATTCAAAATATTACAATGTGCTCGTCTATAAATTCTCAAAACTTTTACTCAACAATATTATTTTATTTAAAATACACAAATGTATCAATTATTTTATACATAATTAAAGTATACAACGTATTAACGTTGTAAACATTAATTATGTATAAAGGAAGCGTAGTAAGACCAGAAATTAAATGTGTAATACGTAATCATTACAATGCAGTTTTACTAAATTTGTCAACAGTTATAATAAAATATATAAAAACTGAAGATGAAACCTTCACAAATATAGAGAAAGAACATAAAATAGTTTAATTAAAATTATTTAGATCACCATTTTCGTTACGACAAATACATTTTTATCTTAAAACTACATCTAAAAGCCGAAAATATCACTAAACTATCACATTTAAAGGTTATGATATTTCGCCATAGGATTTCACTATCTAAAATACCCGGGTAATTATGGAAATAACCAGTAAGTTCGAAAATTATGCAAGTACAGAATATGCGCAAAAATATTTTTGTCGATATTTTATTGTTCACTTTGAAATATAAGCTTATAAGAATATTTATAAATGCATACCTATTCCTAATGTGTTACAATTTGGCACATGCTTAGGTAAATTCGCTGTGTACTAAATTGTATAATATTATTATAATTCTAGTTCCGTTATACACCTACAATAATACATAGGTATTTAAATTCTACGCACTTCTGACTATACCCGGGTAATATGCATAACGACATTAAATATTATATAATATTATTTTATTTTACAAAGTTTCAGATTATTACTACGATACACTTTTAGCTCGACGCCATTGTACTAATAATATTTCGTATTATATTCAAAATATAGTTTATCTATAGCTAGCTATATAGCAGATTTTTTTATAGTATACTTATAAAGATTGTATAAAAAACATTTAAAATAACGTTAGTTGTTTTAAACTTTCGCAACTTGTAAACTTTTAGATGTGAAAATCAGAATTTACTCGCGATAATGCTTCCATGACCACGGTGCAATTTGGACGAAAGGTCGTGTAAACATAAAAGGTATTAAAAAATCCCGATTTAAACATCTAATGAATAAGTTTACATTCTACGTTGGATAAAATACAATTATTCATTTTAAATAATATTAATTTGGATTCAATCCATTTGCTATATTAATTATACAACAAAATAATGTAACGTATATATTACATATTGAATAGGACCCAAACCCAGCTATTGCAAGAATCTAAAAAGAACGACAAATATGAATGATTGTATTACTTACTATGTAGTTTACGATATACTACTACAATTCTACTGTACATTTTATTTTCTACTCGTAACAACAATATGACTACTGAATATGAACGCTCTAATTTTATATAAAACATTCATAATAATAATATGAGACTTTATTTCAACACATTCATCAATCATCGGTTAGAACGAAAGAAGAAAGTTAAACAAAACACACTATTAAAGTTAAACAAAAACAAAATGTATTTTAAATATTGTTTAAATTTTATCACGTATAAAGTTATGCTAATAGCTAATACTGGAAGATTATGTGATTATATATTTTGTATTTGTTTCAAATGACATACATGTTTAAAATGCGCGTAGCATTGTTTGATATTAGTTATTTTTTACTATGGAGTTATGCGTGATGATTAAGCTTTAACGTTACGAATATAGGTCAAATTCTAAGATGTATATATGCCTATATATTTTTAAAATGAATTCAATAACCATGTTTCAACATTTCTTCAGTAAACAAACTATGCAGCCATACATAATTTGATTTTACGAGTTGTGTCTTTTTTGAAAACAAATGTTTATAACAGATGTGTTTGAGTTAAAAAGAAAATTTGGTATCACTGCATAAAGATATGACTTTTAGTAAGGTAATTTCCCTCACGGAATTTATAACATAATAATTCTTTAAAGAATAACTGAACTAGGACGTTTATTATTTTATGATTTCACATAAAATATTGATTTAGTACTTAGTTTTAAAATTCTTCATGAAATAAATCTACAATAGTAATTTCTCAAGTTATAAAATTTTATAGAAAATATTTTTAAATAGACACAAAATGAAGAAATATGGATATCAGATTCATAGGTATATTATGAATATGCTATGAAAACATTTCTAACTTTTCTTATTTCTAATGCGAAGTCGAGATTTTGAAAACGCTTTTATGATTATATGTGGCGTCTTATGTTATACATGCATATTTGTGTGTGTTAAGATTATTATTAAAAAAAAACTGAATTTATGTGATATTTTTTTATGAATTTATTGTTAAAAATCAAAATTTTCTGAACACATTCCATAGAGTATGGATCTTATTTTATTTGTGCCTATATGTAATAAAGATGGTAGTGTTGTTTTGTTGTTAAATTCAAGCATCATAGTTTAATTTTTTTTTTATTAGGCATCGGCGCAAGTAAGTATGAGTCTAACTCAACTCTACGCAGTGTATTAAGAATTGTGTTTATATTTATAATTTGAAAGAAATAATATCGTTACGGCTATTAAATAAATTATTTTTTATTCTTATCGATTTTCATTTATGTACAACACGTAAAATAAATGCTGATATATTTTATAAATGTACAAATTTAGACTAAAAGTAAATAAAGACGGAACTATAGACATTATTTAGCGTCTACAGTTATTATGTAAGTGACTTTAACGGAATACGCCTACTTTAATACCTTACATGAAACTACAAACATGCTAAAATACAATCATTCATATTTGACAGGCTATTTTGTACAAACCGATATAATAAAAGACATACAATGTCTTACATTTTATATAAAAGTTTGTTTAAATAGAGGAAAGACATTAATTTATCTAACTACAAGTATATCATTATTGTTTTATACGAGATAATGTAATATTTGACCAATCAATGTCGTATATATTCTGGTCAACAATTATTTACAAAATTTTGGGATAAATGAAATGACATTTATAAAATTGCAAAAAATGTAAAAAAATTGTCAATAAACATATTACGTATTATAAATATAATCAACAGTAAATTAATTATTTTATATACTGGAATGTATCTGTCAATGAAACTTATGACCGTTTGAATCACCAGGTATCACCTCTGCTTCTCATAAAAGCAGGTGGAATGTAAAGATTTTAAATCGACTTTTTTTATTTTGAATATATTCAATCTGTCATTGAGAAAAGCCATAAAAACGAAGTTAAAAAGTTATTCATGTTGGTTTTTTTTTAAACTTTTTTTTATTTTCTTTTTTGTAACTGCATGTCCTTTCAGTGATTTAAGTGTTGTTAGATACATCCTGTATAATATAACAGTTTTAAGTTAGCTCATACTTTGACCAACTTATAGAAAAGCAATAGGTATTTACATTTAAATTTTCAAGTTTGTTGTGTTCCATATTGTCATTATTCATTTATATTAATATTGCGTTTATATACATTTTATATAATTTTAATAAATAAGCTCATATTTAGAAATAAATAAATCTACCCACTTGGTCCACTCAATAAAATAAATATGTATATCAAAACGTGCCCAATTTTTTTATTAGATAATTTATTGTCTTATAGCCAAAAGCAATAAATTAGTAAAAACTAAATATCGCGTTGTCTTTGGGTCCTGAAACACACATCCTAATCTCATTTAGGCACCCTTACTGGACAATACTTGATTATATGGTGAAGAAAGTAAATTAAAAATAATTAACTTTTTCTAAAGTAGCACTGACCTCAACGCGCGTAAATAATGGTAAATTGTAATAAGCTGTATGCTTCATCCCTTAATTTTCCACCCTTAGAGGTGGAATATTTTTGTTTAATTTTATATGAGACCAACTTTGAGCAAATACAGCCAATTCAATTTAAAAAAATATAATTGAAATCGGTTCACAAAAAAAATCTGTCGTATTAGGACCCTTCCCTCTTTTTGAAGTTGTTAAAAAAACTTCCTTTTTTTGCTTTGTTATCGTTAAAATATGAATCCACAACTACTTGCTGTAAGTATGACGAAAATAAAACAAATATCAGTCACATTCCATTATCAGTTATGGTATTATTGGATAATATTTTTTTAGGAGTGGTAAATAATAAATACTTGATATTGGAAGTTTGATAAGATACAATATAATCATGTTTTAAAAGGTGACTTTGTAACCGAATTATTTTCATTCATCGTTATCATTCTATGGCACCTTGTATATACCTGATTAGAACAACACAATAGAGGTACCTGAACGTATCAGCATCACTTCAGCCATAGGACGTCCACTGCTGGACATAGGTCTCCCTCAATGACTTCGACCTTGCTGGTGGATGTCCTATGGGAACTTTGCGGCCCCATTGGCAATCTTTTGCCCTGCACCTAGCACCCAGAACACTGCCACTTCTCCTTATTGATTTGTTGGGTTAAGTCCGTAACCCTTGTTTTCGTCCGTACCTCATCATTTCCTATTCGATCCCTCCGAGAAACTCCGAGCATAACCCTCTCTATAGCTAGCTGAGCGAATAACCTGAACGTATACACATTACATATTATAAGTAAGCATTGACCAAGTTTTGTATATTTTTATATTTAAGATCGTACGCGAAGTCTAGTTTTTACTTTCAAAATAACATGTTATTGTCTATATTGTATACATATTATATAAATTTATACAATAAAAATACATATTGTCAAAGTCACTTTTGCAAAATTATCTCTGCGAAAGCTGTTAAAGGGTTTTTTTTGAAAGCTTAAATTTTATTCAATAACATAGGGACCTACGTCCTAACTTCCAAAGGTATTTCGTTTTTTATTATGAAATCTCAAACATACTTTTAATTATACACAATAAACGTTATGTTTTAAGTTTTGCGATAGTAAATACATTTTTATATATACATATATTGTCTCTTTTTTTAAACATGAAAATTAATACAATAGTCTAAAATATATAAAATAAACAAGTAAAATAAGTAATATTCTGTTCTAATAGGTATATAAAAAGATATAACAAATGTAAAAGTAATAATTATTGTAATAAGTACAAACCCAACACATACATAGTTACAAAAAGTATACAAACTAGTAAATCTGCTACTGTATAATATCCATAATTATTGTTTTAAATATCTTCTTAGCTAAAATGTACACCCTGAATAATCGGTTTTATACATAATGTATTGTCTACTTTTTAAATATACATAATATATAACAGGTTGGGAAAAGAGTATGATTTGGTAGGCAACCATTCGAAAAGACAGAAGTTAAGAATTTGTCAGAAGATAACGCGTTCAACATCTTTGACAACACTCACGATATTGATTCTAAATATATTTTAAGAAACGTCACACGACATGTATTATGTAATGTTAAAATGATTTGTTTTCAAGATATGTCTTTATGCACATCCGACCTATATCTTTAATGCAAGACTTTGTATATATATATATGTAGCCACATCACACTTATGTATTCATATTTTTATCGCCTCGCATATAAGCATAAATATGTATAGGTACATGTATACTACAATTTACGACAGTTTAGAGAAAAATTGGTCATATGTAGATACAGAAATTCTAAACATTGTATACAGTTAGACATAAAATATAATCTAATATAATAAATATGCTTTAAATATACATTTGGGCAATATACTACAGTATATATAGACTATAAATATTTATGTTGGTCTTTACTCCTAAGACGTCTAAAGCAAACCCCATTAAAACTCCCGAGTGTGAAATACAAAATGGCGGGCGGTAATGGCGGCAAAGTATTTGAAGATGGCGCTTATTCTTCTTCTTCGTTTTGATAGCTCACGTAGCGGACAGATGATTTATCACTTATTATCAAGCTCTGAAAGTAATCATACGAGGCATTTAAGAAAATTCTGAAGACCCTTCTGAAGTTCTGAAGAGAGATATTGGTAAAGACAAACAATTTCTGAGCTGTGTCCTTTTCAGAGCTTAAAGTGCTATGGCTTATCTCCAATACATAATTGTTATTAAGGGATTTTTTAACTGTAATAATGATGAAGTATGATAGAATTCTACAAAAACTACAGAAATGGCTTAAGTGCCAATTCTGTTGTAACACTCACCAAACCAAAACCTGACTTAATTTCTTCATATGAAATCAACCCTGTCTTCTTCGCAACAAGGTCTATTTGTTACTGGCATCTATGTCTCAGCGCAACTAAATTTCACTAAAACCTGTCAACGTATACTCTACTTTATTTCCACGCAACGAGAGTCCCCATTTATTCAAATGCCGTATAATTACCGTATAAAAACTTGTTCAAAACGAACTAAGATGACGTTATTTTAATCAACACCTACGAAGACGCATACTAAAAACATAGAGCAAAAGAGATGGCATTCAACGGATAGCGGCTCTCGCTACGTGGTATTAAAGTTTATTTAAGCGTGTCAGACTTTAGTCGACAAATAAATTGCTTATTTCGATAGCGACATATGTTACCTACTTGTTTAAATTTGAAATAAGACCTTGTTTCAAAGTGTACAAGGTTTACATCTTTTATGAAGAAAATTTAGTCAATTATAGTCAAAAGAGTAATACAACAGAATTGATACCATTATTAATAAATTAAAATATGGTAGATGACCACTAAGTCATCAGGATCTTTTTACTAAATATCTAAACGGGATGTTCGGTACATGATTAGTGTTGTTAAATCGCTTACTTTTAATATGGATTTAGTGATTATGAAATAATTAAAAACCTGTTAAATAAATACAATTATTAGTTGATGAATACTTTTAAGATGTTACATAGCCTGACTGTGGTGAATCTGTGATTTATTCTACTAATTATTTGATAGTTTAAATTACATTTTGATTGAAAATACATATGATTCAGATATTTGCACACACACACACCCACACGGTAAGCACTTTCTTATGCCTTGTGGTGCTTAGGCCAATAATGTATGGCAGCTGAACTTTGTCCTTTAGCACTAACCTGCTTCTCATCCCGAGCCGGTGGCGATCTCAGCATTAAGAGACAAGGAGCATAGCAAAAGTTGAGTACAGCGATGATCACCATCATCCATTCAAAGCCGATGCTGTTCATCAAACCACCAGACAGAGCAGGTCCTGTAAGTGAAAGAATATGAAGAACTGTGAGGTAATTGGCCATTTATGCGAATGCTTGGGTCATTTATAATCTGTGAATTTCTAACGGTGATTAATGTAAGTGTTAACAATGAAATGTAGTTTATAATGTAGCTCCTATATTTTAAGTAGGTACATTAAATTAAACATTTTATCTTTCGTATTAAAAATGATTTTATATAATCTGTGGTAAAACGCCATAATTTTTCATCATGGTGTCCTGAAGACATGCCATTATTTAGAAAAACAATGACACACACTAGAAATGCCATGACCAAGCATTTTGGATTTTTGATTTGGATTTGGACCAGGCATTTTTGCATATTACATAAAGAACATTTTCGTGCAAAAATCAATTTTATTTTTTTTATTTATAACTTTATGCACATTTGGTACATTGGCGGACTTAATGCCTAAGGCATTCTCTACCAGTCAACCATTGGGTGATGCAGAGAAAAGAAGAAGTAGGTGCAATTAAAGATTATGTTAAATAATTGTACAGTAAATGGAGTACAAACTAACATTTTTCCACATAATATACAAATATACGTAACCTGTAGCCTAATACATATATATATATACATATATACCATATAAATACATATCATATACTTACATAAACATACATACGTGCATAAATGTAGACATGATCACCATAAACCTATTATCACATACCTGAGTATATATATCCACGAATAAGTATTTATATTTTAACAATATTCAATGACTATTTAATAACTATTGAAGAGTAGAATCTGCTAACTCTTTGAGTAAGATAACACATGATTATGAATATACCGAATATTTTAAGCCACCTTTTGAAATTTGTTAGCATTTCAGTTTTTTTTTTTGGTTAACTGATGTTGATTTCGTACCTACTATAATTATAGTTTAGTGAAACTAAAAAAAACAAGCTTTAGTGGTGGTAAAAGGTAAAAAAGTTCTATTATCCAACTCCTGGCTTCATCATCAGACCATCGTTGCCAAGCTCAATCTCTTGGACTCGTCAAAGCGAATCATAAGAGCCCAAACTTGAAGGATTTACTAATAACCTTTGAAAAGCTGCTCTATACCTTCTGGCACCATCCGCCCCAAGATGACAAATTATATAATCCAAACTACATGTACATGGGCGTACCCAGGGGAGGGGGCAAATTTGGTTTTATCGGTCCATGGGGGGGGCAAATAAAAAATTACCTTAGCACTACGTAAGCTTGCTTGCAGGGGTGGGGGTAGCTGCGCCCCCTACCCCTCTCTGGTCCAGGGGGGGAGGGCAAATAAAAAATTACCTTAGCACTACGTAAGCTTGCTTGCAGGGGGGGACAGCTGCCCTCCCCCCTGCCCCCTTTCGGTACGCTCATATACATGTACATACAAAGTTTACTTTATTTACGGCAATTAGAAGTAGGTTAAAATTAACTTCCAAGAATTGTTCACATACTTTGTTACAAGTGTTACTGATAAAAGCGTTGAACAAGTGTCTGTGACGGCCTCAAGAATACGCTTGAGATGTTCTCCTAATTCCAACACGAAAGCGACCTTAATAACGAACTTACCAACAGCATATCCTAAACAGAAGGCGGTATCTCCAATAGCGTACACGGAGCCATACACGGCGGCATGCCGTATGTCCACGAGGAATCCTAGCTCCGGCATCATGGAGGAGTCCACCATGCCTATGGCGAAGCCCAGGCCAGCGTTAGGGATGATCAGGTGTTCCAGTTTACGAGCCATTGGGATCTGAGGAAGAAGGATTCCTGGTTATCTGATATAAGTTTTCCTGAGATCCGAGTCTCAAGTGACGGGTAAAACTGATTATCTTTACGCGGTACTAACTAATATTGTCAGTAAACTAATCTGAGTTACGCTTAAGTAACGCTTAACCAATTTTTTTTTTATTCTATAGGGGTAAACGGGCAGACAGGTCACCTGATGGTAAGTGACTATCGTCGCCCATGGACACCTGTAACTCAAGAGTCACAAGTATTACTAACTAATATTGTCAGTAAAGTATTCTGAGTTACGCTAAAGTAACGCGTAAATATATTTATCTTTACGCGTCACTTAAGAGTAACTCAGATTAGTTTACTGACTATTTTAGTTTAGGATTTACTTATACCAGTTTTCGCCCGGTGGTCGAAATTCAACTATAATCATTGTTGAAAATTTGAGAAAAATGTAGATGAATTTTCATGATTTTAAATTTTTTTGACGTTTATACATTCGGGCATTGTATACATCTGAGACGATATACTTATAAACACTAAAGGCCCGTCGAAGGTACGAAATAAAATGTTTCCAAATGTTTTTATTAAAAAGCCAAAGCTTGTCAATAGTTGCCAAACAAAAAAAACAAAAATCCGTTGACAAATGTAGGAAAAGAAAGTACTGAAATGTTTTTTCTTTACCTATTTTATGTAAATTATAAGATTAAGTGCGTGTTACAATTGTTTATACTGAATAAGATGATAATAAAATTATTTCGTATCAATCTGTCCTTTTTATTATTTGTCTATGTTAAAAATTATACCACGTTTAACTTTCTTACGTATAACGTATACATGGTTACTCGTAATATGTCGGTAATCTATTAAAGACATGTGAGATGCAGGTCATTTTCAACCAAATTATCACCATGCAAATAGTATAATCATACTAATATTATAAAGACGAAAGTTTGTGAGTGTGTGTGTATGTTTGTTACTCTTTCACGCAAAAACTACTAAACCGATTCCTATGAAACTTGGTATGTAAATAGCTGGAGACCTGGATTAACATATAGGCTACTTTTTATCCGGATATTCAAACGGGATCGGGATCTACACGGGTGAAACCGCGGGGCGCTGCTAGTATTTTTTTATAAATTTTTAAAGTTGTACACGATGATATCTTCGAAAAAACATAAAATTTGAAATTACTCGGAAGCGGTTGACATTTGTACAGGGGTCTTAGGGGGTCATTTGGTTGCAAATGACCTCCTCTACATCCCCTTAATGCATTGCCGAGTTATCACCCTGTGTATTATCTATAACGCCAGGGGCTCGTGGCTAAGTGGTAACCGAGTAGGTTAGCACATTACAAAGTTAAGTACTGCTAGCCAGATCAGTCCAGGATGGGTGACCATTCTTAACACATTGAGACCCCTACGTGTTTCGGAGAGCACGTTAAAGCGTTGGTCCCGGGTGTCATACAAACATCGGTGGCACACATTACGGGTAGTTGGAGCCCTAAAAAGTCCGACAACCTGGTCTAACTACAGAACTTCGATATCGCCTAGTACTTGGGTTGTGGAGGTCTGATGGCAGTCGCGTCACGTAAAATATCAAAGTTCGGCCGTATCGTAGTTAGACTGAAAGCCGACCCTAACTTAGTTGGGAAAAGGCGCGGAGGATGATTATCTATAACACCAGAATATTTCTACACTTCTAACGCTATAAATACATAAGTGGACCTTACCAATATGAGACATACACCAATGATGATGAGCCCTGATAATGCAGCCAGCCAGCGTCCCATCTTGTGGCCGAGTGGACCGAACAGGTTGGTACCTGAAACATGGATATTATATTGTTTTAAAAGGATTTGGTAAATAGGAAGGAAGTAATAAGTCATGCAATAGAGAATAATATCTCTAGACATCTCACACACGGCCGTCTGATACCAAACTAGGCAGAGGCTGTACTATGGTAACCACTTATATGGTACTTATGTATTACTAAATACATACATGTTGTCGCCACTTCAAAAAACTCTTATTTATTTTATTAAAAATAGGGACAAACTATAATAGATAATAACACAGTTCACTATTTAATAAAAATAAGTTAATAGACATTATTTTGACTGGTTATACCGGTAACGCAATGGTATTGGTCGATTGATAAATATTAGTGAATAATGGGGTTATAAAAGGGTAGAAATAAGTTCAGAACTATTGACTTGAGTGCGAATAGTGGTACGAACTACTTGGCAGTTACTGTTAGTTAGTGATTTTAATATTTTATATCAGTGGTTGTGAGACTGTTTCTTACATACATATTATAGACACATTACACCCAGACACAGAACAAATGATCGTGCTCATCACATAATCGAACGATCGAACAGCTCTAGATCAGCAGTCAGGGTCACTGACCACTAGACTGACAGGCCAATCCTGATTTGTGATTCCTGAGATGCTTAAACTGAAAGCATAATGTAGTTTTCAAATATTGGAGTTTACACCTTAAGAATCTATTTTCATATAAGGCCCGGTGTGAAAGACATATGAAGAGTAAAATTTAGTGATCGGAGGGCAGCGTAACGCTTTAACGCTTTGTTGTGCTTTTTGTGCTCTATTGGAGTTTACTCCTTATCCTCGACGTATGTAAGTAGATACCTATATTAATCGGGGCGCCAGAACCAAAAATAACGCGAAAAGTGGTGGTCTTTAATAACATTTTTTTTTATGTCACCTGATGGTTAATGACTACCGCCGCCAATGGGCACCTGCAACTCAAGAGTCACAAGTTCGTTGCCGCCCTTTAAGGTGGGAAGAGGGGGAGAGGGGGAAGAACGGGAATAGAGGACAGGGAAGGGCCGGTAACTCACTCACGCGGCGAAAAGCAATGCAAGCATTGCTTCACTACCGGTTTTCTGTGAGGCCGTGGTATCGAGCGGAATCGAGCCGGTCCATACGTGCCGAAGCATGGCTCTCCCGCGTTAAATATACGATACTTGGGTTAAAATGTGAAGAAAAATACGTAGAATAACATCCTAAAGTGTCTACTTCGACGGAGATATGCGTCATTGTTTATTATTAAAAATAAAAATAAAATTAATTTTTTTTTCGGTTTTCATTAAATATCTTCAAAAGTAGTTTTAGAGCAAAATGTTTAATGCAAAAGCTGTTTATCCGACGATTTTACACAAGGTTTAGGCGTTAAAAAAAAATTGAATACCTTTTCCCTTGTTTAAATAAGCGACGAAGATCAAAAACGCAAAGAAATTAAAATGCGTGAAAATGCACGTCGCAATATTCAAAATTGATCGAATATGTTACAGACATTAGTATGTTTTTCATTGTACGCAAAGTCAGATACAGAGAGGCTCCAGTAAATTGTAAACGCCAGTCGTGCGTCACACCCCTTTTTTATTATTATTTATTTATTTTTTCAATATCGCAAACACCGTTGTCTCGTGAATATCCCCGAAGGGGGAGGGCAGGCGCAGGCGCTTTAGCCCAACTATATTTTTGGTGCACGAACCGTTAGAAGCTACACCTCTGCTACTACTGAAGATTGTTCGGGTAAGGATTTTCCCGATACGAACCCAGGACAAAATTTAGAGAGGAGGAAGGGGAGAACAAGAAATCTGTCTAATCTAATCAGTCTGTTTTTATTGAAGCTCTCATTTTCGATCTCAATACCTTCCGAGTTAATTTTGGCCGCAGCAATAGTGGGACTTGCAAAACCATGGGTGGGTTTTCTTCTTTAATTACCATATAAAATTCTATTAACTAGTGTATAAATATCATACCGATTAGATAACAGATGCTGGCCGGTAAGAATGCCACGCCTTGCTGCCAGCGTCTAGCTTCCATGGTGTCAGCCATCCATATTGGTAGACTCGGTTCCAGCATCGCAATGCCCACGTTCGCGAAGGTTATAGCTCCTGTAAGATAAGTATAATAACATATTACTATATACATATACATAAACTAAGCATAGCTTATATGCCAAAGATGTTTGATTGGCCCTCAAAAGTGGCAATAACTAAACTGTGCTTAAATGCAGTTGTAAGCACATTAGAGCTGTCAGACGCTTCGCGCCCGCGCTAGCGGTGTGACGTTCCAGGTGTAGCTAAATGTTTGAAGTGAAAACTTCTTTAGCCAAGTTGGGCACTTTTGGTATGGGGAAAAAGCACTGAACTCGCGTGACCGTCACGCTCAGATGACAGATGTGTCAGTTATGTTTTTTTTTAGAATGTTAATCTGGTGACAGGCTGCGCAGACAGATTCGTGCCATCATCATCAGAGCGATCACTCCCGATCTTATATATTGCCTGTTAGGGTTATAGGTTGACTGAGCGAAGCTCTGCGCTAGATCATATTCAGCTAATGCCGACTTCCGTAAACTAAACTAAATGTATATCACAATATTTAGTTTAGTCACACTATTTTACTTATATCTACTTACTAGCTAATGTTATGTACAATTGGCGACCTTATCGCAATTTGAGATCTCTTCCAGGCAACCATTGGATGGATAGAGAAACATAGGTGAAAAGAGGGGCTGCAGTGTACAATATATTTAAGAAGCCTATGGAAAAAGAAAATACTTACACATAAGTGCTATTTAAAGTTACTTAGCATAAATTTTGCAAATAAATATTAAAAATATTAAATATCTATCGTCTTTAGCTAGTATGAAGGTTGCAATTTTCTGAAGTTTTCAATATGAACAATTTTTCGCACCTTTTAATAGACTGATATAATAATTTAGTTATCTGAGGTCAACGCTAACTGCGGTGACACTGTATCTAGACAAACATTGCGAATATGATGTGTACAAAATTTTTAGGAAAAACCAAATTGCTCAAGACAGTAACAATATGGCGGCAGACATTGTTTTGTGCAATGAACAAGCTCAAGGATAGCAAACGAATATAAGTGTATTTTCTTAGCTTGTGTTGTATAATGTTGAGATTTATATGTCCCGAAATGACCTACTGCCTTAATTCTTAATCAGTGGAAGAAATTTTTCCGATTTTAACGTCAGAAAAACTAGTACAAAAGGAATGTTTTGAGTGCGAGAAAGTTTTTTTTTTCGTATAGGGGGCAAACGAGCAGACGGGTCACCTGATGGTAAATGACTACCGCCGCCCATGGGCAACTCAAGAGTCACAAGAGCGTTGCCACCCTTTAAGGTGGGAGTAGGAGAAGAGGGGGAGGGGGGAAGTTATCAGTGTTATATTGAACCCTTTGTACAATATTATGAGTAAATGATAAATGACACGATATTAGATAAAGAGATCTTAAAACGTACCAGCAGCAACAAGAATGTAAGGGTCAGTGACGAGTGCTTTAAGCGATGGCGGGTCTGACTCCTGGCGAACTACTCCTGGCTGCAAGATCATCAGCTGAAGCACTGCAATAAGAGATAAGTATTTAATGAGTGGTAGTGTGAGTAGGTATCCAAATTAGTTGTAAGAAGTTGCTTTATGTTTAAAAGTAGTGAAATTACTGAATTACAGTTACAGCAAAACTCTATAAACACTATCACGCAATTCCAAACAACTATTCATTCTTTGGTATTGCGTGGTAGTGTGGTGTTCCTACTTTACAGAGCGTTATTTTTTCAATAATAATAATTTATTTATTTGAAATAGAAACAGTTACGGATGGTGTAATGGTTTAAACGATTAATTTTGCTTACGGACGGTAAAATTTTCGTTAAAGTATAAGTGGTCACCTCGCCACTACGCCGCGCCGAGTGTTGTGGGCTGAAATCCCACACGGGACAAAAATTTGTGGGATCCACAAATAGTGGTCTCGAGTCTGGGTGTTTTTTGTCTCCGTTGTTTGAATGTTTGAAAAGCCCCCCCGTGACACAGGAATGTTCCTAATGCGGGACTTGTTTTTTTTTAAATAAAGAAAAAAGTAAAAAAGTCGACTTGAGGTCAGCGTAGACAAATGTACCTACTAGTATAAACTGTGTTACAGTCGACAGCGTCTTTCACCAAGGTAACCTTATGCTTAAAAAAATTGTGTGACCACACACACACACACACACACACACACACACGCAAGCACGCGCACGCACACACAGACACACACACGCACGCACGCACGCACACACACACGAACACAAACACACATAGTTGTAGCTTTAAAGAAAATGCAGATTACTTACATCCATCAGCGAGTGCCAAGGCCGACAGCATCAGGAATGGAGCCGTCTTGCCAACGAACTCGTACATGAGACCTCCGAACGGAGGACCGATGAGCACTCCTAAAGCCAACCCTCCGAGGGCTATTCCCATAGCATTGCCGCGTTCCTGGTGAGAACAAAATTATTCATTACATTTGAATAATGTCCATCACAACAGTCCATAGTACAATTTAGATATACGTTTCCGTATAATTGTGCCTAGGTTCGACCCCCGCTATGGTAGTGTTCCAATTTTTTGGCGGTAGGGATGGAAAAGGTTGTTTGAATTACACCAACAAAGTATTTACAGACGCTGGTAACGGCTTACAATTTTTTTTTTTTTGGCATAGGGGGCAAACGAGCAGGTGACCCACCTGATGGTAAATGACTACCGCCGCCGCCCTTTAAGGTGGGAGTAGGAGAAGAGGGGGAGGGAGGAAGAGTGGGAAGAGGGGAGAGGGGAAGGACGGGAATAGGGGAGAGGGAAGGGTTAGGGCCTCCGGTAACCTCACTCACGCGGCGAATTGCAATGCAAGCATTGCTTCATTGCCGGTTTTCTGTGAGGCCGTGATATCGAGCGGAGTTGAGCCGGCCCATACGTGCCGAAGCATGGCTCTCCCACGTAACCATCAGGCGATCTGTGTCTTAAGCTTCGATCATAATATCCCATAGACGTTTGATCGGCGCTCATAAAATGGCCGCGCTATTTACTCGTACTTGACGTTTCAAATATAGTAATAAAATGCGAAAACTATACTTTAGAAGTACAAAAAACAATGAAGTCGGTAAGTATTGCATTTTTATGTTAACTTTAATATTTTATGGTATAATAATGTTACTGAAACAAACGATTATTTTAAAAGTTACTTATTTTTAAATGGTCCTGTCTTTATCACTCGCGAACATGCGTGTGGAACACGTGGCACGAGTCTAATACGCTCCGTAGTGGTGAGTAATAAACTACATACGCTATACATTGAAGTTTTTGTATCAAACTATTACAACACATATGTACAGGGACATTCATTGTATGATCTGATTTAAATGTTAGTAAACTTTTAACGTCAGACAAATGAAAGATGTAGTACTATCTGGTGACACTATTTGACGAGATTTCTTTTTGGGAACGTGTATCAATGGTATATTTGATAGAATGTCTTAGGGTATAAAAATGTGATCCCAGGGGGAGGGGGAATTTGTCAGTCCAGGGGGCGGGGGTAAATGAAGAAATCGACTCAAAATTACCTTAGTATTTAAGGGGGGGGTCTGCCCCCCCCCCCCCCCCTTAATGCCAGGCCATTGTACGTCTAGAGAAAAGACATCCATTAGGTCTGAAACGAGTCCAGCTTTCTTCTTTATATAGATATATCAACTCAAATTACCTTATCGTCCGGATATCGTTCAGCCAGCATACCCATACCGGATACAGACGAACATGAGGAACCTATACCTTGGAGGGCTCGAGCTATGAACAGTACGGAGTACGAACGGCCGAAGGCGAAGACTGAAAAAAAAAGTATATTTCTGAAATGTCTATGGTCGACAGTTGCACTCCGCAGTGCCTCGTTGTTTACGATCATAAAATAAAAAAAATGGCCTTATGGACCGATGTCGATAAAATCACATACATTGGAAAATTTATTCAATAGATTTCGATGGTAGAAAAAATAATGGCGCCCATGTGCACCTGCAACTCAAGAGTCACAAGTGTCCCAATGTGAATGGTCACCCTTCCTAAGACTGACCTGGCTAGTATTACTTAACCTTGTAATGTGCTAACCTACTCGGTTACCACTTAGCTACGAGTCAAGTCATGTTAAGGTAATATGTACCCGTAGTTTCCATACTTTCTCTTTGTTTCTCTTGCTACACGAACTTTCAGAACCCTCGCTCATGAATAAAACTATGGGGAAATATTTCTTTTTAAATACATTTTTTTCAAGCTAAATCAACTATTTCCTGTGTATAAATCATCAGTCAATCAATCAGCCTATCATAGTCCACTGCTGGACATAGGCCTCTCCCAATGGGCGCCACAGCACCCGGTCCTCCGTATCCAGTCCATCCCTGCTACCTTCTTCAAGTCGTAGGTCCATCTGGCTGGTGGGCGTCCTACCTTCCGTTTACCGATTCGCGGTCTCAACTCTAGGACCCGTCTGCTCCAACGGCCATCGGGCCTTTGGCATACGTGGCCAGCCCATTGCCACTTTAGCATGCTTATCCTGCGAGCCATGTCGGTAACTTTGGTTCTTTGTCGGATGATCTTATTACTACGGTATAAATAACACTCCTAAAATTTGACCACGGCTTTCTGTTAACAGTCTGTATATAATCAGCCATACTTACTCAAGGTTGACAGAAACATGAGAATGAAGCCGGTGAACATGGGTACACTGTAGCCAATCCTGGAAACAATATACACATATTAATATGCAGTAATAAGGGAGAAAGTACCAATGGAATATACTCTTAAGTGTGAGCACATTCATTGAGAAAGGTGCTTAAAAATACAACTTAAATGCAACGCAATTGTTTTTTTTTTTTTATGGTTTTAGGGGCCAAACGAGCAGACGGCATTTGAGTGTACATTTAATAAAGGGTTTTAAGAGTAGCTTTCCATGTGTATTTTTATAAAGGACTAGCTGACCCGACAGACGTCCTGTTCTATCTATGAATATAGAATTCGAATTGGTTTAATAACCAAATAAAATTTTCAATAAAAAAAAATTGTTTTAAATGATATTTGCAGCGCGCATTCTGTCAATCGCGCCAACTGTCAAACGACTGACATTTATGTCAAAAGCGGTAAGATTACATTAGAAAAGTTAGTATGGTCGTTAAGTTTTCTTAAATTTTCTAAGTTTCTGCGCAATTTTCTTAATTTTTTTAATGTAAGAACCTTCTACGCAGTATTAGAAAACATTAAAAAAAAAGATGAATGAAATCGGTAAAGCCGTTCTCAAGTTATAGCGTGGTCAGGAGAAATAGGGGTTCATTATATATATATATATATATATAGATTAAGGTCATAGCACATTAGAGTCACTCGGCAACCGACCCCCACCGCCTTGTGCGATTAATATTCTTTATATGGACTTCTATGGACATGCGCTCACTACATCAATCGCCTCGCTTGCAAGCTGTTCATGGACCACTCGGTGACAACTCGCTGCTCGCATGCTTGCTTATCGTTGACCGCGCGCTGCCCGCGACTGATTCACGCAAGGACACCGCCTGACTACTTGGAATTTCGTGGACAACGCGGCGTCCACCCGTGGACAACCAGTCGACAACGAGATGACGTCAAACGACGAGGTGGTGCTGGTCTGGTATGACCTTTACTCCTACTGTTGTGACTCCAGTACTTCAGGTACGCATGGCGAGTTCCAAGGAAAGGTAAAAAGTCTTGAAATCCGCAGTGATTTTAATCAGAAGAATATTGAAGACAGCAACCTTCTTCCCTATCTAAGCCAAATTAGTTAGATTACAAAATAAATAAGAAACAGAAAAGTCCTAGGGGATCGTGCAATTATAGGCCCTAAGTGAGGAATTATATTTAATTGTACTAGCATGTATGGCAGAAACTGTTTGACATGATGTCCAGGGCTGCATTTTCCCATACCACCGCTCGCCGCCAGCAGGACGTTCATCCTCACACCTCGCACCTAAATGTTGCGCCCGGTACGGTTTCAGAGGAAAGGAGTGTACAGGTTTGTAAAGGGTCCACAACGCGCATGCCTAGAGTTGCAAGCGTCCTAGTAGCCTATAACGCTTGCAACTCCAGGCACCAAGGTATGTAACCGTTTACCATCAGGTGGGCCGTACGCTTGTTTACCACTGACAAGTGAGTAGGTACAAGACATGTGGAATTGATTCTTATGTGAGGAAGTACTTACTTGTGTGTCAAAGGTCCTACGAAGGGATTAGCGAGTAGTTGCACCAAGGCTTTGCTGGCAAACATCACCCCCACAGCCACCGTCTCGTGGATCAGCTCTTGATGACGTATTTCTTTCTCTGCTGTTATATTGACTGTAAATAAAGAAAGAGAAACGTTTGTGTTTAGGTGTAAATATTTAAGCAAGTATAGTCACAGATATAAGATAACAGTTTATGGTATATAGATGGGGCTTCGGCACGTATGGGCCGGATCGACTCCGCTCGATACCACGGCCTCACAGAAAACTGGCAGTGAAGCAATGCTTGCATTGCATTTCACCGCGTGAGTGAGGTTACCGGAGGCCCAAACACTTCCCTCTCCCTTATTCCCGTCCTTCTCCTCTCCCTTCTTCCAACTCTTCCCCCCCTCCCCCTCTTCTAGTCCCACCTTAAAGGGCGGCAACGCACTTGTGACTCTCTAGTTACAGGTGCCCATGGGCGGCGGTAGTTATTTACCATCAGGTGACCCGTCTGCTCATTTGTCCCCTATACCATAAAAAAATATATATAAATAAGTATTAGGATTAACAAACTAATTAGCCAGTTTAACTCCTGAAAACTTTGAATTTTGAATGGATTCAAGATTCGAAGTTTGAAATCAAAAAAATCTTGATTATCTTTGTGATTGAAACTCTTGATTCGATCCTGGTTGTCAAATTGATTCGGTTCGATACTACGCGCTTGAAATCAAGTTAGAAACAAAGTCGTGTTCGAATCAGAAACAATGGTCCCGATTCTATTGTACACTCGACTAAACTAAAACCTGACTTAATTTCTTCATATGAAATCAACCTTGTCTTCTTCGTAACAAGGTCTATTTGTTACTGGCATCTATTTCTCAGCGCCACTAAATTTCACTAAAGCCAATCAACATATACTCAACTTTATTTCTACGCAGCGAGAGTCCCCATTTATTCAAATGCCGTATAATTGCCGTATAATAACTTGTTCAAAACGAACTAAGATGACGTTATTTTAATAGCCACCTACGAAGACGCTTACTAAAAACACAGAGGAAAAGAGATGGCATTCAACGGGTAGCGGCTCTCGATACGTGGTATTAAAGTTTATTTAAGCGTGTCAAACTTTAGTCGACAAATAAATTGCTTACTTCGACAGCGACATATGTTACCTACTTGTTTAAATTTGAAATAAGACCTTGTTTCAAAGCGTACAAGGTTTATATTTTGTATGAAGAAAATTTAGTCAATTATAGTCAAGAGAGTAAATACAACAGAATTGACACCAATATCAAATTTAATTAATATCGAAAAATTGACTAGACATCCTAGCAACTCGCCTTACTTCTGACAACTTTTGTTTCAGAACCGAATTACATTTTATTTGAATTAGTGTTCAGAGAAGCTTCTACTTTAAATATAACAATCGCTCTTAATATAACAGTTGGATAACAGTCACACTCCAAAACTAAATCAAATTAAATAACATAGTTTTATCTTTTATTAGCATCGTTATGACATTTGATTGTACAACATATATGGGTCTTCTATAATGGTTATTTTGGCTTGTATATTTTCTGAACACAAAACACTTTGTAATACTTCATATTTGAACAAGACGGCAACTTACACTGACGGATATTAATTCTAAGCGTTGAACGCGCGTTGACGTAGCGTAAGTGAATGTGAAGTGTCACGTATACATTTAACGACCTATCCCTAGGGTTTTGATAGACTTGGACGTATTTAACGTTTCTCTCGGCAAGTTTAAAAAAATAGTCTTCAATCATTTGCGAACGGATCGCAGACCTTAACACCACTTATTTTGCATTATCGTTTTTATAAATATGCTTTTTTTAATTGTAATGATTTTTTTTTCTTTTATAACAATAATCATTGTTTTCACTTAATTTTATTTTATTTTAAATTTTATGTTAGACTTCGAGTAGTGTTGATTATTAGGTTATAATTATTATTAATACTTCTATTTTTTTTCTTAAATTGTGTGATGTACGGCATTTCTTTTGCATGCTTGTTTAGCTATTTTTTTAAGAAAGGTATGTGTATTTCTTGTTGAAGACCCTAAAATAATTAAATAAATAAGTGTTTTGATTCGACCCACGCCTTTAAGATCATTGGTTTGCCGTACATTCATTCCCATGAGCGCGCGTTTTCAACGCAACAACACGTGATTTTGATAAAAAGATTCGGCCATTTAAATAAATGTACATATACCATTTTTTCACATAGCATGAGTCCGTGACACTTCATTTCAAACATTTCACGCAGTTGTTTTTTGTATAAAATACAAGAAATGAACCCGAATTCATAGACAAATAAAAATCTGTTTGTAATTTCCTGTTTTTACGCCCAACTAATACATAACTCGAACTGACTACGACAACGCGTGTTCAACGCCCGAGCAACGCTTGTCATGTAAACACTATACAAAAACCAAACGCGCGTTCGACGCGCGGCATACGCCCGTCAACTGAACACAGTCTAAGGCGCCCATTACACGGTAGGTTTTGCTGTCAGTTTTCCCACAACCAAAACGGTGATTGACGAATAACCTATCGTCTAATGCAGTGATTGACGTTTGCATGATCAAATTTTAATGTCGATATTATTTGATCAATCACCAACGAACATCCGTCAATCATGACTTTTGGTAATTATTGACGTTTACATGAGCGTATAATGGACGCCTAACTACTACCTGACTATTAACTGTCAGTGATAATCATGTTATGTAGAATGATAGCTATAAGAACTATCAGAGGTAAATATGTGTCTATATGGGTCACCCATCTTTAGCCTGTAGCCGCTAGCTATTCACGCTGATACTTTCGTAAAGGTTTTGCCGATATGAATTTAAGTTTTCTTATGCTGACAAAGAAAAGGTAAGTACTCACTATGTGTGATGTTCTCGACAATAAGTGTGGTGTTCTTTTCGAGGCAAGGGCAGTAGGGGGTCGGCGACGGCGGGGGCAGGGTGATGTCCTCCAACGACATTGAGAGCGGCGCGTCCGGGTGACGAATGTCGTACAGGAACTCCGGGATGATGGGAACTAAAACATACACACGAAATAATGTGTTTAAATATCATTACTTTTTTAGTAAAGTATAACTCAACGTATTATTATATCAATACTAGCGGACCCGACAGACGTTGTCCTGCCGGAACAGCCGTTTAGGAGCAGTTCAGTTCAGGACCTACACACGCACAGAAGAATATATATATATATATATATATAAAGATAGCGGACCCGACAGACGTTGTCCTGCCGGAATGTAAAAAATATTAAAAAAAATCATTAAAATCGGTCCAGCCGTTTAGGAGGAGTTTAGTGATATACACGCACAGAAGAAATATATATGTAAAGATAGCGGACCCGACAGGCGTTGTCCTGCCGGAACTTAAAAAATATTATTCCTGGAACCCTATCGCAGCGGCATCTACCGGGTCCAATCGTAAATCTAAGCCATTCTCGAATCCATATGAAGACACACAAAAAATTTCATTAAAATCGGTCCAGCCGTTTAGAAGGAGTATATAAAGACATATACAGCGTGTAAGTTTGAGCTACGCTAAAAACTTACAATAATCTCTTTCTGTTTATACTTAACACAATACAAAAGTCAGTTCATCATAAAAATGCTAGATTAAGGATTTATGGTCATTAGTTTCATTTGGCGCTACGCAATGTACACGCAACATGTGTAGGTATTCTGTTTGTGCGGTACGGTAAATGGCCTTAAACGTTCGGCGCCGTCAAGACCAGCTGATTGCATAAAATGTTGTTTGATTGATTACATTGCAGTTTTTGGCCGTATGCGGTATTTATTAAAAAAAAAATTGGTAAAATGTTCTGTTAATCATTTTGATATCAATTTTAAGCAAAAAAATGTAAAATGAAAAAAAAAATTATGAATTTTCCGGCTCAAAATTCCAATGATTTTCGACTCAGAATGATGGTCTATTCCAAGATTCGGTACGGTGTCACTTACACTCTGTGTTATTTATAAGATATATTTTCGCATTGTTGTTATTATAAGCTACTAGCGACCCGCCCCGGCTTCGCACGGGTAGCAGAGACATCTTCAACAATCATCAACAAATTTCAACCAATTTACACAAAATCTTAACAAATTATACACCTAAACCTTCCTCATGAATCATTCTGTCTATTAGTGAAAATCGCATGAAAATCCATTCAGTAGCTTTTCAGTTTATCGTGAACAGACAGACAGACGCGGCGGGGGACTTTGTTTTATAATATGTAGTGATGTATAATGTATAATATATATAAAAGTGTGTAATATAAATGGGCATGGTTATACAGCCTGGCAAAGCGCGTCCGGATGCATATACTTTCATTGCGCGATACAGAATTGGTAGTTACTACGTATTTCAACTGGTCTTTACTAGATGGCGCTGAAGTTCTATATGAAAATACACTAATTATTTGCTGTGGAATTGTTGTGTTGTTTTTTTAACGTATGTCAGATGCAAACACTGTTTTGCGCAATGCCGCAAATCGTTTGTAATACCGCAAATGTAGTTTAAAAATAGATAATTCGTAGGTACGTGTTATTCAAGTTTATCATGGTATCATTATGAAATGAATACTGGCTTCCGTGTTAGTAATTTACCAATTGAGACAAATTACTGGAGCATGGATATTTGAGACTAATGCGAATATCTGAAATTAAATACTAGATAAATTGGACTAGTTGTTGAATGTATTGTATAGAATTTCTTCAAAGGATTTATTCGTTTCGGATCATGTCTTGTAGAGAAATGCTAAGCCTTCTTTAGTACACTTCTTTATTATATCGGACGTAAAATCGGGTGTTATAAGTTTAAATTCAGGATTATTTACAGAACTTGGCAACCATTTAGATCTCAATTCTTTTGTTGGCGTAGTCGGTAACCACGTATATTCTTAATATTGAACTTGGCTCCCATTTTCACATTCATTTTGATGGGATATATATCTACCTTTACTTTTTGTAAATAAATTATTATTATTAATTCAAAAGTGATCTGTAAAATTATTTTTTTTCCTGCGTTTACGTTGGATAGTTTTTGTACATTACCTACTATTACCTATTCTCCCGCAAAAAAAAAATGCTATTATAATTTTGAAAGGCGCTAGGTATTAATAAAAATCAATTGTTTGGAAAATATTTTAAATCGCAAAAATTCACTGGTTACTGATTTTTTCCTTTGCATACACACAAATCCCCAAAGACGCCAAATTGCAACTTTCTAGTTCATCGGGAAGTGGGTTAGGTTTTTGATCTATATGTCAATCAGTGATAAAAATTGAGATTTTTAAACGATAATATCTCGATGTCTGTTTAAGCTGCATTTATGAAATTTGGGGTTCAAGTTAATCTAAGGGGTTTTAATAAATAAACAAAAAATCAAGTATTTATAAAATAGATTATGAGTTATTAAGCGGTCAAAAGTGGCTCAAAAAGGTTCGTGTAATATAACACACGGCTGCTGCGTTGCCTGTTCCTTTTCTTGAACTTGGCTTGATGATATATATGTATTTAGAAATATATAAGAATGTTTATCAGCAGTCTGGTTGCCATAGTACAGGCTCTGCCTAGTTTTCGATCAGACGGCCGTGTGTGGGATGTGTCATGTTCCTATTATTATTATTAATTAACACATTAATAGTCGTAAGGTTTCCTGCATGCCAGGCAACAATCGGCAATGTGGACTATGGCCTAACTAACGTTATGTTGTAGTAGGACTCCTCTCAATAAGAGATAAGTCAGACCTTACTCTATCTCTCATTGAGAGGAGATCTACTCTCAGTAATGAAACTGTTCATAAATAACAATGTCTAGAATACAAGAGCGACATATGGAGTTGCAAGTATCCATCGCCTACATTGTAGATGCTTCTTATCAAGACATACTTACTGGCTGCACCCGGCATGAGTTGCAATGCCTTATTTTTTTTTTTTTTAAAGGCAAATATATGGGGGTGGGGGCAAGAGGGTAAACATACTTTACGACCTATTCTCATACCTACCAAATACACAAAAAAAAATCATTAAAATCGGTCGAGCCGTTTCGGAGGAGTTCGGGCACAAACACACGAGATTTTTATGTTTTAGATTTTCTTCCTTAATGGCGACATTATCTGACCTCTGAGTAGATGAAATTATATTATTTAGTGTATAATTATTTATATAACATTTATTAATATCACTAATTCAGTACATATTATAAAACAAAGTCCTTCGCCGCGTCTGTCTGTTCGCGATAAACTGAAAAACTACTGAACGGATATTATCACTAATAGACACAGTGATTCATGAGGAAGGTTTTGGTGTATAATTTCTACCCGTGCGAAGCCGGGGCGGGTTGCTAGTTATTTATATATAAATTATGAATATATACTCTTAGATATTTATTGCATAGTTCTTTTTGTAATTGGGGCCTGCAAGAATCCCAGCGTTGCAGAGCGATCTGCGACGATAGCTGACGCAGGTACCTTATTTGATCTTCGATATCAACTGTTAAGACGTATGTTTATTGTGTTACCTTGTAGAAGATAGAAATAAAATATTCTTTCTTTCTTTCTTTCATATTCTATCTATTAAACATTTGTAACAAAGGGTTTGATAGTCTTAGCTTCTTTCCCAAACTGATCGATCTTTCCGAGTAGATGCTTTTCCACCACAGATATTTATCTCCCAAAAAAACCTGCCATGTACGGCTTAAATTTAATATCTGATCGATATGCGGAATTTCGACAGCTCTCCAGTTGAGAGCCCTTGAGACCGACAGTTTAATTCCGCGTGACGTCATCCACGGAAACAGCCGAATATTGCCGAGTGCAGCCGAACTGTTTGCTATGTGGATTGCTTGATTAAAAAATTGACTGTAATAGTTTACTTTAGCTCATCCTCATCCTCCACGCCTCAAGACCACGTTGGGGTCGGCTTTCAGTCTAACTACGATACGGCCGAACTTTGATATTTTACGTGAAGCGACTGCCATCAGACCTCCACAACCCAAGAACTAGGCGATATCGAAGTTCTGTAGTTAGACCAGGTTGTCGGTCTTTTTAGGGCTCCAACTACCCGTAACGAATGCCACAGATGTTTGTATGGCACCTGGGCTCTCCGAGGCACGAAAGGGGTCTCAATGTGTTAAGAATGGTCACCCATCCTAGACTGACCTGGCATTTACTTTAGCTGTAATTGTTTAATAGAGTAGATGAATGTCAAGTCAAATCAGTATCTATGTAGGAGACGTCATAACGGGACATTTTTGTATGAAATACTAGCAGCGCCCCGCGGTTTCACCCGCGTAAGTCCCGATCCCGTGGGAATATCGGGATAAAAAGTAGCCTATGCGTTAATTCAGGTCTCCAGCTACCTATCTACATACCAAGTTTCAGGGCAATCGGTTCAGTGTTTTTTGCGTGAAAGAGTAAAAAACATCCATCCAAACTTTCACATTTATAATATTAGTGGGATAGTATACCAGCGATATCGGGTACAGGGACCAAGACACCGGTGGTTAGGGTTCCAAAGACAGGAACCTCCACACTATACGGGCCATGTCGAACGCAACTGCCTTCTGCATTGATCCAACCGTCTAACGCGAGCCTCTTAAGGTGTTGATCGAGTGTTTTGGTTATCAATCCATGAGCAGATATGACAATTGGAACAAAGAACAAACATTATTATTATTATTATTAGTTTGGCTAGAGGGATTAACAAGAATACCAGTAATGTGTAATCCACGTTATTACTAGACAATGCCTATACCGAGAACCTCTTAAACATTGGTATTTAATATCACGCTCACATGAACTTACATGTATGACGACACACACACACACACACACTTACACACACACACACAAATATATATACACGCACTATCTTCTACAATTTTTTATACTATAATAAAACTTACGGAAGGTACTGGACCCCACGACACAGGGTACCCTAGTGTATGCCAGAGATACAATTGTCTAAGTCTAACTGATGTAATAATAAGTGCAATAAATGTATATGTATTGTACTAATGTTTGTCTTTTTACGTAGGAGAGCCATGCTTCAGCACGTATGGGCCGGCTCGACTCCGCTCGATACCACGGCCTCACAGAAAACCGGCTGTGAAGCAATGCTTGAATTGCATTTCGCCGCGTGAGTGAGGTTTCCGTCCTTACCCTCCCCCCTTCCTACTCTTCCCCCCCACCCCCTCTTCTCCTACTCCCACCTTAAAGGGCAGCAACGCACTTGTGACTCTCGAGTTACAAGTGCCCATGGTCGGCGGTAGTCATTTACCATCAGGTGACCCGTCTGCTGGTTTGCCCCCTATGCCGTAAAAAAAAAATGGTAAGCCGTTACCAGCGTCTGTAAATACTCTGTTGGTGTAATTCAAACAACCCTTTCCATCCCTACCGCCAAAAAATTGGAACACTACCATAGCGGGGGTCGAACCTAGGCACAATTACACGGAAACGTATATATATACCATAAAAAAAAACAAATAAAGATTATTATTATTTATTAGAATCCTATCTGAAATAAAAATCAAATTTTCTTGGAGTTAAGAAATTGAGTAATTTGCGTGTCATTTTCAGGCAAAGCTTTTACGTTTAAATAAAATTGAATCATGTGCCAGTAAGGTAGGCATATAACTCAGTAAGAATTCTATGTAAAATACAGCACCACATTTCTCTCAAGTCGGTTAGAACGGAAGCCGGGGCAATTTCCCCGTCGTCGTCGAGATCAAAGTGGAATTCACTTAGCCGCCTCATCAAAGGAGCCGACGATAGTGTTGGGACACTAGGTTTCATTTTATCGTTGTCAAGTTGAGTTTTAGTAACCCACAAAAACAAAGAAATTTAAACCCTGAGAAACTTATACTGTTTTAGAATTCAAAATGAATTTAATTAGAAGTTAATTTCAGTTAGTTCCCTTCTTAAAAAAGTACGAGATGAAAGCATATGACAATTATAAATTACTAGCAACCCGCCCCGGCTTCGCACGTGTAGTAGAAATATATTTAACAATCTCATCATATTTCAACCAATTTACACAAAACGTTAACAAATTATACACCTAAACCTTCCTCATAAATCACTCTGCCTATAGGTGAAAACCGCATGAAAATCCGTTCAGTAGTTTTTCAGTTTATCGCGACGTAACAGACAAACAGACGCGGTGGGGGCCTTTGTGTATAATATGTTGTGATAACTTTAAAATATCCCCGACTCGAAAATCCCTTCAACAATTAGAAAAGAGCTGACGATCTTCGAACGCCTGCACAGAAATTCTTGAAATATAGCTAAGAATATTCTCGATCAAGTCACTTTACAAACAAAAAAAAATCAAATTCAGTGTATTCGTTTAGAACCTATGATGCCACAGACGGACACAGATACCTACGTTAAACTTATAACATCCCTTCTTTTGTATAGGGAGTAAAAAAAATGCAAACGCTTTATAAAAACAGAGATGCTTTAAGCGAGTTATATTCAATTCTCGTAATAAGTGTGGCAATGTTTTTTATTTTTTTGTGCTAGAGGGAGCAAACGAGCAGACGAGTCACTTGATAGTAAATGACTACCGCCGCCCATGGGCACCTGCGACTCAAGAGTCACAAGTGCGTTGCCGCCCTTTAAGGTGGGAGTCGGGAAAGGGGGAAGAGGGGTAGGGAAGGGGAAAGGAAAGGGTTACGGCTCCGGTAACCTCAATCACTCGGCGAAAAACAATGAAGGCATTGTTTTACTGCCGGTTTAACCGACATAATTTGACATGCTATTTAAAACAGTAAGGAGATGATGTGGTGATCCTGCAGAGGATGTGGACCACATATGTAGGTTTATTGAGGATTATAGCTTCTTATGTGTGTGTAATTACGTACGTACGTATTTAAAATGTCTAAAAGTTAATTATAGAAATAGAACCAAGGTGTTTAAAAGACCTTTCAGCCTATTACTATCGGATTCTGCCTGTGAATATTCCAAATATTTTTATTTACTTAGCCGAGTCATACTGTTATCGATAATAACTTATATCGATATAAATATTAACAGCTATGTCCCATCCCTAACTCAGCGCTCGCTTCGTCGTTTCGTTTCAAATCATATTTGGTTGAGTTTTCACCCTTTCGTACTGTAGTAGTACACATACTAAGTGCCTATATTATTCATATAATACTGTTAATTTGTATATGAATGACAAGTTAAGCGACTCCTTTAGATTGATTTATAAATAGGAATCTGCATCAAGGCTGTTTGAAAAGCCACTCATATTTGTTAAACAATTTGATGACGACATTCGAGGAGGTTTAACGCCCGCATACTCAAACAATACTGGCCTAAGTGGATTATACACTGGAGATACTCGTAAATGTATATACTAGCTGACCCGACAGACGTTGTCTTGTATTAACTATGAATATTAAATTCGTAATTCGTACATCGAATTGGTACCTTTCACTACATATTATAAAACAAAGTCCCCCGCCGCATCTGTCTGTCTGTTCGCGATAAACTGAAAAACTACTGAACGGATTTTCATGCGGTTTTCACTAATAGACAGAGTGATTCATGAGGAAGGTTTAGATGCACAATTTGTAACCGTGCGAAGCCGGGGCGGGTTGCTAGTTATATTATATTTGACTTGACAGACATCTACTTAATTCACGTGAAGAAGTTTCCATGGCAAAAAAAAACTATTTTGGGAGCAATTCAGCAATTTTGACGTGAATGCAATTTTACAAGTACGAGGGGCGATCAAAAAGTAATGATAATGAGTATAATAAAACAACGATTCTAGTTTAAATTTAATTTATTTTTCTACATAGTCTCCTAACAAGTCGATACATTTAGTCCAACGTTTCTCTAAGCCTAAAATACCCTTTAAAAAAAAATCTTTATCTTGGCTCTCCCAAAATGCCTCTACAGCAGCCATAACCTCGCTATCATCCTCAAATTTCTTGCCCCTGAGGTGTTCCTTGAGCCGAGGAAACAAATAAAAGTCGCTGGGGGCTAAATCTGGAGAATAGGGTGGGTGTTCGACCAGTTCGAAGCCTGCTTCTCGAATGGCAGCCGTCGCAACTTCGGCTTTGTGTGCAGGTGCGTTGTCCTGATGAAACAGGACTTTCGCTCGGAGTTTGCCCCGTCTTTTTTCCTTTATGGCTTCTCGCAGTCGTCTTATTTGATCAGCGTAGTAGGAGCCCGTTATAGTAGCTCCCTTTTCCAGGTAATCAACCATTATGATTCCCTCAGCATCCCAAAAAACGGACGCCATAACCTTGCCCGCCGAGCTCGAGACTTTGAACTTCTTCGGCGTCGGTGAGGATGGCCTTTTCCAAGTCATCGATTGTTGTTTGGTCTCAGGATCAAAATGATGGATCCATGTTTCGTCCATGGTCACAAATCGAGACAAAAAATTTTCTTGGTCAGCCTGGAACTTTGCAAGATTGGCTCTTGAAATGTCAACTCGCTTTTTCTTTTGTTCGTCCGTTAACATTCTCGGTACCCAACGCGCGGAGACCTTCTTCATATTCATTTTGCCGGTCAAAATGCTTTGGATGCTGCCATATGAGATCCCTGTGACCTCAGCTAAATGTCTGATGGTTACTCTTCGGTCTGCTAATACGATATCTTCGACTTTTTTCACGATTTCCTCAGTGAGGGACGAGGTTGGGCGTCCCTCGCGATGTTCATCTTCTGTGGATGTTCTACCCAGCTTAAACTCTTTGCACCACCGTGCCAACGTAGAATATGGAGGAGCAGAGTCCCCCAGTGTCTCCACCAAATCAGCGTGTATCTCTTTGGTAGACATTTTTTTCAAACAGAGGTACTTGATGACGCATCTCACTTCGTGTTTCTCCATTTTCGTGTTGTCGCTCCGACTGCTGGTATTCAAATGAATGTAGCTCCTCCAAATGATGTCCTATTTATACAATTTTTTAGGTGGGAAGTAGTGAAGGACCGAAGAAGTGAAAACAATTTTTTTTGGATTTTTACCTTTATTAGAAATACCCGTTTATCATTACTTTTTGATCACCCCTCGTAATTTAATTATTTATTTCTACTCTATAAGAGCCACTAAGAGTGCACTCACTAGATATTTTATGAACAGTTAAATTATCTTAAACTGGGCATATATATCTATTTATATTATGTATATCTTAAGACGATTAGTTTAAGCATTTTGACTTTAAATGTGGAAGCTTGTAATTGGCATCTGCTACTACGAATTTTAATACTGTTTAAGCCGTAAGCCTCCCAAATAAAATAAAAATAAATTAAACATTTACGTTTGCATAGCGATCCGTAAGTTATTCTCAGTACGTTGTCCAAAAATATGACAACAATGCTACGGAATGTAAGCTGTAAAAATGAAACCTGAAATTATTTCACCCTTTGAGCATACATTTTTTTGTTTTAAATCTTTCTCTACATTAAAACCCTATTCCACAAACAAGCAGAGATTTTTCTAAAACGCTGACACGCATTTTCTGTTTGTAAATGTAATGTCGCTGTATTTTTATCCCACTAATATTATAAATGTGAAAGTTTGGATGGATGGATGGATGTTTGTTGCTCTTTCACGCAAAAACCACTGAACCGATTGCGATGAAACTTGGTATGTAGATAGCTGGAGACCTGGATTAATGCATAGGCTACTTTTTATCCCGAAATTCCCACGGGATCGGACTCACGCGGGTGAAACCGCTAGTATTTTATTAATATCTTTTATTAAAAAAGCCACGTTAAACATATTTAGACTTATAAAATAAGTAAAAACAACTTCAATTAATCTCAATAGTACAGAGAAAATTTCTTCCGTTAAGGTGCGATTCTGTTTAATCCTTAGGGGACCTCTTTGAAGGTTTGAAGTCTTTTATAACCTGTTAAATGAGAACGGAATCATTGAGATCCGTCCAAGGGAGATATCGCGTAATGTATTTTTAGGTGCACAAAGTAAAAAAGCATTCAACCGAATTAAAAATCTTTTTCTTATTTTAAATATGTTGAAAATGAATCAGAAATAAGGTAATAAGGGCTTGGAAAACTGTACTATTTGTAAATATTATTTATCACCTTCCTGTCCTTTTCCAACAACCTAACCCTCCTTGGAAATGGCGAGCGGAACCTTATTTTTTTTTGTGCGTGTGGAGACCCCTTCGGGCCGTCACGCCACTGGGGTTTTCGGTGAGGCGGTGTGTCGGAATCGAACCGACTAAAACCACGCGGTGTGCCGTACTGCGCCTTAAGTAGGAGGGATCCGGGAACAGCTTTTATTAAGACATCCGGAATAGAGTAAGGGATACGGCAAGTCTCGGATGGGTACCGGGACTCAGACACGTGTCCTTTATTTCCGGGGACAGAAGAATTATTAGTCTGTGCTTTGATCTACTAATAGTATGTCCTCAATGGACATTTCAATTTTAATACTAAGTTATAATGTATAAATATCGACTAAACCTTTTAAATTTACAAAGAAAATCCATTTTCATTACTTTTTCTATATTGATGGCAAATGGCAGATGTGAACGAAATCACTTCAACTTCAACTTTTGATTTGTGGTTTTGTGGAGCTACCACAATTTCGCCAATGTCATCCGGAGGACAAACTGTCAAAGGATTTTATGTAGAGCTGGAGTAGACCCAAAAAAAAATTGTAGAAAGCACGAAATCACACTTACCCATAACATCACATTATTTTTGGCGCCAAATTGGAGGCGAATTAATGTCATGTTCGAATAGTGATGTTCGATCGATCGATTTCGCAAATGAAAACATCGATATATTTTTTTAATCCTTCTAATATTATAAACGTGAAAGTTTGTGAGGATGGATGGATGGATGGATGGATGTTTGTTACTCTTTCACGCAAAAACCGATTGCGATGAAACTTGGTATGTAGATAGCTGGAGATCTGGATTAATGCATAAGCTACTTTTTATCTCGATATTCCTACGGGATCGGGACTTACGCGGGTGAAACCGCGGGGCGCTGCTAGTATTTTAATATACGTACATGATTTTTTTATATTATATAAAAATATATGAGGGAAGGGTTAGGGCCTCCGGTAACCTCACTCGGTGAAAAGTAATGCAAGTATTGCTTCACTGCCGGTTTTCTGTGAGGCCGTGGCATCACTCTTCTCCATGCTCTTGTTACGAATGGGTTCACATCGATAGTATTTTGATTAGGTTCGAATCCCGTGATCGCAATTCCGATGACTCAACCGTTCAAGTAAATTTGACATAATAAAACTTAAACTCATTTAATTTCAGTACACTTTTAATGCCGATTCTAGTAAGTAATAAAACTGTGTTATCCATTCTCTAGAATCTATTTCTCAGTAAGAAGAAATAGGCTATTATGTACAGCACCTAATGAATTGCAGATGCGGCACTCCGCTGATTGCGACCGCCAGGGAGGGGAGAGGTATACCTGCGATACGCTATCAGCTGCGAGGGATTCGAACTGGTATTGTGAGATTTAGAAACTTGTTATTTGCGTTTTAGTGTAACGTATGAAGGCGGAATTTCATTTGCTATGTTTTTTGAGGTGAAACTTCTTTAGAATCGTTGTGATTTGAAATTCGATGAAACGAAAAACTCACACTAAAAAGAGACACACATATTCATAAATAGGATTTATCCTGCGAGAGAATGAGATAGAATACAAGTATACATGTTTCCTATAATCTTCGTATGCTAGCACGCGTCTTTGCGGCTGCGTATTACGAAGCCTTCTTGTATCATTCACGTGTACAATTTTTGTGCATTTGCGTATTAAAATTCGTTGGTTAATTAGTTTCGAAGTTTCACTTCTACCGTGTGTGGATTGCACACTCACACTTTTTTAAGCTGTTTTTCGCAGCTCCGCTATCGTTAATTCAGATTTTATTAATTAATTTAAGTATTCATAGAGAACTGTCTTTTTTTTTAAATGCAAGGTACCCTATGTAGTTTTCTTTACCCCTAAACTTGACGCTCATGACTACAGACCATAAAATGAGCAAATATGACGATAGCCTTGCCTCGGAAAAATATTGGGGACCAGCAAAGTCTATTCCTTAGCAAATAATTTTAGTGAACCGAATTAAAAAGTAAAAAAAAAATTACACCATCCATATCCTCGTTACTAAATCCAATTCTTTGGACTCGTCAAAACGAATCATATGAGCCCAAACTTGAGACCGACGTTAGAGACACGAATTCCAAATGACTGTTGGTGTTTTAAAAATAAATTGGCAAACAGACACGTAGGCCTTCTAACGACATATCCTTATCCTTGTTCCAAACACAGCTAGTCAAGTTTTAATGTGACATGCGAAAGATGTTTTTTGTTGACCAGTTTAATTGGTTACTAGTATAATTATGTATTTGCGGGAATTAACGCGATCACGTAAAGGTATTACATACCTCTGAATTGCCTGACGTTTCGACTAGGTTGCACTGGCCGTGGTCACAGTTCACAGTAAATACATAATTATATTATGGAACGCGAAAGTTTAAAAGTTAGTATGGTTCCTAGTATCTCCACAAACAGATGCATCGTTATCACTCGCTAATGATACTTTTGGTTATCGATGGCGCGATGCCAACAGAGGCGAGTGTATGTAGATACTCTCAATCAGTAGGTACACTCACAAGCAGACAGCAAGTGCGGAGAAAAGCAATAAGTAAAACTATTCACCCGCAGTAAAATAACAATAAGCTTAACTCTGGCATTTATGTGATTTAAAGGTTTTCAGTAAATTAGAAGTGTTTGCCCTAGTCAAGCGTAGACTGGAGGTGCTTCTCCAGGTTTAGAGTGTCTGTTCGTTTGCTTCTTGAGTCGGCTTTAACGCAAAAACTAATTGTTACTGAAACTGCATGTTTTTCAATTTGGTTCAAGCAGAACCGTAGATTTAGATGGATGTTAATTTTATCAGCATAGTCGCAGGCAAAAAATAGTAACTTATATTTGTGAAAAAAAAAATCGAATATAGAGCCTTAATCTAAATATTTTGCATAAGATATGAATCTAATCCAAAATCTATAGATGTCAGTCATTAATCACTTCCACTCTCAGAGCGCCGTTGTTGATGATAAGTATAGAAAGCTTACCCACGGTGGTGAGGAGCATATTGTCCAGCAGGAGTGCTATAGCCACTATCACCAGGACAAGTTTCCTCGACTCCCTGCAGGCCGCGATCTTCGCCCGCCATCTGTTGCCCCAGCCGTCTGACGCCACGCCCATGGTTGATGTTTATCTGTGAAAGAAGAATTTCCATTAGTACACATTTGTAGACAATTATTATGCCTATATTTATGGGAATAGCAGCTTACTAGGTATCTTCGGCAACCAATTAACCTTCTACATCCCCCATCACGTTAAGCAGCCCCTGGATCCAACTCTCAAACCCCCAGATTTAGTAGGCTGTAAAATGAATTCGACAATTAGCTAGGAATCTATGGCTTATCCATGAATAAATTACTATACCAACTGTCATGGTTACCTATACGTCAGCGTCGTAGCCTACGTGCTTTGACTACAATTTATTCTCTACTTAATAACCCTACAGCCCCCACTTATCTGACGTCACAGCTACAACTACTATGTTCCAACCATGACAGAGATCTTCGCTCCACAAATAATCTTTTACTCCTATGCCCTACACACACTTCTTCTCTTGTTCACTCTTCATTCGCTATCTATTCTATTTAACTATGCAATGCGCTCTCTCCTGAGATTAGGATGTCCACCAACAGAGAAACGTTTAAAGCAAAGGTCCGTGAATTTTACAGGAAACAATTGGCAGAAATATCATCATAACCTCATAGCTATAGGTATATGTTGTATCTATATATAGCATTTATTTGTATATATATTTATCTATAAGTATTTATGTATGTATGTATTATGTATAATCAATTGTATTTGTAAGTATCTATTAACTATCTTTAAGAAATTCGTTCATGTACACCTGCCATGTCCATCTCTGAATCACCCAAAGGTTGACTGTGTAATAATGCCATGTGGCATTAAGTCCACCTCGTGCATTGTAAACTGCAAGAAGTTTTTAAATAAATAAATAAATTCAGGTACTAAGTCCACCGTAGAACTACCTCCTGGTAAACAACTATAAACTATTCTAAATGTTATATTTTAACTATATTCTCATTGTATTGTAACATTGCAATATACAATGGCATCTTAGGTTAACTCTGTATGTTTTTTTTAAACTGTGTTTGCCAATTGGCAGAGCATGTTTTAGTGTAAGAAAAAGCGCAACAGTTGTAGGCGAATCAATAATTAAATAAGAGAAATATGACGTTTTCAATAAAGATACACCGTTTTACTCATGTGTATATTTCATTGATGTCTGACTAGAGGACGTCTTTAGCAAGTGGTAAAGCGTCCTGCCAGTTCGGTGTCAGGCGCCACGTGCCACGTGGCGTGGCGCCAAGCGTCCGCGGAAACCACACGTCACTAAAACCGTTAATTTAATACTAGCCGTTCTCCTGCATTTATGATCACTGCTCCACTCGTATGGGTCGTAGCGTGATGTTACATCATGAATGTGGCTATCATATATAAAAAAATCGCTGATTGTGATGTTTATTTATGACCTTTACTAAAGGTTTTTAATCCTACACTCTATCATAAAATGAAAATAATATATATACACGCTTTCCTTTATCGTTTTAAATAGTAGTAAACACTAAAATGCCTATGCCTATGACCGACTTTTCTTCTATAAAAAATAAATCAATTACTTATTTCAAAGTTGTATTGTAAGATAAATTACACTCTTAAAAAAGCTAAGAAATTTTAAGCACCATCTAACGTTTACAAAAGAATCTCATTTAAACACTTTAAAACGGTTTTCAATTCGTCAAATTAATCAAAATTTTCCCATTTGACTACTAAATGGCGGAGCAACAATGGCGTCTGTGACGTATCAAGATGGCCGCCGGAAGAGACGCTGCGCTAACGAGCTGCTTCCACCAATATGGCGTCTGTTCCGTTTCGTCTGTTCTTTTGTTTCTATAATTAATCTTGATTTTAATGACTTTGAAATGACTTGGTGCTTGACTTTAAGGCTTGTTAATCACTTAGACAAATAAACTTCAAATGTCTTTACTGCAAACAAAGAATTGCCACCTTTATTGAAATAATTATTCTTACAATACAAATTTATGTTTCCTTTGTATTTTATTTTATGTGTCTAGTTATGTTCCACTGGTGTAAGTAAATGTGTCATTTACTTAATGCAAGTAACAAAAACGTGGGTTTAAGAATAGCGTGCCACCAAAACATTTAGTTGGGGAAATATGAGTGTGGTGAGGTGAATCACTCACCTCTGCTTTACCCTTAGATGATATACAGGCGTGAGGATATAAATTAATTAATATTAATAGGAGCTAGTCAATTATCGTCTACGAACGTTAGAAACTTTTACAAACTCCCAGCTACTATTAAAAAATTTCATACGAAAAAAAAATAATCTGTCAATAATAGGGGATCATCAATATGCCATGAGACCAAAGAGGCAGTTGGTTAGCCAGTCCAATAAAAAAAAAATCCTAGTTTTCGTCTTTTATAGTCGGTTTTAGACCAAATGGTTTAAAATCCCACTAATATTATAAATGTGAAAGTTTGGATGGATAGATGGATGGATGTTTGTTACTCTTTCACGCAAAAACCACTAAACCGATTGCGATGAAACTTGATATGTAGATAGCTGGAGACCTGGATTAACGCATAGGCTACTTTTTATCCCGATATTCCCACGGGATCGGGACTTACGCGGGTGAAACCGCGGGGCGCTGCTAGTTAACTATAAAGCACCAAAGCGAATCGAAGGAAACTAAATCCCATCCCTCCAAGATTGGATTAACGTTGATAAGGGCGAGCCTGACCGCCGCGCCGTGACGTGGGGTAATTAATTTAACCCTACGCACTTAGGGGTAGATAGGGGTATGTATCGTGTGAATATCTCATACGGCACATTTATCATAATAAATTGTAAGCATTATGATGTGTCTTATTCGTTTTCTTAAATTGTATGCATTAGGTACAGCGGAGTTAATGCCATAGGCATTCTCTTCTAGTCAACTGTAGGTAGATGTAGAGAGAGAAAGAAGAAGGTGCTAATTAAAGAAGTTGAGAAAATTATAAAACTAAAAATTAAAAAAAAAAGTATTTTTGAAGTCGGTTAATAATAATGTTTTCAAAAAAAAAACAATTCCATAAAAGACATGGTTTTCTCATAGATGCCATTGTCAGAACTGGACCAAATTACCAGACCACACGGGAAGCACCAGCTTTAAAAAAAAAAACAATCATCAAAATCGGTTCACCCAGTCGAAAGTTCTGAGGTAACAAATAAAAAATCAAAAAAAAAATACAGTCGAATTGAGAACCTAGTCCTTTTTTAAGTCGGTTAAAACTAAGTATACCGCTGATTCAAATACTCATTAATATAAGAGTTTTTATCGCTTTATGAACGTTAAAGTGAAATTTAAAAACTAATTTTTGCCAAAATGTTAAAAAAGCCGCCTTTTTGCCTGAACAGGATAGAATACCTGGCAACACTGACTCCTACGTGCGTTCCAGACAAGTACTTTCATTGTTAAAGTTAATTGTTTTTAGCCTAAGAAATTATGTTGACAGACTGATTTTTTTTGTATGGTATAGTGGGCAAACGAGCAGACAGGTCACCTGATGGTAAATGACTACTGCCGCCCATGGGCACCTGCAACTCAATAGTCACAAGTGCGTTACCGCCCTTTAAGGGGGGGGTAGGGGAAGGGGGGGAGAGAAAGGTTAGAGCCTCCGGTAACTTCACTCACGCGGCGAAAAGCAATGCAACATTGCTTCACTGTCGGTTTTCTGTGAGGCCGTGGTATCACTCCGGTCGAGCCGGCCCATACGTGCTGAAGCATGGCTCTCTCACGAACTCTTCTTTACTAATTTACTCTCAATTCAAATTCAATATCTTGCTTTCATAAAATTGACCATCAATTATTCGAAACCGTCGATTTAATAAATAATTATTATAATTAAAAATTTTAGATCAACACATACAGAGTCGTCACCGCAACAATAGTTTGCTTCGTCAAATGTAAAATTATTAAAGAAAAAAAAATGGATAACATCTGCCTGTTTCGATCTATAACCGCCCGTTTCCAAATGGTTGAGCCTTGTGAGAAGAAACTCACTCATAACTCTAAGACTTAACTGACTAGACTACTAGGCCAGGGGGTCTTCCTGTCCTAATTGCCTATCAATCACAGGACGGACATTCCGGTACGCGACCCCAGCCTCTTCGAGCTACTGCAGTCTCAGTCTCGTTTCCCACTTGCTATCCGTTTTCCATACCCAATTTACCTTCGTCCTCTGTCTCGTCTGAAAACGACTACATTCCCAAGGAGGGTTGGCGTCAAGCAGGGGGCTGGCCATAAAAGAAATATAATTAAGTACAAAAAAAAATCAGTCAGTCAGTCGTAGGACGTGCATCAGAAGTGCAAACACAACTTCACAATGTATTTGCATATACATACACACACACATCTGTATTTATATAATTAGGTTAAAAATAAAAAGTAGGTAATAGCATATCTAAATGTATACATAGGGTACACTGGAAGTTCTGCGCTCCTGGCCGCTCATAAATGTTTGAATTTCGAATGTTATATTTTTTTAAATATAAGAAACTCGGCTCCGTCTTACGAATTTTTGATCAGGTCACATGTCCTGATGCGAGCTTAACATTTTTTACCCATCCCAAAAAGTGCACAACGCCGCTAAAGAAGTTTTCACTTAAAAAACTGTATAACCTACACATTGCGCCGACCCCAAATACGATTTGGGAAAAGAGCAGTAAGATGATGGCTAATTGTTTGTATAATTGTGTGTTATCTATATGATTTCAGTAATTCAACTGTACAATATAATCGATTTAATATCGTCCACGCCTCCATGGGAAACGCTGCAAGAGATTAATACAGCTATTAAAAGATGATCATTCTTTACTTTGGTTACACCGCCGTTAATACTGATTTCTCTGGAGATTAAAGAATTAAAAAGATACAGACCAGTCTCCATTTTTAGGGTTCCGTTCCTCAAAATGAAAACAGGGACCCTTATAGATCATTTTGTGGGCTGTCTGTCTGGACATATCAAGGAAGACCCGTGGACGCATCAAGTTGAAATTAATACCAAATACATAAGTTTGCGGCCACTTGAAGCTGTAAAAAATCAAGATTCTAAGTCAACGCAATCCACAGATACGGTAAGCCTTAACAAATTTGAACATTTCGCAGATAAAGGAAAAAATCCGAAAGTCTTTAATTTGTTGTTATATCTGTCTGTCTGTGTGCCTGTCAAGACCATTTTCTCAGGAACCCGTGAAGGCATCTAATTGAAATTAACATCAAAAAGAAGCAAGGTATGACAGCACAAGTAAAGGAAAAAATCCTAAAGTCGTTAGTTTTTTTATATATCACATAAAAAATAGTTTTTATGATTACAAATTTATATCTTGCGGTTGGAAAGTTGACTTTATCTTACATCGCAACCGCAAAGTTATGTTTGTCTGTCGGAAAAGACGGGCAAAAATCTTCGAGAATTGATTCCCGAAATGGTGGTACTATTTACATACAAGTTTGTTTGCTTACGGAACCCTCGGTGCGCGAGTCAGACTCGCACTTGTCCGGATTTTTTATCCGTTCTTAGTTCATTCGTACTTTTTAAAAGAGCGATATTATTGTGCGGAAAGCTTGTTAATGATGAATGGAAGAAGTAGGTACATAGTAAGAAATATAATCCTCTTAATATTATAAACGTGAAAGTTTGTAAGGATGTATGGATGTTTGTTACTCTTTCACGCAAAAACTACTGAACCGATTGCGATGACACTTGATATCTAGCTAGTTCTATATATCTGGTTGCTAGCTAGCTGGAGACCTTGATTAACACATAGGCTACTTTTTATCCCGATATTCCCATGGCACCGGGACTTACGCGGGTGAAACCGCAGGGCGCAGCTCTCACATGATTTTCGGCGCCCCATTTAAGTAACTTTGAAATACCGAGACCAGTGAGTGACCAATATTTAAGTTCATTTTTAGGGTTCCATTCCCCAAAAGGAACCTTTATAGGATCACTTCATTTTCCGTCTGTCTGTCTATCTGAGAAAAAGGTTCTTAGGTACGCGTTAAAGGTATCAAGTAGGAATTAAATAGTCGTTTAAAGTACTATATAGTCGTCTAGAAAAACTTAGTCAGAATACATTTCTGTTTAATCCAAACTACCGATTCCGAAACTAGGTTGAAGCCTGTTTTTCGTTGTTTAAGTGTACACAACAAGCAAGTGGAAAATATAAACGAAAAACTTCTAAACTATGATTCATTTACGCACCATTTTTTACAAATCAGACCTTGACAGCGGCCTGCATTTATAAATGTTAGGCAACGGTATATACATCATACAGCCAATAATCTACCTACCACTCGATAAAGTTCGTATTTATTACATTGGCTCAGCTAAATGTCACATTTGGTGTGTTATTAAATACGAATTTGTGATAGGTCTGTCTCTGTTCCAGGTAACTTTGATATTATTTAATTTGTAATAACAATTATGTATATTTAGGTACGTAGTAAGAACGAAGAAGATCGCCATAATTTAGAAAGAGCTTATCAAATGAACAGTTATTTTGAATGAGGAAGTAGATAATATCCGAAGACGGAGACGAGACGGAGAAAGAAAATGATCAAGTAAACATCTAAAGGTACTTGTACAAACATACAATTATAGAATGAAATTTACATCTAGATACAAAAAAAGCACATAGGTATTCTATTAATATCATAAACGTGAAAGTTTGTGAGTATGGATGGATGGATGGATGTTTGTTACTCTTTCACGCAAAAACTACTGAACCGATTGCGGTGAAACTTGATATGCAGATAGCTGGAGACCTGGATTAACATATAGGCTACTTTTATCCCGATATTCCCACGGGATCGGGACTTACGCGGGTGAAACCGCGGGGCGCAGCTAGTATCACATAAATAATAAAATCGATTATGTAGGGATCAAATCATTACCATAGCAAAAGTGCTTATTTAAAAATTACGCGGAATTACGTCATTCAATTTAAAAAACAATTAAAAAAAAAATAAACCGCGCAGATAGAAAAACATAGTACCTATTTGATAGTTACTTTAGTCTGAGATAATATTATTTCTAGATCCAATTTTAAAAAGAGATCATGAACAACATCGTTTATTTTTTTTTTGTAGATATCTGTTCCAAATATAATTTTGTTTGCTTTTATAACAGCGTTTTCGTGTATTAAATTGGAAACGCAGTCTTTCAAAATATTTGTTTAATTAGCGACATGGCGATAATGACTGAAGGGGGATCACACTAATTGGCTTCTGTTCAACTAAATACAACTTTGAGATTTCATTTCGATTTTGTAAACAGAGCGGCGTACGCTCGATTTGAGCGTAAGCTTTAAGCTTTTTGGACGCCGTAATGAAATGGCTATAAAACAACAAAAAGACTAATTTTATGTATGTTTTGATAATTTTTTTGCGTGTAATGACTTATGTATATAGAAAATGGCTCCATTTGCGTCCTTTGCCTATGTACACCCATTGACTACAGACACAAGAGTCAATTTAAAAATTTATCGTTTTATTAGCGAAATCAATTACATTTTAATATTTTTGTAGAGTTTGATGATTTGAGTTGAGCGAAAGTTAAAATAACATACATGAGTAACAAAAATCATAAAAAGTATGTAAACGTTATGTTATTAATCTGTTTTGGTTATGTCTCTAAGACTGCAATTACAATCTGTCAAAATTGTATTTTACTTTAGTAAAATAAATCATTATCTACTTCCCGTGTAGCACCGTTTTATTATTCTATCGTAGAAGTAAACTAACTAACTAACTGCTACTATGTTTAATTCCTGTTCAACTGTGGTCTACAATAAAGAATGTTCTATCTATCTATCTATCTATCTAATATAGAACTAAATGGATAAACCTTCTGCTCTTTTGCCCCCTTGACTATAAAAAAAAAAATCCAATTTTTCTCACAACCCTCTGTCGCTTCCGAATATAGGTAGGTACTATCTATACTTGAGAATATCAATAGTAAAGCAAAAGATCCACCGACACACGAACGCATTTCATACCATCTCCAACTCTCGCCCAATTATAAATGGAAAGAAAGAAAGAAGAAGAAAGAAAGAAAATGTTATTTGGTACAGTCAGAGACACTAAATTATAAGGTACTAGCGACCCGCCCCGGCTTCGCACGGGTGCAATGATGATACTAAATATACTACGGAATGTCTTTATATACAACGTTCACAGCTTTTTTGTCATTAGATAATACAAACATGTTTTCTTTAAAGGTTACTCTTGAAAGAGCGACATATAATTGGCTATGTGAAAAACACTCAACGCTTAAATCTAAGTTTGACCCTGCGATTTATTAATGGTCATTGCAAAAGATATCTTTACCGGAAATTGTCCCTGCATTTTAACTCTGTGATATCTTCGAAAATATTCATTGAAATTACATGCTGTAAACGGCCATTTTGATCTATATTAAATGCACAATGTATTTAAGGTACTTAATTGGATAAGGATTAATGCTGTATTGCTTAAAATCGCTTCGTAAATAAGCCATTATTTCTCGTAAAAAGTAAAGGATAAAAAATGGTTATTGTGGGTTATCCCTAAGAGATAGATATATACCATCGCGGACTTTTTTGTAGGCCTTTTTAGGTGTACAATACTGTGGTACATTATTTTGATCTATCTCGTAGGGTTCAGCCAGCGTTTACAATGTAAACGCAAAAAAATGTGTTTATTTACGACATCACATTAGAAACCTCTAAAGTTATCAGTGTTTCTCTACTATATTATGCATGTATTATACATATAAACCTTCCTCTTGAATCATTCTATCTATTAAAATAAACTGCATCAAATTCCGTTGCGTAGTTTTAAAAATCTAAGCATACGTAGGGACAGACGGACAGCAGGAAGCAACTTTGTTTTATACTATGTAGTGATTACCCACCCATTAGGACTCACAACACTAGAAACATGTACCTACCTTATTTATGAAAGGTAACGGAGCGACCTCTTAAAAAAAAGAAGGCTTCTACTAGTTAGAAACTAGTGGGGCCTCCCCGAAACACACGTTAGCAGAAACCGTTCTCTTTAATAAATAGTGGACATTACTCACTGAAGTTATTATACTAATAATGTACCTACTTAGGATTCTAACAATTTCTAGATAACTTATTCTGTGTCTGGACAAAGAACTGAAGCAAAAAATACCATAAGACTTAGCCCAGACACAGTAAACCTAGTTTTAAACGCTAACGTGGGAGATTCATGCTTCGGCACGTGTGGGCTGACTCGACTCAGCTCGTTACCGCTGCCTCACAGAAAACCGGCAGTGACGCAATGATTTAATTTTTTCACATGTTTTACAGGCCACTTACTGAGCAAGTCAATGTAGCAACATTCAACATACTGATGAATGTCTCATGTCATATCATTAATCTCACAATGGAGACAGATTGTAGCGAATCATACGACACATAAAAAAATAGGCGGTCATGGGACTGCTGACAGAAGTGAAAACTTAAACGAAACGACAAACTTAAAACGTCACATTAGCAGGTTGGTGACATTAATTAATAAAGAGCTGACATAACTCAATGTTTAGATTAGCGCCTTCTAGTGGATCTATATATGTGTATTATTAGCGTGACGGCCACGACTTCAGTGCAGTCCCCATAGCAAAATTGCAGAAACGTGCCTAAAGAAGTTTTCACTTCAATAAGACTTAAATGGCCGTATCTTTTGATTTCGTTGAATTTTTAGGGTTCTGTTTCTCAAAAGGAAAAAAACGAACCCTTATATTATCACTTTGCTGTTCGTCAAGACTCTTTTTCTGAAAAACCCGTGGACGCATCAAGTTGAAATTAATACGAAATATTTATGTCTGCAGTATCTTGAAGCTGTAAAAAAATCAAGCTTCTAAGTTAACGGCATCAATAGATACGGCCATTAAGCCTTAGATTTTATCAAATCTGAACATTTCACAGGTAAATCAAAACCTACAGGGTACTTCCCATTGACCTAGAATCATGAAATTTGTTAAGTAGCAAGGTTTAACAGCACGATTAAAAGAAAACATCAGAAAGTCGTTAATTTGTGGTTATCTATACTAATATTATAAAGCTGAATAGTTTGTTTATTTGTTTGAACGTGCTAATCTCAGGAACTACTGGTTCGAATTAAAAAATTCTTTTAGTTTTAGATAGCTTATTTATCTAGGAAGGCTATAGTCTATATAACATCACGCTACGATCAATAGGAGCGGAGTATCAATGAAAAATGTTGCCAAAACGGGGAAAATTACAAACGCAGACGAAGTTTTGCGGGTCAGTTAAATATAAAACAATAGTTTTTGTGATTACAAACTTATATTTTGTGGTTAGAAAGTTGATTTTGTAGTACATCGATGTATGGGAGAAAATTTTTAGAACTGCAAAGTTAAGTTTGTCTTTCGGAAAAGACGCGCAAAAATCTTTGAGTATTGATTCTCGAGATGGATGTCTCTACATACAAGTTTGTTTGCTTACGGAACCCTCGATGCACAAGTCAGACTCGCACTTGTCCGGTTTTTTTTTCTTTTGAGGTAATAAACAGTTTTTTAATCATGATAATGGACCGTCAGCAACGCTAGAAGTAGCGGGCTATCAAAAAACCTTTAAATCATTTATAGATACCTATAATCTCGTATCGGTGGAGATTTACTTCTTACACGAGAAATCTAAATTTCAGTAAAGTATAAATATGAACAAAATACTCACTCTAAATATCTATCTTCCAGGCACCATCCGACATCTTCTTTTCAAAGGAAATGAATTATTTTTATTTATTTTATTAAAAATAATAAATTAAAGTACGATTGTCTCGTGGTCCGTTCCGCGTAGAGTTCACGGACCGACTGCTTCGTTTTGTTAAATTCGAACACCGAATAACGAACACCAATTTAGTTTGAACTCTTAGTTGTTGTGTGCTACCCCTTCTTATATACATCAATACTATACCGAGACGGGAGGAGGAGGTCTTACACGAATGGTCACTTCTTATCAGGCTACGTAGTGGCATTAATTTAATTTTCTACTTTATTTCTAGAGCGAGAAGGTCGAATTTGATATGTTTGGATAAATTTTCCTACACAACGATGGGTTGTAAAGGAAAATGGAGTTTGTTTCTAAGGGTTTATGGTTGAGATTTCTCTGCAAGGAATACAAAAGCTACAGGTTTTCGAAAAGTTTCCGCTGAAAATGCGCGAACCGCAATGTCGGATAATGGGGTAAAAGCACTTTTGAAAATATTTCGTTTTTATTTTCAATATTATTTTTGTCACAATGGCGGTTTTTATTCTTGCGTTTAAACGGGCAAAAACTTAACATATATAATAAAATTACTCCGAATAAACAGGTCCTACCCCATACAAGAAACAAAAAACGAACCAAGATTTTTTGACGTTTAAAAAATATCTAAATCACATAGAAAGAAGCTTAAAAAATAATATAGCTTTCTCGCTTTCCTTGCGAAATAGCTTCAATTGTAAAGTGACTTCCTCGTTACAAACAAGACTTTGGGTCTCAATTGTGGATGCTAGTAGCTAATTTACATAATGTATCAACTTCAAAAAGTATTATTAGTCGTCCTAGTCAAAGCAGTATGCCTCTGTAACAGGATTTAAGATATACTTTTACTAAATTAACTTACAGTAAAAGAAAACATACATTTGATTGTACTTCTACTTCCAATGCTGTGTTGAATTACGTAAGTTTACTAATGCCCGGTTTCTGAGGTACTTTTATCGAGAGTTTATCTGATATTGTCGAAAGTTTACGCGAATGTTACACATTGAAATAAAACTATTTTTAACGGATTCTATCGCGATTCGGTCTACCTGTGACCATGGCTGCTGAAAAGCAACTGAAACGTCGGGATCAGTGTAAATAGTAAAATAACACCAAATAAATCGATAGAATCCGTTAAAAATAGTTTTATTTCAATGAGAGTTTATCTATTTGTTAGCACTATTGGTCTGATAACTTGTAAAAGTGCGTTTCCGAACACCGCATCAAAAGACAAACTCCGTTTAAACGAGTTTAACTTAACTGGCCAATGTGAGCCGTTTATCGGTTCCATAACTTGAGATACAATAGTAGCAAGGGCCACAACAGATGACAAGGCAAAAAAAAAACACTTACAAAAAGCAAGGAACATAGGTACCCACAAAAAAGGATCGAGGTTTTTGTAGATAAAAATTACAATCACTGACGGTCGCTAATAAACGAAGACAATTAGTTAACAAATAAGCATAATATATTATTAAAACAGAGCCAGAACACCTCATTTTATTAAGAATTAATTATAATATAAATAAACCTATTATTTATGACGTTTCTATTAAAGTAACAAAATACATTTTAAACTCTCAAACTTCAACAGATCCATCTAGTGGCAGCTTTTGCAACTGCTTATCGATCGAATAGTTATTGAATGGTCTGTTGCGTATTCAGAAACCCAGTGACAGTTAACTGGAGTTTATCTAATTCATATCTTTATTGAAACAATAGTTGACTGGTATTTAACTGAGAACTTCAGGAACCGGGCATGTGTAATTTTTAGTAAAGCCCATCACATATATGTTGAAATTGTAGCCGCGCGAACTACACCTATCTACTACAGGAGTATTGTATTGTTGCTGATGAATAAATTACTAATCGGCGAAGATCCTATTTGTAACAAAATAATGACATCATTAGTGTTGCGAATTTATAATCAACAATAACCGTTTGACATCAGGCTTATTTGCTCTCCTTAGCTGTACGATAAAGTCTGTTTTTCAGCTCAAATAATTTCAGATATCTATCAGATGAATTTCAGGACTCCGAAATCTCTTCACAGAAAAAAAAAACAGAAATAAACATATAATTCACTTACTCCCTTATTCACAAACCACGACCAAAGGTCCTTAATTTCCCTACCCGTCCTTTTCTATCTTAGTATATCACAAATCTTGCCATCTCTTTCCTCACTCGCCAGTGATTCCAGGCTTTTTCGTTTTCGAACTTGCTTCGTCATCCAAGTTCGTTTGTATATTTATTTTATTGGCAAATTATAAAATGTCCTTTAAAATCACAGTTATTCCAACTTGGGGCGTTTGTCCCAAATTCGGAGAAGTAGTTATAAGGCAACCATAGGTTAGAAATATAAGTCCGTCCCGACCCCCTAGGTAGCCCTGTTGGCCTAGTGGTGCAGAGGTCGTGGGTTCGATTCCCACCCAGAACAAATAATTGTGTGATGAGCACGATTATTCTGTCTCGGTGTAATTTGTCTATAATATGCGTTTAGAAATATATAAGTATGTTTATCAGCAGTCTGGTTACCATAGTACAGGCTCTAACTAGTTTGGGATCAGACGGCCGTGTGTGAGATGTGTCAAGTTATTATTATTATTATTCTCTATTCTTTGTAATCTATCTCTAGTGAAGGTGAACGCACCTAAAGACTCTTTAGAGACTTAGACTTTTTTTTTATGGTATAGGGGGCAAACGAGCAGACGGGTCATCTGATGGTAAACGACTACCGCCGCCCATGGGCACCTGCAACTCGAGAGTTACAAGTGCGTTGCCGGCCTTTAAGGTGAGAGTAGGGGAGGGGTGGAAGAGGGGAAGGGGGGGAAGGGTTTTTGGCCTCCGGTAAACTCACTCACCCGGCGAAAAGCAATGCAAACATTGCTTCACTGCCGGTTTTCTGTAAAGCCGTGGTATCACTTCGGTCGAGCCAGCCCATACGTGCCGAAGCATGGCTCTTTCACGATAAAATTGTTATACGTTATTTGAACGTAAAACTTCATTGCTATGATTACTTTTTAAGAAATAACATCTAAAAATTACATATACCTGAGTTACATAATACATATACATACGTACATTACATATACGTAAGCTACATAACACACATACATACAGACATGCGAGATATAGATTCTATCATTCACTCTCAAAGTTGTAAGCACCCATGACAGACTTTGCTCAACGCGAGATCACTCACTAGATAAGTCAAGCCGCAACTTAAATTCGTTGGGTGTGCACACCACACACCAACACCAACATCCATTAAAGTTTTTAAACCCTAATGGGTATAAAAATGCCTTTAAATGGTCTATACCGATCTATCTACATAGCGAGCGTGTTGGTCTAGTGGTTAGTGACCCTGACTGCTGAGCCAGAGGTCGTGGGTTCCATTCCCACTCAGGACAAATAACTGTGTGGTGAGCATGATCATTTGTTTGTATATCTGCGTGTAATTTGTCTATAATATGTAATGTAGAAGTATATAAGTATGTATTGGCGTTGCGTAGAGATATAGCTTCACTCTGCATACTCTATCGCATGTATCATGGGGAGTGCTCCGAGGAATATTGATGTGCACCGATACGACCTTCAAACCTTTAAGAAAATAGCGTATTCCCATCTCAAAGGCCGGCAATGCACTTGTGGCTCTTGAGTTGCAGGTGTGCATGGGCGACGGTAGTCACTTACCATCAGGTGACCCGTCTGCTCGTTTGCCCCCTATAATATAAAAAAAATGTTTATCAGCAGTCTGGTTACCATAGTACAGGTTCTGCCTAATTTCAGATCAGACGGCCGTGTGTGAGATGTGTCAAGTTATTATCTTTATTCATTTAAATAAACTTACATATAAATTACATTTTGAAATACATTAGTATATAAAAGAAATATTTATAAAAATTAGTGTCCCACTGGTTTCGGGTACAGGGACCAAGTTACCGGTGGTTAGGTTTCCAGAGACAGAAACCTCCTCACTATGCGTGCCGTATCAAGAAGGATCGCCTTCTGCATCACCCTTAAATGCTTGGCAAAATGCCAGTCCTGCTCCACAGTCACACTGTCAATGAGATTTATTGATATTTTGATTATTATTATTATTGACATTGTAAATTTTATAGAACATTGGTGTTATTTTATACACTGTTGACATTATAGTTATGATACGCTTTTTACATCCTGTTAATTAAAAAAAAATTGAATTGTACAAGTGAGAACTGTGTAGTCACAGGTATTATGTTAATTTTCTATGTTGCCTAGCAATTCTTTTCTATTTTAGAACAATATTAATTTATGTTACATTGTCCTCACATTAAATTGCGCTTATAAGCAATGTAACAAATAACTTTGTAAAAAAAAAACATGTTGGAAAAAAGGGTCCTTGGAGTTTCTTGCCTGTTCTTCTCCATAGGATCTACGTTTTGGAACAGGCAACTAGCTTCACGACCTACTTATACTGACTGACTCCTCCTGACAATTAAATAATATCTACAATGGGTTTACTTGAAATAAATAATTTTGATTTTGATTTTAATCCAGCTGCCTAGCATGAGCCTCTGAAGGTGTTGGTCGAGGCTCTTCGCAATCAACCCGTGGGCTGATATGACTATCGGCACTGTTATTATTATTTCTTTGTAATAGAAATAAAACTTACAAACTCAACGTCCATCTGTAAAATTACTATTAATCTACTATTTTTTCATTGAAGTTTAGATAGGTACATGATAAACTCTTTATTGTACAATAAAGGCACGGGTAAAGATGGTAATTAATAAAAATCTACATCCATTAATATTATAATTCTTACCATAAAGTCTATGTACAATTGGCAACCTTACCGCGTATTGCGAATTCTCCCAAGCAACCATTGGATGGAAAAAGAAATTATGGATGAAGACGAGGAGTTTACACGAAAATTGATAAGACATTGCTATAAGTTTAGCATTTATTGCATGGAAAAAAAACAGTACCTACTCGTCTGTTACATCATACAATCAACTGGTGGATTAGTTACAGACCTATCCCTACAGAAGGTGCAATAAAGGTAAATAGTTACTACTCCATACAATGGAAGAAAGCAGCCATAAAATGGGGTCCACCGGTCATACAAAGACAAATTGTTCGAACCAAAAATCCAATTATAGACTTACCATCACATTTAAGAACTCCTGCACTAAAAGAAACACTTTTCCCCGACATCACTATTCCTGACTCCAGAGTGGGTACACAAGACATAATGGAATTGAGAGAGATATTTGGCGTAGGATTTAAAGAGGAAGACGTGGAAAAAGATGCTATTGCTGACATAGAAGAAGGCGTTTTGTACGGAAAACGATGGCTCGAGGGAGAAACCGAGGCACCTCAGCCTGACACGTTCAACAAAAGATAAGGGTTCTTTTGAATGCAATGGACACTAAAGACAGGTATCTGCCAATACTTCCCAATTCTAGCAGCAACCTGGTGCCCATAAAACACGCAATGCCACATAACAATTTTGTACTAAGCAACGTATCCATACAGGATATGAGAGGGAATACTTCTTGGGAGCCCCTATTAGAGAATTTTGTCAGGTGTTTATATGTAGAGGCTAAACTCTCAACTATAAGAATCCAAGACTTGAGAGACATTTGTTACAACACCACCATTATGAAGAAGAGGATTGTTGACCTGCTAGATATTTAATAGGTAGCAAAAACAACCTGGGGTATGTGTGGCTTAAAGCATTATTTGAAAGGGGTTCAACGCTTGTATGCAAAAGAGATGGCCCCATCACCTGTCCTATGCCGTCAGATTGCCGTGACACTGTTATAGGTAATGTGGTGGGCTGTGACACACACATGCTATCTGGAAACCAGATGGTCAGTTTCCAATATGGGGATATAAAGGCAAATTTTCTCATAATGAGCCCTGGTTGATAGAATTGACATGCAGTTTTACTGAGGGTAGAGAATTTTTATCAATGTTAATGGGCATAGGTAGCTATATAAAATATAGATATACTGATACCAGCTCTCGCAATCACAACAGAAACGTAATACAGATAAAGTCATTCATCAATAACGAACCACACAGGCTACTAGGAATAACACCTAAGGAATATGCTGCAATCCCGCGAATGAAAAACGGAGAAATTGTCAAAACATTCTGTTTAAATGGAGAAACTGAATACATGACAACAGGAGTATACAAGATGCAATTAAGAGATGATTACGAGATAGTTGCTGTGTCAACAGGACAGGTCACAGAAGTGGGGTTCACAAGAAAAGACACTCAACCCCTCCCAGAAGAGGTCATATGCAACTCTCATTATATGGTTCCTTCTCAAGGAATAAAGAAGACCATAAAACATGCATTCTCTTACCTCTTATATATACAAGAAGGAGACTTCAAGTTAAAAAATTCTTATTTAAACAAATTCATAAAAGAACAAGGGAGATCCATCTCTAGGTTATGCAGGGTTATACTGTCTAATATAATGAACCAGAGGCCTCTAAACACCCCTTCCATATGTTTTTATACCTGTTTTCTCATAGGGGCCCAATGCAAGCAGAAATGTCACCAATGAAATTCATGATCCCTGGTGGTTATGAAGTGAATTTGGAAGCCACCTTAGGAATATGGACATATGATGATCGAACTAAAAATTATAGGCTGTTCGGAATGCGAGTTGACAAAGAAATATCTCGATTGGAGAGGGGTACAGGCGACAGGAATATTTGCCAAGTACAGACTGTTGTCTCCATAGAAGGAGAGATAAAGATGTCTGCCGCTAGAGAACTAGAAAGAAAATGTAATGAAAGGCCTGAAGGGACAAAGTATAACAACAAAATGGGTTTTTGCTTTAAAGAGAGAAAATGGAGTGGTCACGAGATACAAAGCTCGCTTATGGAGAAATATTTTCTCCAACTATAAGGTATGATTCCATTAGAATTATTCTCTCTCTCGCAGCTAAACAAACAGTTTGATGTCAAAACAGCTTTTCTCAATGGTAATCTAAATGAAGAAATATATTTAGAGATCCCAGAGGGAGTGTCAATGAGTAAAGATTATATTTTTAAATTAAATAAAGCACTCTATGGTCTTAAACAAGCGTCAAGATGGTGGAATAAAAAAAAATTAAAAATTCTAAAAGAATATGATTTTGTACGGTCTCAGGCAGACAATTGTATTTATATAGGAGATTTAAATGGCATCAAAATTTACTTATTAATTTTTGTAGATGATTGCCTTGTAGTTTCCCCAAATAAGGATTTAATTAAAAATATTATAATCTATTCAAAACAAACTTTTAAAATTAAAGAATTAAACCTCACTTATTTTGTGGGTATGCAAATAGTAAAGTAATTACATTCTCATACATCAAAGAAATTATATTGAGCAGATCAAAAAAAAAAATTAATATGAGAGATGCCAACCCTGTAAACTCCCCATTTGATGTAAATGGAATTATCTCAAAAAACTTAGATTTTTTTTAATGGTAAATGACTACCGCCGCTTATTGGCACCTACAACTCAAGAGTCATAAGAGCGTTACTGGCCTTTAAGGTGGGAGTAGGGGAAGGGGGGAATAAGGGGTGAGAAAGGGAGAGAGGAAGAGGGAAGGGTTAGGGCCTCCGGTAACCGCACTCACTCGGCGAAAAGCAATGCAAACATTGCTTCACTGCCGGTTTCCTGTGAGGCCGTGGTATCATTCCGGTCGAGCCGGCCCATACGTGCCGAAGCATGGCTCTCCCACTGTTAATAAATGAATTGAAATATAATAATGGCTGGGCCTTTCAGAGTAGAATATAAATAGTTTATTTATGACCAGATATGACCAGATGGTAAAGTAGTTAAATATTTAATGACGTCACCGCTTTATTGATAGTCGTAAAACACCCCGAACAGGGCACGCCATAGTTATGAATATATAATACTGTTCTATACAACACATTAATGTAAAAATTATTTATCGAAGTAGCAAACATACTTGTGCTTGCACAACCGTAGCTGTAAAAAAAGCCAATATTTGACATGAAAGTTGAAAGTCCAAATGACAATGTAGGTGACCTAGAAATATAATATGTTCAATCTATATCTGTTGAGGAGTGTTAGGCAGACAAGTCATTAGCAGCAAGTGCAGACCTATGTAACACTGGACTTAGAAATATATGGAGTCGATATTCGCGTGATATTTTTTTTTACGATAAGGATTATTTTTAAATGGACAATATTAAAACCTTCTTTTTTAACAAGAGCCGGCTGTATCGGCTTTGTAGACAGCGGTTACCTTAGCTTATGGACATGGTTTTAGGCGGATGGAGGTAAATATCTCTACCTCCGAATTTGAAGGAAAGGTACTATCATGTCTTATCTTCCAGACGAACTATTTCTACTACTTTTCTTTTCGGGTTCATGACTTACGTTTGAAATCCATTGACTATCTATTGATTGATTGAAATTTTTGACTATTTAAGACTAGCAACCCGCCCCGGCCTCGCACGGGTAGTAGAGACATCTTCAACAATCATCATCATATTTCAACGAATTTACACAAAACGTTAACAAATTATATACATAAACCTTCCTCATGAATCTTTCTACAAATTAAATACATAAACCTTCCTCATGAATCACTCTATCTATTGGTAAAAACCGCATGAAAATCCGTTCAGTAGTTTTTCAGTTTATCGCGAACAGACAGACATACAAGCGAGTGACTTTGTTTTATAATATGTAGTGATGATGATTATATTTATGACTGTTATATTATAACCAAATAATACAAACGGACAGAGATTTTCTGTTATATTCAATTAAACAAACAAGTAAAACATTACGTTCTTATTAGGCCTTGATTGGACGAGGCAAAAGTAATTTTACTGCCACCACGCGCCTTCCGTACGTCCCGCAAACACACAAGTTCCCAAACAATAGAATGTATTTTGCTGTAAGAACGTGGTCTCTAGACACACGCCGTTGCAACGAGGCGCGGTGAACGTGTAATGTTGGTGCGTACAAATTCATCGTAAAAAAACGCACCCTAATAGTTTACTAAGATATTTTGTTTACATTTATTTACAAAACTAATATTTCGTTTAACAGAATACATTAAATAACTTCTATTAAATTAATCTTACAGCCTTTAAAAATTTGGTCAAGCAACATTATCTGTCACTATAATACTATTATTCTATTCTTTACCGTAACTAAGATCTAAATTGCTGTCTATAATACTACATTATCTCCACTAAGTAACTGTATGTGTATGAATGTGTATGTATATAAGTATTTGTCAATATTTCGAGTAGTACGCCATCATCTACTATGTTTTTATTAAATAACTTTGATATTCTCTCCATCCTAAGGTTGTCTGGTAGAGATCGCTTTTAGCGATAAGACCGCCCATTGTACTCTGGTTTGTAAGATAATAATTTTTTCAACTGTATTTTATTAATGGTGTAACAATAAAGAATATTCTATCTTCTATCTATCTATCTTAGTTTAATTCCAGCGCCCGATAGCGTAATAGCTAAGGCGTCGCACTTGCGATCAAGTGGTTGCGGGTTCGAACCCCACCCAGTACACTACTGACGTGAACCCAATCCTAACACAAGCATTTCGCTTAGCTGGAGGGGTTAACAAGAATACTAGCAATGTGTGACCCACGTTGCTAGTATTTATTATATAAATAAAAAAAATCGGTACAATGTCGACTCCACGCCGTTATTTTCCATCCATCTGTCCCTAAAGGTCTTTAAGTGTTAGAGAAAGAGAGGAACAGTTGAAATGAGATCGCAATACGATCTCAGCTTAACAATAGGGTGTCCATGCTCTACAATGTTCATTTGAAGTTTTACAGTGTTTCTGCTTAGTAGAAAGTAGGGGAGAATGTTGATAGTAGGCGTTTGATACCGATGGGTTTTTCAAGTTATACTTCTTTTGGCGCGTTAGGGAAAAATGATGAGAGTAAATTTTTACGATGCGCGCGCACACCGTCACGAAAACCGACACTCTGAAGTTAGCTAGTCAAAATTTTAGTTTTTCAAAAAGTTTCCAACTTCACGATAGTGATAAAAATGGTTTTTACATATTACTTTGAGTACGTTTGTATAATTTGAGATTAGTTGACGGTATGTATTATTTATTATGATATTTAAATAAACTTCATGGATTGAATAAATTGTATCAAAATATAGTAAATGCTGCTTACGTGGGAGAGCCATGCCTCGGCACGTATGGGCCGGCTTGACTCCGCTCGATACCACGGCCTCACAGAAAACCGGCCGTGAAACAATGTTTACATTGCTTTTCGCCACGTGAGTGAGGTTACCGGAGGCCCTAACCCTGCCCTTTCCCCTATTCCCGTCCTTCCCCTCTTCCCCCTCTCTTCCTCTCTAATCCATCCCCCTCTTCCGTCTTTCCCGCTCTTCCCCTATTCCCACCTTAAAGGGCGGCAACGCACTTGTGACTCTCGAGTTGCAGGTGCCTACGGGCGGCGGTAGTCATTTACCATCAGGTTACCCGTCTGCTCATTTGCCCCCATCCCATTAAAAAAAAAAAAAAATTGTAAAAACTAGAATTTAAAATTGCACCATCTGTGAAAGTTGCCCGAACTAATATTTAGATAATTAGTATACAACAACATCAAAGTATAGTTTTAGGAAAATAAATCAACTCGCGGTCAGCATTTTTCGTTGCGCTAACACTTTTTTCCGTCTAGCCCGCCGAGCCGAGCGTCTGAAGTGTAGCGTGCGATAAGGAACTTTCTTCCAATGAAAAGCCATACAATGTTACGTGAACTTCCTCAATTAATAGAGACTATGGCATCCAATTCAATATTTTACAATGAAACATTACAAATTATAAATATTGCCATTATCTATATATACTAACAAAGCTATAGAGTTTTTTATTTGTTTGTTTAATCGCGCTTATCTCTGGAACTACAAGTCGGAGTTGAAAAGTTTTTGTGTTGGATAGAGTATTCATTCAGGAAGATTATAAGCTATGTAACACCACGCTGCGACCCCTAGGAGTGGGTTAGTGACCATAAACGCAGATGTCCCGCGCAACTTCGTCTGTTTGTAATTTTTTCCCGTTTTTGCTATATTTTTCATTGATGCTCTGCTCCTATTGGTGGTAGCGTCATGTTAAATAGCATATAGCCTTGCCCGATAAATGGGCTATCCAACACTACAAGAACTTTTCAATTCGAACCAGTAGTTCCTGAGATTAGCGCGTTCAAACAAACAAACTCTTCAGCTTAATAATATTAGTGTAGATAAGCATAAAATTGTTAAATATTCGTAGAAAAACTACATAAACTCAGAGACGTATTATATATATATATATATATATATATATATATATATATATATATATACAATTTGTCAACTAGGAAATGAAAATGAAGTAATCACGTAATAGGAACCAAGCCTACTGCCATCTACTGGGCATGTTGGGAATTAAATTTCAGAAAATTGGGTATATAAATTAGCAAACAAGCATACGGCCGCCTGATCATAACCGGGAGTCCGAACCCTATATATATATATATATATATATATATTTGGAGCACAGCGAATTTATTGCAACAGAAAGTGCCTTGCGCAGGGGCTTTGTCTGCATAAACCAATAATATCGTATCGATGGAGAGTCATCCTTTGGCACGTATAGGTCAGCTCAACCGAAGTGATACCACGGGCTCACAGAAAACCGGCAGTGAAGCAATACTTGCCGATTGAGTGACTCTTCCCCCTTCCTCTACTCCCACCTTAAAGGGCGGCAACGCACTTGTGACTCTTGAGTTGCAGGTGCCCATGGGCAGCGGTAGTCGTTTACCACAAGGTGACCCGTCTGCTCGTTTGCCCTATATATCATTAAAAAAAATTGAGTTTAAAGTTAATTAAGAATACATATCCTACACACATATAATACTATACAAATAGATATCCTGAAATAAAATTTAATATGATCTAATTTCAATTTTCATTTTTTTTTCTAATATATGTTTATCGTGGTTGTAACTTTGTAGTTGCAATTATCAATATTTTATTGTAATTTACTGTAATTTTACTGATATCGTTGTAAACCAATGATATTTGTATGTTTAAAATTAATGGACCAAACATGTTGAAACAAATCTTATACCTACTGTAACACCATCTGTACATGGTTAGACAAATAAAGTTATCTTATCTTACAAATAATTTAATTTAGGATTGAATGAATGAATGAATGAGTATACAGACGTGAATGGATATATGTATGTATGTATTTGATATGTCCTTCAAACTAATATTTCATGGTGTACTTTTGTAGGTAAGCTTACAGTCCAGGCTTCGCATTACATTTTATTGTCTCTAACTTTTATTTGCGGATTAAGGAGTTTCCATAAGATTCCAGCTGTACGCTGGCTACTCGGACGACAATAAGAAACCTGTAGTATTGAGACTGTTTGATTTATGTGGCTCTGATGCTTGCATATGTAGGGACACATACTTTGTAAGAGTGCATGTGCAAGCGTTAGGCAGTCTGTGTAGCACTCGGTTCGGACGCACATGTGTCTAGCTGAAATATAAATCTATATTACAAACATTTTTACTCTTTGATTACATAAGACCTTGATAGTGAGAGCGCCTGTCTAAACATAAGAGGAGACTATCTTACACATACATACACTAACGCCTTTATCGCCGAAGGGGTAGGCAGATGCGTATTAAATCATATTTTGCCAACTATAATTTCGGATATACAATGAAGTTACAATGTACTCACGTAATAGAGCGCAAGCCTATTACCATCAACCGGGCACTTTGGGAATGAAAGATGGGGAAAGTTAGGAGTAAGTACTCCCGATTTTCTCAAATTTCCCAATGTTCCCAATTGTCCCAATTTTTTAATAAACGAGAAAGGAAGGTATGAAGAGAACCATAGCTCAAACAGGTCAGAGTCGCATACCTGTGGCTTGAACTGGCGGTTGTTGGGAAGTCCGAGCCCTCTATCATCAAACTATAGACTCAAAGAATATTTAATTAACTAACTAGCTTTTGCATCCGGATTCGCTCACGTAAAAGTTATTTTTCTAAACTAACCTCACAAAATCTATATTAAAACAAGTGAAGGCAGAGGCTAGTAGTTAACATACATAGATTACCATACATACATACATTAGGTGTGACCTACTCTGAATGTCTTATAATCCCATCATTTTACTTCTTAATTAGTGTTACTAACCTTCATTTTGCTTTTTTTAGGGTTCCGTACAAAATAAAGAAAGAAAAAATTGAACCCTTATACGATTACTTCTTTGTCAATCTATCTGTCGAGACCCTTTTTCTCAGGAACGCGTGGAGGTATCAATTTAAAATATAACATCAAATACTTTTGTCTGCGGTCCCTTGAAGCTGTAAAAATCAAGCTTCTAAGTCAACGCAATCAAAAGATACGGCCATTTAAACCTTATAGTTTGAACTTTAATACAACTTCCCTTCGCAGATCGGTAAATCAAAACCTATAGGGTACTTCCCATTGACCTAGAATCATGAAATTTGGCCAAAAGCAAGGTCTCACAACACAAGCAAAGGAAACAATCCGAAAGTCGTTAATTTCTTTTTATATCACGTATAAAAAAGTCGATTACAAACTTATATTTGGCGATTGAAAAATTTACTGTGATGGAGGTATGGGGAGGATTTTTAGAACATCGTGGGAGAGCCATGCTTCGGCACGTATGGGTCGGCTCGACCAGAGTGATACCACGGCCTCATAGAAAACCGGCAGTCAAGCAATGCTTCATTGCTTTTCACCGAGTGAGTGAGGTTACCGGAGGCCCTAACCCTTCCTTCCTCCCCTCTCCTCCTCTTCCACCCTTCCCCTACTCCCACTTTAAAGGCCGGCAACGCACTTGTGACTCTTGGGTTGCAGGTGCCCATGGGCGGTGGTAGTCATTTACCATCAGTTGACCCGGCTGCTCGTTTGCCCCCTGTACCATAATCTTTCAATCCGACTTGAAATATGCCAATGTTGTGGTTATACAAGTCATGGACGGAGTTTGGTGTCAAACTCGAAAAGAGGGGCAAAAATCTTCGAGAATCGATGTCCGAGACTATCTACATACAAGTTTGTGCGGAACTCTTAGTGCCGAGTCAGACTCGCACTTGTCCAGTTTTTGAAGTGAAAACTTCTTTAGCGGCGTTGAGCACTTTTTGGGATTTGTAAAAAATGTTAAACTCGCGTCAGGACACGTGACCTGATCGAAAATTCGTATGATGGAGCCGAGTTTCTTATATTTAAAAAAATATAACATTCGAAATTCAAACATTTATGAGCGGCCAGGAGCGCAGAACTTCCAGTGTACCCTATGTATACATTTAGATATGTTATTACCTACTTTTTATTTTTAACCTAATTATATATAATTATACATATGTGTGTGTGTATGTATATGCAAATACATTGTGAAGTTATGTTTTCACTTCTGACGTGCAGTCCTACGACTGACTGTTTTTTTTATATACAAGAGTTAACCCATTACGTTTTTCTTTAACGCAGTCGGTGAAACACAATAGGGCCACGAGGCGGTTACAGAATAGGGTCACGGTAAATATTGTGTGACGATTTATGGCCAAAAGAAATATGGGGGTAGATGATAAAAGTTTTACCGTACAGGATCGACATCGAAAGCTGTGGCCTAGTGAAGTTTCTATGGTTCAAATAAATTGTTTAATAGTCCTTTTTTAACACTTACTTAAATCACTGAAAGGGCATGACTCTAGCATGCAGTTGCAATACCAATTTTTGAAAAAAAAAGTGTGTGTGTACTTATGTACGCACGTAAGAAGTTATACTTTTATCTAGGAAAATAAAGTTTATTTAAATATCATAATAAATAATACATACCGTCAACTAACCTTAAATTCTACAAACGTACTCAAAGTAATATGTAAAAACAATTTTTATCACTATCGTGAAGTTGGTAACGTTTTTTGAAAAATTAAAATGTTGACCAGCTAACTTTAGGGTGTCCGTTTTTCGTGACGGTATGCGCGCGCATCGTAAAAATTTACTCTCATCATTTTTCCATAACGCGCCAAAAAAAGTATAACTTCAAAAACTATCCGTTTACAAGTTATGACCGTTTGAATTTCCAGGTATTTTTGCCTCCTTTTTTCATAGAAGTAGGTAGAATGTGTAAAGTTAAAGATTTTAAATATAATATTACCTGAAGTTAAAACGTATTGTGGAATACTAGGCCAACTTTGATTTACAGTATGAGAATGAGTGGTCCAGCAAATGTACGCTTAGACTAGAAATTAATATTCTAAAACTTCATAATTGAAATGTTTTTGATATGGCCGTACCGTACGTAACCGTAAAACTACAAATTTACCCTTTTGAGGTACATTTTCTCGTCCCACCATTATATATTAAAGTGGGAGAGCCATGCTTCGGCACGTATGGGCCGGCTCGACTCCGCTCGATACCACGGCCTTACAGAAAATCGGCAGTGACGTAATTATTGCATTGCATTTCGCCGCGTGAGTGAGGTTACCGGAGGCCCTAACCCTTCCCTCTCCCTTATTCCCGTCCTTCCCCTCTCCCCTCTTCCCCCTCTTCTCCTACTCCCACCTTAAAGGCCGGTAACGCACTTGTGACTCTCGAGTTACAAGTGCCCATGGGCGGCGGTAGTCATTTACCATCAGGTGACCCGTCTGCTCGTTTGCCCCCTTTACCATAAAAAAAAACCACTTTAGCACAACTCCACCAGGGGGGAAATCTTAGGATAGTGATATTGGGCCAAAAATGAAGATATCAAAACTATTTGTAGCAATTAATTCCGATTTGGAGTTTAAGCCTATAAATGTAATACTTATTGGTTTAAATTCACCGATCGGCTCGACAAAGGACAAACTCCTGTCACAAGAAAGACGTGTCTGCATCCATATTGAACTAATCTATAACATTGCCGCGTTGAACAATGTTGAAACTTATAAACTTAACCGTGAGATAGTCCACGAGTCGGACTTATCTAGGAAAGGTTAATAATAATAATAACTTGAGACTCCTCACACACGGCCGTCAGATCCCAAACTAGGCAGAGCCTGTACTATGGTAAACAGACTTCTGATAAACATACTTTTATATTTCTAAATACATACATATCCCACTAATATTATAAATGTGAAAGTTTGGATGGATGGATGGATGTTTGTTACTCTTTCACGCAAAAACCACTGAACCGATTGCTATGAAACTTGGTATGTAGATAGCTGGAGACCTGGATTAACGCATAGGCTGCTTTTTATCCCGATATTCCCACGGGACCGGGACTTACGCGGGTGAAACCGCGGGGCACTGCTAGTACTTAAATATTTCTAAATACATACATATCCCACTAATATTATAAATGTGAAAGTTTGGATGGATGGATGGATGTTTGTTACTCTTTCACGCAAAAACCACTGAACCAATTGCGATGAAACTTGGTATGTAGACAGCTGGAGACCTGAATTAACGCATAGGCTACTTTTTATCCCGATATTCCCATGGGACCGGGACTTACGCGGGTGAAACCGCGGGGCACTGCTAGTACTTATAGGCGCTGCTAGTTATAGATAAATTACACCCAGGCACAGGACAAATCATCGTGCTATCATACAATTATTTGTCCAGGGTGGGAATCGAGCTTATTTCGTGATTGTACCAAATGTTATTTTGCAAAATGTGGGGTACAGGTGGCAGTGTATGTATGTATATTTAAACCGCTTCCCAATTTCTAGATCATGTACTTACTTGGGAGTTTTTCCACATAAAATGGGTCAGCCTGGTGTGGTCTATCGGACGCGGTTAAAAACTTACAGTATGGTCTAACGGGTAATAGAACCTAGAAACTCGAAGCTGAAACTTATGCAACTAAACCATTAGTGGAGTAAATGAAGACAAAAACGGGGCTCAACTCAACAAATTCGAAACACAGGTCGGATTGACTCCAAACTATTTCCAAAACCCTGTGTCTTAAATATGAAATCTCAATGTGGGACTCAATGTGGGAGAGCCATGCTTCGGCACGTATGGGCCGGCTCGACTCCGCTCGTTACCACGGCCTCACAGAAAACCGGCCGTGAAGCAATGCTTGCATTGCATTTCGCCGCGTGAGTGAGGTTACCGGAGGCCCTAACCCTTCCCTCTCCCTTATTCCCGTCCTTCCCCTCTCCCCCCTCTTCCCCCCTCCCCCTCTTCTCCTACTCCCACCTTAAAGGGCGGCGACGCACTAGTGACTCTCGAGTTGCAGGTGCCCATGGGCGGCGGTAGTCATTTACCATCAGATGACCCGTCTGCTCTTTGCCCCCTATAAAATAAAAAAAATTAAAAAAAATGAAAGTCCATCATTTAAAAACTTTGGCTATTACCTAAACAGTCCTCAGTCTTTGGACCTCACTCCAGCTTTCCATCATGCGGTTTGAGGTCATTCTGACGTGCAACAATAAAAAAAAAAACTTCATTTACTCCACTACAATTATATTTCATCTTTGAGATCCTAAAACGCTACGGCGTAGAACTTTCGTAGCACTTGTTGCTACGGCGTAGAATCCGCTACGGCAGTTAGAGTTTAAAAAAAATTGTATTGATTTATGAAATTGCTAATTATCCCCCACGGATTCGTCTGTTAATGATGATGTTTATTACTGTCCCGCTCCTAAGTAAACAGCGTGATGTTATATAATGTCATTGGCTGGCCCGTTGGCCTAGTGGTTAGTGACCCTAACTGCTATGCCATAGGTCGTAGGTTCGATTCCCACCAGAGTCTGGGTGTTCTATGTGTCCGTTGTTTCTATGTATGTAAAGTCCCCCGCGACACAGGAGTAATTCCTAATGCGGGAGTCGTCTTTTATAAAAATAAAAAAAATTAAAAAAATGTAACACTTATCCCATTAAAGGGTTTTACTAATATTATATAAAATTGTTTCATATACAATATTATATGTACAATAATTCTTTAAAAATAAAACCGACTTCAACAAAAAAAACTATTCCATAAAAGACTTATATGGTTTTCTCATGGATGCCATTGTCAGAACTGGACCAATTGAAATGGGACCACACGGGAAGCACCAGCTTTTAAATAAAATCATCATCAATAGAATCATCAAAATCGGTTCACCCAGTCGAAAGTTCTGAGGTAACAAATTTATAAAAAAAAAAAGAAACAGTCGAATTGAGAACCTCCTCTTTTTTTGAAGTCGGTTAAAAATAAAAACTAAGGCTACAAATAAACACACGGTCTTGTAGATGGTTATCCTCGCTGTTAAATAAATCGCAACACCAGTGTTAAAACATCCAACTTTATTAAAACTCTAGCGATCTTATGTACTGTACTCGATTTTTTTGATTTATTTAATTTAGAGTTACTTCCTCGAACGGACGCTACCATTCCAAGCGAAAACCTTCTAAGCCCTCTTTGAAATTCATTTTAATTTTTTAAATTTAGTACAGTTTTAAAATATTAATTTATAAGGCTTTCCGTGTCGAATTTATTTTCGTCCAACCTCGTTATGAGTCTAAATGCTTTATCGATAAATTTGACCCTCATTCAAGAATACATCTGCAAGCAGAAAAGAATCTTTCTGCGTTAAAATAGAACTGAAAATAGAAAATCAAATCATAAATTCTTACAAGTCAGTGACTCGTGAAACTGTTTTGCAAAAAGAATTTTATATATATGCAATAGCGTTGAGTTTTGCGCAAAAGTTTGCTGTAATTCATTCGGTATTCGGTATAGTGACAATGTGTTTGTGAGAATTAAGGATATTCTTATATGTACAGGTTGATAACACTGAAGAAAGACATTATACTACTAAAGGCCTACCTTGATAGTTCAGTAGCATAAGTTTACTTCCGTTTGTGAGGTCCTGGGTTCGATTTTATCGATCAGAGAATTATTTTTTTATGGGTAGAGGGCAAACAAGCAGTCGGGTCACCTGCAACTTAAGAGCCACAAGTGCGTTGCCGACCTTTAAGGTAGGGGAACAAGGGTAGAGGTTAGGTTAGGTTAGGCTTCCGGTAAAGAGGAGAAGAGAAAGGAGATGTTGGAGGGTCTCGATCGTGACCCCTGGGGTCGCCCATATCGCGCGGCGCAACAAAAGCTCCGCGCGTCGGGCCCCCCCCCTTACGGAGACTCTCCAGCCCAGCTTCCTGCAGGAAGTGGTTGAGGGCCTTTTCCCGCAACGGGTGGAGCACGTACCCCCGTCGATGGCCCCCTTGGCCGGAGACGACGGGGAGGACGAGGAGGATGGTGTTCCACCCGTCACGGAGGCGGAGGTAGGGGCGGCTGTTCTACGGATCCGTTCCAAGAACACCGCCCCCGGGCCAGACGGGATCCCTGCCCGAGTGTTGGCCCTGGCCCTCGACCACATGTCCGACCGCCTCAGGGGGGTGTTCGACGCTAGCTTGGCGTCCGGACGCTTCCCTGACTGCTGGAAGAGCGGGAAGCTGGTACTTTTAAGGAAGCCGGGACGGCCTACCGACTCGGTCGCGGCCTACAGGCCCATCGTGTTGCTGGACGAGGCGGGTAAATTGTTTGAGAGGGTCCTCTCTGCCCGCATCGTCCGGCACCTTGGCGAGGTCGGCCCCGATTTGTCGGACGCCCAATTCGGTTTTCGAGCGGGGCGTTCGACGGTCGGTGCTGTGTTACGCCTGAGGGCCGTGACCGAAGAGGTAGTGAGCTGTGGCGGCGTGCTGTTGGCGGTGTCGTTGGACATCGCCAACGCGTTCAATAGTCTGCCATTCAGCTGCATCAGGGAAGCACTCCAGTATCACGGAGTGCCAGGGTACCTGAGGCGGCTAGTGGCAGACTATTTAGAGGAGCGTACCGTCATGTACGAGGACCGAGAGGGAGTTTTGAGTCGTCGGCCCATGTCGTGCGGTGTTCCGCAGGGGTCTGTCCTTGGACCACTCCTGTGGAACATGGGATACGACTGGGCCCTTCGAGGCGACTTCCCCCCCGGGCTGGGCGTAATTTGTTACGCCGATGACACGTTGGTCACAGCCCGGGGGGTGAATTTTCAGGAGGCGGCGCGCTTGGCCACCAGGGGAGTCTCTCTGGTGGTCGGGCGCATCGAGGCGCTGGGCTTGCGGGTGGCCCTGGATAAGACGGAGGCCCTTTTATTCCATGGGCCCCGTCGTGGTCCACCCCCTGGCGCCTCTATCGTGGTCAACTCGGTCCTCGTACCGGTTCAGGCCCACATAAGGTATCTGGGCCTGATCCTCGACGGTAGGTGGCTCTTCGACGAGCACTTCCGACAGCTTGCTCCGAAGCTGGTCGGCGCTGCGTCCGCCCTTGGGCGACTCTTGCCTAATTTGGGTGGACCCAGCGTCGCTACGAGACGGCTGTACACGGGGGTTGTCCGGTCAATGGCACTGTACGGTGCACCGGTGTGGGCGGGAGCTCTGACCGCCCAAAATAGGGCGCGCCTCTGGCGCCCTCAGAGGGTTATGGCGGTCAGAGCCATACGCGGATACCGCACCGTGTCGACTGAGGCGGCGTGCGCGTTGGCCGGGACTCCCCCGTGGGATTTGGAGGCGGAAGTGCTCGCCGAAGTATATCGGCGAACGGCTGAGTTCCGGGCGGGAAGCGGCAGTCGGCCCCCGCCCGAAGAGGTACGCGAATGGCGTGAGGCCGCTCGCCGAGCCACCATGGCTCGTTGGTCGTCCCGGCTGGAGGCTCCACGTGCTGGCTTTGCCGCCGTGGAGGCGCTCCAGCCGGTCATCGTCGAGTGGGCAGGGCGGCAGCACGGGAACCTTTCCTTCCGACTGACGCAGGTCCTTTCCGGGCACGGCTGCTTCGGGAAGTACCTGCACTCGGTCGCTAGGAGGGAACTGAGTCCCGCCTGTCACCACTGCGACTGCAGTGAGGACTCGGCTCAGCACACGCTGGCGGTTTGCTCCGCCTGGGCGACGCAGCGTCGGGCCCTCACTGCAGTCATCGGAGGAGATCTCTCGCTACCGGCCGTCATACGCTCCATGGCCGGTAGCGACAGGAATTTTACCGCGGTCGCGACCTTCTGTGAGGACGTCATCTCGCAGAAGGAGGCGGCGGAAAGGGTCCGGGAGGACGATCTCCACTCGGACCTAATTCGCCGCCGGCGAACCGGGCGGCGGAGGCGCGCTTACCAGCGCCTCATGCCGCCCTGAGTGTGGCCGCGGGTGGACGGGACGGGTTTTCCCCTCCACCCGCTGTAGTGGCCCCCCGCGAGGAGGCGGCGTCCGCGTGTGCCTGGACGTCGCCTAATTGAGAGGATTGTACCCGAAGGTGGTGCCCGCGCTGTAGCGGGCAGGCGCTAGGAGGGTTCCGGATGTCGTAATAAAGCTGTTCCCGGATCCCTCCTACTTAAGGCGCAGTACGGCACACCGTGTGGTTTTAGTCGGTTCGATTCCGACACACCGCCCCGCCGAAAACCCCGGCGGGGTGACGGCCCGAGGGGGTTTCCACACGCACAAAAAAAAAAAAAAAAAAAAAAAAAAAAAAAAAAAAAAAAAAAAAAAAGGTTAGGCTTCCGGTAACCTCACTCACTTGGCGAAAAACAATGCAAGCATTGCTTCACTGCTGGCTTTCTGTGAGGCCATGGTATCACTCCGGTCGAGCGGGCCCATACATGCCAAAGCGTGGCTCTCCCACGAACAAATTGTGATTTTCTGTTAAAAAATCAGTCAAAAGCAGAACGGAGACTAGGGAAGTACCAGGTAAATGTCAGTAAGCCCGACACCTTTAATGTATGACTAAAACGCCTATAGCTGTCGCAATGTGGGCGTGATAAGGTCTATGGCCTAGGCCTATAGGGTATACAGGGTTACTGGAAATACGTGGCGATCCCTTTAAGGGGTGATAGTAGAAATCATTAGCTATCAAATTGCCCTCGGGTAGAATGGGCAAAAATGTACCGATTTCGATAAAACAGCATTTTTCTCTTTTTTTTAAGAAAAGTGGGTCACGCTACTTCAAAGTCGATAAAAAAAAACTTACGTATTTAATCGTTGTATTTGGTGTTCTTAGTTTGCTAACTAATACGTAATAATAAGACAAAAGAGAACAGAAATGTCGTACCGTTTGTGAATGATGATTTAGAGAATCTAAAAATTTTCATATTTTTTACTGTTTCCTGTGACTAAATGCAATTTTGTTACAAAAAAATCCAGGCCCGCAGCAGGCCCGCAGAGGTGGATATCTTTTTATTTTTTTTTTAAATAAAAATTCCCTTTTTTTTGGAAAACTCTAAAACTGGTCCAATTTTAAAACCAATAGGTAGACTTTCTTCGAAATCTACCTAAAATCACTTGGTAACTTCATAGGCGTAATAGTTTAATAACAAGTATGCTTTACTAGCTATCCAACGAGGTACTAAAAAATTAAATAAGTTGAAAAATTGCTGAATAAATGACCTTAATCACAAATAAGTGAAAAATCGTTATTTTTAAAACTTAATTAGTACTAAAATTAAATAAGTTGAAAAATTGCTGAATTAATGACCTTAATCACAAATAAGTAAAAAATCGTAATTTTTAAAACTTAATTAGTACTAAAATTAAATAAGTTGAAAAATTGCTGAATTAATGACCTTAATCACAAATAAGTAAAAAATCGTAATTTTTAAAACTTAATTAGTACTAAAATTAAATAAGTTGAAAAATTGCTGAATAAATGACCTTAATCACAAATAAGTGAAAAATCGTAATTTTTAAAACTTAATTATTTTAAACAGGAAACCTGCTTATTTGAAAGTTTTCCATAATCTTTTCAGGGTCTGTTATATGTATTATGTACTAGTCCGTACAATGCCAGCTAGGTAGTCTGTGTACCTGATTACCCGGTCTGAAATGGCAGGAAGCAAACCCCTCTGTAGAATTACGGCAAGGCCGCTTATTATCGATATACTGTCAAGTTCTGCCACGGTTCCTGGGGGTTCCCTAGGTCCGCTTGGACATTATCGGGATTCCGTGACGGATAACCGCGTGTTTTTCTCCTTCCCTTTCCTTAAGCCTTGGTTGTAAGCATACAACAGAATTCCAGCAAGCCGTAGAAATGTTTTTACCGTAGAAAGAGCCCTATATACATACATGCATACAGCGAGGCTCACAGAAAAAACATGGCGATAATAAGACCTCTCTTTAAGACCGAATAAAAATATCCCATATTTTCTCCGAACTCATGGACCCTGTAGCGCTTTACTCCATAGAATTCAGTATTCGTCAGATATTTAATAAAGGCGTCGTTCTTGCGCGAGATGGCGCGCGAAGCACGTCGTGCCAATAACACGTAAAGCGGTCTGGTATTGCGTGGGTAAGTACGCCTGCAACCCACTATAATCCAACGGTCTCATTAAACCACCAACACGTGGTCAGAGATTTCATATTTTTGCTTGTTAGCATATTAAATAAAAAATTAAAAAGTTATTTTACGTGATAGATTTCATCTTCTGTCTTTTGTATTTTGTTTCATAACTTTTTTCCCCTTAATTTTATTCAGTTTAGATTTCAGTGTCCAAATTTTCATAACTTAATTTTAGTCAACTTACTTTGAATCTGAGTAACGTAATAGCGCACAACGAAACAGTGACATAATTCATTTCTTTTTTTTATGGTATAGGGGGCTAACGAGCAGACGGGTCACCTGATGGTAAATTACTACCGGCGCCCATGGGCACCAATAACTCGAGAGTCACAAGTGCGTTGCCGCCCTTTAAGGTGGGAGTAGGAGAGAGGGGAAGGACAGGAATAAGGGAGAGGGAAGGGTTAGGGCCTCCGGTAACCTCACTCACGCGGCGAAATGCAATGCAAGCATTGCTTCACTGCCGGTTTTCTGTGAGGATGATGTGCCGGATTTCACTAAATGTTTTAAAACTATCGGATGATTTAAAAGAGTGGCCGTGAATTTGTTTGCCTGATTTCTTCTCAAAAGGCTCAACTATTTGGGAACGGGCGGTTATAGATCGACACTGGCAGATAGCGATTTTATTTGCAACACGGCATTATTTGCATATACAACCAATATAAAATTACATTTCATTTTCTGTAACCCTGACGTATGTATAAGCAAAATTTCATGAAGATCGGTTAAGTAGTTAGATGTGACAGACATACATACAACGGACTCAAAGAACACCCAGGCTCGGGACAACTATTTATGAATCACACAATTCTTTCTCCCGTACGGTAATCGAACCCGCGTTTTATTGTGGTGATGCGAACACTTTAACTATTACTCCATTCGCGCAGGATTTAGTTTGTTTGTATGTAGCCGATAAACTATGAGACTACAGTACCAATTTAAATAATTCTTTCACCAAAGAAAACTTCTTTATCCACAAGTACCATAGACTATACTTTATTTCTGTCATAAGCATAAGTGAACGCGTGAGAAACCTCAGAAGCAACAAGTCTTAACTCAACAATTATTACGTCTATTTTTAGACTTTATCTTATCTACCCCTTTCACCAGCCAAATGCCCTACAAAGCTTATAAAAGGCCGTAATAATCGTTCGGTATCTATGCGGTAGTATAAGCATGAAAGCGTTCTAATATATTCTTCGCTCCCCTTCTGGTAGGGGGAGAATGGGGGTGAAATTGGACGTGTCTGGCGCAGCGGCGGATAATAAAGGAGATGATAATTGAACCACCCTGTTGGGAGATGGGTTATGATTCAGATGTGGCAATAGGTAGAATATGAAATGTATAGTTATGGATACCACCCAAGACAAATAATTGTGTAATGACCACGATCATTTATTCTGTGTCTGTGTAATTTATGTATAATATGTATGTATTTAGAAATATATAAGTATGTTTATTAGCAGTCTGGTTAACATAGTACAGGCTCTGCCTAGTTTGGGATCAAACGGCCGTGTGTGAGATGTGTCAAGTTATTTTTATTATTATATATTATTATTATGCCACAACCGGAGCTTTTCTTATATGTCAATATAACTTATAAAGTGTCTCGTTCTCATACACACACAATATTCATTCAATTCCAGGACATTTAATATATTGTGTGATGAGCACGATCATTTGTTCTGTGTCTGGGTGTAATTTATCTAAAATATGTATGTATTTAGTAATATAAAAGTATGGCAAATGGTAGGCTCTGCCTAGTTTGGGATCAGATGGCCGTGTGTGAGATGTGTGAAGTTATTATTATTAAAAATTCAGTACCATTTCCTACTCTGCTTGTTACACGATTTTTTTAAATTCAAGCAATGTAAGCATTGCTTCACTACCGGATTTCTGTGAAACCGTGGTATCACTCCGTGCAGCACTCGTGCAAAAGCATGGCTCTCCCACGAACTTACTCCCCAATTCTTCTTCCAATGCCCCTTCTTACCAACCTTATTCTTTAAATGTATATACTCCTAATTTTCTCATCTATAATTCTCAAAGTATCCGGTTGGGAACTTGGGAGTGACACGATAACCATAACCATAGTTGATAACATGTGGGTTTAAAAGGCCTACTAAAGAAGTACTTAGACATTTTATTCTTCTGGTAAGTAGGGCTGCGAAGCCCCATCCGGACAAAGTTGTCACAGCACATGTGACATTTCTCGCATTTTGAGAGTTCATTCGCACTGGGAAGCTCACAGCAGTGTGCTTATATGCCGCCTTAAAATAAAAAAGTATATTCAGATATCCGGCAATTATTTTACATCACTTTAATGATAGATCTGCCTGTTCTACGTGTTAGTCTTTGACAGGAGGGTGGTGAGGTCAAATGCTAAGGATAATGTTGAGTACTCGTGTTAGACAAGGTTCACATGGCGCTATCTAATAAAATTATACTACCTTTTTGAAATAACAATAGGTTTATGTGTTTCAAATGTATGATTGACCTTTTTAACTATTCTTTTCTTAATCTGTGGGTAAAGCATGAGTAGGTTTGCCACCCCTACCTACTATAATATCTTTTGGATAAAATACTATTTTGCTGCCAAAAAAGGAGGCAACCCTGAGCACAAGTGACAATTATTCTGGAAAGTAAACTTCATAGCCACGGGTAATCGTTTGCTATCAGATAGATTAGTAATATAAAAGTAATAGCTGATTTTGAACCATATTTTATGTTCTAAATTTACTTATCCTCGATTTCGATCACGTTTTACATTGGAACTATGGTAGCTCGAAACGGTGATATACATTATACCACAGTCATATCTACTAAAACACACAGCTCGAAACAACGTATTTATAAAAGATTCGAAGTTGGTTTTCTCGACAGTTCCACGGTCACTGATGAGTAAGTAAGGAAATATATGTCGCTTTCCCTACTTCCTGCCAATTCTGAATTCACTATAATATGCCCCAGACCCAACATCTTGACACTATCTAGACAAAACAAGCTCATTGCGACGCCACATGAATCCTAACTATAATATTAGAAATGTGAATTTGATTTTGTTTGCTTGTTTGTTTGTGATACTTTCTTGCTTTAAGTCAGTGGTGGATCTACAGGGGGGGCGATAGGGGCAATCGCCCCCCCCCCCCCCTCTAAGGTTTCTAAAATCACGTCAAACTATATAAAAACTAAAAAAACCAAAAATATTCTTAAGCCCCTGTAGTTTTAAGTTTTAGTAGCCTATAGAGAGTCAAATTTATGAAATGAAAATAATGTCGTAAGAAACGCAATAGGTGTGATGAAAAAAGCAATTTCTTTTTTCAAAGCTTCAGCAAAGCGTTCTAGTGCTTTTAAAAAATATAACGGGGTGCGAACTTTCTGGAATGTACGAGACAAGGCGGATTGAAAGACATAATGGAGTCATTCAGTTCAGATCTTTTCTTCCAAAAAATAGTTGAAGACAGTGGACAGATAGTGAGAAATCATCCACAGTTGAAAGTTTAAAACTGTCTTTTTGTAATAGTGCATTTTATTTTCTATTGGCCGTGATTCTATGACACACTCACTAAACTATAATCTGATTTAATTTCTTCATATGAAATCAACCTTGTCTTCATCGAAACAATGTCTATTTGTTCCTGGCATCTATTTACCAGCACAAACTAAATTTCACTAAAACCTGTCGGCGTAAACTCAACTTTATTTCCACGTGGCGAGAGTCCCCATTTATTCAAACGTCGTATAATTGCCAACGCCCGAGAGTTCAAATTTATTCAAATGCCGTATAAAAACTTGTAACGAAAACGAACTAAGATGACGTTATTTTAATCGGCACCTACGAAAACGCTTACTAAAATCAGAGAGCAAACAAATTGCTTATTTCGATAACGACATATGTTACCTACTTGTTTAATTTGAAATAAGACCTCGTTTCAAAGTACAAGGTTTACATCTTAGATGAAGAGAATTTAGTCAGATTATAGTTTAGAGAGTGGTATTGCAGAATCGGCACCATTGTCTGTTTATCCGATTTGCTGTCTTGCACTTTGCCGTTGAGTCATTTTTTCTAAAAGACCGAAATCGATCTGAAGTCTGCTCAAGATCTGCTCAAAAATTCTTTAAAACGATTAGACAAGGAGCGAGCTCAAGCAAAAAATGAATTTGATTGTCTTTAGCAAGAAATATACGATACTGCAAAGGAGTTTGAACTTGATATTAAAGTATGTACCTCATAAAACTTCACAACAAAAAAATCGTGAAAAGTATCCTTCTAATGATCCAGCAGATTATTCAATCGATTTATATCCCTATTATAGAAAAAGTGACGAGACTGACGAGACGTTTTTCTGAAGAAACAGTCAATTTATATTCTTCTCAAGTTTTATTTACTAATTCAAAAATTTTACAAGACGAGACCTTCTTAAAAAAGACAGCTAATGAACTTGCTAAAAAATATTCGAATTATTTTAAACAAAGTGAAAGTGTTTTAAAAAATTCAATAATATCGGAATTAAAGATGTGGAAGCTAAAGTGGGAAAAGGAAAAACATGATTATTCTGAAGGAGCAATGAAACTATTAGAATCTCGTAACGTCAAAGTATTTCCATGCTTACACGTATTGTTACGAATTTTCATCACTTTTGCCTTTGAGTGGCGCAAGTGCAGAAAGAAGTTCTTCGTCCTTCAAAACATGGCTTCGTACAACAATGACGGAAGAACGACTTATTGGACTTACTTTGTTAAATGTACATTTTGACATAGATGTAAATATTGATGACAGTAAGGATAGATTTGCAAGAATACGAAAGCATAGATTAGAATTTACTTTGTAAAATAAAGTTAGTAAAAAAAAAAACTGTACTTAATTTAGTTTATGTTGTATTAAATATATTATGCTGTTTGCGCAATGTATAAATTTTTAGTCAGTACTTTTACAGTTTATTTTTTTTAACAATCAGCATTCAGCAGGCTGCTGGATCCTCCCTTGCTTTAAGTACTCAATCGATCATCATACAATTTTGGATACACGCTTTAAAACTTGGGTAAAATTCAAAGGAATAGAAAAATAACTTTTACGCGAGCGAAACTGCGGGCAAAAACTATTGAACATTCAATTGAAGAATGCGCATATTGTATTTGCTTGTTGATTTTGCTATTTACTGCTATCATTGTGAAGTTATACTAAAGAAAATAACCGGCCAAGTGCGAGTCGGACTCGCGCACCGAGAGTTCCGTAAAATATTTTTATTATATGATGTAACTAAAAATTTACGGTTTTCGCAATTTTTCCTTTATCTGTGCTATAAAGACGTTGCTTCGTACCACATTTCAAGATTCTGAGTTCACGGGAAGTACCCTGTAGGTTTTGATTCCCTTGCGAGTGTCGAAAATTTGCGGAAATTTGCGGCATAAGCGGCTGTATCTTTTGATTGCGTTGGCTTAGAAGTTTGATTTTTTCACAGCTCCAAGGGACAGTAGACCTGAGTATTTGATATAAATTCCAGCTTGATACTGAGAAAAAGGGTCTTGACAGACAGACGTTCGGACGGACGGAAAACAAAGTGATCCTATAAGGGTTCCGTTTTTTCCTTTCGAGGTACGGAACCCTAAAAAGACAATTTGTTTTTTTCTTTCCTTCTTTCTTTATTTATAACGATGCAATTCAGCTATCATAGCGTCATGTAAACCAAATTTATAACATTCAACAGGCGTCGTAGATTGTGCGGTAAATTGAAATGTACTTATTAATTTATTTCCTCGAAAAAAAACTGGCTCTGGATATCTATTTATTGGTCTTTGGATTAACATAACTTTATTACTAATTTTACCGCCAAATTGTAGAAAAGAAGAAGATAATAAAGAAACCTCAAAAAATCACCGAGACCTACACGTTTACACAAAATTAGATGCCTGGATTATAGTATTTTTTGCCGATGGTGACGTATGTGTCGGGTCGTTTCTTATATACACTGCAGACGCTCGGTGGACGGGGGCTAGACAGAAAAAAGTGTTAGCGCAACGAAAAATTCTGACCGCGAGTTGATTTATTATATTTACGCCATCTTTTATCGTGGGAGAGCCACGCTACGGCACGCATGGGCTGGCTCGACCAGAGTGATACCACAGCCTCACAGAAAATGTACAGTAAAGCATTGCTTTTCGCTGAGTGAGGCAGATTACCGGAGACACTAACCCTTCCCCCTCCCTCTTCCTACTACTCCCACCTCAAAGGCCGGCAGTTTGTATACTCTTTGGCCGGCAACGCACTTGTGACTCTTGAGTTGCAGGTACCCATGGGCGGCGGTAGTCATTTACCATCAGGACCCGTCTGCTCGTTTGCGCCCTATATCATAAAATAATGTGTTTTCTGCGCTATACTACTGTAATATCTTGTATACTAATTATCTATATATTAGTTCGGGCAACTTTCACAGATGGCGTAATTTCATTTTCGAGTTTTTACAATATTTTAATACAATTTATTCAATCCATTAAATATATTTATATAAACGAAAGGAAATTACAACCGGGTCTCCCAAAGACACTTTACGCGTTTTTTCTTTCCTTTTTACAACTATTGCGAGGTTGTTTTTTAACAAAACGATTAACGTAATATATATGCCAAAATATTTCTCGCTATTGTTACTCACTACTTCCATTTAACATCTTTAAAGGCGTCTTTTAATTAAATGGAACCTCATTCATAACAACGATGGCCCTGTTCAATAAACAATTGGACCGTGCCTCTAGGTACTCAAGATATAAGCCCAGACTTATATCCAGAGCCGCCACCTTGTTTTGTACCTTAACATACCTCCGCAACTTGCTTAACCATCACTGGTACTACTCAGTCGTGGTTTTTTCTGGATATCACTAATTTTATAGGTGTCTGGTTTCCTTGATCGACAGGGATTGAAATATCAAATATTCATTTCCGTCATTCTTTAATTACTTACTTATTTGTTCTACGATACCGTTAGTATTCTCGACTCTCAGACTCGACCGCTGTTGGAACTTCTAGAACTATAACTTCTATTAGTGCCGTTATTCGCTAAAAGATGGCGCCCTTCATCACAATTTAGTTAAATTACTCGTTATCGTTACCTTCTGTTATTATTACGAGCAATTAAGAAAAGTTAATAAAGTTGCGCGGAAAATAAGAAAATTTAAGAAAACTCAACGAGTATTTCATTTTTTAATGGAACCTTAGCGCATTTGACGTAACTGTCAGTCGTTTGGCAGTTGGCGGACACCTGGATTAACAACAGAGAAATTAAGATTAGGCTACTTTTTTTACGTCATCGGGACTTGCGCGGGTGAAACTGCGGGAAATATGTTTTTCCAGAGTCTAGAATACAAGCTATGCCTAGTTAGGTCTAGGAAGCATTCTGAAACATGCCCCAGAATGAAAAAGACCTCTAAAATTCCAAAATGCGAGTATATCTATGTTTGACCTAAGAATTCATTAACCATTTACAATTTTTTTAAGTTATCTATTGATAAGTAACTTTACTAGTGATGTGACGCTCAAATCAGCACAAATTAGTATTGGACCAATGGTTGTAACACAGTCGAATGCCTTCTAACTATGCACTTCACAGTTCAATACAAAGAGTAAAGTAGTTCAATAACTATTTGAATTTGTGTACGTTACCCCAGCTGGAAAGTGGCTCCTAGAGTGATATGAGTCGAACGTATAATTAGTGCCTAATCTGCTGTAAATGTGCGCTGCATAAAAAAATTGTGCCTGTTGTCGTTTTAAAAAAAAAAGGAAACGATTCCTGCTGGGGTAACGCTCTTCCAGCAGGAAAATTCTAAACTAATTATCGCACAGAGAAATTTTGTGGATGGGCAGAGAGCTTATATGTGGCAATCCACCACTGTGCGGTTCTCCAGATTTTTTTTGCCTCGCAGAACCAATCTGTGGAACAAATTGTCGCCTGCGATATTTCCGGACCGATACGACCTTCAAACCTTCAAGAAAAGAGCGTACTCCTATCTCAAAGGCCGGCAACGCACTTGTGACTCTTGAGTTGCGGGTGCCCATGGGCGGCGGTAGTCACTTACCATCAGGTGACCCGTCTGCTCGTTTGCCCCCTATAATATAAAAAAAAAGAAAAGCAACACACAAGTGAGAGGAGATGTGATAATGTTAGATATTTTTTTAACAAAAAAATGTGAGCTCCGATTTAGATCAGAGAACAGAGTACATAAGAAATTATTCACGTACAATAACTATTTAACCATTTTAATCTATACTAATATCATAAAGCTGAAGAATTTGTTTGTTTGTTCCTGGTATGAATTGAAAATTATTTTGTGTTGGATAGCCCATTTATTGAGGAAGGCTACAAGCTAAATAACATCACGCTACGACAAATAGAAGCGGAGCATCAATGAAAAATGTTGCGCGGGTTATGAATATTTGCGAATAGAATAGACAAGAAAATCTACTTAACATACGCTGCGGTGAGGTAACATTGTAAAATTCGTAAGACGGAGCCGAGTCAAGGATAACGAGTAAACTCCAATAAAGCAATGCTTGCATTGCATTTCGCCGCGGGAGTGAGGTTACCGGAGGCCCTTATCCTTCCCTATTCCCGTCCTTCCCCTCTTCCTACTCTTCCCCCCTCCCCCTCTTGTCCTACTCCCACCTTAAAGGGCGGCAACGCACTTGTGACTCTCGAGTTACAAGTGCCCATGGGCGGCGATAGTCATTTACCATCAGGTGACCCGTCTGCTCGTTTGCCCCCTATAACATAAAAAAAGCACAACAAAGCGTTAAAAGCGTTACGCTGCCCTCCGATCACAAAATTTACAGCATTAGAACCAGATTAGCACCAAATAAAATAATGTAAGTAATAATAAATAAAACAAATAGATATGTTTTCTTCATCCTTTTTAATCTTTTGGCTATATTTTTCAGCCTATCATGATTATTCATACTCTTTTTGTTTCTTCTATTAGCAAATGACGAATACTTATACTTTGTCTCGCGATTCACCAGTTTCACTACAAAAAACTTATATCCACATTTTTGACACTTGTGTCTCTTCCCAACTTCACTCAACTCCCCTACACAGTCATATTTATGAGTACTGTTATTTTTACAAAACGAAAAACAAATATCGCAAAACTTTAATGGTGTCGTGTGCGTAATATAAGGCTCGTCTATGCCGCCATTTTCTTCGGATTTCCCGCCAAAATTGTTTTTTAACGGTCTCTTGTCTTTGGGTGGCATGTATTGCGGATGTGATATTTGTTGGTGATGTTTTAATTTATTAATATCCCCTAATATATATTGATTACATAATTTACAAAGATTTATTTGAATATTCTTAAAATATATATGAGTTGCTTCATGTGTTATTGCAGCGAATCTGTAAAAAAAAATATTTTTAAAGTTTACATGCCGAGTATTAGTGAAAAGCTCCCGAAAACGAAGACAGACGATAGTACTTATGGTACCTTTGATTAGAAAAAAAATCGATCCTGATGAAATAAGCTATATTACAGATTATTATTAGCATTTTTCATGCTCCATCATGTTAGTACCGGTAAATAAAACAATAATTTCATAAAAAAATTATGATGAAGCTCCGATCTACGGACGCGCGGGCGCCAAACTCGCACGTTCTTCTGCATCCGCGCGTCCTTTAACCCGGGCATCAGCTGTTTTTTTTTTTTATTGTTTTATGAAATTATCGTTGCATTTAGCTGTACTAAATGATGGAGCGTGAAAAATGCTTAAAATAAAATTGCTTGCTCCTATCCTTATTCTATAATAAATTATAGTTTAGAAAAACTAAAATCACACTCTTTTACAGCAGCCCAAATTAAAAAGTAAAAATCAAATCCACTACCCACCTAACTGGCTCAATCATCAGACCATCGTAACTAAGGTCAATCTTTTGGACTTGTCGAAACGAGTCATAGTATATGTAGTTTGGATGACAATACTACAATTTGGCATCTTGGAGCTGATCTGATAATATATCCTGGAGCTGGATGGTGGAATTCTTCAGTGACTAAGAGTATACCCCTCAAGTTTGGGCTCATTTGATTCGTTTTGACGAGTCCAACAGATTGGGCTTGGTGACGCAGTAGCTGTGCTTTGGCTATTAATTAATAAATCGTCTTTCGGAGACAATGGTCCCGATTCTATTGTACACTCGACTAAACTAAAACCTGACTTAATTTCTTCATATGAAATCAACCTTGTCTTCTTCGTAACAAGGTCTATTTGTTACTGGCATCTATTTCTCAGCGCCACTAAATTTCACTAAAACCTGTCAACATATACTCAACTTTATTTCCACGCAGCGAGAGTCCCCATTTATTTAAATGCCGTATAATTGCCACGCAGTGATAGTCCCCATTTATTCAAATGCCGTATAATTGCCATATAAAATCTTGTTCAAAACGAACTAAGATGACGTTATTTTAATCGACACCTACGAAGACGCTTACTAAAATCACAGAGCAAAAGAGATGGCATTCAACGGATAGCGGCCCTCGCTACGTGGTATTAAGTTTATTTAAGCGTGTCAGACTTTAGTCGACAAATAAATTGCTTATTTCGATAGCGACATATGTTACCTACTTGTTTAAATTTGAAATAAGACCTTGTTTCAAAGTGAACAAGGTTTATATTTTGTATGAAGAAAATTTAGTCAATTATAGTCAAGAGAGTAATACAACAGAATTGACACCAGTAGCTACTGGAACATCTCCAATACTAAATATATCAGTGATGTTCTAATAACAATAACTTGAGACACCTTACACATGGCAATCTGATCCCAAACTAGGCAGAGCCTGTACTATGGTAACCAGACTACTGATAAACCTATTTATATATTTCTAAATACATACATAATATTATAGATAAATTACAACCAATTATACGGAGCAATGATCGAGCCAATGATCGAGCTCATCACAAAATTATTTGTCCTGGGTGGGAATCGAACCCACGACCTCTGACATAGAGTAAAGCATACGTAAACTGATTTCCAAAATCTGCTTTAAGCTGCAGAAGCTGCGAGCATAACCCAGTAGAAGAAGTTGGAAGAATAATATTACTTACCTACAAGGGAATGCCTTTAGACACTTCTTACACCTAAAAACTCCTGGTTTAATCAGCTCATCATAATGCACACTGTTCGAGTACTCAATCTCCCATATTGGAGGTATCCATTCAACTTTCACCTGGCAATCTGTTGTCAAATCTACCAGTAATCTATCACAGTTTGAAGAAATAATGTCCTCTTCAAACAGCAAACGATTTTTAATCGAAAAATTATTAGAATGTGATGTATCAATATTTTCATTTTTACAAATAGGCTTAGATGGACAATCAGTCTCGAAATGGGATATTTCTTCTTGCTTGACTATAGTTGCTAGATCTGATTCATATAGCTCATTCTCTGGTTTATTACAGCTCCTGCTGACTAGATTTATGGAGTGTTTTCTAGACTTGTGTTGGTTAAAATCACTTTGAGATGTGAAGTGGTGCAGACATATTTGACATTGGTGAACAGTCTGGTTAATAAGTGGTATAATTATATGTCTAGCGTTGTGGATTAAACTGCTGTATCTGAAATAAAGAAAATATATTTGTAAGTAGATAGATAGATAAGTACTCTTTATTGTACATCCATGAATAGGTTACAATCATGAAAAAATACTTTAAAAACAGTAGTGCAATGGGCGGCCTTATCGCAGTATGCGATCTCTTACAGGCAACCTTTGAATCAGGCCCGTCTAACCTACGGCCCCCGGGCCACTCTGTGGCCCGCGGAAGACCATCTTCCGGCCCGCGACCTAGTAAAAATGTTAGTAACATAACAAATCAATACATAGGTAGTCTATAGATACAACCCAAGCAGTATTAAACTTTCCCAATGTCAATTATTCGATCATCTATCTATCGACTATATTGTACATGTTTGTAGGTCCTTAGCAAGAAGAATTGATGACATGGGCACAAGGCCAAAGATATCGAATCATCTTTAAAATACAACTCAAGAAATCCGTTTTTTATAGTTTAGCTCTCGTTCGAAACGACATCGTTTCCGCAAAAACGATGTCAGTTATCTTATTAGGTAAAATACTGAGTAAAATTGAGGCTATCTATATGAAAAATATCGTTTTCTTTAGATTTAAAGCTCACTTTGGTACTTGGACATTTTTGGCCCGCTACGATTACAAATTTATTAAACCTGGCCCTGGCCCTGGAAGTGAAAACTTCTTTAGCGGCGTTGTGCACTTTTTGGGATGGGTAAAAAATGTTAAACCCGCGTCAGGACACGTGACCTGATCGAAAATTCGTAAGACAGAGCCGAGTTTTTTATATTTAACAAAATATAACATTCGAAATTCAAACATTTATGAGCGGCCAGGAGCGCAGAACTTCCAGTGTACCCTATGTATACAATACATTTAGATATGTTATTACCTACTTTTTATTTTTAACCAATTACGAGGGCTACACTGAAAATTTCGGGAATCAAGGAAGTGACACAACATTACTATTTAAAAATGTATTTATTGCTTTTCGAAGTATTCTTCGCGAAATTTGACACATTTACCATACGATGGAACCAATAATTAAAGCAACCATTCCATTCGGAAGTTGGGGTCTCATAAATGGCCGTTTTGTAGGCGTCCACAGATTCTTCAGGTGATGAAAATCTCTGACCACGCAATTTATTCTTTATTTTAGGGAAGTATAGAAATCATTAGGGCTTAGGTCGGGGCTGTACGGCGGATGGTCTAATAATTCTATGTTTTCTTGCTCTAAAAACTCAATTCTCTGCGCGGTGTGAGAACTCGCATTGTCGTGATGGAGGATGATGCGGCGGTTGCAGTTCTCTTTACGGAGTTCGGAAACGACCTATGGCAAACAAATGCTAGCATACCATTCTGCATTAACCGTTCTTTATCCCTCAAGAGGAATAGTCGCAACATGGCCGGTTTTGGAGACAAACGTGGCCACCATTTTTTTTTGCAACACTCCGTGAACGAACAATTTTAGTTGGCTTTAACTCATTTTCGAACACCCAAACTCGTGACTGGTTTTTTGTTTCGGGTTCGTACGGGTATATCCAGGATGCGTCACCTGATACAATGTTGTATACAGCATTTGAGGACCATGCGTGGAATCTTTCGAGAGTCTTCACAGAGCAAATGCGGTACCCATCGGGAAAACAACTTTTTTACACCTAATTGTTCATGCAAGATTATTTGTATTTGACTCATGCCAATGTCTAAATTTGCCTGAATTTCGCGGTATGTCACATGTCGATCTTCCTCAATCAGCTTACGCACAGCATCAACGTTTTCTTGGGTGACTGCAGTTTTTGGACGACCTTGACGGGGATCATCACTGAGCTTGACACGTCCACGTTGAAATTCAGCAAACCAGCGATAAATTGTGGTTTTGGATGGGGCTTCATCACCAAATGCAGAAAGCATCCGATCAACACACTGTTTTTGTGTTAAACCGCTTCGAAAGTCATAATAAATCATCGCCCTTGAATTTTCTCGAGTCAATTCCATTTTCTCAACGACTAAACAAGTTTGAGAAGACCTTGTGAGAAGACCGAGAATCTTTTTTTAAATAAATAAATGGTATTCGATTTTTAAAACCAAGGAGTTTTCAATTAAAAAAATTTTAATATGATAGGAATAGTGGAAATATTCCATTCCCGATACTTTTAGTGCAGCCTATGTATATATATATGTGTGTGTGTATGTATATGCAAATACATTGTGAAGTTATGTTTTCACTTCTGACGTGCAGTCCTACGACTGACTGTTATTTTGTTTCATTTTGGAACTACTCACTCAGTTATTGAGAAAATCCATGAAAACAAGTTGAAAAGTTTTCGCAGTTCGTTTTTATAGATTTCATTGGTAACGGAATGAAAAATTAATTTTAGTTTTTTTATGGGATAGGTAAACGAGCAGGTAAGTGACTACTGCCGCCCATGGGCACCTGCAACTCAGGCACAAGTGCGTTGCCGGTCTTTAAGGTGGAAATAGGTGAAGGGGGAAAGAGGGAGAGTGCGGGGAGGGGCGAGAAGAGAGGGAGAGGGAAGGGTTAGGGCCTGCGGTAATCTTACTCACTCGGCGAAATACAATGCCATCATTGCTTAACTGCCGGTTTTCTGTGAGGCCGTGGATCACTCTGGTCGAGCCGGTCCATACGTGCCGAAGCATGGTTCTCCCACAGTAAAATTAGATTTAAAAAATCTTTTTGTATCTGAAGCGATTTCAATGATTTAAGTGTTCTATTGCCATATACACCACTCCTTATATATTCATTGTTGATGCACAGAAAAAGAAGGCATTGGTGCCGATTCTATTGTAACACTCACCAAACCAAAACCTGACTTAATTTCTTCATATGAAATCAACCCTGTTTTCTTCGCAACAAGGTCTATTTGTTACTGGCATCTATTTCTCAGCGCCGCTAAATTTCACTAATACCTGTCAACGTATACTCAACTTTATTTCCACGCAGTGAGTCCCCATTTATTCAAATGCCGTATAATTACCGTACAAAAACTTGTTCAAAACGAACTAAGATGACGTTATTTTAATCGACACCTACGAAGACGCTTACTAAAAACACAGCAAAAGAGATGGCATTCAACGGATAGCGGTTTTCGCTACGTAGTATTAAAGTTTATTTAAGCGTGTCAGACTTTAGTCGGCAAATAAATTGCTTATTTCGATAGCGACATATGTTACCTACTTGTTTAAATTTGAAATAAGACCTTGTTTCAAAGTGTACAAGGTTTAATTTTTGTATGAAGAAAATTTAGTCAATTATAGTCAAGAGAGTAATACAATAGAATTAACACCATTGATTCTGTAGTAAACCGTAATAAAATAAATACCCACCTCCACCTTCCCCCAGTGGTAACCGCAAATCAGTGGTACCATAGGGTTGCGATATGATTGATCGATTCTCTAGTGTGCGTTCTGCCAGTGGCACTGGTAGAAGTTAGCCAGGGTCAGTATATAAACGGAACAAGTTGCTACAATCAAGGGCATTATTTACCTGTTTTTAGAAACTTGATCGCATAACTCACATGGTTGATTGTTGAGCATGCACAAACTGTCATAAGAATTAGGATCTTCATCATAACTGATACTGGTCCTAATCAACTTTAAGGGAACATTGTCTTCGTCTTCTGATAAGCTCGAACTTCTCTTTCTGTTTCGGCCCATTTTATCTGGAAATAATAATAATAACTTGAGACACCTCACACACGGCCGTCTGGTCCCAAACTAATCAGAGCCTGTACTATGCTAACCAGACTACTGATAAACATACATAAACTCAATACGTACATATCTATATATATAAAAATGAATCTCTATTTCCCTTGGTTGGGGTTTTTTTAAGGTGTCCGGGAAAGAATCTCGATTTCACACATGTGTCCGGGATTTTTGAAGAGATTGTCCGGCGTCGGCAATTTAAGTGATGGCAGGCCTAGTCTATGTCAATGTCAAGAAAATACTTCAGCTAATGTACCAAATGTTGTGTATGTAAGTTAATTTTTATATTCAGTAGGTAGGTATCCTTCACAATTTTTAATTATTTTTTTTGTTTTCTTACATTATATATCATTGTGGAAGCCAACCAGAACAAAACTTTTATTTAATCAAACCGCCATACATCTCATGGCGACCCTGCCATGCCTTGGGCTCACGGTATACATAACTGGCCCTTCGCTTTTTAAAAATTAGGGAAATTGGCAAAAAATACCAAGTTCTCGTCACCTAGAGCACAGCCGGAAGCAACGAAGCAATTTGGAAGGATGTTGGTGAGCATGTGCCGTTTTTGTAAAACTGTCCATCTTCACTGTCTGTATAAAATGTGCCATCGCCTTTGGATCCAAGATTAGATCAATCTCCACGCTATGCAGCTTATTCGGGCGTCACTTAGAGGATGGCAGAAAGCAAAATCAACAGCATAACTACGTGGCGAATGCTATATAGTTTTAAATAACTATCATTATGAAAGTGATTGATATCTGTTCAACAAAACTTGACAATTAATGTGCAAATCATTTCGCAAAGTAAAAATTCAAATACCTTTAATAATTAAATTACATTTATAATTAGTTAAGTTTATAATAGAAGTTTTATAATGTTATTACGTAGTTCAATAAATTGTCAGGAATCGGGCGCAAACGCAAATAGCCTAACGTAGAGCATTCTTTCGCCATGTGATTTACATTTCCATTTTTGTTATTTAATAAGTGTAGAGGCAACTAACCAAATATGGAATAGAATCCCTAAAATGGAATACCGCAATTTCTCGGAAACGAATAATCCTCCTAGTCGTAAAAAAACAGTGATCTTTAAATAAGGTAGGTGTACTGAATAAGGCCCTGCTTCCAATAAGGCCTACATTTAAATTTACCGCCTTGAGTTTGAGTATTCCTCTGCATTCCGCCATATTGAATAGTCGTAGAGACGTAAGGTTGGAGGGAGGGGACAGCGGCGACCGACCGCGTCACCTGACCTTAGTGACACAAGAAATATCAGAGCCGAAGGACTTTCGCGCGGTTTTAGTAAAAGTTCGTACAGAGAATCGTAAGTACCAGAGCTATCTTTTGTATTTATAGGTATTAATATACCGCATACTAACTAAAGTGTTCAATATGAATAATAAAAGCACAATTACTATGCAATGTATTTGTAAATTTGAAAATGTTTCGTTGTAAGCATATGTACGCAATAAGGCCCAAACATGTCACTCGTGGGCTTTATTGTAAGTATGGAAATTGTATTGTCTTTCTTTGTTTCAGATAATACCATTATGCCTAGAAAACGAGGTGACAGTTGGTCTGAAGATAATATGGAAGCAGCTTTAAAAGCAATATCACGAGAAAATTATCACAGAGAGCTGTGTCTGAGAAATATAATATTCCACGTAGAACTTTGCGCAACCACATGCAAACTGGTTCCTCTTTGAAACAATTTGGTAGAAAAAGTACAGTAAGTCCACAACAAGAGCATGATTTAGTTCAGCGCATTAAGAAGTTGTCTGACATTGGTATGCCGCTTACGACCAAAATGTTGAAATTCCAAGTGTATAAGTTTTGTTCATTACACAATATTCCGAACATGTTCAACAAATCTAAAGGCTCTGCTGGAAGAACATCTTAAAGCATTTTTAAACCGAAACGCTGATATCAGTATACGGAAAGCACAGGTCATGAATGAAGCTCGTGCTCAGAAACTTAATAAGTTGATAGTTAAGGACCATTTTGATAAATTTAATCAGCTCGTGAACGAACTTGGTATAAAAAATAGTCCTGAAAGAATTTTAAACATGGATGAACAGAACTGTAGACTGACACTACATCATCAGCCCACCGTATTGGCAGCAAAAGGTGCTAAACGTGTACATTGCATAGCCAATGAGCATGCAGAAAGTGTAACTGTCGTAGGTTGTGTTTCAGCAGTTGGAATTGCAATACCTCCAATGGTAATTTTTTATTATTTATTAATTGAAACGCCAAAAACCAGAATTTACAGATAATTTGCCTCCAGGAAGTCTAGTAAAGATGGCTCCAAAGGGTTACATGAACACAGAGTGGTTTATAGTATTTTTTTTAGTTACTACTTATTATGTCAATTTAATTTAAAGAATACTTTAGGTGTTTATTATTATTATACCAGCTGCGCCCCGCGGTTTCATCCGCGTAAGTCCCTTTGTTACAAAAAATGTGATAAATGAAGAACCGCTCGACCGATTTTGTGCAAACTTCACATAAACCATCTACTAAATAGTCCGAACAAAGCCTAAACATTTGGTTTGGATAGGTGAGCCCGTTCTTGAGTTATAAAATTACAACGAAAAGTGGCATTGATTTTTATATATATTGATATTATTACTCGCCATTGCCGCGTGGCTGTTATTTATTATTAGCAATAAATAATAGTTATCTTGTCAACAATAAAATTAATTATGCTTATATATATTCTATACAATGTATTTTACGAATTGTAATAAATCAGGTTTTGAGTAATTAGCCAGTAGTCTATTAAACCGTAAATAATAAACCCATAACATCTAGCTGACGAACTTAGTAGGTGTGGACTGCCCGCGTATTCATTTGTTGTAGGCAAGGTGAACTGACAGCACCTTCTCTCACACAAGTACGGCAGTTTGGCTACACACACAGACGAAAGTCGCGGTGGGCAAGGCGTTCTCAACTTTCGAAAAGCTATAATAAGATACATTTCTGGTCGCAGCTAACGCCAGGTATTATTATTTAAATGTTGCTATTATAACGTAGTTATTTTCACTTTTGTATAGGAGTGATGTATCTGTTACGAAGTAACTATTTTCTTATCTGTGACTATGCATTGATTACATATTTGTTTGAATGTTTTATTTCTCGTCAGATTATTTAGTAAAAAAATCCCATTAATCCTACTAATATTATAAATGTGAAAGTTTGGATGGATGGATGGATAAATGTATGGATGGATGGATGGATGTTTGTTACTCTTTCACGCAAAAACCACTGAACCGATTGCGATGAAACTTGGTATGTAGATAGCTGGAGACCTGGATTAACGCATAGGCTACTTTTATCCCGATATTCCCACGGGATCGGGACTTACGCAGGTAAAACCGCGGAGCGCTGCTAGTACTATAAATGTGACAGTTTGGATGGATGGATGGATGCATGTTTGTTACTCCTTCATGCCAAAACTACTGAACCGATTGCAATGAAACTTGGTATGTTAATAGCTGGAAACCTGGATTAACATATAGGCTACTTTTTATCCCGATATTCCCACGGGATCGGGACTTACGCAGGTGACACCGCGGGGTGCTGCTAGTATGATATACATTTTGATTAGTTTGAAATTTCCGAATATGGACAGCCCGTGGACTAATATGGACTATTTCACATTTAGATTACAAATTTATGTTTTTTGCTTTTAGAGTAGCGACTTAGAGTTTAAAAGGAAAATGAAAAGAAGACGACCATCAACCATCACCACCATTCGACCATCAACGAACGATGCTCGCAGCACTCTAAATCTGGTGTCTCCTGAAATCAGCCCAGTGCCAGTTAAAAAAAGAATACTTTCTGATAGGGGAAGAAAAGCAAATATTGCTGCAACAATAACATCTTCACTATATAAAAATCAACTCATTGACGATACTAAAAAGAAAGAAAATAAGAATCAATTGGCAAAGTCAAAGAATAAAAAACAGAAAGAAAAAAAATCTAAAGGAAAACAGCAAGAAGAAAAAACCAAGTCTAAGAAAAGTCCATTTGATTCAGACGATGAAGAAGAACTACATTTAGACACAGACAGTCAGCCCGATGCCGTGATAGCTCTGTAACGACCTGTTTTTTAAGATACTCGAGGAGAGACACAGATCAAATGCCTCATGTGCAGGCTCTGGCCACATGGTGAGTGTGCAGGTGCAGAGTTCAACACCTGGATTTGTGATTATTGCAAGTAACTTAAGTTCCTTTTTAAATTTGACCAAACTTCCTGTGGTATATCATAAAAATTAAGGTATATTATTCATATTTCTATAGTAGTTCATATTTGGGTACCTATTTCATAATAAGGTGACTTAATATTCATTTTGTTTTAGGGAAAGTTTATATTTTTAAATTAATATATGTAACACAAGAGCTTTGTGAAGTTAAGCGCAACAGTATGACTGATAATAACAAGAATAAAAAAATTTCTTCAAAAATTTTTTTGTAATAAAAACAAAATGGTAGTCCATATTTGGTTACTTTCCTCTAATAATGTAGTGTTGGTATTAATAACCAAGTTTTTAGATTATGATTAAAATATTAATTGACAATTATGACAACCTAAGGGAAATGAGAAAATATTTAATTAAGAAAGGTACATAATCTACATATTTGAAAAAAACTGTTCAAAATAAACTAATTGAAGCTAAAACATTTTTGCTAAATGCAATGAATTATTTTTACTTTTAAACACAGAAGGGCACCAAGGTTATATCTTCAGCGACCGAGATTTTTCAGAATATTAAACAGGTTTACGAAGAGATTAACAAATTATGTAAGCCGAAATGGACAAAATGGAATTCAAACTGAAAATAATTTCTATTCTAAAAAATAAACTATCAGAAAAAGTGAAGCTGCAACAGGCCTCCACGCATCTGTTTCAGAACTTGAAAAGGATATGCGTACTCACCTTCCAACAAAAAAAGTCATTTACAGTAATTCAAACCCTACACACAAGGTTGAGATCTATAACCATAACTGTTTTTTGACATGTTTGAGACAAAAATTTAAAAAACATCTACCTATTACTTACAAGTCTTTTGACATTTCACCAGGGCTGCTAGATTGTATAATTGGATACAAAATTCATATAATTTGGATGTCATATGTGTACTGTTTGTATAGTAGATTGCAATGTATAATTGGACACAATGTCATTACTGATGTCATAGTGTAATAAGTATGTACATACACATCGAGATACTTAAAACAAATTGTGTCTGAAGGACACTGTTAAGTCCTTGTATGTTAAAGTAAAATACCTTTTATTAAAATCCCCAAAGAGTGACATACTATAGTTGTACAACACTGATTTTGTATAATAGTGCGTGATTTTGTATAAGTTCTGAGACTCGGCAGTATAAAATAAGTTGTCCTTACTGGCACCCCTGCATTTTACGTCAATGCAATTATCTGTGAAGAGGGTATATTTTTGTTTATTATTTTCATAAGCTTCAATGAATGTGGGCTAGATATATTTTACAATAAGTTAAATGCTGGTCTCTCCCCTCGTCATACATTTCTACCGAATGGACGCAAGAATTCACAGCGAATGGCATTAGCAAACAAACGCAGTACATTATTCTCATAAACTAAAATATATAATCCCGAAACAATAATCTGTTTTACAAGCTACTAACAAGAAGTATACATAACGATTAAAATAAGTGGGTTATATTTATCGTGCAATAATTCCAATTTAAAATATTGTTTGAAATTTACTTACTTTATTGTAAATTGGGTAACAGTAACTTTCATTATAATACCAATATCACAAATTTAACATTAAATAATGGTAACTAAAACTAAATTGAGAATAAATTATTTCCATAATAGACGTAAGCCAACTACACTACAGTCAAAATCTGTTGGAAACAGTGTTGCCAGAGGGAATTAGAAAGAATCAGTAAAAAATCAGTAGATCGATTAGGGTAAAAATCAATAATTTTGAAAATGTTCTATTTTTAACACTGAATGCCATACTTTATTATTAGGCCAGTAGTGTTAAACATAAAAATTAGACGAATCGGAAATAATTGCTATCAAAGGATTTATTGTTTAAATGGGTTCTTTTGTAGCCCAATACGACTACCCTAGGTTTTTCCCCTCAGCGGAGTTATGCTAAAGTGGTGGGGGAGAAGTTGTACCCCTAAAAGAAGTACTTTTGCAGTTTTAAGGTTATAGCTCATAAAGGACTCGCCATATCAAAACATGCTCATTATAAAATTTTAGGATCATACAAAAGTTAAAAAGGAATAAATTCTGCGTTGGATAAGACCAATTTATTTAATCACCCGTTTCCGTACAGTTTTACCTTATTACGTACTTTTGTTAGTAGATTAAGTATATAAGTCTAGTACGTTCCAATTTTTTTATCAGTAATTTGATTTGGGGAAATATCTGGTTTTGTCGACCATTGCCTGGTTGAATCAAACTTTAACCGGTAACCGGTTGTAGTAGACGTATTTTATATGCCACACAAGCAAAAAAGATTGTCAAGCCACAAGTAGCGATGGGCGATGGCGAGATGTTTGAATAATCGAAACAATCGCAATCGTTTAAATTTTACAATCGAGTCATCGATTGTCTCGGTTTGCCCTTGAACAATCGAGGTGTTGTTTGATTGTTTCGAGTCGAGTCGAATCGGTACTACCTGATGAAATTGAATATTTATTTATTTATTTGTATTTAAAATTAAAACACTCATCTATCTATCTATTTATATAAATGTTTTATGACCGTTTGTTCAATTTCGTAAATCTCCTAAAGTTCTTTACCGATTGTTTTAAAATTTTTACTCAACGTTATATAATATTTAATACGCGAATGCATTTAATTCTTTTGTATTTTTTTTTTTATAAAATCAATATAATGTTTGGTCGTATTTTAAATTTCATGACGATCGGATGATCAGTACAACAGCACGCTGTACTATTCATCAGCTCGTCATGAAAATTTGCATACACGTTGCCAGGGGCACAGTGAAGGACAGAGATATAAAAATTACTGTTAAAAGCTAGTAATATTAATAAATCAAAATACAACAGAGCCACCTAGTTTATTTTTCTAAAACTATTATTACAACATTAGAGATGTATGTTTAAGAAATAATAAACTTACCAACAGCGTGCATATTTAAACGTAAACTCGTTTCATTTATATAATTTAGAAAGTAATTAAAAACATAAATGGCATAATATCTTTTAGTATTTTGTTAAATTTAAGGTAGAGCCGTCTAGTAGTGGGTTTTTCAGTGGTTTACAAACCACGGTTATATACATATGTATGCTTCCATCAATGAATAAGTATAGTATGTTATTATATAAGTATATACTATAAATGTTGTGGTTTTTAAAGAATCTCTGATGTTAGCACATAATTCAGTAAAATAACAAAATTTGTATTCATTGTTAAACGAGAACAATTGCGAACAAACTTGCTATGCAGTTTGGGAAATTTATTTCATGTAAAAACTTACGCAAATTATGAATAAATAAATAAAAAAAGTAAATTCTTTTAAAATATAATTAACATAATTATCTAAAACTAGAGCGGATTTTTAAAATAAGATCATTATTTGTTTGTTGTGACAAGTTTTATTTTTTAACTTTATGTTATATTTTCTTACAGACGTATAATTTTGATGTTAATATAAAACAAATTAGATTTTAAGTACTTAGTGCAAACAAAGTTCCTATTATAAATTTTGTGATGGTAATTTTTTTCAAAAATATTTATAAAATAAAGTATTAAAACTGTTATTTATTATTCGGTCACAATCACAATGTTTTAAAGTATTAACACATTTTTACGTATCTGTATTACAATTATTAAGCATTCATTAACAATATAAGACTGATTCATTTTTGTTTGTATTATTTAGAATATAAAAAATTGGGTTCGACTGGTATTCAATTCACGACGCAACTCGACTGTAAATTGTTGATTATTTCAAATGTTCCATGGCGCGTCGATAGCTACTTAGCGACCATCGCGGCATCGAGCATATTGCATCGCGATATTGACTCAAAACCATCGACGTCGCAGCGACGATTGAAAACCATCGAGGCATCGAGCATATCGCATCGCGATTTTGACTCGAAACCATCGACGACGCGGCGACGACTGAAAACCATCGAGGCATCGAGCGTATCGCATCGCGATATTGCCTCGAAACCATCGATCACGATTGAAAACAATCGAGAATCATCGCGATGTTTTAACAATCGAAACAATCGACGTAAACATCTCGCAATCGCCCATCGCTAGTCACAAGTACGCGTACTTACTTGAACGTCTTTCAGCTGCTTTAGAAATAGAGAAAATAACATTGATAAAACGAGAGATAGTAAGAAAGAATATATAATACACTAATTTGTATATTTATATAATTTTCAGTTTTACAAACCAATATATTATGCGAGTAAAAACTTAACAGCAACAAATATTTTCGTCTAATTTGCAGTCGTGATAATTTACGTTTGTAAAAAGAGTTCAATATATTTATAATATATGATAAATAAAAAAACCTCAAAAAACAAACATACGGGTTGACTTATGAATACAAAGAATGGCCTTAATAATAAACAGTAAGCAAACCTGAAGTCCAGTTACAACTGCATGTACACAGCTTTCAAAACAAACAATACTTCGTTTTCAATATGGGTTAAGGTTGGTTTAAATGTAAATTTATAAAGAATCAATTAAGTTTAAAGTGAAATATGGAGCTATGTAGGGTTAGTTCTTGTAGTAGAAAGGATTTGGAGTACTATATGTATAATTTTATGATTTACTATCAGAAGCAGCAGAGGAACTATTATATTTTTGTTATTAATCCATCTACACAGTATCATGCATCACTTCAAACTAGCCACAGAAGAAAAGCCAAATCATCGAAATATCATCTAATGAAAAATCTTTTCTGCGGAATCGTAAATACCTACATTTTGTCAAATTCTATTGTTACCTTCTAAATAGCATTTAGCTGGCTATACTTTGTCAAAGGCCATTGGGTAAAAGTGGCGTCGTTTTTGAAGTTCCGCGACCAGTAATAAAATTATTACCACTATTTAGTACACACAAAAATAAGCAACTTTTATTATTACAGTCACTTTCTAAAGTATATCGGAAGCGAGATATTCAAATGCAAAATCTATAAAATGGTCGTCTAGGTATAATAAAGAGTATGGGTCCCTTAACGTTTTTGACGTGACAACGTCTTATAAATTGGTTTGCCGGGTGACACTTCAAGAAACTGCGTTACGCTCCGCTCACGTTATGCGCTCACAATGAGAGCGAGTGAGAGGCACGCGTTTTAAATATAATTCTTTGTATAAATAAATGTTTTAAATTGTTACTATTATTTCATCCTTCTTCCTACTACACGAATGAATATTCACATTAAAATTATTTTACCACTCAAAGTCGTTGTCACGTAAAACTTTCGCCCGTATACCGACTTTACAGGCAACCAATTTTTTGTAAGTTATTCTAATGAATTTCATAGAACTCTATAGTAGGTGTATGTAATTGAGTTGTGTGCTCTTTTGTAAGCCTCTTCAGAGACATTGCAGAAAGAAATGCCATTGTCATCATGGACGGGACATATATATACCTACAAAAAAGTTCTAACTATTATTTCCAAAGGAAATCGTACAGTCTTCACAAGTTCCGGCATTTTTGATAGTTTGCCCAGATGGACACATCCTGGACATATATGGACTGTATGAAGCCACTCAGTCTGACTCAAATATTCTTTTAGACATAGTAAAAATCGTAAGTGACCCATTCCACTGGTTTTTTAGACAAAACGATGTCTTTATATTAGATAGAGGATTCAGAGACTCTATAGACGAAGTAGAAGCATGTGGCTACCGCACTTACTTGCCACGTCAGTCGTAACGTCAGCTAACAACACGGCAGGCTAATGACTCCCGTAAAGTTACGATGTGCCGATGGGTTGTCGAGACCGTGAATGGGAGACTAAAAAACCAGTTCAGACAATTGCGTTCCCAAAACTTTAATAAATCAGCTCCTCACTGATTTGATGAAATCAGAATAGCAGGTTCCTTATTGAACGCGTTTGGGAAGCCCTTGCAAGACCACAGACTAATTGTAGATATTGTGAGAGAAATTGCTCCAAGATCGGGTGATACCAACCCGTTATGTGATTTTATAATCGCAAATAACTTGAATCGAAGGAGAACCCATTTTCAGTTGATTACAGCTGATGTACCTGGAATGGACGAATTTCTTCAATTAAGTGCTGATGATTTAATAATATATGCTCTTGGTACGTACCAAATAGCTCAAGCACGAAGCTACTACGGGGAACATATTAAACAAGGCACTTATTTGATAGAAATATATAAGGATCTGAACACCAACCAATTACAAAATCGCAACCCTGGTGGCACTAATCCATGGATACTACGAGGTCGAATATAATCACGACATATAAACAGGCGAACATATTGGGTGTACATATTAGTCGAACGAGAAGTTCGAGGGCGACAAGCCATTTTAGGACATTATTGTACTTGTGTAGTAGGGAAACGCACTTTAGGGTGTTGTGCACATGTAATGTCTATTGTGTGGTACCTGGGGTGGGGGCGATACCAAGAAAATCTATCTCCCCCTGCACAATTTCTTGACCTCATAATCCGAAATGAAGTAGAAATCGAAGCTTACGACGAACTGGAGGAATAAGTAGTTTAGGTAATGGGTGTTATAGAATTTATAAAAGTATCTTTTTATTATTCAATTGAAAAGAGGACGTTTTTAGTGTTTTTTATACTTACTTTAGTTCAATATTACATTTTAAATACAAAAAAAACTTAGTTTATGTTATAATTATACCAAGCACGAAAATATGTATTTTTTCAAATTCTTGTCTGCTTGTTGGCGATGGACGCATAAACTACTGAATGGATTTTGATGGGTTTTTTTTTGGTTGAAAGGTCTTGGTAGGACTTAAAATCTTACGCATGTTTGATCGCAATCGGTTAAATAAAACCGAAGATATATCTTAAAAAACGTGAAATCCTACATCTACGCAGGAGGAGCCACGCGCATAGACTAGTTTAAAATAACTTTTAATAATATAATATGCCTTTTTATTCCTAATTAACCCATTTCATACGTAAAATAAGAATATTTTTACTTTAAAATGCATTTTGTCGCTCACTTGGACCATACTATTTTTCTGACTTTAAAGTCGAATATCTCGGCTCCGATATGACTTACGCCGTATTTTATTTTTTATAATAAACTTACAAATGGATAACTAAAATCTAGAACACACGGCATCAGTGGTCGCTTAAAAAAAAAATGACGCCACGTCTCCATACAATCTTACCCAAACCCCTTTAGGATGATAATTTTGACAGTTCGCGGTAGGGATGAGGGTTTACAACAGATAATGTCATACTTCATTGATGGGTACCACCCACTTAGTGAAGTGCCACGCGTAACGAACAACCAGACTATCGAAAATCATCGTACTTATAGTGAGTATTAAATTTCTTAAAACAATATAAGTAAAACATACGTAGGTGTAATCTTTAGATTGTTACAGTATTTTTGTCATTTCCAGAGATCGGAGTAGGTAGATTGATTTTTGCTACTTATATCATAACTGGTCACCGAAAGAATAACATGGATAAGCGCAATATAGGAATTTCTTCCGGTATTTCCGATTTCAAATAACAAATGTTTTTGTTAGTAGTGATATTATTAGTACCTACTCAATACAAAACTATAGTAAGATATCAAAACTATTTAAGATTGTTTTCATTTACCACTTGAATAATAATAAATTGAAATGAAGTGCATCTCCGCCCTCATCGTTTTCTGTTCCGTATAATTTATGCCTAGTACTTTACTTTACTTTATTAGGACTAGTTTTTGCAAATACTTAACAATAGCATGGTAGTCATTAAGATTACGCGTTGAATAAAACAAGGTATATATAAAATCAACGTTTTTTAATATTAAGTAGAAGTATATACAATTCTGTATTCTATACCGATGAAGATTAAAATCATATTTTTAATCTTCATCGGTTACACTTTCAGCATCCTGGTAATCGTGTTCTATACAATTAAAATAAATAACCATGACTTTTTCTATATTTTCTATTCTTAGTCTATTTCTTTTCACATCTAAAATCCATTTATATGTGGAAAAAAATCGTTCCACATCTGAGGATGTCAAAGGAGCAAATTTATAGAAAGGAATCAAACCAAATGCTTAATTTTTTTTCAATTGCCTCACTATATGCCCTTAGTGTTTCTAAGTCCGGGTTTCGTTCCATAACATTTTCTATTTTATTTTTAATATTTTCTGAGTTACATTCATTAATAGCAGCTCTCACTTGGTCAAAAGCTAAAAGTGAATCCATCAAACTTAAATTATGTTTTTGTAATTCTTTTAAGGAGAGTTGAATTATTAAATAATTATCTTTGATATAGTGTAAATCGTCTTTTAAATTTTCTTTCTCTATAATTAATTTAGCTTCTCGGATAGATATGGCATCAGAGCTGCTTAAACAATTTAGTACATCCTTAATTTTTTCATAATGTTGAGCATAGTAGAATGCTGCTTCTAACCAAGTGCCCCATCTAGTAATAACTGGTTGGGAAGGCAGCGGCAAATCAGGATACTTATTTTTTAAAATTTTGATTAGGCTTGGGGCTTTTAAAAATACTTTTTTTACGTTTGATATTAAAATGTTGACATCCTGATATTCAGATCTAATTTGCTCAGATACTCGGTGGAGCGCGTGTGCCAAACATGTTACGTGCTTCATTTGGGGTAAGTAATTTTTTAAATTTCGTCCTGCAGCTAGCATATAGGCTACGCTATCGGTGCATAGGACAAGAACGTTATTTACTCTCGATTCAAAAGAGTCTTCCCATAAATTTTCTAAACATTCCAACACAAATTGCGTGATTGTTTGTCCGTTAACTACAGTTAGCACTTTACACGCGGTCATATAAGGTCTACTAATATTACTAACATGTAATGGTTTTATTAGAAAAGTGACTATATATCGACCTAAAAAGTCGGTCGTTTTGTCCAAAGATATCCATAGTTTTTCATGTTTATTATTTTGCTTAACTGAGATTCATCTGGCAGTTTACGATTAGTACACGTACAACAACAAGCGCTACACATATATTTATTAAAGAATTCTTGAAAGGTAGCATTTTTCATCTGAGACCATGGAATATTGCACAAAATGAGAAATTTTATAAGGTCAAAACAAAATTCCTCTTTGGGCCGCTTAAACGTGCCTTGGTGTACTGCTCCTTCGATATGTCTTTTAATGTTGCATTTATTAATGCTTTTCAAATGGCTTTCACATTTCGAACAGTATATTATACCACTAGAGTGATCGTAAATTAATTCGGGATGACCGGATATCCATTTTTCTACAGTAGTAGCCTTCACATTCACCATATTTTAACTCTTTTGGAGAGAAGAAACTTCGTAAGACACCTTTAACAAAGAGATAAAAAAATACCTATAATAATTTTGCTTTTAAATGTTTCATGGCTCCATTAAAAGAAAGACAGATTTACTATTCACTATTTTAGAAATTGTGTGAATACTGTATAAAAACACTCAAGGGACTGTGCATAGTTTAACGTTATAGAGAGTTAAAGGGAAAGGTTATACCATTTTACAATCCATGGTATGGATAACAGTAAAGCAAACTTAAACAAGACAAAAAAAATTATCCAATTTTATAAGAAGTTAAATGTGTATTACTTACCAAAACTTGACGTAACTAAATCCAATTCAATATTGAAAAGTCCAGATCCTATATCCGAGCCAAATTGTCATTTTGAGCAGTTAAACAAGCCCGTATGAACACAAGCCAGGGTCAAAAAAGGTTATTCATAACACAGTAACAAACAAAGATGTGCACTCAACGAACCGAAGTAAGCAAGTAAGCCATCTAGATGCACGGCATCTTGACGGTGCACGTCATGTTCTCTGTTGCACTTACGTTTTTTATAGGTGACGTCAGATATCGACTTAGATAAATATATCGATGAAGACATAATTCTTCGTCGATATATTTATCTAATATCGATCAATAACATCTTTGTAACCTTATAATTTTTAATTCAGTAAAAATAAACCAATTCCAATACTAAAAATCTATTTATCTAAGTACTACGAATTTTTAATTTCCGAAATAACCACTTTCGGAATACAGAAAGAATGTCCATATTAATATAGACGTTTTGATACAAGTAGCAAAAATCAATCTACCTACTCCGATCTCTGGTCATTACACTGCCATTAAACGGATTTGGGCTCATGTCAAAAGTTCGTTTTTTTTTTTTTATAATTATACTAACTACCTACGTTTATTAAATAGGTTCTTAAGTTTTATTATTATTTTTTAGGCTATTTAGCCAAACATAACATATCTCCACCATTTACGACTATGAAAATACCGACTTTATTCCAAAATGCCTGTGAAAATGTAACTGCGGATGACTGAAGAAAATTCTTATTTCTCGTTTCATTTTATTTCTGTGAGCGTTTATAGTGATATTATTATTTTTGATTAAATAGAAAAGACTGTTCGTTTTGTATTAAAATTTTTTAATCAACCATACAGCATAACCGTGCAACTATCGATTCCAAGGTATATGAAAATAAAAATCGAAAATCGAATAGGTTTAATAACGATTATACACTACCCTCATCACTACCGTGAGCTGTCAAAATGATCATCCTAAATTTGACAAAGTATAGCAACTTTTTGTAGTGTATTGCGTCTACAATACACTAACTAAAGGTAGCAATTGGCAACACTGCTTGAAGCACTTTTTGTGACAACTGACAGGACAGACACCATTTTAGGGCTTCGTAGTTTGTTTGTGAACTTGTCTACCAGGAACAGTCTGTTTTGGTGCTTTTATGGTAGTGAAGGGACTGCTAAACAAAAACGAAAATGGCAAAGTGTTGCATTAGAGGGTGTAAGTCAAATTCCCGTAATAATGAAGAAGGCTTGTCATTTTTCAGGTTAGTTAAGGTTTTGCCCGTATTTTTTTTAATTGCATTTTGCAAACAAAAACCTCAAATCTGTTTCACGTGCGAGAAATACGAACCCTCAGCCCGATTACGTTGTTAAGTAGTACGAAGGTCAAATACCTAAACGTCTTACGAGGTTTTCCAAGCGTACCAGGTCTGCGCACTACCAAGTAAACACCAAGTTTTAAAACCTGGTCGCGTAAATACGCCTCATCGCTAATTTTATTAAGCTTATTAGAACTCTATAATTATTATCAGTTCGTCTGTTGTGATCTTATAAGACATTTTATATAGTCAGCCAATATTTATCGACGGGTGGGATGTGCATTGTGCAGTCTGAACCGATCCGCTCGAAGTTGCGCCATTCACTCTATAAAGCGTGCAACGTAGCAGAGTTATCATGTTTATGTTGTGAAATTAATTTAAAATAATGACATGTATGTATTGCATTGTGCTTTAATGTACAAACACTTAAGACACCCAAGAAACAATTTTTTTCAAGTCCAAGTGATGAATGGCGGACCGCGGCCCAACGGTTGGTCGGCCCTGGGATATTGGTAAATCTGTAATATTTGTAAAAAAAAAATAATTTGTTTTTTTTTTTAGATTACCAAAGAATAAAGAGCTTTGTAACCTGTGGCTGGAAAGTATAGACAATAAAAGTATTAAACCTGCACGATCAATAAAAATATGCTCAAAGCACTTTGAGGAAAATTGCATTAATAGGACATTGGATGTGGTGAGACTTAAAGATGATGTGGTTCCCACAATTTTCCCAGTAAGTATTTATTTATACCTTCATATATCCATTGTGTTAATTTTGTACTAGAAAGATATAGAATTTTTTTTTTTAGTTTACTTCATCTTCAGTTCGGCCTCCAGAGGAATTGTCAATAAAAGCTGAAAATACTAGTGACTCTGATGACTTGCCACAGGTAAATGTTAATAATATGTATATACATAATGGAACCAATTTCAGAATTTTTGTACTTGAAATTGGTTTGAAATTCAATATCCATTCTATTAAAGTTGTACTAGAAAATTACTGATCAAAAAAATTAAAAAAAAAAAAAAATGTAGATTGATTAGATTGTATCTTCATTTCAGCCTCCAGAGGAATTGTCAATAAAAAGTGAAGATACTAGTGACATTGATGACTTACCGCAAGTAAATATAGCATTTCTTAATAAACATAACATATTCCACTACTAATGGAACCAATATCACCAAATATAATAGTACAGGTACAGAAGACTCACTCTGCAAAATCATTTAAATAAATAGCTACTCTTGCTCTGACACAATAAGGTGCAATTCAGATTGCACAGTGCTAATCACCTACAGCTATAATTATCTAGAAGTTGCCTCTCTTTCTATCGCATTGCTGTTATCTCTTCTGATGATCTCAATATTTAATTATCAGGAAGTTGTGTTTATTACTCTATTTTTGTGTACAAATAATGTTTCAAATAAAGCTAGGCTAGGTACTAACTCGTGCGTGAGCATCCAACTAACGTGCGCCCCGGCTGGCGCGCGGCAACCAACTGTCACTAACGGACACAAAGAACACCCAGACTCAGGACAACTATTTCTGGATCACACAAATTTTTGTCCCGTGTGGAATTTGAACCCACAACACTCGGCGCGGCGTAGTGGCGAGGTGACCACTTAAGCCATTGCGCCATTTGAGCAGTCTTTTCAGATTAATTAATTCTTTAAAAAAAGACAATCCTAACCTCGCGGCATTGTCAGAGCAGATAAGAGTTACGCGATAAAGAGAGGGGCAACTTCTAGGTGCATATAACTAGGTAATTAGCGATGTGCAACCTGAATTGCGATTTTATTGTGTCGGAACAAGAACCGCAGACAGAAGTATTTGATGTTAATTTTATTTCAACTTTATGCTTCCATGGGACCCTGAGAAAAAGGATCTTGACATACAGACAGACAGACGGACAATAAAGTGATCCTATAAGGGTTCTTCTTTTCCTTTTAAAGAACAGAACCCTAAAAACTACTGATCAAAATATATTTTAAACGTTTATTGTGTTTTTAGTTTACTTCATCTCCAGTTGAGTATCCAGAGGAATTGTCAATAAAAAATGAAGAAAATAGTGACATTGATGATATATCACAAGTAAATGTTAATATTACTGTAAATGAACAACATTATTCAACTACTAAAGGAACCAAAATCACAATTCTTGTATTAAATTTTTCAGCATTCGCCTTCAAGAAATGATGATACTAATTTCTCTTTGAGAGAACTTGTTTCTGAAGAGCACAGCAGCTGTTCGGCAAGCATCACATTTCTGACAGATACTAGAGTAAGTACCACTAAACTCAGCTTAATATTGTAAACTACTGACTGGCCTGGTGATCTAGTGGCTAGAGTTCTGTAGTACTGCTGAGCCAGAGTTCGTGGGTTCGATTCCCACCCAGGACAAATAATTCTGTGATCATCACAATCATTTGTTCTGTGTCGGAGTGGAATTTATCTATAATAGAAATATACAGAAAGGTGTGGTCAAATTTTAGGAGCGTAATGTATAGTCGATTTAAAAAAAATGAATTCTGAAAAAAAAAAATCTTTGGAAAACGTTTTTTCTAAGGTAGGTGCATATTTCCAAACAACACATTAAGAATTTTCTTTTAAATTCTTTAACTAGTCCAGAAGCTACGGAACTACATTGCTAGAAATAGCCTAAAACGAACATAATTTTAGTGGAGATTTTTCATTATTAATGTACATTTGTGCAACCACTTATATACATTTATTTATTGCCTATTTGGAAGTAAATAAAGAATTTGAAATTTGAATGATTCTGGTTACCATAGTACAGGCTCTGCCTAGTTTGAGCGTGTGAGATGTGTCATTTATTATTAAACTTGTTTCATATAAACTTACCTACCACACCCCATTGTAATACATTGTATAAAAACTACAATAAATGAATATTTCTTACAGCATGTGCCAATGAATATAAATCATTTGAATCCCTTCTACATGAATCAAGTGAAACTGGAAAATACTTGTCCTTTATCAAGAAATGAAGAAAATAGGTTAATGGTTAGTCGTTTAATTTTCTCTAATTGATATTTGACTTGAAGTATGGGACGCGAACCGAAAGTGTCCAGCAGCAAACAGTATACAATAGTTCAAGAACCGACTGGAATGGCGCTAGTGTAGCCAATATGAACATAGCTGTAATAGACGGAGCGAAGTTCGCTCAGTTGAAATATTTTATTCGTTGATGAACCGATGAATAACGTTACAAATTTACACATTTTAAAAAGTGCGCGATTACAAAGCTTAACTTTCTCATTTCTAGTTACTACTCGTTCTAGCTACGGCAGCGCCACCTAAATACACACTTTTGAACGGACGTGTTTTCATACACAAAGATAGTTCTCTTTTTTTTTGACCAATTTTCCTCATGGATGTCCTTCGCTCTTGGGTGCGGTGAAGGCGTCTGTCGGATTCTTACCGACTAAAAACCACCCCGGTGTTCCGCTGGTTGCCTATGATCAGGGTACTGGGAATACCTTACCTCTACTCTCCATATCTTGAAGGACTTGAGATGACACTTTCAGTCAAACGCAGTAAATAGAATGTCTAAATAAATTTTGCGTTTCTCATATTTAGGGATTATCCATTAACCACGCGAGGCTAAAAGGGGGGAGGGGGTTTAGATAAAATCACAAAATTTTCGTAGAACGCGCTATTATATCTGTATTTAAAGATAATAATCTGAAAATTTTTAATATGTTTTCAACTAAAAAAATACTCGTGATCCTGGCTTGGGGTGGTAGTCTTAAACTTCACCACGTATCCCCAAGGGGAGGGGGGTAAAAAAGTTGCTAAAAACATCACGTGATTAATGGACGACCCCTTATCCAGAAATAACACTGGTTTATTTGTTATGTTTCCTTCCAGATTGTAGAAGATAGAAGAACAAAGAAAATGCAAAAAATGGCAGAACGATTGCTGCAACAGCGAAAGAAAATAAAAGTGCTTAACCAAAAATGTAGAAGATTGAAGCATAGGGTACATACGTACCAAAACTTAGTTAATGAACTCAAAAATAAAAATTTAGTTCTTCGCGAAGGCGCTGTTTTATTAGAATTATTTAAGCGCAGGCATTACTTCTGATTCGAGACCAATTTCCAATCAGTAGAAGAGGTAAACCTTGTTGTTAGTCATTGATGAAATGGCGATTAGAAACGTTTTATGGGAGAATCAATAGTGGTATAACAGAAGACTCAAGACTCCACAGAAGAAGCCAATAAGTGCTTCATGGTGATCCTAACAGTTGATAACGAAGAACGGAAGCTCCCCGTAGGATATTGTTTGGCCAATAGAGATAGAGATCAAAAAACTCATTGGGTACAGCATCCAAACAGTGGAGGAACCTTTTCCTTCAAAAGGAGTGGAAAATATTAATTGAAGAAGATGACAGCACACCACACGCAGTAAGAAGAGTACCTGGATCATTTAAAATGAATACAAAAAATACTAATATTGGGAACAGGTGTTCCTCAGTGGTGGTGCCTTCAGACAAGCCCATAAGCCCGGCTTGTTGTACTAAAATACTCGAGTAACAATTCCAATATACTTTAATAAATATTGTTACGGAAGTCTAACCCGCGGGCGCCATCTATTGTCAAGTATAGGAAGTCATAGAGTGCGATTACCTAAATTGAGATGCACGCCATCTTTTGACATTGAACGGAACTAATAGTCTATATAGAATGTCCCACAATGTATTTGAAAATTCCAGAGTGATTTCGCGTTTTCGGGGAAAATCATGATCTCTCTACGAAATAAACTTCAAAGTATATAAAGCGGTGCAAAGAAGTTGTAGTCGCTTATCCGTTTAAAAATCCATTGTAAGGTTATTTATAAAAACATTTGGATTGTGAAAAATGAGATGATTACTGTGCTGGCGGTTGTGTGAAAATAAACTAAGTAATATTTAGTGCTTGTTTTGATTCTGATGGACCCTGAACATGGAAACCCTGGCGTATCGCCGACATACACATAGTTTTAGCCCAATCGGACATCGGAAAGTGGTTCTAATTTAGCTTCCAAGGTTTGTGCCGAACACACACATAAAATTGCAAGTTAAATAAATGCTTGTAAAAAATCATGCGTTCAGGATATCGGGGTTTAAGAAAATACAAATATAAATCAAAATATGTATTTAATTTAATTAAGTAGGTACTTATCTAAGCATTGTATGTGACATAACAATATATTTAACTCACAAAACCATCAATTATTGCAAGACAAAACAACGCAATAACACCACAATGATCTATCATCAATTTGAAAGTATTCCTGGCGCTTCTAGTATATGAAATCAGGAACACATGTTTTTTATGGAATAGGGGGCAAACCTGCAGACGGTTCACCTGGTGGTAAGTGACTACCGCCACCCAAGGGCACCTGCTACTCAAGATTCATTCGTTGCCGGCCTTTAAGGTGGGAGTAGGAAAAGGGGGGGGGGGGGGAGAAGGAAAGGTTAGGGGCTCCGGTAACCTCACTCACTCGGCGAAATACAATGAAAGCATTGCTTGATTGCCGGTTTTCTGTGAGGTCGTGGTACGTGGTGGTAGGTCGCTCTCCCACACAAGCACAACAATAAATATAGAAAATGCGTGAGGTGTCTTTAGGACAACCGGTTGATACAGTGTTCCTTTCGCTATGTATAAATATATTTAGTGTGTTGAATAAATTGTATCAAAATCATCGAGATATGATGTACTAGAGAAGCCACTTAGAACAAAATACATGTACCGTTTTTATTTGAATTAAAACTAAAAAGCGCTGCAGCGCTTAAACAATAATTTGTAGTCAAATCCTACAGTATTAACAAGCAGCGCTCGATTGTTTTTGAGTTGTAGTTTTCTCGCGAGCGTAAGGTCCTAAGCGCCGTGATTTTCATGGCGTTTACGCGTGTTGCCCAACGAACTGCTACAAAGGTTTATTCTCACTGCGGTGCAGGGACCGCAGTTCGCGTTACAAACTTTGTCTTCGTGGTGTCTACTCTATACGCTAGTAATAATAACTCAGTGCTCAAAATATATTAATAATTGTAAAACCTCTAAATTAAAATGGCGCCATCTGTGAAAGTCGCCGGAACTAATATATGAATAATTAGTATTGTCACTACTAATATTGTCACTGACTAATATATGAGTAATTAGTGTTGTAATTAAAAAATCAACTCATATCGTCACTAAAATAGTCAGTACTAGTAACCTGTAAAATCATATTTGTTGAAGTTGCGTTACTGCTCAAATTTACAATTATTAGTAAGAACACAACACTGCATAAATGATTAATTTGATTTTCCGTAACTTCTACAGAGCGCCGCGGAATCAAAATGTAAGGTAGTTAATATTATTAGTTCGAAGAAGTTCATTGTCTGCGCCCTAGATGGCGCTAGGTATATTCATCGTAAGCGGAGTCCTAACAAGAATATATTGTAGTTTTTATTGTATTTCTGTCTCTTTTTAATAAAAATGAAGTCTTGTTTTGTCTTGTCAATAACTACACCAAATTTGAGTGTTGTATCTTTATCCTTTGAAGGCGAAAGCGTAGCCCTCTCCAAAGTTGTGAGGTTTGTTCGGATCCACTTCATTGTCACGATACTGAAATACGAAAAGAGCATTTATTAGATCCTAATAAGGTCACAGAATACACAATAGTACAGTTACAGAAGTCTCACTCCGCAAAAACATTTAAATAAATAGCGACTTTTGCTTCTACAACATAAAGTTGCAATTCAGATCGCACCGCGCTAACTATCTACAATTATATTCACCTAGAACTTAACTCGACCACCACGCGATCTATAGTACGTAATTAACGCCCATTCCACTAATATTATAAATGTGAAAGATTGGATGGATGGATGTTTGTTACTCTTTCACGCAAAAACCACTGAACCGATTGCGATGAAACTTGGTATGTAGATGGCTGGAGACCTGGATTAACGCATAGGCTACTTTTACTTTGACCGCGGGGGGGTGCTAGTACTCCATATAAAGTTCTAATTTTTAACAAAATTAATTTCATGTAGTTAGTAAATTTTCGAAAACTTTGCCGATTGGTTAAGTTTAAATTGTTTTAAACTCAATGTGAAAAATACCGTTCCTTCAGAAAATCAACAAAAGAACCTGATTTCCTATTAAAATTGAAAAAAAAACCGGCCAAGTGCGAGTCGGACTCGCGCACCGAGGGTTCCGTAAAATATTTTTATTATATGATGTAACTAAAAATATACGGTATCCGCAATTTTTCGACTACAACAAAAAAAACTATTCCATAAAAGACTTATATATATTTTCTTATGGATGCCATTGTCAGAACTGGACCAAATTGAAATGGGACCACACGGAAAGCACCAGCTTTCAAATAACAAAAGAATCATCAAAATCGGTTCACCCAGTCGAAAGTTCTGAGGTAACAAACATAAAAAAAAAACACAGTCGAATTGAAAACCTCCTCCTTTTTTGAAGTCGGTTAAAAATGAATGAATCGGACAGTGAATTTGAAAACGATGTACTTTTTTAATGGCTTTAAATCGCTTTAGAGTTTTACGGAGAAAAAATACAAAATTACAATCAAAATACAAAATACGGTCAGACACCTCCACCATCCGACGAAAATCTGTGATCACTCGTCGGCGTCGCGTCGGGAACGTTACGTCTAGGTATAGGATCTAACGCGTCCAGATCGGCGTACGTGGCCCACGTCAGCCTAATGTAGCTCTATCTTAAATCTCCGTGTCATTAATGATGACGATTTCCTGATCATCAACCAGCCCTAGACAACTACAAACTGCCAAGGTTAGTCTTCAATACCTGTCCATCATCCTGTCCCGGCTGCGGTCTCCAGTTGTTGATGAAGTACTGATGACCGGGTGGCCTCTGGTTGTTCTCGGAACCCTGACACAAGAAATAAAGTTTGGGATTTCCGATCTCAATTCAAATATTGTTTTAGCTTTCCATATTATAAGAATAAAAATAGGATTTTTTTCACTAGGCAAGACTCAAAATTTCCCCGGTAAAGTTAGTAGCGTATTTCGTAGATTATTATGCACCTATAACCAGAAAAATAATATTATTTATTTCAACCAAATAAATTAAAAATTTGATGATGTAGATGTGGTAGATGTGTATTTCTTTCGCTGCACCAAGTATAGTTTTTACTCACAACAATCACTAATTGTAAAAACCTTTAATTGACCTTCATATATTTAGTTTTTTTGTATATTTCAGTGTTTAGCTGTAAGTTTTCGAAATAAAATAAGACTTACCTATCTTTGGAAAAAACTATCACATTAGGTACAAGAATCCATTTATTAAATCTCGCTTTAATGACGATCCGAATTAATAAGTAAAATAGGGTTCCACCAGGCGGATGGTACCCTGGCTTTATCATCAGACCATATTTAAATCGGAGGGGGCAAGGCCCCCGCACCAGAATGGGAGGTCGCCTGTTGTCGAGCAGGCGGCCAAGTCTGCCGGCGCTCACAGGGATTTCCTTTCTAGTGTACACCTGAGTCCCCGGCATTAGGAGCGCGTGACGGAACACCGTGTGGTTCAAGTCCGACATACCAACTTGCCGTTGACCCCAGTCAGGTGATGACCCGTGGGGGTTTCCACAAGAAAAAAAAAATAGAAGTCAAATTTACCTGATTATGTCCCCAGGTCTGCACTTGCCCAACCGGCTTCTGTTGGTTGTACTGCTGCTGAACGTCGTACTGCTGTCTTTGTTGGTTGTATGCTTGAACATGGTAATCGTCTGAAAGCCAAACATTTCAATATTTTTTTTGTATGGTATAAGGGGCAAATGAGCAGACGGGTCACCTGATGGTAAATGACTACAGCCGCCCATGAGCATCTGCAACACAAGTCACAAGTGCGTTGCCGGCCTTTAAGGTAAGAGAAGGGGAAAGGTGGTAGAGGAGGAGAGGGGGGAAAGGAAGGGTTAGGGCCTCCGGTACGCTCACTCACTCGGCGAAAAGCAATGCAAGCATTGCTTAACTGCCGGTTTTCTGTGAGGCCGTGGTATCACTACGGTAGAGCCGAAACATGGCTCTCCCACGACTAAACTTTTTAGATTTGTTCCTCACGGTATCCAGGGTTACAGGTTATTAACCGACGAAAAAAAGAAGGTTCTCAATTCGGCCGTATATATATATTTTTTTATGTTTGTTCAGCCCTCTGCGTTATTTATGAACCGATTTTGATTATTCTTTTTTTGTTAGACAGGGTATACCTCAAGGGTGGTCCCATGTCAAGGAAGTCAGGATCTGATGATGGGATCCTGATAAAATTGAGAGAAACCCTCGAAAATTGGAGGAACGAATAGTGTTTCTGTTTACTTTTCATTACTTTATCAGGTATTTGCGTTCAGAAATCATCATATCATGTAGCTGAGCTGATGATGAAAAAAAATCATCAAATAAAAATCTTTTTAACAAAAAATTAAACCGACGAAATAACTAAAAAGCAATAAATAAATAAACCTCTTAAGGCTTGAGCTTATTTACATAAACTATCAAATTTTATATAAACTTATTTTGAGTCGGCGCCAAATAATAAAATGATTAATTACCTACGTATAGCCATGTCCATTTCTACGTAGATACATATAAAATTTAGATAATTAATCAGTTTGTTGTTTGCCACCAACTCAAAATAAGTTTATATAAAATTTGATAGTTTATGTAAGTAAGCTCAAGACTTAAGAGGTTTATTTTTTATTGCTTTTCAGTTATTTCGTTGGTTTAATTTTTTGTTAAAAAGATTTTTATAGAACAGTGTGGTCATAATAGGGCCGTATAGTAGACCGCCGGGAAATACGTAAAGCGCTAAAAATTTTAGGAAAATTATTGATTTTCGGGAGGAAGGTCTTTATCGTTACGCTTCAGACGCTCGGCGAATGGGGGCTAGACGGAAAAAAAGTATTAGCGCAACGAAATCGCTGACCGCGAGTTGATTAATTTATTTACGTCATGTATGAATTTTACGCGATACTACTGTACCTTGATGTTGTTGTTTACTAATTATTCACATTAGTTCGGGCAATTTTCACAGATGGCGTAATTTTTAATTTCGAGTTTTTACAATATTTATTATATTTTTATTCAATTTATTCAATCAATTAAATAGTAAATATTAAGTTACATATAACGAATATATAGCGCATGGGTGTTCCAAAGACACCTCAAGCGTTTTTGAAGTGAAAACTTCTTTAGGCACGTTATGCACTTTTGCTATGGGGAAAAAGCACTGAACTCGTGACCTAATAATACATATATAGATCCACTAGAGGGCGCTAATCTAAACATTGAATTCTGTCAGCTCCTTATTAATTAATGTCACCAACCTGCTAATGTGACGTTTTAAGTTCGTCGTTTCGTTTAAGTTTTCATGACTGCCTTTTTTTTTAATACAGATTATGAAAGTTTGTGAGGATGAATGGACGAGTGTTGATACTCTTCCACGCAAAAACGGCTGAACGAATTTGAATGAAATTTGGCGCACAGATAGTTTATGACCTAGAATTACACATGGACCTGGAATGGACATTTACCGTTTTCAACGAGGCCCACGTGGGCAAAAACTGGTGATCATATATTTTATCTTACCTGCTTTGACTGGGGCCACTGGCTCTGGACTCTTCGGTAAATGACTGCCTTCTAGTATCTATGACATTTAAAACCAAGGTTAATAAATTATTTATAACGGTGAATCTGCGTCAGTCTAATTTACGTATCGATAGTTTTCTACTTCTCCTTCTGTGCTTACTTCTTCTTGTGTAAAACTACTTGGGTGCAATTCTCATTACAACTTATTTCCAAACTATCGAACTGTTTTCTTCTATCTTACTACTTACTTACTTACTAACATAATCACACTGAAAAGGTTTTTGTTTGATTGTTTGTGTGTTTGTTTAAACGTGATAATCTCAGGAACCACCAATCGGAATTGGAAAAATCTTTTTGAACATGATAGCCAGATTCATGAGGAATAGTATAGGCTATGTAACATCACGCTACGCCGTCTACGCGTGTAGCAGTGACCATAAACCCGGGTGAAAGTGCGGCGAACTACTAGTTATAAATAAGAAGTGAGACCACAAATCATCGGAATTGCAATCATTGGAATTAGGAAAAAAAATACGGAAAATAAGGAGATATTTTTGAATGACATCAATAATTTATATTTAATTATATTCTTTACTTATTTTGGTTTGCTAACTTACGATAACTACTATTATTGGCATAATGTGTTGTTTTAAATATTTTGGTTTATACATTTAACATTAAATTTTGGTTACATTTTAAGTCATTAAGTAGCTCGTTATTATCATTTTATTAGAAAACTAGTAGTTCCTCACAGTATGGTCCACGTTTATGGTCACTGCTCACCTCATAAGAAGGTAGGTACATCACACTACGTGTAAGGAGTGTATAAAATACCCTATTAATGTAATGCTGAAAAAACATAATAGAGAATAGGGAATCGGAAAATGTTAGTATCAGTTCATAAATTTAGAAATTAAATTTAATTTCCTTCCTCCCTAGGGTGTCCCTGGTCCCCTGCCATAGACTCACCTGTGACGGAACACCGTGTGGTTTTAGTCGGTTCGAGTCCGACATACCACTTCACCCTCAGTGAGGTGATGACCCGTGGGGGTTTTCACACGATAAAAAAAAAGAAATTAAATTTTATAATTCATTTCAATGCTTTCAGTATTTTTTATCCGTTCTACAAATATGCGAAACGCAAGCGGCTATGACATTACGTCTTCACGTCAGTAAAAAAACTGGTAAATTGTAAATTTTGCTGTACATTTTTGAAAATTTGACTCCTTCCGTGTATTTTACATCACTAGTCATAATAATAATAATAATAACAACTTCACTCATCTCACACACGGCCGTCTGATCTATTATGGTAACCAGACTGCTGATCAACATACTTACGAGGGGTGATCAAAAAGTAATGATAAACGGGTATTTCTAATAAAGATAAAAATCCAAAAAAAATTGTTTTCACTTCTTCGGTCCTTCACTACTTCCCACCTAAAAAATTGTATAAATAGGACATCATTTGGAGGAGCTACATTCATTTGAATACCAGCAGTCGGAGCGACAACACGAAAATGGAGAAACACGAAGTGAGATGCGTCATCAAGTACCTCTGTTTGAAAAAAATGTCTACCAAAGAGATACACGCTGATTTGGTGGAGACACTGGGGGACTCTGCTCCTCCATATTCTACGGTGGCACGGTGGTGCAAAGAGTTTAAGCTGGGTAGAACATCCACAGAAGATGAACATCGCGAGCGACGCCCAACCTCGTCCCTCACTGAGGAAATCGTGAAAAAAGTCGAAGATATCGTATTAGCAGACCGAAGAGTAACCATCAGACATTTAGCTGAGGTCACAGGGATCTCATATGGCAGCATCCAAAGCATTTTGACCGGCAAAATGAATATGAAGAAGGTCTTCGCGCGTTGGGTACCGAGAATGTTAACGGACGAACAAAAGAAAAAGCGAGTTGACATTTCAAGAGCCAATCTTGCAAAGTTCCAGGCTGACCAAGAAAATTTTTTGTCTCGATTTGTGACCATGGACGAAACATGGATCCATCATTTTGATCCTGAGACCAAACAACAATCGATGACTTGGAAAAGGCCATCCTCACCGACGCCGAAGAAGTTCAAAGTCTCGAGCTCGGCGGGCAAGGTTATGGCGTCCGTTTTTTGGGATGCTGAGGGAATCATAATGGTTGATTACCTGGAAAAGGGAGCTACTATAACGGGCTCCTACTACGCTGATCAAATAAGACGACTGCGAGAAGCCATAAAGGAAAAAAGACGGGGCAAACTCCGAGCGAAAGTCCTGTTTCATCAGGACAACGCACCTGCACACAAAGCCGAAGTTGCGACGGCTGCCATTCGAGAAGCAGGCTTCGAACTGGTCGAACACCCACCCTATTCTCCAGATTTAGCCCCCAGCGACTTTTATTTGTTTCCTCGGCTCAAGGAACACCTCAGGGGCAAGAAATTTGAGGATGATAGCGAGGTTATGGCTGCTGTAGAGGCATTTTGGGAGAGCCAAGATAAAGATTTTTTTTAAAGGGTATTTTAGGCTTAGAGAAACGTTGGACTAAATGTATCGACTTGTTAGGAGACTATGTAGAAAAATAAATTAAATTTAAACTAGAATCGTTGTTTTATTATACTCATTATCATTACTTTTTGATCGCCCCTCGTATATATTACTAAATACATACATATCACTACATATTATAAAACAAAGTCCCCCGCCGCGTCTGTCTGTCTGTCTGTTCGCGATAAACGGAAAAACTACTGAACGGATTTTCATGCGGTTTTCACCAATGGATAGAGTGATTCAAGAGGAAGGTTTATATGTAGTATACATGCATATTATTGTAGAGAAAAGTCGAGAAATTCAAAGATTTGTAATGTCATGTCGTAACAAACATATTTTTGTGCGCTTACATTGCAAACGCTGGCTAAACTTTACGAGATAGATCAAATTAATGTACTACGGAATTGTATATCTTAAAAATATCAATAAAAAGTCCGCGATGGTATATGTTTATCTCCTAAGGATAACCCACAGTAACCATTTCTATCTTTTACATATTACAAAAAAAAATATGGGTTATTTATCAAACTATTTTAAACAATACAGTATTATTCCTTATCAAATTAAATACATTAGATACGTTGTGCATTTCGTGTAGATCAAAATTGCTCTTTACAGCATATAATAAAAATGAATATCTTAGAAGATATCAGAGATTTAAAAAGCGGGGGCTGAGCGGCTGGCGGGCCGAACCGAATTTGATAATTCTTTTTTGTTAGATAGGAAACCTCAAGGGTGGTCCTATGTCAAGGAAGTCAGGATCTGATGATGGGATCCTGATAAAATTGAGAGAAACCCTCGAAAATTGTAGGAACGAATAGTGTTTCTGTTTACTTTTCATTACTTTATGAGGTTTTTGCGTTTAGAATCATCATCATATCATGTAGCTGAGCTAATGATGAAAAAAAAATCATATTATAAAAATATTCACTACATATTATAAATATCACTACATATTATAAAACAAAGTCCCCCGCCGCGTCTGTCTGTCTGTTCGCGATAAACTGAAAAACTACTGAATGGATTTTCATGCGGCTTTCGCTAATAGACAGAGTGTTTCATGAGGAAGGTTTAGATGTATAATTTGTACCCGTGCGAAGCCGGGGCGGGTTGCTAGTTATAGATAAATTACACCCAGACGTAGAACAAATGATCGTGCTCATCACACAATTATTTGTCCTGGGGGAGAATCCAACCCACGACCTCTGTCTCAGCAGTCAGGGTCACTCACCATTAGACCAACAGGCCAGTAAGGATAGTAACTCATTTTAAAATTGGCAAAATTGCAGTAATTTGCGCTTTTACTACCGACATGACGTCATGACGAACGAGCAACATGGCGTCTAGCATTTTCATCAATTTACGCGCGGAATTAAAAAATGTAATATTGAAATGCATCGGTTGAATAAATTTTTTGTAAATTATGTGATTGCTTGCAGTTCAGTCAGCCAGTCCAGGATATTAAAACACTTTTTAAAAAATGGTGTAATGCCCTATTAGGTATAGGGAGAATGTTCAATATTCACCTGGAACCCATCTTTGCCAGCTCTATACTTAAGCTTCACGACCTGTCCACTTGGGTCTTTGTATTGGTAAGCTCCTACCCTGCTACCATCAGGTTCTATCTGCTCTCCTGCTGCCAGGCCGTTGTCAGACGCGTACTCGAAACGGAACGCTCCATCTGGGAATCATAATAAGGAAATTTAGGTTAATCTTTGCTGTCTTGCAGGATTAGGGTAATTTTCCAAGGTTTTTTTTTGATAGCGGTGGTAAACGAGCAGACAGGTCACCTGATGGTAAGTGACTACCGCCGCCCATGGGTACCTGCAACTCAAGAGTCGCGAGTTCGTTGCCGGCCTGTAAGGTGGGAGTACAAGAAAGGGGGAGAGGAAGAGGGGGAAGAGGAGGAGAAGGAAGGGTATCCTCACTCATCACATCACGTCACATCCGGTAACCTCACTCACTCGGCGAAAAGCAATGCAAGCATTGCTTCACTGCCGGTTTTCTGTGAGGCCGTGGTATACTTCCGTCGAGCCGGCCCATATGTGCTGAAGCATGGCTAGGAGAGCCACTGTAAGAACACCTTTTTTTTTTTTTTTTTAAAGATTACTAGTGACGTGGGTCACACATTACTAGTAATCTCGTTAACCCCTCCAGCTAAGCTTAACGCTTGTGTTAGGAGTGGGTTCACGACGGTAGTGCACTGGGTGGGGTTTTAACCCGCAACCATTTGATCGCAAGTCCGACGCCTTAGCCATTACGCTACCGCCGCTTATACGACTCTCGATCAAGTCACCTTTCAACCAAAAAAAACGCTCTTAAATCGGTCCTTTCGTTTTGGAGCTACGATAGCACAGACAGACACACAGACACGTAAAACTTATAACCCCTCCCCTTTTTTTGCGTCGGGGGCTAATCATCTTGTATAGTTTAAATACCTGAAGTAAGAGATTGCTTGTGATGTAATATAGCCGCCTGCTGCTCCTTGCTAAGCCCGTACGGCTGACGCCATGGTTCAGCCTTGGGTATTATACTACCAGGGCCCGAATTGTGGTCTGAAATCATATTAAAAACACGTCAGAATGCCACACTACTATTTTACTGATTTAAAAATACTATTCTAGCCATTAACGTAATTAGGGTTCATTTAGAGATTTCGTGTAAAAAATCAATTGCCCAGCTTTTTCTATTCATTTTAACGTCATACAGTTATTTTTAAGGATCATAAAAGAATGTCTAGTTACTGAATTTTTATACACTAATACGACATCCAGTCACTGTAAAGTTATATAAAAGTGATCAAATTGACTGAAAATCGTTTAAGAGTGCATTTTGTCACTCTTACACGACCATCACGTAAAAGTAGTTCCCGCGACTCTAATACGATTAATAACGGTGTAAAAGTTGTATAGCCGTTACTAAGACGACAGCACTGGTTATACCGCTAAAAGTTGTATAAAGTCATACATAATAGGTTGTATAGAAGTCGAATAAGATGTCTAATACGACTATAAAATCGTATAAAGTTATGAGACACTAAGCCCTATTACATAATGAAATTACGTCATTACGACGTTTATGGCACTTTGAGTAGCGTTAGATTCACTTATGGGACTAAAATGTTTGTTGTATACATATAGTGCTAGTACCTGAATCCTACTAATATTATAAATGTGAAAGTTTGGCTGGATGGATGGATGAATGTTTGTTACTCTTTCACGCCAAAACTACTGAACAGATTGAGATGAAACTTGGTATGTAGATAGCTGGAGATCTGGATTAACATATAGGCTACTTTTTATCCCGATATTCCCACGAGATCGAGACTTACGCGGGTGAAATCGCGGGGCGTTGCTAGTAAATAATAATAATAACTTCACACATCTCACACACGGCCGTTTGATCCCAAATTAGGCAGAGCCTGTATTATGGTAACTAAACTGCTGATAAACATACTTATATGTTACTAAATACATACATATTATAGATAAATTACACCCAGACACAGAACAAATGATCATGCTCATCACACAATTATTTGTCCTGGGTGGGAATCGAAACCCAAAATTAAAAGTGAAGAATTTTTGATTACTTTTAAAAATTAAACTTAGGGGAAATAATGTTACTTATATATATAAAACTCAACACCCATAAATTTAATTATCAAATAAATAATCTATTTCATTATTTGTGTATTTTGTACAACCCTAAAGTGGCTGGCAAAGCGGTTACACACACAGACAAAGGTCGCGCGGTGGGCAAGGCGTTCTCAACTTTCGAAAAGCGTAAATAAGATATATTTCTGGTCGCAGCTAACGCCAGGTATTAGTAATTAAATTTTGTAGGCTATTATAAAGTAGGCATTTTCACTTTTGTAAGGGAGTGATGTATCTATTACGAAGTAACTATTATCATATCAGAATCTGTGCCAGGGGGTTCTGATTTACTTTGTCTGTTCAATTGCCATCGATAATATTAACAAGGAAAGACTGAGCAACGAGTTTTCCGTTTTAGTATACATTATAATTAACGCCGTCTATGTCGTGGTAATGCATTCGACAGCCACTTTGGGGGTCACGATTTCGATTCCCGCTGAGTGCAAATATTTATGTGTTTATTCGCCTACCCATAGTACAAAATCTGCTTGGTTTGTAGCGCTGTGTAAAATGTCCAATATTACCAATAAACTACGGATAACATTAAGATACAGGCACTTCACTGGATTTTAAATCATGCTGCCATTGTTTGAAAGGCGATAACTGTGCTACACTGCTTTTAATAGGTTATTATTGCTATGTTTAAGGGCTCACCTCTCCAACCCTCGTTGACAGGCGCCGGATGTCTCCACGGCTCCGGGACTGTGGTACTTTGTGACGACACGTCATTTCTTGCCGGAGAGAACAGCTCTCGCTGTTGGAAATTTGAGGCCTATAAAGAAAAACCATTTTATTTTTGAACGATGTCTGTGTTTATTGGTTATATTTATATAGATATTGATATTTAAGAGATATTAAGAAGTATAGAGTATGTAAATATCATTGTTATGAAGCTGTAGAGTAAAATACTAAAGATACTAATCAAATTTATTTATGTACTAAGGAAGGTAACATCACGCTATAAGCTATAGAAGTAGAGCAGTAACAATAACCCAATCTGGTAAGCTGCACACGGGTAAAACCGCAGGACACAATTAGTACCTACACATCTTTAAGGAATTTCTCGTCGATAACGCTCAAATTCTGGTATAATGTCTCCATATCATGATTTTCCCTAGTATTCAAGATCATAAGTTGAACACGGTATCGGATATAGATGGCGTTGTATCGGTTTTCTGTATCGCGCTAATGTTTCGCTGCCGAAAATTTGTATATAAGCTGGTCAATAACCTCAATTAACGAAAATTACACACCCAGTCTAATATCACGCATCCGCAGACCTAAACATGCTCTCGGAGAGCTAGACGATCCTATCACACTCGCTCTTTGTAGAGCGTACACAGCTCGTGAAGCTAACACAAATCGTCCGCGATTCCGACCCCGCCGCCGGGGCCGGAATACGCGCCGCGCCGCGTTAACTTTTTAAATGTGGGTCTAAATCGCCCTAGTTTGCCAGCAACGCCCCAAGCCGATGCTCGTACCCCACAGGGGGTGCCCTTGGGCAATGATGCTCAATAAGACCGGTTGAGAGCCCTCAGCGCTCACCGTAAGCCCGCGTAAAGTTGTTAGGCCATCTGCGGCCAACAGCGTTAAAAAAAAACAATTAACGAGATAAAGGAGTTAGAGGAGTCTTTCTCATAGATCAGAACACAGTTGTGGTTTCATTTATTTCCAACCCTTAGTAGTTCTTAATTCACTAGGCCATTTAACACGAAGAGATTGAGAAAGAAAAGAGAATGTGGTTCTATAAAAAGCTATTTTGGATGAGATTTATTAAGAATATCAGCGGTTACCATCTGTAACTGTTAAATTTAGGATGATAATATCTACCAGTTCTTATTTTTATATCACTTATGAAGGAAACAAGCATACAGCCTTAATTAAGCGATCACTCGAGGCACTACGAACGCTTATCACACCAAGTATGTCAATGAAGAAACCTTTTTAGGGCATTTTTAAATGCCGAAGTCTTCTAGGGACACCATGACATGGAGTTTATTCCACAATATGGCCGCCCACTACAGGAAATTCCTTTCAACTCCCGTAGTTCGCAACCGTTCTGGTTTTTAAGACCGATAATAAATAAATACGATATGTTGTAGATAGAAGGTAATCACGAACACCATATACACCATTAATCTATGGTGAGAAATACTTAATGTACCTACTGATCAAAAATATTAAGGTTGGGGCAGACAGCGGGCGAGACGGGATGACGACTCGGCGTCAGTGGTTGAAATGTACTAGCGCCGAGCGTGACGGGCTCTGTGTGACATCTTCTGTATCAAATAGTACATTACAACCTCAAAGGCTCAGGCCGCGTCGCCGTCCCGCTCCGCCCGCTGTCGGCCCCAACCATTATTTAAATTTATGAAATCTTTAAACAAAACTTCAACATACTACTTTCAAAAGGGAATGTCAGTGAAAACGACGTAGGATAGGACGTAGAATAAGGAGTCATGAAAACAAAGATATGAAATGGACATAAGAGAAAAGTTTTGCATAAGAATATTAACCTACATCAGAGCTAAACGTACCTTATACGCTAATATACGCTGAATAGAAAACAACAACTAAAAATCTAAAAACCCGTAACTGTAATACTAATAAACAAAATATCAACCAAACATAAGATCTCAAGACAAACAGACACTCAAGTAGTTATGCTAGACGACTTTGTAACACAGAAGAGCACCCAAACGCTATTTAACATATAAAGTTGTTAAATAAAAGATTTTTGTTTTTTTTTTGACAGAAGAAAATGAAGGTAACACTACAAAATAATGCACCGGTAGTTTTAACATTTCTTTTGTCACTTTATCCGACTTCCCAACTAGTCTCCACGATGTTGTGTGCGGTGGCTTGTGAATGCAGGGCTTGTTGACCCCCCATTCGACGTGGCAATCGCAGTCCTCTTGCTGACTGGGTGCCGTGACTTTTATTTGAAGACGTGATCGCTCCTGTTAAAATTCCAAATAGACGATCTAATCCGTGCAGCCGAATCACGTACGGTGTGCGGAGCGGTCTTTACCATCGCACCGCACCACAGACCGTCCAGTTGTTTTCGTCTAAATCGCATTAAATTCAACAATTAATCACCATTGCAAATAGTAAACAAAAAGATAATTGTTTTCGTATGTATCTTCGAATGATCGATAAGAAAATGATCTTGATCGCATAAGCGCACTGATCATCGGAACAGTGCGCTTCTGCGATCTAGGTCTACGACATGAAAGCGCACTAATATTTTAAATGCATGAATATATAACATGCATGCAACATGATAAATGGGTTTATAACATGCTACATATGTTGAATAGTCAAGAAGGCATATCTCATTTTCTGAAACGTTACTTGCACGATTTAGATCGTAATGAATGGTAACAGATCTTTATCAATTATCATTATCCCACTAATATTATAAATGTGAAAGTTTGGATGGATGGATGGATGTTTGTTATTCTTTCACGCAAAAACCACTGAACCAATTGCGATGAAACTTGGTATGTAGATAGCTGGAGACCTGGATTAACGCATAGGCTACTTTTTATCCCGATATTCTCACGGGATCGGGACTTACGCGGGTGAAACCGCGGGGCGCTGCTAGTATAAGTATATATGACAGGCCTGTTGGTCTAGTAGTTGGTGATACCGACTGCTTAGCCAGAGGCCATTGATTCTTTTCCCACCCAGGACTAATAATTGTGTGATAGGACGACCATTTGTTCGGTTTCTGGGTGTAATTTATCTATTACTAGCAACCCGCCCCGGCTTTGCACGGGTACAAATTATACACCTAAACCTTCCTCATGAATCACTCTGTCTAATAGTGAAAACCGCATGAAAATCCGTTCAGTATTTTTTCAGTTTATCGCGAACAGACAGACGCGGCGGGGGACTTTGTTTTATAATATGTAGTGGTATGCATGGATTTAGTAATATATAAGTATGTTTATCAGCAGTCTGGTTACCATAGTACAGGCTCTGCCTAGTTTGGGAGCAGACGGCCATGCGTGAGGTGTCTCAAGTAAAAAAAAATGTGTACATCATGTGCCTACCAATAAAGACCTCGATTAAAATATGCCAGAAATATGTGGCGCCAGTTTTCCATAAGACCCGTCGAGGATATCATGGCTATGTAAAGTCATTAAAAAAAAATATTTTGAGCGCCATCTCAATTTTAAAAACTACATATTCATTTAACAGCCTTTTTTATTGATATTAGTTATTATTTCCAAGTTTCTTGTTTTTTATTGTTAAAGTAAACAATTAAAGTAAATTATATAATTGTAGCAAAGAATGACATCACAGGTTGTTATTTCATACAAGATTCTACATAACCTATGATTTTGACGAATAATAAAGAGATACTGATTTGATTTGAAGGTCAACGGTCAAAATGTCAAGTTGACAAGCTGTCAAAGTGGCGGAATGAACTTGTCTTGATAAGAAGCATCGTGTTCAATACTTATTACTACATAAAGATAGGTCATAATGCTATCTTTTTAATTATGAAATGGCTTACACTGTTTTTAGAGTTCCATATGTTGCCCGGCTGGAAGAGTGGTGTCGAAACCTGTCACATACGATACTCTTATTATTTCAAATAATGTATTTTATTTATTGGATAGAGGGCAAACGAGCAGACGAGTCACCTGATGGTAAGTGGCTACCGCCGCGAATGGACACCTGCAACCCAAGTGGGAGTAGGGGAAGGGGGTTTAGGGCCTCCGGCCACCTCACTCACTCGGCGAAACACAATCATTGCTTCACGACGGTTTTCTGTGAGGCCGTGGTATCACTCCGGTCGAGCCGGCTCACAAACACCGAAGCATGACTCTACCATTTAGTATGCAAAGGAGGATGCCCATTCATGGTTTCACTTTTAGACGTTCGCATCATTATTTCAAATGTTAAAAAAAAATATTGATTTTAATGTGACTTTTCGACCCTAAATCTCTTCTATAGAACTATATAGGGGTTTGAAATTAAATCTTACAAGGACTAAAACTTGAATCAATGACAGTTTCCATTTTAGGTGAAATGTTGCCATTATATAAAATAAACCATCAATGGTTGAACTCAAATAAACATCGTTTTAAAATAAAATGGTTAAATAATAACATACGTGATAATAATTCGTAATGTCACATTAAAATATATTGCAGTTTAGTAATCTTATTATTTCGTGTATGTAGTCGTAGTTTATGTAGTGAATGTATACTTCAGTGTTAGTTTTGCCTTAATTTATACATGGTATCCCTGTCAAAAACATGATGCCACAAACATTATTAAAAAAAAAACTCTAACGTCAGTGTCACAATATTTTCTCGTTGTTGTTATCGTACTTATCGTTGTTATTTTTTAACCTAATATTGGCATTTAATTTCTCAATAACCCCAAGTTATGTTACAATATACGTTTATATTTCAGATAATACTTAGTGCATGCTTAATAATGCAGTTTATACATATTTGACGCAGTATGAAAAAGTGTGAAACTGATATTCATACTGAAATGGGCAATGTCCTTTCATATCACTTGTGTCATTGTTACTCCACGAGCTTGCAGACTGAGAGCATGAAATTACACGGAGCCAACTGAGATAAAAAAAAATGGTATCCATTCATTAGAGATTATACAATTTTATGGATTTTATTTGAATTAAAATGATTGTTATTATTACGAGCAATTGTAGTGCATTTGACTGCAGAGTCAGAAGTCATGTCCATTTGTAGTGTTCTTGGTTTTGTGGCTAGCCGCGTATTGGCTAGCTTTTGCTCATTGGGCTAAAAAAAAATTTTTTGTTCTCTATCTTTGGTGTCCTATGTCATTTTCCGTATCCATGACAAGTGTACGCAAAATTTCATCATGATCGGTTGACTAGTGATAGCGTGAAGGCATAAAAAATAAACAAACTCATATTATTAATTAATGCTTTGTTAGGTCTACATAGCGTTCTGAAACATAATCTGAACGTTAAAGATCCCTTAAATTTCAAAACGCGAGTATATCTATGTTTGACCCTTCGATCATTGATATATCTAGACGTACTGTCAAAGTTGTAAAAGTGTCGAAAAAATTACAGTCCAATTGGCCTTCAAGTATCTTTCCCGCGCTCAGTGTGTTTGTGAGATAAAAGTGTGCAGAAATAACAAAGGTCGATCTAAAACAACGGAAAAAAGTCACTTTTCATCAGCAAGTATCAGTATTTCATATCAGTTCAAGCAAAATAATTAAATAAGCCATTATAAACTTGTATCATTATGCACACACACTAGTAAGTTAGGGTGACGTTTCGCGAGTGTAAAACGTAATTGTCACTCACACCAGCATAATAAAGTTGCCCGTTTATTTTAGTTCTTTTGTAGTGCGACACTCCATCTAGACATTAATGATCTATGGTTTGACCTATGTAATCATTATTCATTTACATTTTTTTTAGGTTATCTATTAATAAGTAACTTTTTATGTCGACTGCATACAATCATTGATTGCCCTACTAGTGATGTGACGCTCAAATCAGCACAACATAGTGTTGAACCAATAGTTGCAACACTCATCACAGTCGAATGCCTTCTAACTATGCACTTCACAGTTCAATAACTATTTAGTTTTGTATCGCAATCATTGCATATTGTAATTAATGTAGATACTTGTTGTCAGGTTCAATGGGTAAGGCAATAATTCCAGATATTTTGGTATATTACCAAGAAAAAAATTCAAGGATGAATATTTAAATAGGGATGTCAACAAAATATTCTAAGGGCAGCGCCGGGGGGGAGGGGGGTGGGGCAAAACTAAGCGCTGCTTAGAGGCATCCAGTTCGTAGGGGCGCTGTGACGCCACGAAAGAAATCATTTATTCAAAATATATTCGAAAGATTAAAGTAAATTTTTCATGATTTCTTAGCAAACTTAATAAAAATGGATTTCATTGTATGACGAATACTTCGTTATCAAAGAAATACAATCATCTAAAAATTTTAAATTATGTTGTGCATGCCTATATTTATATATATGTACAGTATCCTAAAATTTCCCTAAGGGCGCCACATGTACTAAGGCCGACACTGCTATTAGGCGGGCCATATGCTTGTTTGCCACCGACGTAAGATAAAAAAAATATATTTAAGTTTTAAAATGTTTAGATTTAAGATATACTACCAACCCGCCCCGGCTTCGCACGGGTACATAGAAATTATTCACGTACAATAACTATTTAACCATTTTAATCTATACTAATATTATAAAGCTGAAGAATTTGTTTGTTTGTTACTGGTACGAATTGAAAATTATTTTAGTGTTGGATAGCCCATTTATCGAGGAAGGCTACAAGCTAAATAACATCACGCTACGACAAATAACTAAAATAAATAACGGGCCAAATTTACAAACGCAGACGAAGTTGCGCGGTTCAGTTAGTAATCAATATTCAACACAACCCCTCGTAACCAAGAATCTGTACTCTACGTATTCGGATGTCATACCCCCCCCCGGTTAAACTAATATTGCAGTATGAAAAAAATTTTTACTTATTTTTTACTCCCGAAAGAACTGAACGCGTCTGTTGATGAATTAAACAAGTTATGGCAAGTCCGAGTCTTCCTACGCTGTTTTTGCGAATGTTTGCGAAAAGAAAAGACAACTCTAAATCTAAATCTACTTGACGTACGCTACGGTGAGGTAACATTGTGATACCGGGTATCATTATGTGCAAGTTTCTACAGGTTCAAAGTGTAATAATAACTTAAGATACCTCGCAAACGGCCGTCTGATCCCAAACTAGGCAGCGCTTGTACTATGTTAACCAGACTGCTGATAAACATACTTATATACGACTAAATACATACATATTATAGGTAAATTACAACCAGACATAGAACAAATTATCGTGCATCACACGACCGGTGGGAATCGAAACCAATCACTATCTTACACAATTGAATGATAATAAAATAAAGTTTATTTACAAAACCTACGAATTGTATTGTCGTCATTGGTCTTTTTATAACATTCCAGTTAAAAACTAAGCAATCTGTGGGTTATTCATTACTAGAAATCTAAAATTAAAGTCAGGACCTGCTTAAATGATATCTACTATCATGGACCACAATTTTTTTTTCACTTATATGGACCTTGTAGGTCAGAGTCGACCTTCGGGGGTCAATATAGCTGTATATGCTATATGACTGTATATGCTATGCATCCATAGTATTTGTACCAGGATATTTTCACTCTCAAACAATATTTTTTGAGAAATGAAATGCAAAGTTAAAGTAAATATCTTTTTTTATAATAATAATAACTTGAGACACCGCACACACGGCCGTCTGATCCCAAATTAGGCAGAGCCTGTACTATGGTAACCAGACTGCTGATGAATATACTTATATATTACTAAATACAGACACAGAACAAATGATCAAACCCATTAATAAAACCAGTGTGTTCTATTACTTAATGCTTTGGACATCGACTGCGTTTAGTAAACTAATACCTATTATCCATCCTAAAAGAAACCAGAAAAGTGCGAGTCTGACTCGCGCAATGAGGGTTCCGCACAAACGTTTGAATGTAGATAGTTCATCCAATCTCGGGAATTGATTCTCGAAGATTTTTTCCCGATTTCTGCGAGTATATTTGAAAGACAAACTTAACTTTGACGTTCTAAAATTACTCGCCCGTACATTGATATACGTCACAGTTAATTTTCCCACCGTAAAATATAAGTTTGTAAATACAAAAAAAAAAAATTATGTGATAAATTAACGAACTAACGATTGTCTGCGTCACATTTTATCCTTAACTTGTACTGTGAGACTTTGCTTCTCGACAATTTCCATGTTTACACAATACATTAAACTGTTTCCCGTAGCTTACTGACTTATCACTGCATATTATAAAACAAAGATCCCCCGCCGCGTCTGTCTGTTCGCGATAAACTGAAAAACTACTGAACGGATTTTCATGCGGTTTTTACTAATAGACAGCGTGATTCACGAGGAAGGTTTTGGTGTATAATTTGAACCCGTGCGAAGCCGTGGTGGGTTGCTAGTAACTACATATTATAAAACAAAGTCCTCGCCGCGTCTGTCTGTCTGTCTGTCTGTTCGCGTTAAACTGAAAAACTACTGAACGGATTTTCATGTGGTTTTCACTAATAGACAGAATGATTCATGAGGAAGGTTTTGGTATATAATTTGTACCCGTGCGAAGCCGGGGCGGGTTGCTAGTTATTATTTATAATAAAGTCTCTTTATTCCTTAATTAAAGCAAGAATCGTTATAAGCTTTTTGAACAGTCAAAGTTCAAAAATACACGTTTAAATATACTGCTGTCTAGCAGTATATTTAATGAAGGATTGGGTAAAGGCTTTGGTAATCCAGTCTTGGCCAGCCGTTTTAATAATTTCATCTGCCCGTTTTTCTTGCGAGCGCCCCTGCCTTTTATTTCTTTTCGGTCATGTCCATGTTGTGACATTTTAGTCCACCTGGAATCTGTAGACCGCGCTACGTGTGTGGCCTGCTCATTTGAGTACTGACTTATAAATATAAAGCTGTAAAAACGGCCTGAATCCTGCGACTAGCAAATAATTATCTTTTACAAAAATTAATGTGCCTAAATCATGATAAATTGTAATAAGGGGCCATTCATAAATGACGTCACATTTTAGATCCCCCCCGTCCTTGTAACAGGTTGAACGAGCATTAGCAGAAATGCACAGATTGAGAAATCTCATTTCTGAGGAAAGGTAGACACCGGGAGAGAACCTCCTACTTTTTTGAAGTCGGTTAATTATTAATTTCATTTTGAATTTTTTAGTGGAAAGAAGATGTATTATGTTTAAATATAATATGGTAGGCAACTAAACGCACTGCTCCAATGAGACAGCGCGGTTTCGGAGTAAATGAAAATATCATCGATGTTTAAAATTTTTAGATATTTGTTGATTTTTAGGGTTCCGTACCTCGAAAGGAAAAGACGGAACCCTTATAGGATCACTTTGTTGGCCTGTCTGTCTGTCAAGACCCTTTTTCTCAGGAACGCATAGAGGTATCAAGCTGGAATTTATATTAAATAGATCAGGTCTACAGGCCCTTGAAGCTATGAAAAAATCAAACTTCTAAGCCAACGCAATCAAAAGATACAGCCGTTTATGCCGCAAATTTCCGCAAATTTTCGACACTCGCAAGGGAATCAAAACCTACAGGGTACTTCCCGTGAACTCAGAATCTTGAAATTTGGTACGAAGCAACGTCTTATAGCACAGATAAAGGAAAAATTGCGAAAACCGTAAATTTTTAGTTACATCATATAATAAAAATATTTTACGGAACCCTCGGTGCGCGAGTCTGACTCGCACTTGGCCCGGTTTTTTTCTGAACCGCTAGACCGATTTCGATAATATTTAAATGGTAGTCTCATTTGGGAACTATACCCTTTTAAACAAAAAACAATTTTCTAAATTGGTTCAGGCGTCTTTGAGTAATCGGTGAACATACATAAAAAAACCCCACGAATTGAGAACCTCCTCCTTCTTTGAAGTCGGTTAACAAATAAATTCTTCACCGAAAGATATAATATTATCATATCGATATAAATACTTAAATTGAATAGGGTATTTTATTACATGAATGTAATTATCAAAAAACGTAACATAAAGATAGTTAAGGCAATAGGCTATCGGAAAATATTAGTATCGGTTTATAAATATAGAAATTAATGGCGACATCGCTATGACATGACGTCATCATGTCTTTAATACCGCGTTCCAACAAACAAGAAACGATTCGTTTTGCTTACGAACGGTAATTTTTTTTTAATTTTCACCGAAAATTTTACCGTCCGTAAGTAAAACGAATCGTTTCTTGTTTATTGCAACGCGGCATAAGAAACTAGGTAAATCATATTGTGCTTTAAACTTTTGAATATTTTATTCCTCCCGTGTATTTTACTTTATAACAATGGATAACGGTTTTTGTGTAGGCATATAGGACGAATCTATCCAGAAAACTGTTTCATGATATGATTTTTATTGCCATAAATCAAGATTTTTGTTTTATCTAATTACGGCACGTTTATGACGCGTTCTATAATCAAGACACGATTCGTTTTGCGTACGGACGGTAAAATTTACGTTGAATTAAACGTTACGTTGAAAAAAATTTAAGTTCAACGAAATTTTACCGTCCGTAAGCAAAACGAATCGTTTCCTGATTATAGGAACGCGGCATTAAACATCTTTGTAGGATGTATTGTTTTTTATGATATAGGGGGCAAACGAGCAAACGGGTCACCTGATGGTAAATGACTACCGCCGCCCTGTGTGACGTACCGGGCACCTGTAACTTGAGTCACAAGTGCGTTGCCGCCCTTTAAGGTGGGAGTAGGAGAAGAGGGGGAGGACGGGCATAAGGGAGAGGGAAGGGTTAGGGCCTCCGGTAACCTCAGTAACGCAGCGAAAATTAACGTAAAAAAAACTGGCAGTTTTTTTAGTTTCCTGTGAGGCCGTGGTATCATCGGCCCATACGTGCCGAAGCATGGCTCTCCCACGTTAAAATTTATCTATCTATCTGCATTACTAATCCTAAGAAGACTAATTCATTTTAAAATTGCCATATTGCAATAATTTAGACTGTAACAGCTACAGCTACTTTATCAAGAAGTAACAATGATAAACAACACTTTATATACAGTTGTACATGCCAATGGAACACTTACTTAAAGCACTGAAAGGGCATGACTCTAGCATGCAGTTACAAAAAGAATAAAAAAAAGAATTAAAAAAAAAACAAAAAACTATCCGTGTACAAGTTATGAGCGTTTGAATTTCCAGGTATTTTTACCTCCGTTTCTCATAAAAGTAGGTGAAATGTGTAAAGTTAAAGATTTTAAATTGTACATATTTTTTATTTTGAAACTATTTACTGGGTTATTGAAAAAATCCAAAAAAAAAGAAATAACTAACTCCAAAAAAATCGAAGTTGGTTTTTGTGGATTTTCTTAGTAACGGAATGAAAAATTTCAAAATTAAAAAAATATGTATGATTTATAATCTTAAACTTAACACATTCCACCTACTTTTGTCAAAAACATAAGCAAAAATACCTAGAAATTCAAACGGCCATAACTTGTAAGCGGACAGTTTTTTTGTCAAAAATTCTTACTGTAGGTAACTGCACGCTAGAGTCATGCCCTTTCAGTGATTAAAGTAATTGTTTCTTTTTCAAATACATCCTGTATAATCCACAATTAGTAATTGGGTAGGTAAAGTGTTGCTCACCTACCTCCTAGGAAGGTTCCTTGGTAGCAGTGGCGTAGCGTGCCTTGGAGGGGCCTTGTATCAATATTAGTTGGGGGGCCCAAATGAAGGGTAAAGATTTCTCACAAAAGAAACAAAAATGCTTTAAACGGGGGAATCCCGCAATAACCGATGTAGGATGTTGCCAACTTTTGAGCGCACGCTTAACCCGGGAAAAAAGAGATTGGTTTTTTGACTTTTGTCATTTCTGAAGTGAAAACTCTATATTTTTTCCCGGAAAGCACGAGATTAAGTGACATTGTGGATAACATTTTACTAATTTTTGCTTACACACGTTAGGGCCCCTGTAGCCCGGGGGCCCCGTATCATTGATACGGCTGATACGGTGGTAGCTACGCCCGTGCTTGGTAGCCTGTGTTTAGGAGTACAATGCCGCTCCCATACGGAATGTAGTTTTGTGTGTACGTTACGCAATGCGCCGTTCACTGTTTACAGTGATCGGACAACGAAATGATCCTATAAGAGTTCCTTTTGCATTTTGATGAACGGATTCCTAAAAATCCAATAAAGGTTATGTTTACAGACCTTAATGATTATTTTTAGGAGGGTGGTAACATAGCAAATTACATGATTTAGACACATTTTTGTTAGTTTTACTTTTTCTTATGACAAATATTCATTTTCCGCTCGTTTTTGAAGTCACAAAAAACCTACATCCTGAAGTTAGCTAGTCAACATTTTAGTTTTTCAAAAAAAGTTACTTACCATCTTCACGATAGTGATAAGAATGGTTTTTACGTAATACTTTGAGTACGTTTGTAGAATTTGAGGTTAGTTGACAGTATGTATTTATTTATGATAATTTACTGTGATAATAAGTGATAA